>CM036538.1:5811423-6466423 GCA_020745685.1 Tautogolabrus adspersus | reverse complement strand
GTTGTTTTAGAAGTCACAAATAAGTCTTATGTCTTTTATGAAGCTTTACAACACAACCTTTGTTTTTTAAAGTCTAAGAGTTACTATATTTTTTTATTCTTATTTTTCTTAGGTATGTCTTAAATGCAAGTCCTCTGACTCCATCTCAGTGATTTGTACTCTTATTATATTGAACACCTGGCCTATGCTACACAATTAAAGTAAACATTCATGTGTAAGACTATGTGTGGATTTACTATGTTGACATCATTTTTAGTCCACCTTCTGACCTATCAGACTGATCCTGCACAGCCTTAGAAGCCACGTTGATCTCTCTTCGCAGCTCTCCAGATTCAAACACCAGCAGCCTGCCTGTGTCTGTCCCAGCAATCACTCGTGTTGCTGACATCCAGGTATGGCACAGGAAGTTGATGGACTCCACCTTGGGGAAGCTGTTCTGTTTGAGGGTTCCCTCTGCGTAGCGGAAATGCTTGAGCACACCAGTTCCGCTCACACAGAGCTGCATGTTGTTGTAAGGGTTGAAGCTGACCTGATGGGACATGAACAAATAGTAGGCTATAACACGCTCATAGCGTGGCTGTTTGTGCTTACAGGGAGCTGTGCAATGATTCAACATGTATGACTCACCTGGGAAACAGGATTGGTTGAGCTACTGGTCTTCACTGTGGCTAGGATCTTCTGTTTTTCCCAAAGCCAGAAGATCAGCATCCAATCTGGGCCACCTGTCTGGCCTATTAGGTACTTGGAGTCAGGTGAGAAAGCCATGCAAACAAACTCTTGAACAACCATGTCTCCTACAGTGAGGATTTTTCTTTTTCTGCCCTGTTCATGCTGCAGGTCAAACACAGTGATGGTGGCCTTTTCACCACTCTCTGATACTGCCAGGTAACGCCGGTTGGCACTGATGGCAAGAGCATGCATGCCCCCGCTTTTCTCTGAGCCTATTAAACACAACAACAATGGAAATGATGTAAATAGGGTATAAAAAAATGTCTGGCTTAAAAAATAGACAGAAAAGAAAACATTAACTAGTAGGATATATTCCTTTTCTTTTATGTAAAACTGTGCTTTGATATTTAAGGGGTTACACAAATAGAGGAAATCAATTAAAAATACAGACAGAGGGCTTAAAAGTAATTAAACATACCTGGAATGAATCTCTGACATCTTTGGACTGTGTTGTAGCACACACAGCTGTTTCCGCTCGGGAAAACTACAGTTTGCTCATCGACAAAACTTAAGTTGTTACCCACACCTGTCCGTAGACCGAAGATAAAATGAGACTGTGCGACAACAGAAGCCATTTTTTTTACACAATGCCTTTTGAATTAATTAAATCAACACATGTAATCCAAAAACTTCGTCCACTGATAAACATGCATTTAGTTTTTAAGCCAGAAAAGAGCATCACTCTGAGCAAAACTGCGCCTCGACAGGTACGCTGGTGTGGTTAGAGTCTGGTCGCCAGGCAACCCAGGAAATCCCGCGAGAACATGACAACTATTTTCAAGTTCCTTCACCACACAAAACGTTCTTGTTACGTCTTCTTAAAATGTATAATTTAACTTTTCTATCTCTGTGTTGTCTTTGTACCTGATATTTAAGTAAGCCTTAATTATAAATCTATTTATAATAAAGGTTTACTCCTTATGTTATACTTCGTCTCGAAGGATTGCCGTTGCCTAGCGACGTATCTCTAATCACTGATAGGCTAAACTCTTTCAGCTAAATCCTGGCAAGGGCAGAGCTCATTGGGAAAATGTAAAGTTAGCATAGTAGGTTAATGATTGCAATTTTAAGGTCATTACACCATAATAGAAAGTTTCATTATATTTTATCAGCACATTTATACAACTATGTTTCAAAAGGAGGTTGTAGGCCTATATGCTAAACAAAAATTCCAGATTAGGTTATACTACTTTTCGCACCACAAGGCCTCAGTTGATTTACCTTCATAGTAGTCTGATTGAGATTTTTGAAGCAAAAACATTTTTATAAAAATGCACATTGTTACAATTATCAGTGAGGCTAAGGTAAGTATGCAGCTGTGTATGTTTGTAGCTGGAGTAATTACACATATACAAGACAATCCTCTTTTAGCATAAGGAATATTCTTATTTTCATATCTGACACTTTAAGTGAGGTCTGCAGTATATTTTTATGCTTGTGTTAAATATAAGGTTTAGGTCTTTGGATTATGAAGCAATTGATATGATTTTCTTTTGGGATCAAGGCCTAACCTGTCTTTTACCTGTGCCTTTGGCTCTATAGGACCACATGTTTGAAAGGTGTCTTTAGAATCCAGTGGAATTATAGAAACAAGTAAGTAAAATAATGCTAGTTTTGTGCGTGATTTGTAATTATACCATGAAAAGGAGTCAAAGGATAGGACACTACATAACTTATGAACAAATCAAGGTATAAACAGTAATGTGAATTGCCTTCAAATAAAAGATAATATACTGTACATCTTTCATACCTAAATAGGATGTATAACAGAAAATCCATTGATAACAGTTAAATGTTTTTCAATATAAGTTTTAATTCAAGGTGTGTGTTATTATTGATTGCAAAATGTCTTTAGAGTGATCAAACATGTAACTGTCGTATAGGTGTGACATGTTGCCTTAAGTATTCAATGCTTCATTTATTATCTTAGCGTTTGCAGCTTGGAAATGAATCAAGTTATTACATTTTGCAGCAGGGGGAGTTAAGACATTGCTTTATGAGTGCTGGTTTAGTTCAGTTTGTACAGCAGGGAGCCCCATGTGATGTACCGAGGCTACAGTCATTGTCACACTGGTTGCAGGTACGACTCCTGGTCCTGCAGCTTTTTGGTGCGTACCATCCCAGTACTCTCTCCCAATATTTCCAGTCGCTATCCAGCTGTCCTGTCAAAGGCAAACAGCCCCACAAAATACTTTAAAAGAGTTTGACATAGTTTTTCACAGACCTAAATAAATAAGAATGATCTAAACTTTGTATATCAAATGCTTTAATGTTAAATTACAAGTGCACCAGTGAGTGTTTTTTTCATCAAAGACTCTCATCCCCTCTTTTGGTAAAAAGAACTTACTCAAGCACCAGAAAGCTGCCTTTCAGAGGCACCTGCCTGAGTAAATATTCAATACTCCTGACCATGGACAATTACAATGATATAACTGTTGAGTTTAACATATAACAGGGTTGACTGAGACTGCTTCGTTACATACAGAAACAAGTTTATAATGGTCAGTATTTGTGTTTTTGTTGTGCTTTTTAAGTTAACCTATACTCTTGGGATGCATTTATAGCAAACATATGAACTCCTGAATGCAATACTGATGTCAGAACAACCCTGAGGCATCTGGAGGATCGCTAAGTGATCATTAAAAAAAAGCAGTCACCCCAGTTGGTCAAATGTCAGTGGCACTTCTCTGTAGATCACACACTGGATTTTGAAATGCAGACTTGTTTGGTGAATCTCCAAGATTAAGATGAATTTATTCAGTTTTATCAGGGATGTTTTTGTCCAGATACATTTCACAGACTAGTTGATATGATATATCAGGGTTAGCTTAATTCAACATATTCACATTCAGAACTCTTCACTGGGGGAAAAACAATCCATATTGAAACATGAAGGAGTTATGTGCAATATAAAAATCTTGAAAAAATATATAAGAAAGAATTTCATTTATATGTAGAAAGCCTTTTGCTGCACTAATTAACATTCTAGACTAACATCCCTTTATAGATAACAGGGCCTGAGGAGTATATATGAGACATATGATACACTATACACAGTAATTAGCTTGACAACTGTTCAACTTTCAGTGTCCTCTAAAAAATGCTTCTGGTTTGGCCCAGCAGGAGGCAGTGTTGTTTAGCAGGAGATGATGAGGGCGTTCAGAGACTGCTGACTCTGTGTTCGCTCCAAAGGGCCACCAGCTGACAGAATCTCACAGGCAGCCAGTTCGTGATAGAGAGCGTTGAGCACCTCCAGAATGTGGGCTTTCCCTGTGCAAAAAGGAAACAGATGTGACCGCTGAGTGAACGAGAATACAATTCAATTCCATGCCCTGGGTAACTGTAAAATTTCATTATCACATTTCACAGGACTTGTATTGATTTTATTGGGCGTGTGAGCTCTACTTACCGTGTTGTGGGTCGCTACAAGACTCCAAAGTGCTGAGCAAGATCTTCCCCAGAGACCTGCGTGAGACGTTCTGTACCAACAGAGAGAGAATTCTCAGATGGCTGTCAGGCAATTAACAGGCACTTTAATAGGCAATCTGACTCTTGTTACCACAGAGGCTCTTACATGTCGAACAAGTGAAATTAATTAGCTTTTATCTTTAATCAACCCCTGACTGTTAGCGTTGCGTCACAATGGAATGGACAGAAACCAATGCTAGTCTTTTGATATGCATGTATGCATATAAAAACAGTTATTTCAATAGCTAAAGTGGACTTTTATTTAAAAAATAGAAATAAGTTTCTATCTATCTGGCATCTTGCCCTAGAGACATTCTAGAGGATACTTTCTGTTTTAAGTCTGACCAAAACAAAATCATTTCCGTGCAGCGTGGGTGGAATTCTCTAAACTCTAAACTCTGGGCCGAGCAAACTGATTTCAATTACTAAAGTTTCAGTGAAGAGTTCCTGTTCACATGATGAAGAACTTTGTCAAGATTTTTCATTGTGTTAAAAATCAAAACAATGTGTTTGGGCCTTAACAATAGAAAAATATGTTAAATATAAACATGCAGATTTTATGTGTAGCAGCTTTGACCTCTTCTGACTGATAAGTGATGTTGCCCAGTACTGTGACTAACCAGGTCTCTGAGCTGCTGGAGGAGCTGGAGGATGTCAACCAGTTTCTCCTCCACTAGCGACAGGCGAACCCTCTCTGTCTCCAGCATCTGCAGCTCCATCTGAAGCAGCTCAGTCTCCTCTGCCTTCTGCTGCAGCTCCTGCAACAGAGAGTCCTTCATCTGGAAGACATAGCACACACCAGAAAAACACAATTAATACCTATACTAGTATTTTGAAGAGGTCATTTATGAAGTCAGCGTCGTGTGGCCTTAATAGCTTTAAAAGACTTATATGACATCATGGTGGTACAACCCAGAGAGCTTAAAAAGCTTAAACTGCCTGTGAGCTCCCTGAAGTAATGAGGCATCTTAACGAGTGGTGAAACATCTTCAACTCTACAACTGCAGTCCTTTGGATGGTTTCATTTTAACCTGACTTTTTTAGGTGTATTTTTGAGCTTTTTTATGCCTTTATTTAGAGGTAGGACAGTGGATAGAGTCAGAAATCGGGGAGCGAGAGAGGGGTGGATGACATGCGGGAAAAGGAGGACTACAGCCTGCGTACATGGGGTGCACCCTCAATTTTTGGACACACTTGTAATGATCGCCTGTCAATTACTTAGCCTAAGTGGTACTACAGTGTTTTATTCTTGTCTAGGTTTTTCTTAAAGAATTCTTGTTTTTGCACTATATTCTTGTTTTCGGCCTTATTGGTCATTAATGTCCATGCTATCTACACAAATGTGTGTCCTAAAGCTAAGTGAATTTTTAAAATGATTTTCATAGCCGTCTGCTTCTTTGAGTGATTATATACCATAGACCAGGGGTCCCAAACTTTTCTTAGTCTATTGCATTGTGGGACAATTGAACAAAGCACAATCATTATACAAAGTCTACAAAAGAAAAGCTCTTATAACAAACTTTTACTGAAGAAACCCATTGAAAGACCCAGACTAACACGATGTTATGCTGGATCTCAACACTGAAACTTGTTGGTTTCCTAATTGAAAGTTATAATAGAGAGACAATAACAATTATAAGATTTGAGCTGATTGATGTTCTTTTGGAGCGTGGTGATGGTAAAGAATGAACGTGTGTCAAAGTGCAAAAATGTGACACAAAGATCTTTTTTTCAAAGTCTTTTGCATGATTGGACAAAGGAACAAGATAAAGTTTGATACATACATAGTAGTTGTTCATTTGATCAATTCAGTGCTGGTATCTGAATTTTTATACTTGATGATTTGTTTAAAATAAGAAAAACCTAAATTAATATTAGACTTATGCCTACAAGACCCAACCCAGACTTGTTACAAGAGCATCTGGGTATGTCACTCTTCCAGATGTAACATGTTACAACATAGGTCTTCTAAACATGCTAAAACAAAATAAATATCCTCTGTAAATTTATGTCAGATGTTGAGGTTAGAGTCACGTGTTTGGCCCACACTATGGTACCATGGGTTGGCCTTCCAAAAAAGTTGGAAATCCCAGCAGTGCACCGTTACGTCAAAGCGTATTGAAGGACAAAGGTCTCACCCCATACATCCTGAACATAAACAAAGCCTCACAGTCAGGACTTTGTTTAGTTTTAACTTTTCCTCTCTGAGTGCTGAGACGTTCTGGGAACACATTACGTCACTGTTCCCCTTCTGTCTGTCTTCCTGTGTTGTGAAAAAACTACTCGACTGTAACAGGAGAGCTTTAATTTAAGATATTCCTCAATGTTGGGGGGGTGTTCTGTGGTTGGCTCCAGTGAGAAGCAGCTGCAAACACACCCACCCACACACACACGCCCTGGGTCTCTGGTGACGTTGCTGGTGGTTTGGTTAAGTTGAAGCTGCAGGATTGTGCCTCTAGCTGTGGTTTAGTCTTTGAAGCCCTCCACGGTCATAACAAGCATTACCAGTCCTCTCTAATCCAGTTAAACACCACACAAACAGCCACAAAATGACTAAAGATGTAAAGCAGGGCAGAAAGATGTCCAGAAAGAACAGTTTTCAGATGATACTTTAGCGGCCCACCCTGGTGAAATGGAGGTCAGTGGTGGTTTGTACCTGGTCCATGTCTATCTCTGCCTGGCTCTCCTTCAGCTCGAGCTGTTTATGCAACCTGGTCACTCTCTCCAGAAGCTCCACCACAGCACTGCAGCTCTCCTCGCTTCTCGAGCTCCCGAAATTAGACATCAGCTTCTTGAATGCCTTATCGTCGCACCTGATCAACGAAATGTACCACAGGACAGAATATAAGTCAAGCTTAAAGTTTCAGTAGCTTGCACATAATCAAGGGTGACACATTTGTTTTGAAATGATGTGGTTTAGCATGGTTTCTTGTGGCAAGTCATGTTTACGCTAAAGATATTGACATTGTTATACTTTATTCAATTTCTCATCGCTTGATTTTAGCACAATAGGACAAAATACGATTGTTGTTAGTCTTTTGACTTGTTTTAAAATATTACAATTGAAGCTATGTTTCCAGATGTTTTGTCAAGTACTATTTAAAAAGTTTAACACAATTTCCCATTTGAAGTTGTTGATTTTTTATACTCGTAGACCAAAAAGTGAAAAAATATGTTTGCACATAGGTGTGAATGACAAAGTGAATGTAGGTGTCAGTATACATGCAGCCCTGTGAGCCCGAATCAAAAGTATTATTTGTGTTTAGTATTACATCAGCATTTAGTTCAATGCATAATAAAAGGACAAGATGTAGACATGTAGAGAGTGACAGAGCAATGATTGTGACCCCATGCAGCTATTTTACTGAGCTCTTTGGACTCTTAGCATTTTGCTCTGGTATGACGCATTGACAAAATATGTTTGGTGCTTAAAGCTTTCATCCACCTTGTTTTCATCACCAAAAGGCAGCTGATTTCATTCAATTTTAGTGAGTCAGCTCCATTTTTCTCATCAAGTTTACCTTTAAATGCTATTTTATTTGACACCTACTAACACTGTACACTACCTGCCTGCATCAAACAACAAACGTGCAAAGCTAGCAGCTGGGCTAGCTGTTGAAGGTTTACTACTGTTAGGAATTGGTGAAAATCACATGGAGCCTGACTCTGCATGAATGTCATTCTGCCCTGAGCCTGGATGTGTATAAACATCATTTGCTTACATGTTTGCCACTCATGCATATATATATATATATATATATATATATATATATATATATAACTAGACTGTGTGTTTCTGTCACTGTGTTTTGGTGACCTTCTGCCCCAAAATTTGCCACACGACTTATGCAGCTTTTTAAACAACGTTTCTGAGTGAGTTTAATGTTTCACTTCGCTCATTAAAAATATGTGTAAAATGTAAATACTTATCTTGAAACTTTGCTGTGCTACATTTTACAAGCTATCCTGTTATGGAGCGGAAAGTGAGGAACACCAACGTAGTGCCAGGTTTGCCACTAGCTTTCTGTAAATGTAACATATAGTGATGATATGAATGTGCAGGACCTTTCCCCACAGCAGGACAGCCTGGTTAAGATCCTCTTCACTTCAGCCACCTGCCTCTGCTGATCTCCGGTCCATTTGTCCTCCTCCTCGTCAGAAGCTGCCTGGCCCTCCACAGAACGAAAAAGCTGCTCCTCCACTAAATACCACAACACACATATATAGATTGTTATCATTATTACAGAGGGTGTTAGAGAGGACAGTATGGTGGAGAAGTCCTAATGGCAGAGTTGAAACTGAAGATGGTGAGATAAAAAGTTTACTACTTAGATGATCGATGTCATTAATTGGTTTACACTGTTTTTATAGGCAGAGTATCCATTCTCTTCCTCTATCATCTACATTTGTGTATTTCAGAGCTGAATATCAAGGTGTTTACTGTTCATCCGACAAGGAGATTGCACACTGGGCTCTATGAGGTTACAATGTGTTCATGTTCACGACTTTGTGAATTTCTATTGGCTTAACAGTTAATTGATTTCTCATTAAATACATTGACTAGTTTAAAAAGAAGAAAACACAGTAAGTTTAAGGTTAGTTATCAAACCAATGCTTCTAGTGTTGTTGCAGAGCACTTTGGGGCACTTGTGTTGACTAACCTACAAAAAAGCCAGAGAATACCTTTTAACAAATGTGCAAAATCCAAGTGTGTCATGGGCAATTTCAACATCATGTGGCAAGCAATTCTGGAGAAATGTTGTTGATATACGAATTCCACAGCCACACAACTACCTCCTTCTCTCCACCCCTTAAATATTTAACACATTTTGACAGGGAAACTTCAGGGAAGAATTTCCTATTGCTAGAATGGTGTTACTCTTTTTCTTGTCAGAGAGTATGTGGCATAAGGAGAGTAGCTGGCAGAAGACTCGCTACAAGCTTATTTGTTTGTAGTCAATATTGTAGAGAGGGCTGTGTACAAGGACAGTTAGCACACCATGAGGAGATATTTACTCAATTTGAATTAAAGGGTATTGATGAAAATAGCACACCCGATCATTACAAATAATAAGACTGGTTCTTAAATCATGAAGGGGGATATTAGTAACTTTCTTAAGATGATTCCTAATTCCCAATCAGTAGTTATTCATTGCTCTTATTAACAACAGTGCCAAGGTTGTATAAAATAGATTTTAAAGACTTCTGACTTTCCTCCCATAAATGTAAAACTCAAAACGTAAAACGTAAATGCTCCTCACCCCTGTACAGTAATGAGACATTAGCACTGTGTGATGGGCTTTCATGACAAACATGTCTTACTCTTATCCGGGGTCGTCACAGCTCGTCCTGTTGGTGAGCAGCGGTCATGTTGGGAGTCCGAGCAGCATCTTTGGCCCGGCCTGCTGCCAACACTCAGCGGCGGCTCTGCCCTGGTGCTGCTTGGGAGTTGTAGTTTTGTCACCTCTGATCTGAAAGAGAGCATTGCAAGTTTAATATTGCTGTGTGACTGCATGTTCTCTGTAAATGCTGTACTGTAAACACGTAACCCGGTCTTCACTGCAATGTTATTTTTAACTGATGAAGGGGCTCAAACTGCTCTTTAAATTTGCACAGATGAGAAATGTTTATTCCAAACCATTTGCCGACTTCAGAGAGAACATATCAAGTATCACAAGGCGGTGTGTATTAAGGCACATCTACAACCGCCATGATAATTTTATAGAGGCCTGTGATGTTGTATGCCAAATCTGGGTGGGGTAATTGAAGCCAGACATTGTATCTTTAAGGCATTTTAATGTAAAGTGGGTCAATGGTAGACAGGCGTTGTTACAGTGCAGTACGCATTGCAAGATGAAAGGTAAAAACACACTGGAATAGGGTAAAATAAAATTAGAGCACAGACATTTTTAGATACATTAAAAATCTTTGAGACACCTCTGCTGTTGAAAAGATCTGTAGCAGGTTTATTCAGTATGTCATGTAGTTCCTCATGGCAAAGACACATTCAAACATCTGTCACTGAAAAAAGTCTGAGACTGCAGTTTGTGCCGATCAATTGTTCTGTAATGGTTTGAATTTTCTAGCTTTCTCCTGCTGTCTGCTCTTTTGTGTTGGGGGAAATTCGATAGGGGCCTTCGTAAATCACAGAGTAAGTGTTTCCAGATGATGATGTCTTGCCGAAAAAAAGAAGAAAATCTAAAAAAGGTTTTCAACAGCCTGACTGTGTTTAAAAAAGAAAGAAAAAAACTGAGCATTCATGCTTATATCCTCTTGGCACAAGACTGACCATGCTGTAAGACAACTTTCAACTCTACATTTGCACACTACTTTAGGTTTCGTTGTGCAAAACTGGAAAGAAATGACTGACTTCAGTGAAAGTCAATAATTGCAGCATGATTTCAGGCAATCAATCAGAGAGTCCTGTTTGAGTTAGTGGGGGCCACATTGGAGGAAAGAAGGAGCTAGTTCATGAGGGCCAGCAGCTGCAGACCAACATGAGACTGGTGCATAGACCTGAAGATACACAAAACTTTCCTGGTTGCTGTGGAGACGCTGGGACTGTGGAATGAGCTGGTAGAGGGCCTTTTCAAATGCAGGCTTTGGTGTGACTAATTGCACTTTAATTGACAGTTGTTTGAGAGAGGCTGAAGCCTGTGTCCAGTGGATACTGTAGCAAGCCCACAGCTTCTGGCTCTTGCCTTTGACATGTTTGGAGGTTGAAAAATCAGTCTTGCTTTGTGCCTTGGTACAAAAAAAATTCCTCAACGCTTTTGAGGATGGTGAAAAGTATCCCGAATGTCACATAAAAACTAGTTCTGGTTTACTTTGAATGTGCATGTAATTTATCACAAAGTCTGACAGCAAAGAGGTCTGGTTGTATTGCTGATCATCGGAATTCCGACTGAATGAACACAGACACCTGAAAGTAGTCCAGACAGAAACCCTGGATATCAGTCAAACTGCGGGATGCTGTAGACACAGACACATGATTCGATAAACGTTCCATTAGACATGCATGATATCTCCTGCCAATGGACCAAATGCAAAACCAGCATGGCTGGGTTTGACCTGCCAAAATGAAAATATCAATTTGTTTGCTTTTTCTAAAGAGAAGATGTTAAAATAAACTGCAGACTGTTAAGTGTAATATGAGAGTTCATATTTCCGCAAAGAGTGAGTAATGACATATCTTTGATATCTAATACATATTAGATTTTCACAATATGTGTGCATGTTTTTTAAAATATACTGATAAGACTTAAAATTGCAATACTAAATACTTTGTTATGTTGGTGAGTCACACAAGGGACCGACGTGTCACACTCCATACTGCATGTATTTCTTCTTACTCTTTACCTCAACTGCATTGCCGATACTCTATGTCTAAAGAGTCTCACCAAGACCTCTAGTGGACAAAAGATGCAATTACATGCACAGTGTACTGCAAGAACCTAAGATGCTAAACTTCTTGTATTTATAAACACAACGTACATTTACATAGACAAATAAAGTAAAAGGACTTTGCTCATTGTGATAATACCATCACCTGATTTTTTTCTAGAGTTTGCTGCTAGGCTAGCTAGCATTTAGCTTAATATTTCCTCCAGATTTGACAGAGACGTGTGAAGTTAATGCTAATGTTCATGCAAGCTGTTTGGTCTCTTTACCTGCAACTAGGCAGCTGATAAAAACAAAAAAAGTTCTGATAAACCAGCTCAACACCATGTAGCCTAGTGAACAAACAAAGCTAGAGACAGGCATCGAAAAACGTCCAATGTGAATCAGCAGCTAGCCAAAAGGACAGTCAACACATTTTACACAACTTCAACTAAATAACAACTTCTGCTATAGACAGGTTAAACAAGCAAGTATCAATATAAGCTTAATATGGTGACTACATAACATCAGGGTTGTGTATCTCATTCTACTGAAGTGCTTCCAAAAACTGATTACAGCAGCCTTAAGCATGACGAGTAGGGCTGGGAATCTTTGGGTGTCTCAAGATTCGATTTCGATTCTTGGGGTAACAAATGATTCAGAATCGATTTTCGATTCAAAATGATTCAGGATTCATTGATCCATGGCTTCAAAGTCTATTTTTTAATTAGTATATACTTCAGGATCTACTCCAGTCATCTATGAGACTGGCTGAATTTCTTGTTGCTCTATTTGGCATTTTACTGATTTAAAGAGCAGGGAGTGACTGATTAGCCCCCCCCCCCCCCCCCCCCCCCCCCCCCCAAAAAAAAAAAGAAAGAAAAAAGAAAAATTTGGATTTTTTTTTTGGAAATTATGAATCTATTTTAAATTTGTACTCCTGGGCTTTTTGTTTTGTTAAGAAAGATAAAGAACACAGAAATAAAATAAACTTAATTTTCTTAGGTCATACATATCTAACAGAATCTAGTGGTGTACAATACTAGTGGTTTTCAGGATGTAATTAGAGCGTATAGATAATCAATTTAACATTTCCTGTTCTGACTCTCTGTTCTCTATTCGTCTTTGATTCCTGTTTCAAAGCTGCTTCTTTGCTCTTGTGTAGCCAAAATGAAATGGAAAAGGCTTAGATTTAAAATCCCATGAAAAGGAAGTGAACATTAAGGAAAGTGTATTAACTTCTCTGTACTGCAGGTGAAAATATAATCTTATGAGTCTTAGATTGGGACATTGTTGGCTTAACAAATTGGAGCCACTGGCAAGGAAAACGCTCCAGTGATATAGGTAGATATAATTTGAAGCATTTTGTAGCCTTTGTAGGCATAATTATTACTGCATCACTTAGGAACACACACATATAGGAGTGAAGTTTTACATGAAGAGCTCTATTGTGCTTTGTCAGTGGATTTCTAATTAATAGGATCCTGTACTTTGCCCTATTAGTAAAACCCTAAAGCCATTTGTAAGCTTGTAGAGGCCTGTACAGCTGTTTGTTGTTAGAGCCAGGACACCCATGAGTCCTTTCTATGTTTATTACAGTGTAGAGCTGAAGCGAAAGCTCCATCAACATTACAACCCCCCACTTCAATTCCCCCCCCCCCCCCCTCCCTGAAGAGCAGTTTCCTCTTTCAGGTGTCATTGGTCAATGACACTCTTCTTGCTCTGCAGAGGTTACAAATGAGGGCACGCTGTAAACCTGAGCTTGAACTTGAAGTTCAGTGCAGATAGGTGCCCTGAGCCATGACAGAGACGGGTGAGGGGTCATGTTTTCATAGCTGACGGTTATTAATCAAGTCCTCTTGGGAAACACCCGTACAATGAGGTGGTTCCTGGGATACAAATAAAGCAGCTTCAGTGATGTTTAGCAAACGGACGACTTAATCCAACAGCTAAAGGCAGTAACATTTACAGAGGGCAGTTAGGCAAAGAAATCCAAAGTCAAACAAACAAAGGTATTAAAAGAAGAGGGAAATATACAGAGAGAAGTCCAACAATGGTGGGTGGTACAAGTTTATAACATATTTTGTGTGTGATATATTTCTGCTGTTGTAAGCATACTTCAAAACCAGAGAGACTGAGGGCAGAGCAGCTGTTCAATGTGAAAATGAGCCCACTTGGCAGTGTACGTTTTTGATGGCTGTTCAAGAAAAACAGTAAGGCAGCAGCAGCAGACTGCCACGGGTCCCACACGTCTCCCGAGTGTGTCCTTTCCACGTTATTTAAAGGGTAGGAATGCCGTGGCAGCACCTGCTCCACACAATGCTGCAGCTCTTGTGCAGAGGCAGATAAATGGTCTGCTAGACCCTCCTCTTCCCTCTGCTCTCAGGCGCCATGCAGGGAGCATGAAAAGGCTGAGAGATTATGCCTCCCATGGGGCCTGCCTTCAGTGGGCCAGGGGTTAGAGGCATATAGAGAAAAAGTCTGCAGGCGTGCCGATAAAACAAGACCTGAGTTTTAAACTTGCACATTTGGGACACATGTGCTTGGGTATGTTCTCTGGAAATCCATGGACATTAACATTGACACCTGGATTCACAAGATTGTTCAAACTTAAGTTTCGGATGACTCAAGGAGTTTTCCAAACTGCATCATTTCTTTGTAACACAAAAAGAAAATGTAATATTTAATGGAGCCATTCCTCTCCTGTGTGCCTTGAAAAACATGTCTGTCATTTCATGAACAAACAGTTGAGTGTTTGCTTCTTCCTCCAGATGGTAGACTTTCCTCCCCCTCATTTCTTTTTCTTCCTCTCGCTGTGTTTCCTATTGTCTAATCCTTCTGGCCCGCAGAGCTCTATAGGCTACAGTGACTGATTTAGACTCCTTTTACCTTCTGGTGTAAAAAAAAAAAACTACCTAAAAGTGACACCATTAGACAATTCCAGTATACAAAGACGCCCCTGTGCAAATCATCCCCTGTTGAAGGTGCAGCTCCCATCTGTTCCTCTGTTCTAGTGAACAGTCCAAAGAAATCACAGACAAGTTACGCAACAACACCCACTCATCTTAAGTTTCATACCGATGACCACATTTTATAAACTGACTTTTACTTGGATGTTGATGGAAAGTTGAAAGGGGATTTTGTAGATGGGAAAATTGTACATCCACATGGAAAAACCAAAAACGGAAATCAAGACGGAAATCAGGTTCCACATTTAAGGAAGAATACTTTTTTTTTATACCAAGAGTTAGATAAGAAATATTTGTTCAGTTACCAATACGCTCTAGTCAGTTGAGCTAGCTTAGCATTATAGCAGCACAAAAACGAAGCTAGCCTGACTTCCTGTCTACAACACTGAATAGAGACATGACACTCTAGCGTACACCTCATCAAACAAATACAATATAAGGCGAATACCCGTTAGCTTAAGAGATCCTGTAGGCAACTTTGATTAGTTTTAGACACTCTGACTTGTTTATTTCCAGTAATATGATATCTAGCTATGCTAACTGGCCATAGCTTCATAGTTAGTGAAAAGACAGTAGAGTGGTTTCAATCTTCTTATCAAGCTCTCCGCTTGCAAATACATTTATTTCACAAAATATTAGGGTGCTCGCATCGTTGAACTTCATCTTCATTATCAATGTGTTTAAGGGGAATCCACAGTCAAGAAGCGGCGCCTGCTCTCAAACAACCCCCAGCCCTGTAACCCAGTATCTCTGGGGTCCAGAAGCATCTTAGTTAATCTCATTTCTCTTCAAAGCAGTTAAATGCCTCAAGGATAAAGTGACATTTCATTAGGCCTCTTGACATGCATCTCTAAACCCATTACATATGACCGAGATATCTGACACAGGGACAGCTGGATGCAAGAAAAATTACTTAATTTTGAGGAAATTTAGAATGACAAAAGTTTATATTAGCAAGATGTGTCTGCCAGTATTAAAGGGAAAACAACACAGTTTCTCAGTCAGATATTAAAAACCACCTATACAGTTCTCTCAAGCCTCCTTGGATAAGACGTAAACAAGCAAGCATTGGGGATTTAAGGGGGGATATTCATGGAGCTTGGTTGCTAAGATCTATAGGACGGGGGTGCCTATGTGGTATTGTTCATTGGGGAGGAGAGCGAAAGAAGTGAGCAGAGATTGATGAGAACGGTCAGTCTGTTGAGGTCCTCACTCAATGGAGCTTTCTCTTCACAAGTCAGGGTCTTTGTGGTGTTGAATTATTTGCCATTAGGGTATCAATGGAAGGGCAGTGAAAAGAATTTGGAACGCAGTCTGCATAGATTAGTGGAGTTTTGGGTTAAAGAAGGGGTATTGTGCTTATGTGATTTGTTATTTAGAATCACCTAAAGGCAGGTAGCCATCAATCATATGTGTCTGGTTGTGTCTGACTGTGTTTGAGAGTTCATAATAACAGCATTAGGTAGATCTTACCACCATTTAGAGACATCTGTTACATAAGAAAGCCAGACCTGCAGACAATGATTATATGGTTGGAGTAGGGTCAACAGACACAAAGATAAACATTAAACCAACAGCTTTGTACTTAAAAAGTCCAATTACACCCTTACTTCCACCAAAATGAATAGTTCCCAACAGTAGCGGAGCTCAGGCGAAACCAACCTGCCACACACGAAGCCTGTTAAATAAAGTAAATCACAACAAGGCTGAAAATTACAAAAGCAAACCACATCAAGCCATTGTGAGCAGCATGGCAGATTTTTTACCAGGCATGATGCCAGAACTAAACAACATTCATTCATTTTATTCTAGGACAAATTATAATTCATTATGGTTTATTCCAGCCAAAAAAGCCCTCTTAATTCAATAACCAGCCAAAACAAGACCTCACTGTCATGACATGATGAACAGCCAGACACTTGTTTTGCTCAGGGTTTGACAGCTGATTGGAGCAAATGAAGAGGAAATATAAACATTTTTGTGTAGTATACTCTCTATCTGACTTTAAGGCAGTATTTCTTTTGATGCATCACTAATGTAAACTCTAAGGAAAATTTTAAGAAACATTTGTAGGTCACTACAAATTAATTTTAGAAGATATTATTTAACTAAAATCAATCACAAACATACACCACCGTTTTCTTTTGCCCTGCCCTCCAGTTGATTCTTAAGTATTCTTTAAACAAACATAAATTCAGTTTTAGTGAACAATATTAAATAACGGTGTAATACTGATTTGAACAACCACATTAAAATATTAAAAATATATAATAAAACAATAACATTTGAAATAATGGGGCGCCAGTAGCCTAGTGGTTAGTGCGCACGCCCCATTAGTCCCACCTGTGGCTCCTTTCCCCACTCCTTCCCTACTCTCTCTGTACTTGTTTTTCAACTCTATCCACTGTCCTATCTCTACAATAAAAATAAAAAAGCCTCCAAAAATCAATCTTGTGAAAAAAAGTGAAAGAATTAACTCAATTACTTAAATTCAACTCATTGTCCTAAAATATAATTCCCTCTTGAGTTTTTGTGGACATTTTTTAATTATTTTATTTCAAAATGTTATCCCCAACTTGTGCTTTGTTCCACTTTTTATATGGTAATGCCACGTTTTATGGTAGTGGTGTTGTCTCTTAAGCTCTAAAGCTACATGCTAAAGCTTAAGTACCACCAGAAGAATAGCGCATTAGCACCTGAAAGATAGAGCAACAGATAAGAAATGGACAAGCAGCTCTTAAGTACATTTCTTCTTTTAAAAAAGTGATATTGCATTGAGTTTAACTTTATTGAGTGAAAGTGGTGGAAGTTGACGCATTCCAAATTCAGCTATAAAAAAGAGGTTTTAAGTGCTTTCTTCTAAGTATACTTAGGTCTTAGGAGTTAGCAAGTGACTATGTAGCATAAGCCTTGTTCCAGTAATGAAGGTTTACTCAAACATGTCTGCTGTTGTGCTTGTGCCCACCGAAAGCTTTTTTTTAACAGGTGGAGAGTAAGTGAGCAAACAAGTCTTAGTGGGTAGGATTATGTATTGGGATGTGATTTTCTTACACAGCCTCTTTTTAACAAGATGTTACCTAAGTTGTTGTTTGTTGATGTTCAGAAATAACGACAATCAAAGTAACAAATTAAAGGTACCGTGTGTGGTTTTTGACCACTAGTTATGTTATGGAGCAATGTTTTCGTGGGTGGTATTCCAGCTTGGCCACCTATATTCTGCTTATCAAAAACTATAGACACTTCAACCAAACATTACTTATGTTACTAGGAAACTCCACAGGGAACATTAAGAGACCACATAATGAAGTAGTACCCATAAATCAAAAGCCCTTCCAACAAGAAAATGGCTAACATGAACACAATGTCAATCAGAATTAAGTGAAACAATGTGTAAATTCACTGGGATTGTCAGGTTATTGTAGAATAAAATCTGCATAATTTGATAGGACATGACTTCACAGAGTACCCAATTTCTCTTGGGAGTGCTAACTTGTTAAATTCCAGGCTCCTGCAACCTGTTCTGTTAAACAAATGCTTCAACATTAATGTAGAAATGTTTACTGTTTATACTATAATGCTTAATACAACACAGTGTTGCCAGTGTCTTTACCTGTAATACAGCAGCTCTGATTCCAGCTGGAGGATGTGTCTCTGCAGAGCTGGAACATGACTGGCCTTGGCCTCCAGTTCCTTCACCTTACTCAGGCCACTGAGCAGCGCCTGTCTGGCCTCCTCCACCTTCCTTCTCATGCCCACCTGCTCCCTCTTCAAGGCCTGGTTGCAGTCCTCCAGAGCGGCCACAGTCTCTTTAGAGCTCCACAGTTCCTTCTCCAGTCTCTGACTACACAGCATTGCCTCCTCTACCTGTCTGTCTCTGGAATTCTGCAGAAGCTCTATCTCTTGGATAAGGTTCTGCAGACTCGTCAGGTTACTGTAGGTGCTGCTTTTCAGGTTTGTGTTGCTCGTACTTTTCTGGGAAGTTTGTTTCTGTTGGGCAACAAAACAGCCCTCCTCTGGTTTGTGTTTGGAGTGGCTTTTCCATAGTCCTACCTGGAGAGAAATGAAACAGGTAACATGATGCATGGGATCGAATTAAGTTCCCTCAAACCAATATTGCATCTGCTTGGTTACATTCTAGTAAATTGTGTTTTACAGGTTTGAGTTAAAGTTTTTACTTGTATTAAAGAGGACATATTATAGCCCTTTTTCACCTTCTAATACAGTCCCCTGTGGTCTAAATGAAACATCTGTGCTGTGCTTTGGTCAAAATATAACATGAATCAAGCACCAGAGGAGGTTTGTGACCCTGTATAAACCAGCTCTCTCAGAACGCTCCGTTTTGGTGTGTGTGTCTCTACAAATCCCACTGTTGCATCAAACAAAGTGCTCTGTGGATGGAAAGTATAGCAGCAACTTGAGTTAAGAGAACATCAAATCGACTGAAGAGATGTGATGTCTACTGGGATAACTCAGGGGGGCTGAGTTATCCCAGTAGACATCACTCCTCTGTAGCGACAATAAAAATGGCGGACCTGCGCAAAAGTTTTGCTCTAGGCTGGGGGTGGAGTCCATGCGTGGAGAAACCAGGGATGGGGAGGGTATTTATTTACCAGAATCCAACTTGTGATGTCACAAGTTGAGAAAAATTGAAACGGAGCATTTTTCTCTGTGTAGTAAGACTTATGCAGACCACAAACAAAGGACTGGATGGGTTTATTTCAAATTTTGTGGGTCGATAGACACTCAGGTTACCCAAATATATGTTCAAAAACACTGTCAAAGTGGATTTTTCATAATTTGTCCCCTTTAAATATTTTTTTTACTAAACATTTCAACAACTGTTTAGGTGTTGTCCAGTTTTCAGTCCTTGGCCACAAATATTGGATTGTTCACTTCTATTGTAATAGGCTATTAAACCTGAAGTTATCATACAATTATTGAATAACCTGCATGAGTTGCAGAAAGAGCTACCACTTTTCTCAATAAGGCACACTTGACAAAGGGTTTATAAGTTACAACGTATACTTCATTACTTATTAATTAATAATGAGTTGATGTCTGAGTGAAAAGCCATTTATAAGAGCATAATTCAGGTTGTTGAAACAAAGATAACAAGCTTCAGTCCTGCAGATAACTGTTGATAAGTCCTGTTCTTGCAATGTCCTGCATATGGATGTTGATGTCTCAAAAGAGTCTATGTTAAAATTGACTCAATAGTTAATCTTTAATAAGTCATTTACAAATGTTTTGCACATGAGTTGTAACCATTGCTTGCCAGGACGTGGAAAACCCCTAGCTTGGTGTTTACCTTCCTTCACAATAACAGTTACTTTGTGTGTTCAGTTACCTCTTGAGTTCAACACTCCTCCAGTGGACAGTTGAACTTACCTGTTACCTTATTTCAAAGTACAGAGAGGCATCCAAATGAAAGAAAAAAAAATATCACATTTTATGAACATTTAAAGAATGGATTATCATGAAGCCTGGGTATCACTTATCATGAAGCACGTTTTTAAGAGATTGTCCAACTAGTAAGGAATAGCTATATTAGAAATGTATGCACTGTTGACTTTTAAGTCAATTAAAGGACATTTATAATAACTTTTATGAAATGATTTTGGGACTTTTGGGATACACAAGGTATAGATAGGAAGGGGAGCCTATGCGCAATGTGTAACTAGCCTATAGCTATAGGCTATTTTTTAGGGGCTGAATATATCAGGATAAGATTTGTATAACATGTGGACATCAGATGCAACACAGGAGCAGGGATTTAAATGTTATAGCCTACACTTCACTCTTACCTGCAGAGCTAAACAGCGGGCATCACTGCTCTGAAGTGCAGCTCGCATATCCTCTATCAGCTCCCTCAAACTTGCATTCTCGTCTTCCAGTTTGGCTATCCGGTCCTCTGCTTCCTCCAGTGCTACTATCTCCTCATAGCACTCTTTGGAGCAGGATCCAAGTCTGCAGCCAGAGGCGTGCCGTCCCTCCGTGGAGGAACACGAGCCCTCGCTCACACCCACAGACAGAAGCTTCTCTCGCCGCCTCAGAGGGCTTCTCAGGCGGATCTGAGTCTCTATGTGCTCGCTGTCTTTCCCGACCAGCAGCCGACCGTTTTCATACTGACAGCCCGCCTTGGTGCTGAAGTGTCCGCACAGTTTGGCGTGGAAGTGTCTAAAGGTGAGCTCGCTGGGTAAATTGTCCGGAACCCCGGCGCATTCTGTATCCTCCGAGTCTTTGTTCAGTCCCAAAACTTGACACAAGATGTTAAAATCCTCCACAGGAATTTTTCCACCTCCTTGATAGTCGATATGATGGAAAATCTCCTGTAGGTATTGATCCAGTCCGGTTGCCAAAACTATGATTTCGTTCTCCACTCCCCGGTCCAGTCCGTAATGGTAAGCCAGAGTGCTGACTATCCATTGTGTCCTGCGCGCTGGTCGGCTGTATGGATCAATGGAGTCTATTGCATCCATCATTTCTGCTGAGCAACATCATATTTCCACAAACTTTGCCCAGTTACTTTGTTTCTTCTAGCGTCCAATGTGTTTCGTGTTCATCCCCTTACTAGAAACCTTCAGCAGACTGGCGCAGCAGAAACGAGGCGTGTGTTAAAACATAGCTCAGATTTGAATTAAGCTCTGCCCCCCAAATCTAAAAGCAGGGGTCCCAACCAGGAACCTGCAACATACATACACATAGCCTACTATAGCGGTCTCTTACTGCCGTTTGCAGCAGTGCAGGCTAATTGCTACCAGGTGTGTAAACTTTTGTCATTCACCGGGGTTAGACCTTGTTAAGATGTAAGATACCCAAGAGACTAATAGCCTTTGCTGTAGCGCATAGGTGCACCGTCTCTCTTCAACTGAATTTTACCACATAGCATATAGGCTATATCTTGGTTTTTGTTTGCACTATTTGCAATTAAATGTGTCCCTCACGTGGCCTGTGCATGAGCTGTTTTGTTTTATGTTAAATTTTCGCAACTTCTGAATAAGATGTCACCTCAAGGCTCAATCAATTATTTCCCCAAACATAGGCCCTATAGGCTATTAGGCTACAACTAAACCTAATCCATACTTCAATTAAAACGCTTTCTCCTCATTAGCCTAATCAGTGCTGACTTCAAGTCCACTTCGTAAATTCCACGTCCAAATGGACCCAGTAACAATCCTTCAACTAGATACTTGACCCCAAGGTTCAAACTGGTTGTAAGCTAATCATAGACTGTGAATATTAGTTAGACTTTTTTCTTTCTTGATGTGGCAAACAAATCTTCGTGAATTGAAGCGGGAAGGACAAAAATCCGACTACCGTTTTCTTACTGTTTGAGAGGAATTCCGACAGCCTCAGCAGCACGTGAGCGCAGCTACACAGACACGCCACTTCACTACAATGGTTGTCATGGTGACGCGTGGCTCTCACTGAAATCAAATAGTTGGACAGCTGAAGTTTGTGTGACAGCCTGGTCCACTTCAGGGCTTTACTACGACATAAACCATTTCTTTTTAGTTCGCTGAGACAGCCTCTTTAGGCTTGTTTTGTGTGAGTAAAGTTACAGAAAGTGTAGGGGTATGTTTGTGTGTCACATAGGCTACTTCAAAATGACGTTTGTTAGCATTAGCTTAATTGTGAACTCTCCAGACTTCAGGCCCACCAACGCAAGCTGAGGTGAGTGCACAAGAATAACAAATAAGTAGACTATTACAAATCAAGTATTAATATCGTATATTGATAGTACATTTTAAACCTATGGATTGATTGTTGTGTTATGTAGCCTAGGCTGCATGTTATTTTTGTGATGTAATTTTTTAACCTCTTCTTTGTCCATAGAGAAAACTTAAAAAACAGCTTCATACTGTATAATAATCACTTCATTGTTTCATTTATAGTCAAGTTAGGGTAGGCTACTCCATTCCTATTTAATTATTATCACTTTAAATATCATTTAAGCGACATGAAAGCAAATTCAAACTCCAAAGTTAATTATTTTCAACACTTAAAATAACTAATTTGTCACATATCTATCTGAAATCTTACAATGTATGAACTAATACATACATTTTACTCTGATAACAATACCAAACACATTGTGTTTAGCATGAATCTAGGTAAACTACAGGGTTTAAAAGTTTTTTTTGTTTCTTAGCAATATAAACATGTAGGCCTTTTAGCCTGTTGAACTTTTTTGGAAAGAGAGATTTGTGATTAACTCTCTGCTGATGATTTGCTCTTATTACAGACTTGATGTGAACTGTAAACACATAAATCCTCCAGCTGTTATTTCTCATTTACACTTTACACAGTGTTTTTCATGGAAAGTGTTACCATGGAATCAAAGACCTTGTCAGAGACGGGTCGTTGTAATTCAGACTCTGATGAAGACGGTACAGATACAAGACAAGAAGATGCCATTGTCCTTGGGACTGATATGCTGTCAACAGAGCATGGTTTGGAAAATAGGCCAGGTTCTACTGAGGATATCCCAACACACACAGATGACTGCTCATATTACATCACATGGACAGTTTACATTGCCCTAGCTGTCCCAAGAGGTAAGTTTGCTGCATAGAATGTGTAAACAATTTACATTAGTTGTTCCAAAGGGATTTAAAAAATCCTCTCACTTAAAGCCGGTAGGATGAGTAAGAATGTCAATCTTCTTGTGCTTGAATAAATAAAAAATCTAAATTTTTTAAATCAAAGGAAAAGCTTCAATTCATCCTTGATCTCATTCCAATTTTTTTCATTGTTAGGAGAAGAGGCGGATTTCCCTGAAACTCAAGAAAAGGCTAATAAATTAAATAAAGACTCATCTGTTGTCTTGAGAACCCATAGAGCTCAGAGCCTGTATCATATTGAATACAAGCTGTTGCCAGGTGACACAGAGACAGTGAAAGTGGATCTGGTTGTGTTTGGACCAGCGGCAAAAATGTACAAAGAGGATGAGGTCAAGGTAACCATGACCTGGTGATTGATTGTGTCTGTGTGTTTCAACTTAATCAACAATTAATGAATATCCTGAATGAACAACAATAAAGTGCCTACATTGACTAGAGTTACATTTAATTATGGATAAGAAAAAAGAACAGCAAGTACTTTTAATGCAAACAATAACTGCTTGACTTTTGTTTCAGATTCTGAGGACATGGTATGAAGGGGATCAGATATGGATTGGTTTGATCCAGAACGTCAATGTCATGGTTAACAGAGATATGCTGATAAGTCTACTGTCTCATAAGATAAAGCTCCAGGTATGGAACAATAAGGACAAATTGTCCAGCCAAGCCCGCTATGAGAGACTGAAAGCACTCAGACTGCCACAGGATACGTCTGAAGATGCAACAGAGAGTACGTTTTAATCTCAGTTTGCCCCAACATGACCCCAACATTTTACCTTAAGTGTTTACTGTGTTTTATGTAATGATTCATTCACTCCAAGGTGGAATCAAGTGTATGGTTAACATGATGAGAAGGTCATGTCAGAGGAAACCAAACACGTCCAAAAAGAAAAAAAAAGATATCCTGTTAGGTTGCCATTCATATGTGCAAGAAAAAGGTAAATCCACTAAGCCTCCCTCGCTGATAATGGGCTTTAAATAAATGAAGAAGGCAATATTGTCTACAGTATGTATACTGTATATCGTCAAGCATTTTGCTAGTAAACATTTAAATGTTCTTTCATGTAAGCTATGATGGAAAATAATTTTGCACCTCTCTTGGTCTCAGGTTTTCAAAAATTCACCTTTGATGCTTCTGACGTTGAGGGTATAAACAAAATGGGAACTGCCTCAGCTGAAATAAGTCTTATTCCTTTGTTGGCAGGTGAGTCAGGCTTTTATCAACATTAAGCTCTTGAATTAATGTTTTCCAGACTTTAAAACAAAGCAATGACTGACCAGATCAACCACAAGGTCACTTTTGTCTATTCTTTTTTGAGAGGTCTACAGATATTTACATCATCCAGCAATTATATTTAAAAAGGACCAAGACGAAAGGAAAGAATAAAACAATGCACCTCACTTTAGTTGTATTAGAATGTTTCTCTCATTGTCTATCTGTTCATCACTTTGTAACCCCTCAGATTTATTTTGTGGGGCCCAATGTTCAAGTTGGGAATAACTAATCACTGCTACTATATTCTCATGTATTTTGGGGTGAGGAAAACATGTAATTTGTCAGCATATGTGACCTAATTGCTTCATGAGCATCATTATATATATATACCAAATCTACCTACGGGTACAAATAAAGTTACCTTACCTTGTATACCTTTAAACATTTTTCGAATTAGCTTAAAATAACTGAAACTTAAAGTCCGGAACGAAACTTACAGTCTACAATCATGCTCAAGGAAAAGTACCAAGATGACCAAAATCTGATGGGTTAATCACCTGTGAATATCTTATTACTGTTGAGATATTTTAGTCTGGAAAAAAATTAGACACTGCATAAACCATTATTTTTTTGTGTGTGTTTTTGCTAGGTGCGGCATCATTGACTGAACACTTCCCAGTCTGTTCAGCTGGTGTTTTTGAGGTCATGTGCAATATCTCTCTAGACAGATCATTAATATCTGAAGAACTGAGGGCTGAACTCAATCCGTTGGTCATCACAATTTTGTCAGCCAGTTCAATGCCTTCATCTCCAGTCCCTTTGCAGAGCCTACAGGTAAGCCTTACACTCAATGTTTACAGAATTAACAACATCACAACTCAAACACATCTTGTTCAGGACTTTTGTGTCTCCTCATTCACTATTAAGAAAAAGTCTGAAGTTCTAAGTGTCAACACAATTTTATTTGCAAGCTTAGACATTTAGAAAGGAGTTCTGACTTGACATTTTGTCATATTCTCAGGAAAAATGTTTGCCTGTATATTGTCAGTACAAGTTCCATAACTTGGCTATGCACAAAACCCATCATCATGAGCACAAAGCCAAGATCTACTTCAGAGATGTGAATGTTATCCTGACTGGCTTGATGAGTCCCAAAGAACTCATTTTGTTCCTTTCTGGTTCACCTCTTGAGATAGAGGTTCATGATCGTGACAGAAAGTTGGAAGAACAATCAAAACCTCAAGCAAAGTTTGGTAAGGAGTCAGATGATGACATCTTGTGTGGTATGGCACAATCAAAACAGAAGACAGCAAATATGAACTCTTTTGGAATTGCAAGCCTGAACCTCTGTGAGCTGCTATGTGGAAAGAAAAGCCTTAAGGTGCATTTGCCAATAAAATGCTGCCCACCGACTCCACTGCAGCACTGGGAGCAAAGTGAACGTAGCAGGACTATGTCAGATACACTAGCAAACAGTGAGCCCATGCCACAAGGACATTATTTGGATGCCAATTCCACACTTAAAGTCAAGGTTGAGCTAGCTTGTCCACTAAATGTTAAGAATGACAGTTGTGAATTAGACGCCTATTACAGCCCATTTGGGCGCATCATCTACCTTTTTGATTACAACAACTTGTCTGTGGTGACCAAGCTGAGGTCAGAGATCCTCAGAATCAATGCATCCGCCTTCCATTTGGGCTCACGCTCACAGGAAAATATAGAGAAAGCCCTATCAAATTACATAATGAATTTCAAGCTTGATGAGGGCCAGGATCTGGACTTCGTTACAGGATTCCATGTGGTAGATAAGAGGACGCACATCTGTGTTCTTGAAGGGCTGAAACATAAAGCAGTGAAGAGACTTTGGGAGGCTGTTCCGATGAAGTAAGCACAAGAACTCAATCTTGCCAAACAGCAAACTAACAGTTTTCAGCTGTGCTGTCTACTTATATTGAGTGTTTAAATTCCAATGAGAATCCTACAGTACGTGTGATGTGTTGCAGGCTAAGTGGGAGTGCAGAGGAGCAGGTGATAGTCCTCTACAACTCAAACATGGGTTTCTTCAAGCGCATCTATGACTCATTAGATGTGAGCCTGAGTCCCATACATTTATGTGAGTCTTTAGAGACCATCATGAGACAGCCAGTGGTCTACATAAGAGGCACCGTCTCCCCAGCCTGCTTCCAATCTTTGACAAGGTACAAGGTCAGATAGTTATCATGTCCTAGGACAAAACTGCTGATTTGTCTTTTTTGAGTCCATTTACTACAAATAAAGAATATTTAACGTCACAAACACATCTTGCTGTTATGTTTGAAGCAGCTAGAGTGGTTTTTGGTCACTTTGTGAACAAGCTGTAAACACAACTCTGACATTATACCACTGTATAAGTTGATGTATTTGTTAGCAAAATTACCTGTTTACACAGTAAACACAACTGAGCATGATTAGCAGTCATTTTGTGACGTGTTTCTCTGGAAGTTATTGATGATGATGAATGTGAGTTCAACATCATCTGTTTTGTTCTCCATCAACTGCTGCCAGAAATAACTGGCTCTATAGCTGCCAAATATGAACTGTGTTGAACAGCTAGTAGTAGTAGTAATTTATTTCGGTCCACATATACAGTTCTCCATTAGGAAAATACATACAAATACAAATTAAGTAAAGTCCTTCTTAGTGTTTATAAATAACTCTCCCAAGTTGTGAATTCCAAAACAATTACAATCCCATCTACATTTGTTTTGTTTTTAGTTGTTAAAGATGAAGAACCCATGTTACTTTAAATCAAGAATGATTTAAATAAATAATAAATGCATAACAAATGCCCCTTTGACAGATAGAGCATTAGAACGTGCCTTTAAGAGTGAGACAGAAACGATGATTAGCTGTACTCAGGGGTGTCCACCTTGTTTGTATACAAAACTAGAAGCGATGTTCCTTTAGTCTCTTGCATTGATCTTTGGAAAGTGATTATTTTAATGGATATCCATGTATATTTTCTTATGAAATCTAATATAAATTGCATAGTAGACTTCATCAAGATAAGTTTTTTCATTCTGAGGCTTCTTTTATTTTTTCTAGGTTAAGCCAGATTTGTCAAATGAGGCAACTTAAAAAAGTGGTGCAGTGCAACCTCTTCCCCACAGCTGACATGATTCTCAGCATGAGCAAAGAATTTGGCATGCACTATGAGCAGTGGGAGCAAATAGCAACTGCTGAGGTTGACGTTCCCGCTCTGCCTGTCCGGATGAAAAGAAATGCGTCGCTCGACATGCACAACAGAGAGTACATGAAATGGAGGCACAACAGCCAGCAGCTGAGGCAAAACCAGTTCAAGGACTTCATTCAGGTCTGTATGCTTGAATTACTCGGAGTTTATTCAAACTTATTAACAGAGCCATTTATGTATTACGTAATTTTCCAGGACAACATTAAAAAGGTGCATGAGGAAAGTGAGAGGTTGCAGAAGCCTGAAGCTGCAGTGTTAAGGATGGACCAGGTCACAGACAGACCAGCACACAACTACAGCATCCAGACCCTCAACTCAAAGGAGCAAGCCATGGAGCTGATCCGCAAAGAGATGGCCAAGGTACGATCATTTTGTTGCATAAAATTTACAACAGCTGGTCGATAGATAAAGTGCATACTGCATACGGTGCATCTTTATATATCAGGATGCAGCATGGTGGCTTGATTATAGTTGCATGTTTATGCAGTCTTCTTGTTTTTTTTGTCTGAAAAGAGACCACAAGTAACTTTATATGATACATTTATTAGGCCTCAGCTTGTACTTAACAGGACATCAGGTCAACCAGCAACAAACTGAGGCTGCAGTACCTCTGGGGGCTCAGTCTGTAGGGGTTGGGTTGGCAACCGGAGGGTCGCTGGTTCAAGTCCCGGTGCGGACCAAAATATCATGTTTTGGTAGCTGGAGAGGTGCTAGGGCACTTCCTGAGCACTGCCGAGGTGTCCTTGAGCGTAGCAGTGTGTAACATCTGACATCTCTCCACCAATGCATGTCCACAGGTCCTGCATGTGTGTGAGAAGCATGTCTCTCAATAACAGAGTGTAAACCAACATTTCCCTCAGGGATTAATAAAGTATATCAAAATCAAAAAAATCAACAACAAAAAACTGAAGAGAGAATCAGCGGCAAACATCAAGGTGGTTATGAGCTGTAACACATTCAGCTACTGATTGACAGTGCATATCAATGCTAGGATGCATTTGGATAGCACCGATAAAGTGTATTGACTATTGTAAGCGATTGAAATCTGCAAATGGAACTTGAAAAAAACTATTCAAAACAGCAAAGTGATTCAGAATTTACTCCTGTAGTTAATTTTTTTTTTTTAAGTCAGCCTCTTTCAGCGAATTAAGTTTTACAGCCTCAGCTATTTAACTTAGCTAGTGTGAACATAATGGAGAGTGTGGCAGCTTAAGTGTGGGGACCGTTACCCTCAAGAGTTTGTGAAGACCTAAAAAGAGCTAAAAGGACGGTGAATAACAAGAAACTATATCAGCTGGCATTACAATATGTTACGGCGTCCTAAACACAAAAATGATTAAACCCAAAGACTCCGAAAATGGAGACTGAAACTTACTGTATCAGGAATCCACAAATTTCAGTTTAAACCTCAAGTTTTTGTACACCCACCCAAGGGCTCTCCTACCTGCTCCTCTCAATACCCTTCTACCCCTCTTCCTCCTTGAGTGCAAATTACACTCAGGTGTGCAGCAGGTAGAGCGAGGAGGGAGAATCAGGGAGAGAGAACAGAGTTGCATGTAACCAATTAGCTGTTTTCTAATAGATAAGCCATCAAATATTGTTGCATTTCTGCTTGGACAGTATCTCCTGCTCCTGCTTTTGACTGCATTATCCCACAATGATAAGGTCACATGTCCAAACACTAATAATCAATTTGTACTCATGTAACGGTGGCCGTATAATTTTAAAACCTTTATACATAAATCCACAAAAAGAAAACACTTCAAAGATATAACTGGTTTTATTTGTTATCTTTTTGCAGACACAGAAAGAAAGTGTCCAGAGAAATGACCATACATCTAATGTGCTGTTTTCTGGTAAAAAACTTCAGGTGCCAGGGCGGAGGTTCACTTACAGTCAACAGTATCAAAGTGCCACAGTGGAGCCAGGAGACATGACCTCTAAAGCTGACTCTACCTCCACTGCCACCACTACAGTTTGGGTCTCAACTATGAGCAGCGACGGGCCCACAGAGCACCATAGACATCTAGATGAGGCTCGAGTGGAGGAGCTGAGGAAGGTGAGATCTTCATCTATCAGTAGTGTGGGTTTTCACAGGAGAAGGAACGTTTAGTTTATGGGCATTCCTTGAATCTTGGCACATGGATAACATTTTTATCACTGTTTACATAGTCAGTAATGTTAACCTTACTGTTCACTTTGGAGCTATCCAGTAAACTGCAGAGGGTTCAAGTTCTAATATTACCGTTAACTGTGCTTCCAGCCATGGAGAGAGAACATCCTACATGCCAACATATTGAAGCCCACACTTTCACGAGACATATGGGCCTGGAACCAGCGCTATGAGGACTTTCAGCTTTATAGCAAACCTCCCCCTTTTTTCAGCCCATCTCCTGCCTCCATATACCTGGCTGGTAGGCTGCACTTTAACACTACACCATGAAATACTAGAAACTGCTAGACGTGGGGCAGCTTTTATGTATAGGGTTATTTGGTCGTATGATGTTTTGTCTTTTTCTTTTACCATGAGTCAGACAGATATATATGTCCAGTATACCCATCAAAGCACACAGATGTGAATGTCAGCATTTGGTGTCAGTGTCAAAGAAAGGAGTTCTTTACAGAGTCGCCCTTTTATACTGACGTTCAGCCGGTAAATGAGTAGAGATCCATCACAGGAACCAACAGCTGTTTTCTGTTGCCTGCTGTATACTGGGCATGGCTGCTCTTTTCTTTTTCCATGGTTCTATCCTTCATTATTGAGAACGAGCAAGAAATATCAAAGAATAACTTTAATAAAGGCACATAACAATACAATTGAAGTTGCATCCCATTGAGATACATTATGCTTACGTTCAAGCCCTCCAGATATTTTGGAGGTTTTGTATTTTAGTTAAATCATCTTCTTCACATGATAGAGGTTTAGATCTGATAATGTTCCAGCAAGCAGGTTGCCAGACAGAAATAAACAGCAGCAAATGTGGCCAGTCAACAAAAACCACAACACAGCACTATAAAAAGAGGTTTTAAACATTCACAACAGAGTACAACATTCTTATTTAATATCAGCTCCTCTTTTTTATTGTCAGACCTCATTGTGTCAGGGAAGTATTTTTCCTTTGGTATGTTGTTTTGGGGATTTCAGGAAACTATTAGCAAAACATTCCTCAATCGTAGCATGTCTTTCAAGCACTGTGATCAAAACTGAAATGATTTTTTACAGTATTGGAGTTGCTTTAAAGTATAAAAGTACAATACAGATGCATGTGTAACCATGTTAAACACGGTGCTGAGAGGAAGAGAGACTAGTATATAGGGCTGGGCGATATATCGAGTTTTTAAGATATATCGATATATTTTCAAACAAGATATAGGGTAAGACAATATCGTTAATATCGATATAGTTTATGTTGCATTAAAATAACGTATACGTGTCTTCTGTAGAGCTGCCAGTTCACCTATTTCTCATCTCACTGTCTCTCCCTCTTCACCCTGCTCCTCCTCTCTCTCTCTCTCTGAACAGAACTCAAAAAATGAATGGATAACAAAATATTGTGTTTATTTTGTAATGCAGAAAATTAATTAATTTCCCAAACAGATAGTTTATTTTCATGTACATGTGATGAGGGATAGGATGAGAAGTTAGGCTTTCCTCTCGCAAGATTGATACATTTGATTTCATGTAACTTCTTACATTTTATGACGTTGCTAACATATTTTGCTAGTCATCTACGCCCCCGACTGCATGCATTCACTTGATAGTCTTGGCGGTCAGGCAGAAAGTCTGACATGTAAATAATAAAATATATTTCACTACTGTGTTCTAGGCTAAGTAATTAGTATCTCACATTCGGCTCTATTTGTATTCGGAAAAATTACAGCAGTATGGATTTAGACACATTAAGGCATGTCGGACATTCAGCAAACTCAATTGTTTTAATGGAATTCTGACAAACAGTTCTTAATGTGCACATACTAGACAACAATTAGTTGTGTTTAAAAGGAGCCATTAAACATTTATGATGTGTGTGATGACATATTTCTGGAAAATTGACCAATGAAAAGGATTGTTTGGTAGATGTGACAGTAGGCTCGAACTAATTTAGAGCAGCTAGTAATGCACTAAGTTGTATATTGAATTCTTTCCCTCACAAGTGTTTGCTTAGCATTCAGGAACAATGTTGATATGTTCTACATTATGGTGGCTAGGTTTTTTTTCTGCACGGTAACACACTGCCGCACCACACTGGAGAATACATTTAGTGAAGGAGGATCTTCGATAATGTCAGCAGTGAACACAATCTATTTGTGATGGTGTCTCTGTCAAACCATCCCGCCAGGGAAGTCAATGGATAACCTTTATAGTTTTATGAATAATGAAGCATTGAGTCTATAGAGATTTAGATCTGTAGAGTGAAGTTTGTGCTTTGGATCCTCAGGGGACCGTCTGCAGCAGGAGCAGCTTGAGGCAGCCAGAAATCAGTACAGTCTCTGGCTGAAGAAGCTGCTTCCATCAGGCAGCAAACCACCAGGCAACTTCAGCTCCCCTTTTCCACAGTTTAAGTGCCACATGGGAGGAAAGTCACAGAGACTTCAGGACATACTGAGGGATGGGCCAAAGAAGTATTCACTCAGGAAACCAGGCATGATTTTGAAGGTACTGTACATTGTTTCTCATTGGCTGAGCTGACATAACATGGCACAAAACACAAACTTCAGGTCCCAGATATATTTTGACAGCGGCACATTTTGGGATGCTGGACATATTTCAAATGTTCTAAATTTAGATATGTTTTGATTATCTAACATTGACAATTACAAATGTAAGATATAGGTGTGACTCTATTGGTAAAGTTTCTTTAACAATGAATTAACTAATCAAGCCACTGATGTACTTTCTGTCAGAAGCTGTTCAAGCACTGAGCTGTATAGATTTAACTTTTCCAAGAATGAAGAGCTAAAGTAGACTACTTTGTTAATCCTTAAACCACAATTAACAGTTTTATCTCATGTCACACGAGACTGTCTTTAAAAAGAATAGGTGGAAATGTTTGGTTACATTAACTACAGGGAAAATATGGGCAGTGGGATCATGTGAGCTGCTGAGTGGGGCATTTGTCTGATGGAAAAACGTGCCCAAAGGGGTTTATTACGGGTCAGTAGGGAGTGTCAATGTCTGACATGACAGAAAGTCAGCATCCATATATGAGTATTTGAGGCTTGATGTCATAAAGACATTAAAGGAAAACAAGAATGAAACTCCTGCAAAGATTTAAAGATGTTTGCTTTGCCTCAAAATTGATCAATAGGATAGAGTTTCAGTAAAGCAGACCATCAGTGGTCAATGGAAACTTTGTTGTCTCATCCCGAGGCTCCATTGTATAAAAGTTCAAAATCTGTTTTTTTTATTATTTCCATCTTAATAAATCCTCTGTTCTTGGTAAATGGACTTGAGCTTATATAGTGCTTTTCTAGTCTTCTGACTACTCAAAGCGCTTTTACACTGCAGGTCACACCTACACATTCACACACTGATGGCAGAGGTCGCTATGTAGTAAGACCATCAGAAGTAACTAATCCCATTCATACTCCGCCGCCGAAGCAGCGGGAGCAATTCAGGGTTAAGTATCTTGCCCAAGGACACAATGGACATGTTGCTGCAGCAGCTGGGGATTGAACCCCCAACCTTCCGGTTGAGAGACGACGACTCCACCACTGAGCCACAGTCCTTAAACTAATGAGTTTCATTGAACTACCACATAGTTTATTAGCTGTCTGGTTTTTATTTGGCAAAAACAATAAAGACAATGCAAAGAAATAGTAAGTTGTGTTAATGAGTCCACAGCAGCACATTCTTGTCTGACGACATTCTGTCATGGATGGAAATTGTCCATTTGTTTATGAAACATTTAAACATTTCTTAAACCTTTATTCACATTTTGGCTGCTCCAGGAATGCTGAATCAAGCTCTGAACATTGACCTACCTTTTCAGTTGATATGGCAAACCTCCATATTAAACATTATAACAGCTGCTTTACCATCTAATGGGATATATTTTTCTGTGCATTCAAGTCAAGACAAATTTCTATGAAGGGACACTGAAGTGTATCTTATCATATCCTGTTCTAAGTCCACCTGTAGCGGTACTTCTCAGACAGAACTATCACGACGCCACTGAGGTACTTAGAAAACTGCAGGGAGTAATCTACAGTAGTTCATTTCAGAAAAACTTAATTTAAACAAATAAATGTCCTAAAATAATGATACTATGCCCATTAAAACATGTAAGTTTATTAAAAACATTTTATGTTAAACTGTGACTCCTTTCACATTGTTTACAGCTTTCCATGTAATACATTACTATAAGGTATCGTTTAGAGATGCTTTAATGTCTATGTTTCACAAAGTTTGTGTCAGGTCACAGTTTAACATGTTTTTTTTTCTCTTGGTGTGTTTGCAGTAGACAGTAATAACCTTCAGCCTGTAGCCAACAGCAGTGTTTTGTTTTGCAGCCTTTGCCCCAACTGTCTGTGATCAACTTTGAAGAAGACAAGAGAGCGGCCCTGGCACCAGGTCCCTGTGTGGACTGCAGCCTCAGCAGCAAAAACAATGCTATCCCCAGACACAGCTCTCAGTACAGCAAGTACCATTACAAGTCAGTTTAAATGACCACTTTTAATCAAAAAGACAAAAACACCAAGCAGACAGTATAGATAATGATCTCAATGTTTTTGTGTTCATTTCGTTTTATGTGCTAACTCTTACAGTGGATTCAGTAAGCCGCACTCTTTCCTGTACAAACGGACCGCTCTGCCTCCGACAGCTGAGGAGAAGAGTATCTTCAACTTCCAAAAGTACGCACCTGAGACAAAGGCACATATAACAGACGTCCAGCCTTCACGGAACATTGTAGAAGCTAGAACCCACAAAAACTTGATCTTGTACACTAAATAGGCTCAGAGGAATAATGTTGTTTGGGCCAAACTTCCTAGAAAGTCATCAGACCTCTTAAGTTATCTTGATTCAATGTTTAACAAAATAAAGTCACTAAAGCATGAAATCTCTTCATGTATCAAGAATGTGTACAAATAATGCCAATGAAAGTCAGTCTGAATAGAAGAGCTCAAACAAATAATTAGGATTGCTAAAAATGACTTGTTCATATTGTCCAATCAGAATAGAGGAGGCAAACTGTTAGGGTGACATAGGAGAGCTCAGTATGTTCTCTCAAGAGGGTGAGAGCAGACATAGGCTCTGTTCTCCAAGACCTCCCTGGCGATCTTCTTGATGTTGGCATCGTTGTTCTCAGGAGAGTCTGGAACAAATTGAGATGAGAATTACAAAACAAGCCGCCTTCATTGGTTAAATACAAAACACAACATTCTCATAAGTCTGGATCATGTCACCGGAAAGCCCTGCATTACATGAAGGTCATTAAAAAACACGCGCAGTGTGAAAATGAAAAGCAGCGGGGGGTCTGGGTGTTGGTATGTGGTCTTGGTGGGGAAATTCCGCAACACATGCAAGTCTTTTGTACTTGAGATGCAGTAAAAAAAAAAAAAAAATAAGCAAGTGGCTGTTCTCAATTAGCGTGTTGTATTTTACTTACGTTTTTGCAACTGAGTCATCCAGTAGTTGTTCTTGAAGAAAGCTTCGCTGCAGAACGTGTTTGCGAGAAGTACCTAGAAAAAAAGTTCATTCATCAAACCGTGCTGACAAGAATCCAAACAGGAAAAACAAGACTAAACAAGATGCAGGAGGCAGATTAACGCACCGAATGTCAGAATTTAATCAAATGTGAAATGAGATGATTGAAAACATCGGTTTGTCCAAGTTTATCTGCTGACACGTTGCAATACATCACAACTGAAAACATTATGCTCCGATCTAAAAATAACCCATATTTATTTAAAATAAAATCCGGTCAACACTTGTCCCCTCATTGACATGTAAATATTTCAAAATTAACAATCCTCTACAATCATAGTGAGGCCTATTTTAAGCCACATTTGCTTTTCAAATGATTCACATCTTTGAACCTTGTGTTCCTTTTTGATCCTCAGGCAAAACCGTTAAGTCTTATAAAAGTCACATATCTATGGATGGTATTCAGTTGGACAGGATCCCTGCAGTCTGTGTGTGTTTTACATAAACTACAAAAGGGTGGACCACTGCCTGTTTGTAGTCCGTTATGCCTGTAGCTACAGTGGACTGCCCATCTGAAACACAGAGGAGAGTGTTGCCAAAGAGGATAATACAAAGCATTCGCTGGCCTCTTTAATGTCTCTCTGTTGAGGGTTATTGCGCGGTGCTTTGTTCTACATCACTGGTTCTGATTACACTGACTTTGCAGTCCGTGTTTACGCTCTGCCATCCTGTGTCCTCCTTCACCTCCGTCTGCTCTCATACAAACTGTATTCTCCATGAACATGCGTGACATTCTCAAGCTGCTTTAATAGCTTTCAGTAGACTAAAACTTGCTTTAGTAAGTGAAACCAGCCTCACCTTATTGCAAAACAATGTGTGTTTGGTTAAGCCCCAAACTTAGCAAAGACAGGATTTTCTATTATTACTTTGTTATTGAATGACACCACTTCATTAACTGGTTTCTCTCATTACTGGTACTGTGCCACTGTAATGCATGTGTTTGATTCCACATATAGAAGAGGCACTGATTTGAACCTAAACGCATGATTCAAGCAAATGATAAGAGGTTCTAATTATGAGGTACTTATGACATATGTTAATGTTGAGTGTGGTAAATAGTAATAAATGGGCCAAATATTGCCTGCTACGACACTTATACTTTACTACCAATCAAATCCCCCCTGTGGAGGGTGAACAACTGTAGCCAGCTTGATGGCAGATGTGACTAATTGAAAAAGCAGACTGATTGTTACCTCTTAACTGTCCTTCAAACTTTAAATGGGACTACTTGATACTAACTTCAAACTTTTAAATACAGAAACCAGGCGGTGCTTTTTATTCAGAGAGGTCAACATGCCTAAGGTTTTATTTAGAAAAATGAACCTCAGCCTTCCTTCCTTCCATAAGTAGCCTTGTTGTTTCTTGCAAAGGTCCGAACTGAAGCTCTGGTAAGAACAATTTAAACATTAACTGGAGTCTCATGGGTCTGTTATTACATTTCCGGATAATTTTGAATATTCAAAACTGACAATTCAATTGAAAATAAACAGCTGTGGCCTTGCTGTATTTGTTCTACAATCACTCAGAGTAAAAATGGAAGGCAGTACCAGTGACTGCTGGCATTAGGCATTTAAGATGTGAAAAGACACATTTGACCCACCCTCAATTCAGTGCCTGAACACATCCTGGGCAGAGAATGAAGCCGCTGCGGTTGCCCTGCTAACCTGCATGCATGTCCCGCTTAAATTGCTGTATATAAATGCTGGGAGCATAGTGTCAGTTTGAAGTTGTAAAAAATGAGAGGAAAAGTGTGGGCCGATCTGCTGGTGAATGGAAAACTGCTCTGAAGTGATGCTCACTGTTGACGTTATTCTGTAGCTAGACCAATAATGGTTTAACTACTAAAGCTGGACCATTAATAACAAGACTGCAGTCGGTTTGATCGGTCTTCTCACCTCGTGGTCGTGATTCCTGAGGCCGATGCTGATGGAGCGGCTGGCTCTGGACAGGACAGCTGTCATGGCGTAGAGGTTGATCAGCACATCTGCTACCCTCTTCAGCATGAGCTGTTCATCCACAATGCTCTGAAAACATCAGACGACAAACACACAGAAACTTCACTCATCGTTCATTTTCCAAGCCCAGAAATGAGTTAAGTTAATTCTCCTTAAGTGTGTCTCTGATATGCCATGGAATAATGACTGGTTAGTACCAGGAAGACAGCAAGAGTCCAGCTTTTTCCAACTTCAGACACTCACTCTCTGCTCGTCAGGAAACTGTTTAGATTTTGCTCTGAAGTTGTGATGAATGACTTCCTGTGTTTGGAGGATTTTCAGTCATAGACCATACAGACACCATGATTAATTCTCGGCTAATATGTGATACCTATGGTGTCTCAACTACGGGGGACAGGATGCCCTTCTCTTTGCCAGTTTCAAATCTTTCTGAGGCCTAAGATCAAACCTGACCTCTCAGTGGGAGGGGTTTGGAGTTTGGCCTGTTCCAACATAAATAACTGTGAAGTGTGCCTGAATCCCAAAGTTCAGACAACATTTTATAAAGCCAAAACAGGTGAGCCTTTGCTAGCAACTTCAAGCTACTCATTTTATAACAAATGGAAATTAAAAGGAATATATTTTTTAAAATCTATCTTTTCTTATTCTTCTTCTGTCAGGGACTACAGAGCAGGAAACACACGCAGACAGATCATTAGAATACAGACACCCAGTTTAACCAGTCAGTTATAATCTTCCATTATTTTACAAGACATTTTCATCTTGGCTGATTGTTTGTCGACTGAAGTTTGTACTCCTGGCTTTGCTGTAAAGATTGAGATGCGATCACAGTAGGGATTTGGGATTTTCTGGGGCCATTACAGATATCAATATTGGGGAGAGAAAAAAATATCGATGTATCGGCTCGATATCTTTCTTAGATCTAAGATATCTCTAGAGATAGATAGATCATATAGTGTCCCATGTCTGATCATTATTGGTCACAGATGGACGTTTACAGATCCCTTACTTCACACATATATCTGTTCTGCTCATGTGTGTCAGGCATGTCTGTTATTGTTTAGAGTGTGGCTTTGATTCCTCTATTTCTTTTAAGAGGTCCTCTTTGCCTTTTTTTCCACAAACATTTTCAGATTTTGCCGCTGGCTGGGAAAAAAACAACAACACATTTTTTAAAAAGCAAAAGCTTGAATTGTCTGAGAATAGATGTGTCTGGGAGCAGATTGTAATAGAATACTGATGTTAACATTTGAGCCTGAATCTGATTCAAATCACTGCAGCTAAAAGGAACAGGAACTAAGCTTAAGTTGCTGACATTAGGGGTAAGAAGTGGAAAGTTCAGTGCGATTATTTTACGTCCAAAAAAAGGTTTATTCTATGAAGTCAACATTACACATTACTATAATCTGGAAAAAGCTGAAAGTCTTTCACTGTAAAACTGCAACGTATTCAGTTTTGACATAGAAACTGAATCTAAATCTTTTTTTAGAGATGTTTTTTGGGCTTTTAATGCCTTTATATTAGAGACAGGACACTGGATAGAGTCTGAAACTGGGGGGAGAGAGAGAGTGGTGAATGACATGCAGGAAAGGAGCCACGGGTCGGATTCGAACCAATGCCGCCAGCTTTGAGGACTTAACCCTTTGAACATGGGGCGCAGCACTAACCGCTAGGCTCCTAGCACCCGACTGAATCAAATTCTTACCGGCTTTTATAATTTGTAATTTTCCTCAAATGGGACTTGTTGAAATAAGTCCTTCATTGTTTAATGTGTTGTTCTAAAGCAGCTGAGGGCTGCAGAGTGAGGAAGGCCCTCTGAGGACACATCTCATGCACGGATTCAGTGGATGTAAATGATACAGGAAGTGGAGACTTGGAAAGCTGATCTGTTTCCAAGGGATTCATAGCTTCTTTGGGAAGGCCGTGATTACAAAAGCACAGTCCAAGAAGAAAAAGAGAGCTCTTTGGAGCAGCTGTATGACAAACACTGAAGATATGAACAGATCTCTACAACAGTTTGTTAATTCAGCCGTTTGAGAGACATGGAAATGTTGTTCAAGGGTAAATGGAAACATTTAAGAAAATACATCCCAGGACATATTTTCCAGAGTGTAAAATGGATCAAATATTACCTTTCCATATCTGTACAGCAGGCTCTCCACTGTCGACCCAAAGAGGCTGACATTCTGTTCCAACTTCTTTGCACTTTCCTGTAAACAGAAAACTCCTGAGTCTCCTCAAAACAACTAAAATGATTTAAAGCGTGCAAAAAATATCTCCTTTTCAAGTTCTTACTGCCAAGCTGGGGTGCACCACGCCATCTTTTCCCGTCAGACCGAGGTCCACTGAACCCCCTAATGAGGTCCTCAGCTTCTTTCCCACCATCCCCAAAGCCAGACCTATATTTCCTTTCTTCATCTCCCTGCAGACAGAGCACAAGGAGGTCTTAGAGATGAAAACAGCTTGAAATGTAACTGGACTCTTTCATGAGTTTCACAAACAGTAAGTAATACCTTCACAATCAGAAACTAATGAGCTGAGTAAATAACATCTTTTATCTGTGATGAAGCTTTTTAGATTAAGAAAAACAAAATGTAAAGCTGCAGCAATCTTTTTTTTTACAATAGTGGTCAAGGAAATCCTTAAATACAAGTTGGAAGGGGATGGATCAGGTGATATTTTTTATCAAGACCAAAAAAAGAAAAATCTTGAATATGAAGATTAAGATATGTGTGAGTTTCTGGGAGGCTAAAGAGTGAAACAACTGGTTGATGCAGCTTTAAACAAAAAGTTTTACGAACAAAAATCACAATCTTTAGTGTCGTCTTATGTCTCCAATCAGAATCTTCTGATCACATTTCCAGCCTTAGACACCATTCATATCTTACTTTATCTTTCCTGTGAGTACTTTGCCGGCATACTGCATTCCAGTCAGAGCGACGTACATCCTCAGGATTTCATTGGTCCCCTAAAAATACACAATGTTAACTAATACAGTGGCATTTCATCTTATTATGTATTATATTGTATTATACCCTTCATGCAGCCAGTAAAGAACACAACTCAGCTTCTGGTTCTAAATTGAATTCATTAAATAATAAGAAGGTGCTAAAACCTGGACATTTAAAAAAAGCCCTTTTTTTATTCAGTCCCTCTTATTGTCACTGCAGGATACATCTAAAAAACACTGAAGGTCTCATTAGCTGCAGCTCTGCTTAATCCATGAATGGATAAGTCATTAGGACCCAACTCAAAAGAATTTACCAACTTTGTTCACACTCCACTTTGTTTCTAAAGTCAGATGTGCCACCTAGTGGCCACTGACAGAATTGATCTGCTTTATAAACCAACAAGAAGAACATAATATATTAACCCAGATTCTTTGAAATACTGGAGTTCAAAGTACCTCACACCTGAGGAGTTTTAGCTTACGACTAACATATTACTGTTCCATAAAAATAATGTTTATCTAATTTAGCAGTTTAAATGTTGTTTTAAAGTAGTTTCAAGAGGAAAAATGTCTGAAGTGGGGATGTATGAGTTACTTGTCAATAGTAAGTCTATTATCAAAGGGAGATGCTGGTCTGCACTGCCTCTGTATTGAGAAACCTGCTGGAGTACCAGCACAGATGTCTGTACAGCGGCTATACATAGTTACAGGTAGTGAGTTTCATAACTTCATTTAGATTGCCCAAAGAGCCTTTTGTAAATCCACTACACTAGGAATAAACTTTTTACAAGTTCTATTTTATTTGCTCTTTAAATGGTGGCAAATAATTTAAGAATCAATCTAAAAATGAAAATGAAAATGTGTGTAGTCGTCACTTTAAAATCTTTCAAAGGTCTGCAATAACATGACATTTGTTAGCAGTGTGACTACAGCCCTGGACTTAATGAAAGAACAGGTGTTACCATACCTCAAAGATGGGCAGGATTCGACAGTCCCTGACAAAGCGCTCGTAGGGGTAGTTCTTTGTATAACCCAGACCTCCAAGGATCTGAAGAGCTTCACTGCAACAAATCCAGCCCCCCTCTGAGCTGAAAACCTGAGCAAAAGATGGAAAATTCAAATAACGAGTTCTTCTGTTTCACACTTGTTTCATATGAACAGAGTTAAATTAGAAAGTTACCTCACCTTAACCATGGCAGCCTCTAGAGAGCAGTCTGGAAGGCCCGGTCTGTCCATCATCCCTGCCGTCAGGTACGCCATGCTCTCCATCACAAAGGCATTGACAGCCATCAGTGCAAACTTCTCCTACAGAGCAGACACCTTGTTTACCTCTGACCACACCGAGCGGTGGTGTTTAATCAAGCAACTCAAATGAGGAAAAGTAAACTTTACCTGAATCATACCAAACTCGCCCAGGTTTTTGTTGAACTGCTTCCTGGTCATAGCGAACTCAGAGGTCATTTCTACAGAAAGCCAAACACAGCTGAAGTAAAACTGAAAGCATGAGAGCTCTTTACAGAAATCTCAGCTGCTGAAGAGAACCTTTACCTATCAGTTTTTTGATCATTCCTGCTGAGGAACTCCCCATACTAAACCTCCCCGAGTTCAGGATGTTCATGGCCACCTGTTCAACACAAAGAAGAAATCAGGAAAAGAAATTGACCGTACAGATACAGTGATGAAGAAAAGGATGGAGCTTACCTTAAATCCACCTCCGACTTCTCCTATTACATTCTCCATTGGCACTGGGACGTTATCAAAGTTCACTTCACAAGCTAGAAAAGGCAAAAAGTGTCATTACTGTTTACACAAAAAGGCACAAAATGTACCAACCACAATTACCAAGAGTGTATCCTTCTGAGAGGTTTTTCTTAATGCTAATCTTACTGTTGGATCCCCGGATGCCCAGTTTGTCCTCAAGCTTGCCGTTGGTGACGCCGCCAAAAGCTCTCTCCACGATAAACGCAGTAATCTTATCCTTCTTCTCACCATCTACAACCACCTCTGTCCTGGCAAACACTGTCATAACATCTGCCATGTTTCCGTTTGAAATCCAAAACTGGTCACACAAATACAAACACAATGGAGCTTCAGAAGAATTGAGGCAAAACAACGGTGTGATGGTAATTTAAAGTTCAAACTGCATTCCTCTCACCTTGGAGCCGTTGAGCAGGTAATGTGTCCCATCTTCTGACAGGGTTGCCCGAGTTTGAATGGAGGCGGCATCACTTCCACTAAAGAGGTGAAACTGAGCGTAAGTCAAGGTAATTCAACCACATGCAGACAATTTCAGCTTGTCCATTAAAATCTCACAATACACCATATTTTGTGTTGTGTAGCAGGTTGATCTCTGGATGTGTGACTGTCGGCCTATGACTGAACACTGATATACTTAAGGAGGACAAAAAAGGCAGAAGGAAAACAACCAGTTTTGTGACAAATGACAGCAAAACTATGGGGTTGACATCAAATAAATATATAAATATGCATTTCTCTAGTGTGGTTTTGACTTTTTACACAAAGGAGAGACAGAACACATCATTTAAAGAGACAGTGAAGGACATGTTAATGAAAGGGTCGAAGCTTTTACCTTCCAGGCTCTGTGAGGCAGAAAGCGGCAATGTGTTCTCCTGAGGCTAGTTTGGGCAGATACTTCTCCTTCTGTGCCTCATTTCCTGCTATCAGAATCCCCTGAAACACCAAGCATATATTGCAAACCACATACAGGAATATCCTCAATAACCTTTTTTTTTTTACCAATGTAGCTATCATAGACTGACACTCTCTCCGCAGTTTGTCCACATAACAAACATGTAGATAATGAGGCCAGAATTTTGACAGAGCCATAACAGAAAGTCTCATTTACAACTTTGTTATACAATGTTGCTGTTTTTTTTTTTACCTTCAGTCCGATAGCTTGATGTGCAGCCAGAGTTACAGCGATGGAGCCATCTAATGAGGTGATCTCTGCCAGCCTTGCATACATGGTGTTGGACAGTCCCAGACCCCCTGGCAGGATAAACACGAGAAACTGCCTTCAGCGTGTGCTAATAAAAGTATTCTGTATTTCTTACTTCAAAAAAGATATGAGAGAAATAGTTGTAGAGATATTTTAAACTCAGAATCGGGTTCAAAACTCGGTGGATGAAAAGAGAGCATATTAAAAAATAAGACAACTGAACAGGCAAGTTAACATACCGTAAAACTCCAAATAAAAGCCCCCTCTTCCTAACCTGGTGTTGCCATATGTTATGATAAATAAAGGCAGGTCTCAATTAGACGCCCCTCTGCATCTAGTGTGGAAATAGTTTTTGGATCATGAATAAGGAGAAAAAGCAGTTGGACCCAAGAAAGACAGAATAATGTCTCATCGACCTGATTCCCACTGTTTATAGATGTCAAACACGGATGAGGCAACAACAGCTAAAACAGTTTAAGTAGAGGTGTAGCATTCTCACAGAACAGCTTTGGGGATGGCTTTGTTGTCTGTTGATCGAACACTTTGGTTCAGACTTTTACATCTCAAAATTACATGAATGTTTTCATTCAGTTTTTTTAATCTACAGGTGGGTCATTTATTAGCAAGCTAACGTCAGCTCGGTCAGTTACTTAAGCTAGCTACATAATGAGTTCAGAGTGACAGTAGCTGCATGCAGATCTTTACAAACAAGTGATCTCTACTCAAGAATTTGTTTGCATAGTTTAACTTACTCGTATAATATGCACATTTCCATTCCCATAATAATCAGATAAGCTAAGTTTGAATAAACCATACAGCTCTTACCGTACTCCTCAGGAACCATGATTCCAAACAGCCCGAGCTCCTTCAACCCATTCAGAGTCTCTGGAGGGATTCTGGCTTCTCGGTCAATCTTTGCAGAGTCAACTGAAGACACGGTAAAACAACAAACAGATATTCATGCATTGAATTAATCAGAGGAAACATAAAGCAAGATCACAATCCCTGCATAAAAGTGTGTGATTGAAGGGCTTTTTTCTTTTTTTAGATTGATTTGACTCCTGCATTCATGAGATCTGCTCTCTCACCTTCTTCATTGAAGAATCTTTCCACTGGTGCGACCAGCTGGTTGATCTCATCCACTTCTTCATTTCCAATCTCTGGATAAGGGAAGACCTCCGCCTGTAGGGGAAACAGACTTTATAAGAACATATATCGACAGCCATTAAAGAGCTAAAGCTAACAACTGCTGTACTACTTACGAGCTCAGATGACACAACTGCAGAGTGATCAACACCAAAGACATTATTTAGATTAGGGTCTTCATATTCAGTGAATTTAGCAGACTCAAATGTTTCATTCAAATCACATCCTAGACACTCCGCTCCAATACACCTGTGTACCAACTTTACAAAGCTGTGACAACAAATGTCCCCCTGGGGGACAATAAAGTATTGTATTGTTGTATTGTAATGAGGTCTATATTAGAGATGGAGGGCTGGGCTTCAGTGGAATACATTCATGTAGCATTGTAAATGGGCTTGAGCTTGTATAGTACTTTTCTAGTCTTCTGACTATTCAAAGCGATTTGTACACCGCAGCTCACATTCACACAGTCACACACTGATGGCAGATGCTGCAATGTAAAGCATCCATCAGTATGAAGTAAACCCATTCATACACATTCATTTTGGGGTTCAGTGTTTTGCCCAGGGACGCTTCAGCATGTGGCAGCATGAGCTGGAGTTAGAACCCCCGACCTCCTTGGTTAAGAGACAACCTATCAACTGAGCCACAGCTGGCCCTTGCACCAATCAGGGTTTAGCAACACTCACAATGCAGCAGATACATTCAGTTTGTAAGAGTGTGACACAGTCACTAAAAATATTCAGAAGGGTTTGTTTTACTTCACTCCTGATTCTTAAGTTTTTGGTGGTGTTCTTGTGAGTCTATGACTTTAGTAAATATCCCATTCCAGTGAAAACTATGAAGTGTTACAAATAAATATCAAGCATTGAATAAAACAAGCCTGTAGCCCTAAACTAACTAACAAGGATCCTTACTTCACTTACAACAACAACAACAATGTTACAACAACATGTTACCTGATTTATTTTAGTCTAATATGGCATGTGATATTATTCAGGACCAGACTGATATGGGATTTTTGAGTCCGATACCGATATCCATAATGAGTAGAGGAACAAATCACATGTACGAGGCTTTTTGAAGAAAATGAGTGGTTACTTGATATGCCAATATCAGCCGATATTATCGGCTGGCAGATTAATCGGTCGGGCTCCAATATTAAGTTGTACTTTAACTTTACTATACTTTAGTATGCCATATTAGACGAGTATGTATACCATCCTTGAATATATTATATGTGTAGATACATTAATACAACCACTTTGTATCATTGTTAATCACGTCTACAAGTGCTACTGCTACTTTCTCTATTTATCTGTAGTAATAATGCATTTATGTCCTTCTGCTGATGAAATTAAAGATATAGAAAACAAATGCCACAACCGCATTTCCCATCTAGCGTCAATAAAAACTGATATTTTACTGAAATCATTTTCATAATTTGTGTTTGCAAAACACTTTCTAGTCTTTCTGGATAATATATGTATTCACTATTTAAGAGATACATATTACACAGTCACCTCTAAATTAATGCTTTGCCACCAGCCTTAAAGCTATTAGAAGTGACCGGTTTGGTTTGTGTCAAGCCCAGCGGCTTCGTCCATTTATCAGATTGTATATAACATCTTTCCAACAGTGTTTCTATCCCCCTAAAATCGTCCCCTTCATGTCAGATAACACTTCAACGCTTCTGTTAAGTTATAGTTTGATAACAGCCAACAAGATACCAGGTAAGGGTTCAATTAGGTTTTGGTCACGGGGCAGCTGTGGCTCAGTGGTAGAGTCGTCGTCTGTCAACCGGAAAGATCGAGGGTTCGATCCCCAGCAACATGTCCGACAAAACACCTAACCCCGAATTGCTCCCACTGCTGTCGGCGGCGTATGAATGGGATTAGTTACATCTGATGGTCTCCCTACATAGCAACCACTGTCATCAGTGTGTGAATGGGTGCGTTTGACATGCGGTGTAAAAGCGCTTTGAGTAGTCAGAAGACTAGAAACGCGCTATTTACCATTTACCATTCATGTCAGGTTATTGTGGTTCTCAGAAGGCTGCTATCATATGGTAATAAACTTTTCTATTTATCCTTCGTCTTTCACTGTCCCACCCCCAGTCTAAGAAACAGGTCCATCTGTCAATTCGTCTTACCTTGTTCACCTGACCCAGGAACAGATCCTTGGCATAAGCGAGGTTTCTGGAGTGAGTTTTGATGGCTCTCTGCTGTTGAATCTGGAGCTCTTGTTTTCCAGCGAGTCGCACATTAGAGGCGAGAAGCCGCTTTGTGATTTTAACAGATTTAGAGAGGACTAATCTATTTACATTCATCATTCTTCCTTCTGCTGTAGACCTCTACTTTACCCTGCTCATGTATACAACCACTGTCAGGATACCTTTCACCCTATTCGGTCTCATACTGATGACGTACTTACCCAGCTGGTTAGATAATACATTCAAAGACCGTCGTAAATCGTAAGCTCAATTTAACAGTTCTTAAAACATTGGCTCTTAAGCCTTAAATAGGCTATTATACTACATATCAGTATGATATCAAAGCTAAAGGTGTACAATAAGACGAAAAAAAACAACAAGAAAATACAAATACAAGTTAAAATATTCTGTTAAATTTTACTAAAACTGACAGATAATCTCATACTTTTAATAACAAACCATTCTTACCCAATGCTCGTCAAATGCTATTAGTTGCCTATTCATACTGTTATTTTATATTTCCATCGCCCTTTCTGTCATTTGCACCCTTCTTGTTATATGGGCTTTAGATATTTCCGACGGTACTTGAATCATACATAACAATATGTGTGTGGCACAATAACGCCACTTGGTGACGCACTGTACAAAGAAACGTCAAATCTGTGCGAGCAAAATAATAAATATATATTTTTTGCATTTACAGTCTATGTTTGTAACATGTGGGAGTACTTTTGGTAAAAAATATTAAAATAAGTATTTTATTTTCATCCTCCAAACAGAACAATATTAGGCTGTGGATATAGAAAATACAAACATAGGCTATGTAAAAAATATATGCAGCTGTTTTGTGCAAATAGCCTATCACTCAGCGTTAAAGTTGTGCAACCAAAAACATTTTCTTGCAGGCAGACAAGATGAAGCCCTGTGCTCGTTCCCTCCCAGCTGCATGGTGACGTAGTCCTGTTGTCACAGAGGATGTGGTCCTCAAAGCCAGGATCTATTTTTAGCTCCAACCTCAAGGGCCGGACAGACAAACAGGGCAGACTGTCACTCTGACCACCTGCCACAGCCAGGCAGGAAGCCAGTAATGTTGGTCGTACAAGGCCGAGAAAGAATCAGTGTATTGTACTGTTTTACTTTCATCACCAGCAACAACTTCAAAAGTATTGTGTTTGGTTTATTCAAATAGTTACTTTTTACATTTATTTAAATAGGCTAGTTTAAGAAATTTTGTTTCATATTAAATTGCCTTTTTTTTAACTGTCCCATTGACCCATCCTTTTTTCTTTTTATTAGTGCCATGAAGACAAATGAAGGCAAAACATTTATCAGGCAGCAACCACCACACACTTGACCTTTGTGTAGTGCATGTGTAAAAGGGAGGGTATTGCTCTGCACTCACGCAGCAATAGCGTCATTAGTCACCATGAATCATCTAAATGAGAGGAAGTCACTGTTGTCATATTTCAGGACATAAAAATTGTTGTTTTTTGCAATTAACTTAATTTAGTGGCCTTTTCTTGTGAGCATGGGCAATTTATTGGCATTGCCCTACTTATACGCCAGGGGAACTTGGGCTCAAGACCTTGGTATTCAAAACATCTGGTTCATGGAGCTCAGCGTAAGTTCAGACAGGAAGACTGGTGTTCGTGCACTCATTCATTCACCTCCTCACTTAACTTCAAACTACTCCCTCTATCTCCTACTCTGGTGATCAGCTGAACACGGGCGTGTATCAATTAAGTAATTAAGCCTCAACCTTCTCAACCAATCACCCTGCTGTGTCAAATGCGTAAAACAGCTTCTCTCTCCCACAGCCACCTTGTTGTTTCAGTGCAGCCGCTGCAACCCTCCTCCGCCCCAGTCACCTCCATCCAGCTCAGCAGAGTCCAGATTCTGGCGAATCCCACTCCTCATCACAGCCTCCATTCCTCTTCACCACCACCAGTGTCTAGACTCCATAGGGGGGTATCCTATCAGGCGTCGGCCTCACGACCCCTCCGTGTACAGGAAGTCGTCACGATGGAGCCTAGCCCCCCAAAGACTTTGCACATTTCATTCTAAAATTGTTGCACATTTCATTGTTAATAAATAATTGTTCATTCTCAATTAGCCTAAGTCTCTCCTGATTGAAATGCCCACTGCTTGGGGGTGATCATATTGAGTTATATTGATTAAGTCATAAAAAACATTATACTTGTAGGATGACTCTGAAGACTCAAAGTAATTTATTCTAATATGAATTCAGCTTGTTTTATGTCTGAATCTCTTTGCAAAATGTAAAACAGTTCAGATACTCTTTGAAGACCTATAGATCTGCTCTTTGTGTACTTGTATTTTGATTATGTGGCTCAGTAGGTAGTGGTACGATATTTATAGCACTGGTTTTCTTATCCCCAGGTCATCCTTGAGCAACTGGGCCCCACATCTGATGGCCATCCAAGGCATAGTGAAGCATTTCCTGCTCTGTCAAAAGTACAACTTCAGTCCCAGGATTGCAGAACCACTCTTAGATAGAAAACCCCTCCGAAATGTGGTTAAAAGACTTAATGGCCTTGTATCTTTTGTGGATAGAGAGGCCTTTTATGTGGCCCTATAGAAAGATCAGATTGTAAATCTTAAAGGCATGGTTGGTAATTTCGATAACTAGCATGATTTTGAAAGTAACACTCCCTCAGTGCTCCACCCCCCCCTCCCCTCTGTGCTCCCTCAAAAGCCACGCCCCTCATTTACATGCACGAGTGCTGTTGCTCCAGAAGCGGACCTCAGCTCATCACTTGCATTGTGTAGAAACTACATCGTCTCATGTCTCATTCAGCGGTAAGTAAACACTAAACTTGATCATAATACATGAAAAAAAACGTGACTATTTTATTACTCACAATGGCAAACTTCAAACTCACAGTATAAACTCCGTCATCGGTGACGTGCTTTGAGTGTGGGCTAGTGCACCCAAGGGGTAGAGAACGAGCAGGTGGACAGGGAGGCGTGATTGGTTCATCAGATTGGTACCTCGTGGCAGACATTGGTCGAAGTTCTTGCAGGCTTACAACCGCTACAGATGATGGATTTTCTTCGTTCCTTTTTCAGAGCACATGAGTTATTAAAGTCTGTCAGGACCTAAAGACAATTTCAACCCAAATCTTTAAAAGTGTATCTGTAGAAAATTACCAACCTTGCCTCTAATGTGTCCTTTGAAATTCTTCAAGCGCTCTAAGAGCTTTTCAAGTGAAGAAAAACCTGGACAAGAGTGGTCATAAGATCGTACTGCGCAGTATATAAGTGCAATCATATCAGACCATATAGGACCACTTTTAGGTTGAAAAACATATAGAAGATGAGGTTCCTATAACTCAGTCATTAAATTAAGAAATTGTATTCTCTGAAAAAATAAAGACACTCATGATAACCAGCAGGTTTAACAGTATATATCGCTTTATTTTGCGTTCTCAACATCGTCACAGTACTAGTTTTACATCAATGGGGTTTTGTCTACTTAGAAACAGAATGCATAACAAAATAAGAGCACTCCTCCCTTCGCTTCGACTTCAAAAGTGGGCTGTGAGTGTGACGGAACAGGAGATTCTCAGGAAATAAGTCAGAAGTTGTGTTGACTGTGTAACAGTTAGCTGTTCATCTCTAGATCCTATGATAATTCAGTCCTGTTGGAGGCAGAGAGAAGCAGTCGATGATTATGTAAATATCAGAGGGAGCAGGAATGCAGCTTCAATGCAACTGCAGACATTGAGTAGTAATAATAATAATAATTATATTAATAATAATTTACAGATTATTTACATGTTCTCATTCTTTACTATCGGCCCACCCTTTTCATGTTTCCTCACTTTCAAACCCTCTTCCTTGAGTTACATTAGATTTTCTCCAGATGGAGTTTTTTATTTACACTCCGCAGTATACTGCTTTGTCTTTATACTGTACAGTGGAAAAAAAGGGACAATGCATGCCAGAGGATAACTTTCAATGAAAAAATACTAGTAGGCCAGAAATCATCTAAATGTAAACAAGCATCAGTCAGAGAAATCAAAGCTACATTGAAAGTTGAGGGTCCAGTCAAGCCTGCTGCCCAACAGAACGACACGTAAAAAGACAAAACGAAAAGAGGAGACATACAAAAAGAAACAGTAGGCATTAATGGCATGCAACAAAGAACCTCACATGGAATCTGGACAGGTTTGTACAATACATCAGTCATCTGAAGGAACTGGAGGGTCGAGGCTGAAAACACACTGGTTTAGTAGAACTCAAAGAACCGGCATCATCGTGTATAGCTACGTTTATCCTTGTCTGTCTGTGCCATTATTCTGTTAATAAGTTTATTATCAGACATTTGTCTTAAAACGACGTTGTGAGCGGTCCACTGTGGATTTATAGCGGGTCAATTAAATTTGGTCCCCAATGGACTTTGTGTTAATCTGACTTATGATGTAATGACCATGCAATATTGGCACTTTTCAGATTCCACAGAAATGAAACTACACTGGACTTTAATGCTTGAAACGCTGTATTTATGGCAGATATATAAAAAAACAGTACCATTGTAATAAGGCACACTTCATAGAGGGTTTATAGGTTTTAATAAATAACCTATTTTACTAGTATTAAATGCTTTACTTGTGATTTTGAGATGATAAACCATTTCAGACCATTAGGGTTATTTTGGTTCTTCTTCATATCTTTATCTACCTCCTACTGTAGTTTCTACACTTAGAGGTGGTAGGCTACCCAGATGCTGAGGACTGTTTATTTGTTTCAGTAAAATTTGGCTAAAAAAGGATGGCTATAAGACATCCAGCATCAAGAAATATACGAAATGTGCTGGGAGAAACAGCACCTGTTGTCCTTTCTCAGTGGTGTTATTTGATAGAAAGTCAATACGTGCACATGTTTGAGGAGGTCAAGGTCTCAGGACATGGCAACCAAAAAGTTGATCTTATGAATGGCTTATTACTTACACATATAAGGATAAATAAACGACCTGATGAACATTAATTAAACTAACATTAACTAACTCCGATGTTTAGGTAAACTATTTTCATTAAAACATATAAACCATTTAAAAAGAGTGCCTTATTAAATTTGCAGAAAGAAAAACAGCGATCTACTTGACACTGACTGGCGACGAGTAATGTACGGGCCATTGACAGGGAGAGTTGATAAATAAAGTGATAAAAGAGTTCCATTTATTACACTTATAGCTGCCTGTCTATTATCACTCAGATTTGAGAGCAACTTTCATTACGCCTGCTCTAAAAATTCATCTCACCACTGTGATTACTTCGAGATTCAACGATTGATGCACTGTTGTTTTTGGGGTCGGAACAATTCAAAACTTTTTTTTTCGTACAAATCATTCTCAACAAATATCTTCTTCAACACTGATATAGCTTTGGGATACACAACAGCTAGAAAATAGCCTCAAATACATTGTTACATGCTAGTATTTTCTTCGACGTTCTTTATCAATTAGAAAGATGCAGTCCCTCCAAATTCATGTGGATACTTTTACTGAAACACTGAGGAAGAAATGACAAAGGACATAGGGTGAAGAAGACAAAACTAACTGAACTAGCAAATAGAACAGCAGCGGATTGCAGTTGTTCTTAGACAAAAGAAAAAAGTAAATACATATTGCACATACAAGTTAAAAAATCCATCTCATAGTCTTTAGCAGATACAGACTAACTTCTGCCATTGATATTAACTAAATAGAACAAGTGCTGCGTCTATCGCTTTCAATATAAAATACGCTCCAGCACAGCAGCCCCCTGCCACCGCTCACAGCACACACACTAGATACTGTAATCAGGACGGCCCAGAGGTATAACCAGCCATCCCATAAATATGTCAGAAAAATGCTTGATATAAAACTGCCATTTGTGGTGAGTGAGGCATACGAGAGCTATCACCATCACAGAATGATAATTATTGATTTTTGTACTGTGTCGTTCGTGTGGCTCAGAGGAAAAAGTCAGATGGAGGAAGTAAACAGCACTGCACAACATGCGTGCTGCTTGAGAGACGCACAATAAAATCCCAAGAGGGACACAGAGGGCACACTCAGCCAGCTGAGAGATTCCACCACAGGAGACACACTGTTACAGTCATGTTGCTGTTTCCCTGCTACACACACAAAACTTCTTCTCCTCCTTCTGCTGAACAGAATCAAAGAATCCTACCAGGTTGCTGTAAAAACATATAGAGCATTTCATATTTTTATTAGACTCTAAAAAAATAGTTAAAAAAATAAAATGATGTCAGACAGGCAGCCGGTACTGAAGGGTGGACATTTAGATAGATCTGTTTGTTCAGCAGCTCGTTGTGGCGGTTTCCTTTTTTTCACTCGAAGTAGAGATCACTCCGAACCGAAGAAGAGTGCAGTCACTGGAGGAGACTGTATCAGGGCCGCTGTGCAAGTCTGCATCAGCCTTCAACTCCATAAAAGAGCTCTAACTCAAGGCAATAGATAGTGCTCCAGCTTACTGAATTAACTAACTAGTAAAAGCTTTGATTGTTTTCTTAACAGTGAAACTACGCCCCCTATGTGCGAGTATAATACTGAGAGATTGAATGATGTCATTTGTTCTGTAGTAATTATAATTATAATAATAACTGTTGATATTATTTTTTACAAAATACTATGCACAATATACATAAAGCATTTTTTGTGACTAAATTAGTAAATTGGCACATTTATCACTGCTAACAGAGATATCACAGTGCACTGTGAGCTACCGCTACATTAAATACTCGTACAGCTACTGCTGAGGATGACTGTCCGTCTATCTGTCTGTCCAGCAAGACTACCCTTGCACTAGATAAATTCACTTTGTAGACATTTAAGTCAAGATTACTGTTTACGTCTTCTGTAAAGTACTTGTAAGCAAGATATTTGATCATATTTATTTAATTTGTTGAGGAGAAACAGTAGTTGTGGTCTTTGTGCATGCTCTTATGTTGGTGTCTGTTGCTGTTAAAGCAAGCAGGCATGAAGTGTGACTTGAAATCAAATGAAAGAAGCAACTGGAAAAGGAAAAGTGTCTATTGAATATTCTGCCCATGTTATGGGTGTAAAGAAAATATGCTTAAGGAGGCACAGGATCTCTTCTGGCTTCACATACCCAGCCCAGCGATGCACAGTGCGCCTCGCTCATCAGCCGAGAGCCTCAGGGTAAAATCAAAGTTCAGTCAGAGAGCAAAAAGAGAGCCCCTGTGTGTCTCAGACCACCGTACTGATGCCGCTGTGCTTGGGCTTGGTGCTGCTCGGTGCCTGGGAGGGTGCTGGCGGCGGGCCATGGTGGTGGGTGCCATGAGCAGCATGGGAGGAGTGTGCTGGGTGGCCACTGTGGCCGTGCTGTGCATGAGGCAGGAAGGGCGGCTGCTGGCCGTGAGAAGGGGGCGGGTGGTACTGGTGCGGAGGATGCTGCAAGTGGGCCGGCGGGTGGTAGTGGTGGTGGTGGTGGTAAGGCGGGGGGTTCTGGGTCAAGTGACAGAACTGGGCGTGGTGCGGGTGCATGGGGACTGGCGTGTCTGTCTCCGACCGGGCTGTATGGTGCAAGTTGGCAGGGTGAGGGGTGTGGGAGATGAGGGTGGGGTGCACTTGCTGCGGGGTGGGGCTGGGGGACTTCACCCGTCTGGTGCCAAACAAAGATCCGAGCAGTGAGGAGGAGTTGGGAAGGGACTGGCCGCTGTGGCGGGATGGGCAGTCTCGGCTGGAAGGGGTTCTCCGCCGAATGTGAGGACTGCTAATGATGGACCCCTGCAAGAGAGAGAGGACAGTCAGACCACAAAAGTGAGACAGCAGGAAAAGCTTACAGTGATATACTACCCCTCTAAGGCATTGTTCTTACAGGATGCAGGCCTATTTTTGGTACCCACACTTTCAAAAGTAGTATGGGAGTCATGGCTTTCAATATGTATTCCCTTCTCTGGTAGAATTCTACCAGTTTTGGCCATGGATGCAGACATTCTTAACGTTTAAGATTAGTCTTACAATATTCCTTCTTGATACAGCTTGTTCTTAGGCATGGCTCACACTGCCTTGTCCCAGCCCCTTGGTTGATCAGCCTATATTTAGATTGCATGTGGACTTAATAAACCAAGCTCTTGCCTACTCCACTCTTTCTCTCTCTGTATGCATTCATCTACATTTAATGCATGTTGCTAATTTTCTATCTTCCCCGTCTCTAGTCTTTCTCAGGTTTGTGCAGATCATTGTTATGGACCACCTTCAAAATTTTCTGAGGATGAAACAACAGTACAGAAAGAAAATATATCACAACACTTTTTGTTTTTTGCTTTTAGGGTGTGTTATATTCTCCCTTAAACTTCAGTAACAGCTGACCTCAAATCTCATATGATTGCCCATATTGCCTTGTGGTAAAGCTTCTCTGTTTCCTTTTCCCGTTTCACTGCATTGTTTGTCTATCCTTCCTAACATATCAAGGGCGACTGTCTCTCTAAATTGTTCGCAGGCTGAGTTTGCTGAGCTTATATGAGCCCTCTGTATATCTGCCATGCGCAGACCAACTGCTTCTGAGTCTTCAGACTCTGACTGCTGATGCTGTTGTGAGTTTCTGTCAGTATTTTATCCAGTTTCCAAGGTTACAGTATCCTTTTTGATTTTCATGTGCCCTCACTTTTGAGCCTTTGCAGAACAATCTAAAGCAGCAGCCGGTATACTGTACACAAAGTAACTGATGTGCTCTGATGTTTCTAAATTCCCACTGAGCCAAAAAATGAAAAACTTCCCAGATATAAGCACAGTTACACAGAATGACAAGAGAACACTCAAAATAAATGTTTGTGAAAAATGAAGCATTTCTTTCAAAGCCATGCATAACATGCAGACTGCACAAGTTGTAATGTTCCTTTAATTTGTCATGAATGGTTTCTTATAGATCTTGTATGAGGTTCAGCAAATATATCCGAATGATGAGCCAGCTGTCAATTTTTTTTACTCGTTGAAAAATAGTGTAGTGTTTGTTTGTACATAGCAACAGCTCTGCAAATAAAATATGATGTTGCTCAGACTGATCCATGGCACAATATTCAAACCAAGTGTTTTGCATTAGGACTCTGAACCCCAACAAGCTACTACTACGGTGTCTTTGCTCCTAAGGAAGCAGTCTATACCATGATAACAAAAAAAAAAGTTCTATAGACACTATGGATTCTGCCATATTGCCTAGTTATTCATAGCTGTTTCTGTGGCAGTGTTCTTCCTTACATTTTGTGCAACAGAGCTTCTGAGGGAGCACTTAACGGGAGGGCTGTATTTGTTTTGCCGTTGAGTTTTAGATATGAACGTTGGAACTCTAAATTGTAAAAGTACACCCCACCTTTTATGTGTTGTAAAGTGACAGAAGTAACTGTGTATTGTGACTTGCAATAAATTGCTCATTAACTAATGCTAGTTTGTGAAATTGTTGGACCATAGACAGGATGAAAAATCTATTTTTTTTTTAATGTTTTTTTTTTAATGACCTTCTGTTGCATACTTTTCCATTAAAGTTCTAGATAATGTCCCTATGGCAGGATAAGGAGTATCAAAAGTTCATATTAGAAAAACGTGGGTCTTCTTTTTATACATCCGATATTGAAAAATAATCCTGTTTTTATAAACTAAATGACAACAAGGCCCTTTCTCTATTCCTTATCCAAGACTTAGCTAACCCAGGCTAACATGTAAGCCAGCTAACAGCTAACTCGTTTATTCAGTGCATCCACGCTTTCTAAAATACTTACTTACCACTTGTGTTTAAGGAAATCAGTTGTTTAAAAAAAGTTAACTGTTGAACTGTAACTCTCTAGTAACTGTTTTTTAACTTTATATCTCCAGCCAGAACCATTAGCTTGGGCTCCTCTCAAAACATACGAAAATGGATCAAGATGACTTAGCTAGCCGCATACAAACTGTTTTAGTTACACTGATTTTCTAGCTTGTCTGTGTCATTATAGTTATACTGCTGTGCCTTCATGCTTGGCTCCTATTACTGCTTTACATTTCTGGCTAAATGTGATGATAAAAAAAAGTTAAGGGAAATAACTTGTCGAGCTAGTGAAAGGAAGGAGTGTGAAAGTATCACTTCAAACTGTGTGAGCATGCAGAAGCTTCAACTGAAAAATCACAGCAAGGTTTCTTAAATGAGACAAAAAAGGACTTGAGGAAATGGCTTAAATGGGACGATTGAAGAAAACTGAAAGGTGAGTGTTACATCAACAGCCCGAATGTGAGTCAGTAGTATTATTAGTAGTGTCATGCTATGTACATCAAGGGTTTACATGTGTCAGCCACAGCAGGTAATTCTCTTCAGCCCAATGCGCATGCACAGTGACCAATGTGCTCACAACAAAAACACCACCAAACAGAATAAAACTCCCACTACAAAGAAACAAAAGACAGAGACTAGGATGTTCAAAGTGAACAACATAAAGTCAGAGGACAGCGCAGCATCAGTTGCGTCCTACTTACTTCCATATTGCTGTCTAGTGATCCTGCACTGCTGCGTCTCCCACGCTTGCCTGCCCAGAACATGTAACATGACAGATTAGACCAACTGATAATCACTTTAGCGTGCAAATATTCCTTCTGTCTACTGGGGTGAGGAGTTGGTGCTAGCACCCTTAGGTGACAAAAGTGCCACATTACTAGGTAGAAGCAGACTGTTGGTATGGCAAAGGGAGGTGAATAAGACTAAAGGATAGGGAAGAAGCAAGTCACTGCTACAACTTTACAACGTTAGTCTCAATCTTGAAAACATCTACACATCATCTTGAGTAACATCTGTCAGTCTTGATGCATTACAGGGGCACTCCAGCAATTTAGCTTTCTAACAAAATAAAAACAGCAGAGACTAAGATCTCCAAAATCGTAGACCAGGAAATATGTCACAATAAAAAAAAAACTCTGGAACCTACATTTCACAAAGGGTCACTAATTATATGTTACTATCAGACCCTCTCCATCCGCTAATGTCAGATAAGTTCAAACTCCACACCTCCAGTTTAAAAAAAAAACCTTCAACTAGAAATTTGTAGCCTCCAAGTCCAAATCAAAATTACCCTCAGGACATCTTTAGGGTTCTCTAGACTCTTGAAATCTCCTTAAAAACCACAGAATACATACAACTCTTTTCAAACACTGAGCAGCACTCCCCATGAACGGTAAACTGACCTTATCTCAACTAATCTCGTAAACCTAGAGTTCCTTACAAGTGTAGAGGGAGCCTTATTAATGCAGTTGAGTCAGTTATACGTAAACAAACGTCAGTTCTTGCAAATTTAATTTTATTAAGTGATGCACAAACATCCCACTAAAAGAATTACAGGCCTTCAAAAGCCAGTTTTGGCTGGGCTTTATAAAGACTTGCACTCAAATGTGTTTTGCCTCATTCAAAAAGCATCAAAAGCAAACAGCTAAATTCAATATCTGTTTTTTCTTTATTAGTTTGAACCCTGTGTTGAGGTCACAGAGTGTTCGTGCAGAGCAGCTCTGCAGTGCCGAGGCTATTCTGTACAGTACACCCTGCCTAAATCAACCACACAACATTAATTCCTCTTACCGCTAAGACGCTCAAATTGATCACAGTGACCCACATAGCGCTGCCTCCTCCCCTGCCAGTGATGCAGGATTATTAGGTGATAGTCTGTAGTAAATTACACCTGTGCCCATTAGCCAATACACCCATCTCTATCTCCCTGCTTCACTGGCTTTATGGCTCAGGAGGTGTAATCACTAAGACGCTCAGCATTAGCGCTCAGTTGAAGTGACCAACAGTCAAATTGAAACCCAACGAGAACAGGAACTCAGCTTCTTCCAAGTTTCCAAATCAGTTAACATCTAAAAGGAGTAAACAGTATCATGCACGGATCCAGCTTGGGTATTAACACTCTACTTAGTCTAGCATTGGGATGAGACTAGAACTAAAGATAGTTACCAGAGCAACACTAAATGTTACCTGCATCTGAGAGGTCACGGAGGGAGCTGCTGAGGGCACTCCTCTTCAAACCTTCACCAATGGCGTAGCTGTCGTCAAGGCTTCCTCGGCTCAGGTTTCCATTACCTGTATCCTTCTTCATCCCTGAACACTGAGACATGCTGGGCCTCACCACCCCCTTCTGTTTTTCTAATTCAGCTGTAAATGAGACAAACATGCAAAGTCACCATTAATGTAGAGTCTTCTCCTTTATGATATTTATTTGATCTGACTTAAAACGTATAGTCAGGATGAAAACTAGACACAAACTTGACTTTTGCTCACATTCTATCCTGTACTTCTCCATTTCTTGGACTTCAGCAATAGACTCTCGCAAATCGTCTGTGAACTTCTTGCGGTCCTGAGGATTGGGTGCATTGAAGTTGATGAGGACTTTGATGTCAGCTCCAGGAATGGCCGAGGTCAGACGGACTCCATTGGGATAATCTAAAGAGTGAGGACAACACTGTTACACATCACTATGGGAGTACACAGAAACACTTCTGCTGCTCTCTAAAACCCCATTAAAATGCTACAAAAGATTAGTTGTGTAAGAGAATAGGTCATCTTCTATTCTATTGATTGATAACTCAATCGCTGGCTTCTGCAATACATCTGGGGGCGTGTTATTAGGCAAGACATTGAACCTCAAATTACACCTGAAGTTATAGCTAGCAGTTTGTGAAGATGTATAAATATGTTTTTTGTACAGGAGCCTCTGTCAACAGTGAATGTATAACTGTATGACATCCAGCAGAGCCCTATATAAGTGAAGTCCATTTACTGTGAACTTGAGACTTTGGTTTGTAAAAGTAAGAACAACATTGGGCAGGCAAGAATGCCTGACAAAGTACGCATCCATCTAAATATACTCAGTTTATCACGAAGGGTCCCTCTCTATGATTACAATATTTCACTCTGCCCAGGAGCAGGGCAATTCCAAAAAGCCATGAACACTTTGACTTTAGAAGTGTTCTCAAACAAACTATTTTAAAGCATACTGATGCCTTTAGAAAGTCTCAAGGGCACTTACACTGGTTCTCAAAGAGCAGCACTTGCATTCCATAGAGGGAGCAGGATTGACGAAAGCTGTATGTCACAGAGTTCTTCTTCTTTTGGAAAATTTTAGTAACCTAAGAAAAACAAGAGCATACAATGTGGTTTAGACTCTGTCTTTTCTTTGGAACACCCAAGTGTGATGGAAAAGTTACGTTTGCCATACCACTAGAAGGTCGTTAAAGAGGAAGATCTCTCTCTGGTGCAGGCCCAACTTTTGTGGTTTGTTGGGGTCGGGCACTTCAAAGAGTCTGCAGTAACACACGAGTCTCCGATGGGGAAGGGACAACACCTGCACACACAATGCAGCGACATTACTGCATTGTCTTCTTGTTGTGTTACAGAAGGCTTTTAAGATACAGACTGCCAAAAAGATATCCTTCCGTGTGTCTGCATCTTTTCCATAAAGCCTTTGGGTATCATACAAATATGCTATTTCCAAACAACCATGACCAGAATGCTGATGACAGAAAGAGAAATACTTACACATCCCAGACCGTGGTGTAACGAGCCAATCTATGGAGTAAGAGATATTTTAGCAGGGATCAGTGAACACATAAAGGCCATTTCAAACTCACGATTAATCAAAGAAAATACATTCCATGTAACGTTCAAAAGAAATATTGGCAGAATCTGAAAAAAGATAACTAGTTTTATGGATTGAAGAGTAAATATCTATGTGTCTCTCACAATCTTTTCTTGTAATATATTGTCTTCTCAGTTTGTGTCAACTTTTACATGATATCATCAAGGTCCCTTGAACTGCTGTGGATTTTTCACTTTAAAGTGGAGTTAGTTTAATAAAGAGGGGGAATCAATGGACCGAAGGGAAAGGTCGGGTTTCAAGTAAACACCTTCAAGATCATCGCGTGCATGCCAGTCTGTTTATGTCATTTATTATAGGGAAGCTTGTCAGACAGCACATTTCTTGGCTGACACTTGGGGCGTAAGACATATTACAGTCATTCAGTAAGAAGGTCTCCGGCGCAAAGAATTGATGTGTCACGCTGAGAGGAAAGTGGGTTCAGGTAAAGAATGCTCGTTCTTAGAGGACATTGGCTACGAATAAGCTGGTACTCTCTGCGACAGCTCAGAGGTACATTGGGTAATTTGGTTCTGCATGCTCCTGCTAGATTCAGCTCCTGAATGGAAGGGGAAGATAAAAGTGGTCACACTCTTAGTGCAGCAGCTCAAGGGCAAACTCAAACGTACCGGCTTTTTTCCAACAATGAGTTTTTCCACTTTCTGAACCTGGGACACATGGTCTTCATTAGTCTTGAGCTCCCGCTTGCGAATCCTCTCATATATCCCTACCAACATCTCTCGAGGGATGTCTTCCCCATCATCCACTCCTGGCAGAGCATTAGAGGGAAAGAGAGAGAGAGAGAAGGATTAATGATTAATTCACAAATTTATGAAAGCTGATGAACCCCTGAATTTACTTACATACTGCTGTGCAGTACATATTTCTCACAGTACAGACAGAAATGCCCTTCAGAACTCTCTAGGGACAAATATTTCTTCTCTACTCAATACTGTACTTTAATTACTGACACTCCAATAGGCAGAGTAATGAGTTAGCCATGCCGCAAAGCCCCTGCTAATACCCTCAGAATCTGTTGAAGGCAACTAAAAGTGCTTTGCCTCAATAGCAGAGCTTTCTTAGCCATGACTAACAAAAATAAATAAATACCTTATTGACACAGCAATTAATCAGGGCAAAATGCATGCACAAAACTCAATTTGAGCTGAATATTTATCCTTAGAGCTGCACAGTAGCATCTGAAGATTATACAGTATTGGTTTTATGACAGTAAGCTGGACGAGGTGCAGGGAGGGAGAACAAAGTACCTCGAAGGTTCTTAACAAAGTCCTCCAACTTCATCTTCCTCTCAGGCTTGACGTTGGGACTGTACATGTCCGTGTTGAGAAGGATGATGGCGAAGGCCAGGATGAAGATAGTGTCGGGGTTCCTGAACTGTCGCACAACGCCAGGGTTGCAGATGCAGTAGCGTTGGCTGCAAAGAGGATATTTATCAATGAATTTTTGTACTGTTAGAGCATTTGTGTATGAGCATGAACTTTAGTACCAATGGACAATGTTGGTAAAGTTGTTTGATTCAGTAAATATCTGTGAAGTTAGTCAGTTAAATTGAGTTCAATAGCATCATTTCATGATACCAGTCATAAAGTAACATACAGAGAGCGGAGGCCACTTGACTATTAGTTTATCTACCCATGAAATAAAAGACAGATAACACAAGATGGACACTTTCCTATGGATTGTTGAGGATTGTACAAAAATGTGTACAGAGCTGCCGGAGAGTCTGTGAGTAACACTGAAAAAGTAGCATTACGAAAGTCAGTGCTGTTACAATAAAAGAAGGTTGAAGTGAGTGCTGCAAACGACGTAGGTAGATCAGGTGCTCTTCAAGAGCACGGGACAGAATTCAAAGAGCTAATAAAAAGTTGACTGTCCTGATAACAACGTTTGTAGTGTGGAAAGGCGGTCAAACATTACAATGAGTCGAGTCTAAGCTTAGATGGCTGATCATTTACAGTCAACACTTCGTGGTTTATTGAGGCAACAGGAGAAACATCGGCTATATATAAGCTGTGGACATAGTCCCAATGTCACCTATTGTTTTTTTTGGACCATCACTTTGTAGCCTTGAGTTTGGCATTTTGGCTGTCACCCCATACATTTTCAGAGCCAGAGGGTACTTTATTTGAATGACATAGTAGATAAGATTTTTATACTTGGTGATAGGTTAGTGTGGTTGCACTTTTCAATCTCTGGTAGCCACACCCTAAAGCACAGCCTATTAAGCAGTCTATTTTAAGCCAAATAGAATCATATCTTTAAAACCAAAACTAACAAGTAACGGCCATTTTTCCAGTACCTTACTTTTGATCATCATTCTTTCTACTATTATTGAAGTTTTCCCTTCTATTAGTTAAACTAGACACTCAGTCCTATATTGGTTTCAATTTTAAAACCAAGAGCCTACTGTAAGATATAAATGGAGGTAAATAAGCCTGCTGCTTTCTCCTTTTATAATTGAATTTAAGCTGGTACACAGTACCAGCATTAAACCTCACTGAACAGAGATACAGTGAGACAGAAAATGTTATCAGAAAAGGACAAAGCAACAATATTAAGTCAATCCTTTGAGGCAATATAAATCAGTAATCTCCACTGTTAGTGTTCTGTGTTAGTTCCACTTTTGGTCAGGAATATCAATAACAGTATTGATATAGATACTGAGCGCCGTGCTATTTGAGCTGTAGTCATACAGTTGTCATAGAAGTCAAACAGAGAACGAGGCAAACCATTTAAGTCTGTCAATATACGTAGCCTGTGGCCATCAGAGAGGTCGTTTAACAGCTTTTTTTTTTCTGACTCACCATAAAGTGAGTTCATGATCATATCTGGACTGGGCTGCAGGGGGCATACCAGATGATCAGTTATCGTTATCTCCCCGATGTAACATTGACTGCTGTGATTACTGAGGCAGAAATGTCCTTGCTCAGTGCTGATCGAAGCTAATTCTCTGCGGGCATGAAGGCACCTTTAAACCAGAGGTTTGCAGGGGGAAAAAATGGGGGCAAATGACTTCCATCAGCAGCCCCGAGGAAGGTTTTCCTCAGCTTTTTGAACTTATTCCTCCTAAATTATTTTCTGTGAGGATGTGGATGAAAAGAGAAGACTTCAAAATGGCTTTGAAATGCTGCACAGCTGCTCTTACGCCCGAGAATGTTAAAGGAGATTGGAAGTTTTTGGTGTAACTTCTGTTTTAGATTGGATTTTGGAACGATGCTAGCTTGTGATTTGTCAATTATTCATTGTGAAGTATACAAGTAAACAGCACATAGCCCCTCGGTCCGTGTAAATTGATGAGTCCATGCAGGCTGTAGATTATGTTTAGTCCCCAGCTGTCAGAGGAGTTTCTTACCTGTAGGCCTCGATCAACCGTTCAACCTTCTGAGCTTCTCCCTGAACTCTGATGTGTGCTTGAAACTTCCTGAGTGCTTCGTCAAGCTCCATACTTGAGAAGTCCATTTCATCGACCACACAGCTGGGCAAAAAAACAATAACACACATTTAGCACAGATAAGAGGAAAGATTGGCTGACAATGCAAAAAGGGGAATGATTTAATTGTTCAATAAAGCTGAATTGGATTCAGGGATGTGCGCATGTCTTCACTATGTGGAGCAACATTCATTAACCACAGTGGCACACAAAAAGATCTGCTTGTTATTTTCCTTTTGCAATATGAAATAAATCTGGACAACTGCTGCCAGGTAAAACATTTACACGTTCTTAATGCTTCAAGTAAAAAAAGGACTCAACTCAAGAGACCTTTCTTTGAAGATTTACCTCGAGAGTTTTTGTCAATTTTGCAATATGCCCGTATACACTAGTAGTAAACTGAAAGAAACATAAGCATTCAATTGGAGTATTAATGTGAAATATGGACTGACTTTGTAGCTCTGTTTCTGTGTTCATCGACTCCAGTGAAAAAACATTTGGCTCTTTAGGTGCTTCGTTACTTTCATTTGCTTCTCAATATTATTTTGTCTATGTGTGTTTTGGTTTTGTAAAAGCAATGTATATCGGGTTTAACAGAGGTATTTAATGTAAAAAAAGCCGCCTGTTGCTGAAAAAGAGTAAATTAATAAAGAAAAATAAGCTTTAACCAAACAGCAAAGGGGAAAACTGCAGGTTTAAAAACACACAAATGAAGTCCTGAGAGATGCTGAAAGGTCAGCAGAGCTGAGGATAAAATCACTACAAGTAACCCCTTTTAAATTACACATCTTTTATCCATCCACTTCTTTAAAAATGATTGCTTAGTGCAGCTTTAAGGGAGTATTTCACTATATGGTAATGACACTTCCAATTATATAAAGGACCTGAGAACTTTTGCTCCACTGAAGTAAGGATTGTAACTCTGCTCTTCACAGCCGTGATGCTTTGATTCCTTGCATGTCAGGATTTATCGACATTTTCTCAAGGAGCCCTTTAGATATGCCTGTCAAACTGACACTGAAGGACCTTTCCTGGCCTTATCGTCCACTGCATCTCAATGGGCTCTGATAGAGCTGGTGTGCTTCAAGTGTGTTTCAGATAAGTCCGTCCAGTCTAAAGCATAAATAGAGGTGCTATTTGAATGATGCAATGAATCACTACTGGAAAAAAAGGAGATCTTTGCAACTTCCCTTCCCTATTGAAAGAGCTGAAGGATATAAATGAGGTCTGTATGTTTATCTGAGCATCTTAGCAATTTCCTGAGCGGATTCTATTTCTGTTTATTTCCTGGATGTAACTCGAGTTAGTAGTCCTCAGGAACTCCAAAGACTTTATTTGAATGAGAGTAGATCACTTGCAACTAAATGACGGTTTATATTCCTGAAAGGCAGAAAAACGAAATGTCTCTGCACTGGCATAGTTTCCAAGTCAAGTCAAAAGCTGCTCTTAGAATATCTTCATGTATAAATGCACACAGAAAAAAATGCAAACTCACTCGAGGACATCTCGGTTGAACTGTTTCTGCCTGTTACCCAGGAACTCTCCAATCATCTGCCTACTCAAGCCTTTCCTCTGAAGCAGGAAGTGTGCCACACCCACTGGAGTGTCTGGAACAAAGTTTCGTTCTATCAGATATTGGATGCCTTTTTCTGGTTTCCTGTAGAAATGGGAGAGGATAGAGAGAATGAGAGAGAAAAAGGGGTGAGGCCAAAATCCAAATCTGTGATTATCCCACTGCACTTGTGCCCCTTGCCAATAGTGTGTCACATGAGGGACAGGATTTACGGAGGGAGGGATGCAGGGAGTGGGGGTGGAAAGGGATGAGGGCTGAGTGCAGGAACTACTTTTCTCTTCTGTCTTGATCAACCATGATTAAAAGCAACTTAATGACCAGCTATGAAGGAAACCAAATCCACAATCATCTATGATTAAAAAGGAATCACACAGGCTCATGATTCACTCAGCTTGAAATAGAGCACAATGAGTCCTAGACTCATTAGCACCTGAAGTAGAACAGACAGCTGTCTTTTATCAAGCAACGTCACTGCTAATTTATCAGACATAATAGATATAGATATTTACATAACCTCTTAGTCTTCAGTCCCTTAAAGGATATAGTATGTGTACCAGATTGCGTGGCACTGTATAAGCAGCCTGTAATTGGATTTTTTATTGTGAAGTGTACATACTTGTTGAAGAGGTTGAGACCGATGCGGTAGTGCCTCTTGCGGATGAGGTCGTTGCTGAATGCAGGTGAATCCCAGCTGTTGCGGGTCTCTTTGTGGTACGTCTGCTTGCTGAGTGTCTGTTCCCTCAGACTGTCTCTGGACGAGGACTCAGAACTGCAGTTGATGGTGTCATTGGAGTTGGATGTGCTGTTGATGCTATCGTTGTCACCATCAGAGAAATCAGACTCTGACTTGCTTTGCCGGTTCGCAGTGCCGTTGATGGCCAGGTGGGCCTCCAGTTGCCGTGGTCGATGGCGGGTTGCGTCCTCCTCCCTGGAAGGTCCTCTGGGTGGCAGGCCGTGGCTGATGTGTTTGGGACTACTCTGTTGGTTGCTGAGAGTCCTCTCATAGGCGTTCTGTCTCTTCAAAGAGCTGCGGTCGGAACGATCACTCAGCTCCACTGAGCTGTCGCTCGGAGGCTCAATGGTGAGAAGGGGTAGGTGGTCTACCCGTAAACGCTGCTCTTGGCACTCCAGTGAGGGTGTACTGCGGCAGCTGGTGTCCGTGTCCCCTTTCTCATCCTTATGAGCCAGAGACCAGTAGTCCTGGGAGGAGTTGAGGGAACGCTGGCGCAAGTCTGATTCCGTGCTGGAAGGCCGGTCTACAGATTGAGACAGGGGCAGAGGAGGAGACAGTTCTTCTTCATCGATGTAAAGAGTGACATCGCTGTAAGACGCCGTCATCTCGTCCAGTTTGCGATGTTCTGAAGCACTGTGGGATGGTTTCACCTGACAGCTGACCTCCCTGTCCAAATCCTGGTGGCCTCTCCCTGGCTCCAGCTGGTTTTCATCACCATGCAGACTGCGACAGTTTAGAGCATCATCTATGGACTCAGCTAGAGATTTCACCTGCCTTGAAAAGGCATCTTCTAGTTCAGTGATAGCGTCTGTAAAGTCGCTCTGTGTTGTGGGCGTCTTGGCCTGCATGCCCATCTCCCCCCCATGCTCTGACTGCATCAGTGCACCAATCTTGGTGCCATCATCTGTTAGTGAGACCTGCTTTCCCTCGAAGTAGGAGCTGTGGACTTTTTCAGGTCCTTCGAAGGAAAACTGCATTCTCATATTGGATAGGACGATCCGTCTGGACATACGGTTCTCAGACATAGAACTCCTAAGACGCTCAAAGTTCTTGTTCATCTGGTACTGGCGGAAGGCTGTCTGGATGGTGCGGGCTGCATGCCGGGTTATGAAACGCCCACCATATTTACGCTCTAGCATCTCCACCTGCAGGAAGAAAAAGAAAGATGTTGTCACAGATGCATCTGAAAAACAACTGGAAAAGTAAAAAAAGGCTAAAGAATCGGATGATACAATTGTTTTCTGAAATGAGATGTGTAAGTGGTCCCAGGTGTTAACAGCGGTGATAAACACCAGCAATGCTCTGAAAGTGCTAAATTTACGATGTGATAGGATTATTTTTTATCTTTTCAAATATCACACACTCACACTCTTGTGTGGCTTAAAGGGTTTCTGTAGTAAAAACTCAGCCAAACAGTTCTTCTCTGATCTTAATACTGAAGTGGTCTCTCTCATGTCTGTTTCATTAGATTCCAAAGACAAACTACTTTTTTCGAGAAACTTGCAGCTGAATCTACTTCTCTGCTTTTCACCCACATTCTCATTAGAGTCCCAGAAATCATATTTTCACCGCGGTATGAATTCAAAGTGTACTTCAGGCAGAGCTAATGAGCTTCAAAGTGGTGATGATCAGTGCTGTGAATCCAACCTTAACAAAGCCACTCATTGTGTGAAGCAACTTTTAGCTATTTTTAGGCTTATAGATGGTGAGTGTCTGTGACATAAATTAACGCTGCTTTGAAAATAATACTCTGGAACAAAGGCAGCTTTTATCTGATTATTACCTTGGAAGCATAGATTAGACAGAATGAAGAATGATGCTTCTGAGTAATCAGCTTTTATCATGCCCTTTAAATCTCAAGAGGGGTGATAGCATTTAAAAATAAATTGAAAAGAGGGTTTATTAGTCTCAAATAGACGACTAGGGAAGATAGATCACGTTAAATAATGATGGAAATCCAGTCTGACTGATACACAGTGACATCTCAAATAAGGATGAGGAATTGCTCTTGGAAGAACTGTTGGGAAAAAAAAAGCGGTTCAGAGGAAAAAAGAAAGAAAAAATACGAGTTTTGCTTATAAAGTTGGGAAAGGAAAATATAAAGTAACAAGAAGATTGTGAGGCTGAGGCACAGCTAGAGTTGGATGTCTCTCAACTAGAACATTGAGGGTTCGATCCCCAGCTCTTGCAGTCACACACTGAAGTGTCCTTGGGCAAGACACTGAACCCCGAATTGCTCCTGCTGCTCTGTCAGTGGCGTGTGAATATGAATTAATGGGATTAATACACTTTACACCGCAGCCTCCGTCATCAGTGTGTGAATGTGGTATGAATAGATGATGTGTTGTAAAAAGCGCTTGGAGTAAAAAGTCCATTTACCTATAAAGAAGGATGAAACTGACAACATTTAAAAGGAATAAGTCTGGACTGGAGTACACTACATAGTGCAAAGCACTATCAAAGGATAATGTGCAACACTCTAAATAAAACTGTGAATCTGTTTTTAGTGATCCAGGGGAGCAGAATGACACTGATCATGTTCCCCTGCACCATGTGTGGGCAAAAAGAAGGACTGTGGCCTTAAAGGAACATGGACAATTCTCACTTTAACCGCCTAAAACTTCTATAAACTTAAATTAAGCAATGCTTGCTATTTGAAAAGTTTGCTCGGGCATGTTCACCGACATGCCACTATTTGGCTCCCACATGTGACCAACTTTATTTACTCATGCAGCAAGACACAGCACAAAGCATTTAGCTTTGTCTTTTGTCTTTTTGGTGACTTAGATATTTTAAGTTCACATCTACTTCTCTCAGTACTGCTCTTTACCACATCAACATTTCTCTCTTGGTGCTATATAAATGTTTTGTTGATAATGTTTCAAACAAACCCTTGAGCAATATGTTGACAAACAGCAGCTGTTCCTGTTTGTGTACCCCCTCCATCCCCTCACCTGCTTGTCCTGTAGGTCTGATGAGAGCTCATAGCTCTCAGACAGCGAGCGGGAGCGTTTGATGGCCTCCTCCTCGGCCTGCTTGCGGAGGATGGACTGAGAGTGCTGGAGCTTGGGTCGACGAGGCCGCTGGTGACCTGGCAGGAAGATGTGTCCGTAGAGCTGGCTGTCCAGGTGGTCGGGGCCGAGCCCGCCACTGTGGGTCACTGGAACGCAACTGTAGCCGCTGCTGGGGTCCACAGAGGCGCCCACTTCGATGCCTGGAGCATCACCTTCCACACTGCAACACACCCACAGAACGCACTAGGTTAGTTTGCTGAGTCACAACACTAGGGCACTGCTGAGTGGTTCAGCAAGAGTCATGTGACAGAAAAAGTGAACTTTGATACTCCTGGCAGGGTATAAATATGAGAGAGAGAATTTATAGTAGCAGTCTGAGTGCTGCCTGTCGTTTATGCACATTCTTTTACAACGCGGAAACCCTTCAGATGGAGCAAAGCAGCAATCATACTGTGCCACTGTACAGTAGCGTTATTTGAGGAAATTAAAAGCCTGAATAAATTATATATAATATTATATAAAGATTAGCCATACAGCACAGCAAAAAAGGTCTTGTTTCAAAATTATCTGCAGCAAAATATTTCAGTTAAAACAAAGCAACACAATCTCAAGGGTTAATAAAGCATGGATAGCAGATCCTTTAAAACCAGGATCAATATCAGTCTGTCTGCCCAAGCAGCACAAACCTCTACAGCTGATTGGATAAACCCTGACAGAGTTCAGTAACAACGGCCGTGTTACACCGGACTGCAGCACTCTAATACTATTAATGTTCCCCTTCCTCTCCTCACACTGTTGTGATCGGAGTGAGGTTTCTATAAAGCATGCTGTGCTTTGATAACTACTTCTGTGGGGAATAAGAGCAGTGTTTCACTGGAAGAAAAACAGAAAACTGCCCTTTGATCATGTCAACATAGGACAGGAGGAGGAAGTGCATGACAATACAGGAAGAATCATCATATCTTTATATTAGAATACAGTGCAGCAAAGGGCTGACCTGATGCTGACATTAGAGGATTATTTAATGCAGATCCTTGTCAGAGCTGTGAATCATGTAAAACGCCTTACTATATATTCTCCATAATGTAACATGAGCTATTTTCACTTTTGCACCAAGAAACAGAGCCGGATTTTATGATGACAATTTTGCCTTTATATCCAAGTATATCAGCGCTACGTGTAGTTCAACATTTTCACAGTATCAATAAAAGAGCGGAGAAGAATACTGGTGCACAGGAGCAGTTTTATTATGTGCACCAGGATTGCATTTGACACACAAAGTCTGTAGTCATATGCAGATTGCAGGACATAAATGTTGTCATCCCCTTCCACTCACCCGATGTGAATTTTCCTGAATATTTCCTCCTGCGTTCTAACATCAGCTCAACTTCACTTGGAAAAATTACTATAGGGCCGGCAGGAAAAACTCCTGATATAGTCAGAGTGCAAAATGTGTTTGCGTTCACACATGCACGTCAACCGGAAAAAGTACAGGAAGTTTTCAGGAGTTTTGTGCATGTTTTAAAGCACCAATACATAATACAGTCACACACATATCTAAGAGGTGGAGTGAGAACTAAAAGCTAAGTCCCAGTAGTTCATAATCAATATTCTGTAAAAAAAATCTGAATGTATCAAAATAAAGAGAATGAAAGTGCCTGCAAATGAGTTTGAAAAGTCAATAACTGCAACAATGCGTTTAACAACTTCAGAGTGAGACAAAGAAATGTAGATAATCACAAACAGTGCTGATGTGCATTCAAACAAAGCGTATGAATCATAATTCCTTTGTGAGAGACTGAACTGACAGAGCATGAGGAGTGAAAGGAAAATGGGCTGCACTTATGCCAGCTTCTTTTTTTCTTTTGACAACTCAAAGAGCTTTTCTCTACATGTCAGCATTCACACATTGAGACAGATGTTTATGCTGATGGTACAGCCTTTAGAGGCATATTGGGATTCTGTATCTTTCCAAGGACACTTTGGCATACTGTCTTAAATGGGCAATCTTCAAATTAGTGGATAAAGTGGTGTTTTCCTGTGCAACAACTGCCTAGAAATCTATCGACTCTAGATGTGAACCCAAACTTTAGCTGGCAGGTTTTCTGTACTGTGAGTGTAGTGAGTAAAGCTTTATTTTTATTATTGGCTGTTCATAGCAATAGTTCACAGAGCCTCTTCAGATACCAGAAAAACATGCATCTTGTATCTGAACACACAGTAAATCAGGCTGAGAGAAAATGTCTCCTATGCATCAAACAAAGCCGAGGGGAGTTGACACTGTTAGGCAGTTATTAGCCCGGAGTTTAAAATTGTCAGCCAATTCCCAAAACGAAACAAAGCCAGCTGACATCTGCGGCGGAAATGTGAGCTTTTTGACATGAAGCAACAAAATACAATCAACATTATTTCATTTTGTTTGTCTCCAGAGGATAGATGAGGGGGCAGGCTCAGAATAAGGAGGTTGCTCTCGACATCTATATCACAGCATTACCTTAAAACACATTGGAAAGCACTGACAAACAAAACACTCATTATGACAAATACCTTCTTGTCATTTATTTCGAAGGCCTCCTCTCTGTTCAGCAAAGTCACGGTGAGGCAGTTCCTCCGTCATGGGATAACAACTCTCATTATAGAAAATGTGTTCCATGTCTAAGTTAGACACTTGATGCTCTCATTGCATCTTCAGTCTCCTCCTCACGCTTCCTCAACACATTTTTAATTCCAAAGGAACAAATCTAATCAGACAGAAAGAGTCCTTTAATTAAACTGAAGGGTGGGCTGTAATACGTCCGCACCAGCAGAGGATGCCTAATTGGAATTATCCATTTGTTTAGATGGAAGGGAGGCTTAGCATGCTTGAAATGTTGCACTCAACTCGAAGCAATGGAAGGCAAGACACTTCGAGGAACTCAGACTGAGAGCTGAGCCTGATAGTACTCAAGGCATGTTAATGTCTTCAGTTAGCTGGTTTTGTTGCATTAGAGTTACTGAACAATACTCTCTGCACTTGTTATACATTAAGGAACCATGCAATAAGGACAAACAGCTTAACCAAAACAGGGGAGCATTAGCCGAGACGGTTATCACACTTCTTCCAAATTTTAAGCCACTTTAAATTCCAATCTTCATCCTACAACACAGGGTCACCCAAACAGATCCGCTTCTGATCCAATTCCTGGACTGCAGAATATAAAAATTGGTGAGACCTGGGGGCTGTGGCTCAGTTGGTAGAGTCGGTCAGTTGGTCTTCATCCTACAACACAGGGTCACCCAAACAGATCCGCTTCTGATCCAATTCCTGGACTGCAGAATATAAAAATTGGTGAGACCTGGGGCGGCTGTGGCTCAGTTGGTAGAGTCGGTCAGTTGGTAAAGTTGGTCGTCTCTCAACCCGAAGTTCGGGGGTTCGATCCCCAGCTCCTGCAGCAACATGTCCGATATGTCATTGCTCCCGCTGCTTCATCAGTGGCGTATGCATGTGTATGAATGGGATTAGTTACTCCCGATGTTCACTTTACATAGCAACCTCTGCCATCAGTGTGTGAATGTGTAGGTGTGACATGAGCTGAGCTATCAAGCTGAAGTCCATTTACCATTTACATGTCCATTTACTGAGGGACTCTGTTCTGAGACTAAATCCATCCCTACAAAAAAATGTTCAAATAAAGGCAAACCTTTCGACATTTTTTAAATAAGTCATGAGCAAAGCTACTTTAAAGTGGACAGGAAAATGAAGAATGTGCTGTAATGTCATCATCATCAAAACAAAAAAAAGAAGATTTTTCTTTGCTCTTTTCTCAGCATAGAACAACAACAGGCCTCTGTTGAATTTACCTTTGTTGGGAGGGACACAGATCCTGGGCAGAAAATAACCCAGCTGCTTTAATACTGCACTGATTGATCTCATTATCAATCTTTGATATCCCAGTAACAGATATATTATTTCTCAGGGTGTTAACAAGAAGTTTCATTGGTTTCCAAATGACTTCACTCGTTTCACAACTTTAGGACAATTGTACGTGTGTCACTGTCATTTTTATCAGTTAAAATGAGCCTGTAGGGACAGCATTGGTGATGAGAGCAGCAATTAAGATCCTGGAGATAAACTATGTTTGTTTAAATGTCAATCTTGTGCTGCTTTTAGTCACTGACAGGAAATTTAACCCTCCCATGATGACATATAGGTAAGTAAAGTGATACAAATATTCAGAAAATATAATCTACACAACAGAATGACAGCCTAACAATCACAATAATCTGGCTGAGATAGATCAAGATCAATAGTTGGTCAGCATGGGCTGTGTGCATTAACTCCTCTTTAATGTTTCGATTGCCAGCGGTGGTTTCTCCAGTTACTGTGCAGCTAAATAACTCTGTGTGACATAAAAAGTGACAGTGTGGAATACTATTAAAGTAGGACACAGCAGGAGATGATTGTTTATGAGTATCCAGTGCTGCAGGGAAAGCATCGGATGAACTGAAACCCTGACGTATAAAAGAAAAGCTTGACTCCGTATGTGGTACGTTTTGCCTTCACACTCCCTTAACCTGACTAACTGTGACATAACTTCAACCTACAGGAGGCTTGGCTGCTTTGTCTACAGTCTGCAAGTAAATAGCATTATTGATAACTGGTTAAGAATGTAAGCTCAGGGAAAAAATGTTGAAAGATGTATATAACAAATCTTATAATATGGATAAAGCTGCATTAAAATTAGAATCATACAATCCCATAATGCTCAACTCAATGATATCTTCTGTTTCCCTGTCATCGCCCACTTCACTAAACCCCATAATCATTTGTTACACAGGCTTTCAATAAAAAAAAGGAGCTTCAAGAACAAGACAATTTTACGTGAGCGATGACACTTGAGTTATTTTCTCTGACTCTAAAAAAACTAAAGCAGAAAAAAAGGTACAATTGTTCTCCCGGGTTGTGCAGTACTCCCAGTGAAGAGTGAATCAACTTTGATTCGTAAAACTGTTTGAGTGCTCCGTGAAATTTTAAACAATGACCTCTCTGTGCCATTTTTAGTCTACCAGCCCACGTTGCCAGATGTGGTTTTAACACTGGTTTCAGCAGCATTTACTAAGAATGACACCCACATAAAAAGGTGTGCACCTACTTTCCCTCTTGAATAGGTATTCAATTTAAAACCTCACATAGGACTACTGCATCCCATGACAGTGCATATATTGCCGGCTGATAGAATTTTAAAGACGTCTTTGAAGTGGAAGGTAGAGCGGTGCATTCAGTGGAGGGTGAAGGTCATGAGAGGACGGCTCTGTTTTCAACACCTCTCCTGGAGATGCCCTCTTTGTGCCGCTGAGTGGCACCTCCAAGTGGAGTCTCTTCTCACTGTGTCACTCCGCAGTGATGAATTAATTACTCTAACCTGCCACTCACACACAGACACACACAACCTGCCTCTCCTGGTGTCCTTTGTTTGGCTGTGTATTTACACTAATTTCCAAAAAAGGTTTTCTCACGAGTGATTAATTCATAAAATCAGTTTAAGGTGATTAAATATGAGTTATAGAGCGAAAGGGATCAGGAGCGATAAAGTAAGACTCAGCTGCATTCACTTGCCTGACACGCAGCAGGAAAATCAACTACTGGCTCATTAATGAAGCACAAACCTTTGCTGCATCGCAAATGAAGCACACTTTATTTGCACAAAGTGTTCTCCTTATACATTTCATCAGCACTTCTTCTCTGGCACCAAGTCCACCGCATTCAAGGCAATTCATCCAATGAGCAGAAACAGCAATTTTGTTAGACTTTAATAAATGCCCTCTCAATTGATCTTTTTGAGTCTGACAGCAGTTGCTGAATACCAGAGTGGCCATTAGTGTGATGTACCACCTTCATCACGGGACAAATTCAGAGCCAAATAAGAGACTAAGTATATGTAGAGCAACGATTAAAAGAATCAACTTCTACACACAGCAGCAACAGCACACACACAATCTCAGAGTTGGGCTTACCAGCTGTCTGATTCCAGCTCCAGTAAGGACTGAGTCCTGTCAGAGGCACACTGCAGACACCACATGTTGCCTTCTGAGTGCCTATATCAGACCCTTTGCCACCCGCCTCTCTGAAACTCCATCCATGAGCTTAAGGTAGCTCACCATCCTAACTGCACAACTTCACTCTCGGACACCTCTCGAGCTCTGGCCTTCTCTCAGAGCTGTACAAGGAGGGGCGTTCGCAGGAAGAGGGAGGGAATTCCTCCAGAGGAAACTGGGTCGTGTGGCAGCGGGAGCACTGGTGCCCCACTGATGAGGAGGGTCTTAAACAAGAAGGGGCAATGAGTAAAGAAGTAGAAACGGAAATGGATTCAGTAAGCTCTGGTGCTGGTGGCATCACATCGGCTTTATAAATAGAAAGAGAATCTGGGTGGCAAGGGAGAAGCCTGGGGAAACCCCCAGATATACTTCTTTAGCTACAATAATAGTGAAGGTACAGCTGCGGTAAAGTGAGCTTAATATCGCACAACTGCCCAAATCCTTCAGCTTCATATGGAAGACATATAAACTCCTTTACAACTTCAGATCAAAGGCCTAAAAGAAGAGAGCTGAAGACGATACTATCACTAAGCAGCCTTCTTACAGACAATACAGAATAAACAACGGCTGCCTGCCCAGTCGTCCCACAGAGCTATCCTTTAAACAAACAACCATGTTAAGAGGGAATGTTTGACTCACATCCCCTCCCATCTCTGTGCTGATGTTTAGGGTGATTTCCCCCACTCCTATTCCCCAGCCTCGGCCTAAAGACTGAGTATTGAGGGGCCTATCCATTTCCGTATAATGACATCATTACCCAAACAATGGGTGTGTATCAAGTGGACCAAAGATGTTATCGAACCAAGGCAACCATGCAGCGTAAAGCGCTGAGATAACACAAATAATAGCTTTGGCTTGTGTAGAGATCTTCCATGACTGAAAGGCCTTCAAAACGGTTTGATTCTGCACTTCAGCCTCTGATAAACCATATCTTCAGTGCATATGGAGCCCAAGAACAAAAGTGCATAATGACTTTGTAAAATGTGGAAAAAATCCTTGATACAGTATACAATATTGTTGAGTGAGGATGGGAGTTTCAGAATGCCTCTCTGATAGGCCGTTTCAGAGCGCAATAAAAAGGCAAAATGTCTTCCATATGGTGAAGATTCATGTAAAGGGCAGCAGAAAGAGATAATGATAATGTAGAGTGTATTAGAAGTTATTATACAGAGAGTTAGGGTGCTCTTTCCCAGGACCAATGTGGAAAAAAATACAGTGATGCACCATTCTGAAAGTAATACAGAGCTCAAGGTTATACAGACTATGACCCGAAGGTGCAGAAAACTGAAAAAGACCTAAAATAAAAAAGCCTTGATCTCTGACTTAATCAAATTGTGTCTTAGTTATATGTAGACACTAATTTAGACATTCAGCCCAGCTGTACTCTATACAGTATCAGCCAGTTGCTTCTCTTTAGCATTAATTGCGAGCATGATCGCGTTCATGGTAAAGCTGCATCAGTTAACACCCACTACTTGGGTTTAAATGCAGAGGGGCACAGTTTGAGACAGCTGCCTTTGATCAGACCTTGAGCTATTTTTGTCCCTCTCATCTTTATCTCGGCGGAGGAGCTCCAGACCGTACAGTAGTTAAAAGAGAAGGGGAGTATTTTTATCCCACTGGATGAGTCTGAATCTGTGCCATGCTAAAAGGTAACTTTGAATTATGACGGCTTTGTGACAGATTTATTCAACAACTGTGACTGTCCCTTTTGTTTACATCGATTAAAGTCAATTCAAAATTAAAAAATGTCATGACAATGTAACCATTGGCATACAGTTAGAATAAAAATGACCACAGATGATATGAGATGAAGAGCTGACACATTGTCCTAACAAACCCTAATCACTTACATTTACTCGCTCACTCTGGGTTGAAAGCACTGAGTTATGAAGTCAAAACAAGGAGTTACTACAACACTTCATTAATGTACAAAAAAAACTTTAAAGGAGGGGGCAGTTGGATGACATATTAAAGACGATGTAGTTTTTGTGTCCTAACTGTCAGGACGCTCACGGAAACCTACACACTGTTGGCTATACACGTGTGGAAACCATTTGTGCATTGACTACAGGAAATGGAAAGTCTTTATGGTTAATGGTAAATGCACTTTTCTGGTCTTATGACTACTCAAAGCGCTTTTACACCGCAGGTCACACCTACGCATTCACACACTGATGGCAGAGGTTAGTATCTTAAGTGACCATCAGTATGAACCAATCCATTCATACACATTTGAGTGGAATGGTTGGTCACAGATCTTCTGGTTGAAAGATGACCGACTCTACCAACTGAGCCACAGTTCTTAGAGTTACTGTATGTACACTTTTCATTTTGCAAAATCATTCATACGAAATTTATCATACGGATATAGGCCTTACTGTTGTAAAAAAAGTATTTTTGTCCCCTAAATATGCCACAAACATAAAACAACATAACGCTTTGCATAAGTTTCCCCAATGACCTTGTCATGCGTGCAGAATGACCTGATGACACGTGGAGAAACCAAACAGGACTGCACATCTTTCATCTCAGATGTTTTTCCATGTCATTCTTTTGATAAATATGTACCTTCCAATGTCACTATTATCATCACATTGCACCTAAAGAGCTATTGAGGAATTCATCAAACAGCTGGTCCTTCTAAAATAGCTGAATCATTTCACCGAGTGCTTTCACAGAGAGAAAACCTAACACCAGGCGTCTCTTTTAGGTCTTATGTTACAGACACACCTGTCATACTCTGTCTACACTCCAAAGTGGAAACAGCAGGAACTGTCGCCCTTTTATAATTCCTCCATCAGTTGCTCCTCTGAAGGACGGACAGATGCTATCACAGCTCTGTACTGGGATGCACCAGCTATGAGTATGTTCAAACATAGCCTAGTTTAAATGTACGACAGAGTTAGCGCACTGCTAACATTTTTGGTGTTGCACCAGCTAACATAGTTCCAACATAGGCATAAGTTATATCCTAAATCTTACACCTATAGATCCTAGCAGGTGTAAAGTAATTTCATGGTGTATCGATTTGAAAGGAGGGATAACTTGGAGGATAAGGCCGAGCCAGGAGTTTTACCGGCTGTTTGGTGTCAGCAGTGTGTTTTACATGATAGATTACATGTGAGATGACTTTGATTTGTAATCCCACTGTAGTTTTCCAAGAGTGGAGATAATTTCGTCGGTCAACAACAGAGTAGGCTACCAGTAAATTAGCCTACCTTGTGTTTTAATTGAACCAAACTTAAGACAGAGCTCACACATAGCTGGTGCGACAGGCCACTGGTCTTACTATAAAGACCCCACTCTCTATAGCCTCCATCTACAAGTTCAACCTCTCCACCTCCTCCTCCCACATCCAAAGGACATGCCACTCCCTCCACAGTGCTACACTCAACATATTGCATGAGACTGCTCCTCATCCTGGAGGGACAAAAATAGAGCCATTGACAGACACTGCATTTTCTGCTTGGCTTGGTAAGTAAATTGACCCGTCTGTGTGAGTAGGGAGGCTGGAGACAAATGTGTCTGCACGTCCACCTCCCCAGATGCTGTGGGCTGTGGCTGAAAACAACAGCACAGGTGATTAGAAACACAAAGAGCACAGAACTATCTTGATGAAATTCACCACACAGAGGAGCAGGGGGGATAACATTTTCAGCAGGGAACTCTGATAAATCTGCTGTTAGTTGAAAATTGCTGTAATTCTGCCACGCTCATTCATCAAGGAGAAATACTTAAAGGGATTCTTCACCCGTTGAAACATGAATCTGTAGTGACATTGGGTCATATATGTTGTAGAAATGTGAATTAAATTTTGAAATTGGTACCTTCTTGACCGAGAAAAGGCAAAAAGTGTATTTTTGCCTTTTCTCTGCAAAGACACATCTCCCAGAATGCACAGCACCGCAGGACACTCCCGCTGAAGGAGAGGTGCATTCATGTGGTATCGGAAAAATGAGATTCCAAGTTGTAAAATGCAAATGAAATACCTGCTCAAGTCGGTTTTGTGTTTTGTTAACATACTTTTTATTCAGGCACGTATTGCACATCAACATTTTGCTTAAATATAACTTGACAATAAGATTTCTCCGAGTTGGGAAGTCGGAAGAATGACTTCCCAACTCGGAAACTTAAACCACCCGAGCAGCACCTGAATGCAGCATTACTCGCAGACATTCACAACAATAATACAGCCCTTTCCACAACTGAATCAGAGATTTCTTTCATAAGGAATTGGCATCTTGGAAATTCCTGGCAGAAAACAGACTATATGTCTGTGTCCATAGGCAAACAGTGACAGCACCGACACCACAAGTCTGCCCCGGCTTCTTCTTCCTCTCACAGCCGCGGACCTAGCCAGCTAGGCTAGCTAGCCTGCCTGTCGGCACTCAGCAGCCAGCTCGCCGCGATATTGCGGCTCGTAGAAAGAGCCACGAACATCCGATTCAAGCACAAGACCTTCAAAATCCCTTCAGTCATATCAGTTTGAAGTTGAAACATACGTTTTTCGCCATTCTCGGTCCATAAGAGCTATATCCATAGAGACACCCAGCTTGAGCCCGGCTCAGGGTCCCTGTTCAGTCTGCAGAAGGCACCTGGCAGCAATATTGCGGGCGGCTCGAAGGAAGAGCCACGAACATCCGATTCAAGCACAAGACCTTCAAAATCCCCTTCATCCATATCAGTTTGAAGTTGAAACATACTTTTTTCACCATTGTCGGCAGATATTAGATTTCTAAATAGAGCCTGGTAGCATAGCCTTCAAGCAAGATGGCGGATGTTAAGTTTCCATTCTGGCAGTGAAGCCCCGCCCACTGATCTGTGATAGGTCTGTAGCTTCAGTGGTTGAAAACATGAGGAACTAGCAATGTAGTTTTACCCTGCTAACAACAACCTCCGCGAGTGACGCAATATGACGATTTTTGCGTCTATTGCGGAGGCATCTCAGAAAAGAAAATACAGATTTTTCCCGTCTCAGGGGGAAATGAGGGCTGGATGCAAGACCATTCAATAAAAACACAAGTTTACTACTGATACAAAGCTTAATGCAAATGGGTGAAGTATCCCTTTAAACCTGTAAGGCCTAAAACATTAAATACTTGAATACTCGTCAGAAGTAAAAAGATGTATTCTACATCAGGTGTTAATATTTTCAAAATAAAAACACCAATATTAACGCTTATTTTATGAAATATTTATTAAGAAAATAAATGTTTCATAAAGCATTAATATTGGTGTTTTTATTTACAGTGAAATTACAGTGTTATTGTTTTTTTCTACCACTGGATGTTCAGACTTGTTCTTCCCCCTAACACACAAAACACATTGCTTTATGGAGTGAATTAATACAGCATTTTTTAAAGAAGTGAGTCCACGCACCCCCACAGGTCAGTTGTTGTTTTCACTTCCTGCTCCCTGTTATGCAGAGCTTGATGATTCATTGTGGGCAGAAAGTGAGTGAGGAGGTCAGATCCTAAGCGGCAATCATCATAATGTAAATATTATGCATTCACATAATAATCTGTTCCTTGTGAGCCGGCTGACTGACAAGGAATAAATCACAATACTTGTCAATTCTGTCGTGTTTGATTTGCTGCTGACCACAGTCGGCAGGTTTAAACCTTTGAGCCTCTGTACATGGGGTGCTCAAACTAACCTCTAGACCCCTGGCGCAAGTGTTACATGTTTCAGTGGCTTAATTCAAACAACACAGGGGGTGAATTAAGCAATCACTTACTAGACAGAGAAAAAAAAACATTGACAGCAACTAATTACATTTCCAGGATTGGGTTTAGAGTTTTAAAATGCATTCATAAAACCTAGCTCACCTGAATAATGAGCCAGAACTAAATGTACTAAAAAAGGCATATTATTTTTACAACCACATTTAACAACAAGTATAGTCATTAAATTCTGTTTTCCATTCCCTTATTTAACTTGGACCTAGACTCAACATGTTTTCACAAGTGCGTATAGGGCGCACCAACAACATGTCAGCACATTTATAATAATCTCCTGTGTTCGCATCATGTCCTGTTTACAGACACTGGGGAAAAGTCGTTTGGACATGAAAAACAAAGATCTAGGCATGCGGGGACTGCCCTCATGCTCTGGCCTGAGTCCAGCCGCATCCCTCACGGGATCAAACTGAGCACGGCTCGGCCTGGCCCAGAAGGCTGACTGTGTCTGTAAAGCTGTTTGGCTTCACTTCAACCCCGTAATCTCTGAGCTCAGAACGCACTCACGTGTGGCCTTCAGAGTGAGATGGTGGCCCTGCCCTCCCAGCCTCAAGCCTCTCCACCAGAGAGAGTGAGAAAGAGAAATCGGGGAGAGGGAGGATTAACTGAACTCACCACTGGCTGCCATGATGCACATGCATGTTAGTCCTGTAGTGCAGAAAGCACAGCACACAACGCAAAGACAAATACCAACCACGTGCAAGCATCTATACATTGGTTAGGCTTTTAATACACACAGAACATAAAGCCAAAAGGCTGCAGAGTCAGAAGCTGACAGATGAAAACACAGTTGATGTTATGTTGATGACCATATGGCAATAAATCTGGTCAATGTTTATGCTAAGCTGTGGTAGCCCCTCTGACAGAATGAGTTATTTAGCTTATCTCTGCTAATCCTCCTGCTGTAACTCTCCTGCCAGCCCCTCCTGAGCTGCCTGCATGCTGAACCAACACTATTACCTTACAGCACAAGTGAGAAACTTCTGATGAAGGCTTAGGCAGATTTGACGGACTTACAAATGAGGTATTGTCTTAGTATGATATCATTATAATCACAGAAGTAGTAAACCAAGCAGTCACAAGATGCTGACAGTTTATGTAGTACACAAGGTAAGAACAGAAGGGTGTGTACCTGAACTTTTTCACCTCTCATTACACAGCAAAACTGTTCACACACCTCTAAGGTAAGTCGGTCAAGGTTTGATCAAAAAGTTGGCAAGTATACACTAATGGATGCTGCCAAAGGTCAGTTTGGGTTCAGGGTTTCTGCAGGGTTCACCAGGGTTTAATCTAGTTAGCTTTATTAAGTGAGTTGTATGACTCGTTTCCTTGGAAATGTGCATCCAAGAATTTGAGGGGGTGTGGCTTGTAAAGGAGCACTAAAGGGAGGGATGTATTTGTTTGACTAATGTTACAATATCAACAAGTTATTCAGAGGAGGAAAAGGAAAGGGGGAAAAACAATTATTTTAAATTGCTGTGACACAAATAAAGTCAGGTATTTGTTAATAAAGCAACACATTCCTGAGTAATTTAACTCCAATCTGGTCTTCAGTCTAAATAATAATTGATGGATCCGGTCCGCTTGGTTTTACTTTCTTATGCTCCGCATCACAGAAAAGCTTTTATCATCAGTTTCAATCTTCAGAGTTTGTTATTGTCAAGTCTGAAAACTGTGCAGACAATCTAAGCTACACCGATGCTATCTGATGGTTCAAGACAGGAAGCATTTTTCAGATGTCCTCCATAGATAGAAATTGTGACACTGCATCATCAGTCAGCTCAGGAGGTCCCACTAAGGGAGTTGTTTTTTCAAATATAAAAACCTCTATAACAATTGACAGCCAAGTCTAAGATAACATTGAGAGAAGCAAAAGCTTACATTCACAAACAACTCCGTATCCTTTTCATAATTATGCAGCTGAGACGTGCCTTTGCCTCGAACAGGGCTCTAGCAGATCCTGACATGTTTAGTTTGCACAGAAAACAGATGAGAGCCTCGCAGTGACGTAGACCTGGGGCACTGGTGGATGAGCTGCCGCTTCATTGGTATTCATAAACATTTTGCTATTCCAGGAAGAGCAGCCTGCCTGAGCGTGCTCAGACTGTGTCTGAGAATGGCCGGACACTGGTTATGTGTGAATGAGGAGGGGACATAACACAAAATACCAGGGGAGTATTGGAGAGAGGACAAGTTACACCCGAAGAGGATGGGTTTCTGAACCACTGGAGAACACTTACGACACGACATAAAGATAATAAATTCCACTTCATCATTACTTAGGTAGACCTCCTTTTTCCGCTTCCTTGCAAAATTCACTGATGCACGACAGCAGCCTTTGAACAATGTCAGGACACTAATACAATATAATGTTTGAATCTAACAAAATTGTGAGCAGCCTGGGTCCCAATGCATTGTCGTAGCTAAGTATGAACTGTAGCTTCCCTTACATGCTTATGTATTCAGTATGCATACAATAGAGGCATACTATTTCAACATGCACCTAGGAAGTTGACTCTTGCTGCTGCATCCCTTCCAATCTATAGCACATTATGTTGAATGCTGTCAAACAAATGGTTGCCTTGGAGATAGATCCAGTCAAACCTATGCCATAGGAAGTGCTGCTGTTACTTTGTATTGTAGATAGTTTTAGATTATTTATAAAGTCTGCCATGCGTGTTAAAAATAAAAACAGTAACATTATACAGGATTGTGCGTCTTTGCAAAAAGATCATGCTAGCAAACTGTGAGCGGATGTAGTTAAATTTCCTGGAATCCATTTATAGTACATTTGACGTAAACCATTCTATACTAGATGCTTGATAATGTGGAAAGGGAAGAGGAAGTCAGCTTCAGCCTGCAGTCATTCCAACAGACCACAGACTTTGGGTGCAGTGGTATTGTAGGACTGTTCTGTTTTTTGATGTTTGGTGCATTGAAATTGAATGTCATGATTTAAAACTAGCTAACAACAATGGACTGTGAGTCTATCTTGTTTGTCCTTCCCCATCCTTTTATTGGATTGACCTTTACAGACATAACTCGCTTATGTATAACAAATTTACAGCACACCTTGGATTTCTGGTTTTTCTAAGCTGCATTTGTTTTGTTGTCATATTATCTATGAGCCATTTGAAAGTACATTTTTTACAATTTGATCCATTTAACCTGTACTGTTTTGGTGCTTTTGTGTATAACATAAAGCTGTCATCAATTTTTCATTTTACCTCTAAAGTTGAGCTGTAAATACAGGATTATTCTCGTTCCCTTGACACAGCAGTTTGCAGTTGGGCGGCTGTGGCTCAGTGGTCAAGTCAGCGGTCATTCAACTGGAAGGTCGGGTTTCGATCCCCAGCTCCTGCAGCTTGGGCAAGACACTTAACCCCAAGTTGCTCCCGCTGCTCTGTGCAGCGATGTGTGAATGTGTACGAATAGGATTAGTTAATACTGATGAACACTTTACATCAGGGTGTGAATAGGTGAGAATGAGTAGATGTGACATGTGGTGTAAAAGCGCTTTGAGTAGTTAAAAGACTAAATAAGCCCACTGCTCAAGTCCATTTACAAAACAATCTGAACTCATGAACTCCTTTAATAGTTTTTTAGAAACATTTGACCCCGGAACAAGAACATATAACAATCAGATGTTTAGGTTTTTGTTCAACTTTTAAACCACCATGTATGCAAAGTCTAACATGGGCTTTGTGACGACCCCTGACTGTGTCAGTGCTCCTACTGTTGCCTTGTATCTCTATCCACTCAGGTTGTCTTCGGGTAGTAAGGGGCGGTGTCATGATGTCATACACCTGGGCAGGCTGGACCTCAGTTCACCGTTGTAATCACTACTGATTTACAGACTGCACATTCTTTTATTAGGATGTTTTTGCCTTAGTTTTTAATAAATTAATATTTAAATATCTTTAAAACTGTGAGGTCTCCCTGTTTGTCCAGCTCACTGAGCCTGGGTTGTGACAGCTTACAATAATGACTGTTTTAAAGCTACAGTGCAAATGTGCAAACTCAATCTTCTTGTGAAGATGTGATGTTGAAAGCTGCGGGCTCAGGTGTTATTTTATCAACGGCTGCTACCTAGGTGAGCATAAAGTGTCGAGCTTTAGTTCAAATATATTCACAGCTGTACACAACGCATTAAAGAGTAATAGAATAGCTCCTGAGAGGCTGGGTCGTTGTTTTTGTTGGATAAAGTTTACATTTTACATTTGTAGTAAGTTTTTTTAATTGTATTTCTTACTTTTATTGAGGGTCAGAGTCAAAGGGGTGTCCAGAGCAGGGAGAAGCTGACTCAGTTAACCAGATGAATGACTTTCTTTCATCTGTATGTGTTTTTTGTTCCTGGCTGCAAGTGCGTCAGACCCTTTGGGTGAAGTGTGACTCAGGTGGGGTGGAGAACTTGGATGCTTATATGTTTATCATTGCCCTGAATATTCAACAAACTTCTACAGAAACTGTACCCCTCTGTTACAACTTTTTCCATCTTGTAGCAGTAACAGTCGACACATGTACATCCCTGTGTGGTGAAATTAAATTAAACTTTGCAAAACTCATTGGGTTAAACCACTGAATGTTATACAAGCTAATATTGAATGTCAGAAAAGTATTTCTTAAAACACACATTTTTTTACGACCCAAAAGCCTGCCCACACAACCATCAACAACAAATCAACTGGGAATCTTATCCAACAAGTCCCCCTTCTGTCAAGTCATCTTCTGTTCTCTTCTCTTCATGCCCCTTCCCTGCCATCCATTGCTCATATCTTGCACTGAGTAGGCAGTTCTGCAGCCAATGTGACTGATGGGCAGTACCCTCCGCTGTCTGCTCTGAGCAGGACCATCAGGGTAAAATTATGCAGTCTGAGATCCTAGCTGAGTGGTCATGACAGGCTATGGATGTGCCCGCTGCCCCTGCTGCTTTCAAGGGCATTTTATCCAGACGAGGGAAAGGGATGGGGAGCTCGAAGGGAGCAGCTGTACATCATCTGTTGCGAGGCACAGGACAGAAATAATGAAGGGGGCTCATAGGAGAAGGGCCAAAACTCATCTGCTGCAGGCCTAACAGGTCATCCACCAAAATGTCAGCGACAGGAGGGGAAAATAAATGAAAATCAGATGAAATTTTGTTCTTCCACCTAAAGGAAAGAGTTTGACTTTGGAACAAAGCAGCTAAATCTGCAGTTAATCACAGAAATGAAAGATATTAGCTAAGCAAGACAAATCAATACACAGACAGATTACACTGAGGGTGATGGTCATGATCCTACCTTCACTGCACAGAAGCTCAGGTAAAGTAGAGCAGACCCAGGCTTGACTCAACCTAGCAACACCTGAATGAAGCTGGACGTTTTGATTCCAGAAAGATGTCCAAACAGACAGCAACAGCAGATCTCTCGTCTCACACACTGATGGATTTCCAGAGGAGCGTGAGTCTAGTTCTGGTTGGTGTAGTTAAGGGGCACCACCCTGCCTGGCTTTCCTCTGCCAGCTCCTGTCCAGTCCCTTCTTCTGTGGTGTAGAACACACACTAAGGCTATTGAAGAACAGACAACCTCTATGTCTACAGTATACTCACTGGCTCTCTGGGTGCTGTTAATGTTGGCATCTGACAGCATTCTCCTCTATATTTTGCATGTGCGCCTGCCCTGCTGCTGGAGCTTTCACCTCTGCCAAGGAGAGCTGTAAGGCTGAGGTTGTGTGCCGGTTGTGTGTGCCTGCCTCTCAGGGGAAGGGAGTGGCTGCCTGGTGTGACACACTTGATTACCCTGGCTGATTGGGGATTTTTTTGGCGGCTTCTGATTTCAGCCTCCTAAAAATGAAACTCTGTCCTGTGAATTCCCCTCAGTTTCCTTTGACACTAAATAGCTCTCCATTTTATTTACTGCAAATCCTAGCCTGCTATCAAATAACCCTTTTAAAAATTGCAACACACAAAACCTATAGTACCTCTCTGTTCCTGTCAACTGACACCCTGGGTGATCTTAAAAAAACAGGGAAGTAGTCCAGTGAGGGACACTCCCACTGAGTTTTAGTTAAATAGTGAAGGAGCAAAAAATAGCTCAGTGTCCATCTGACTATGAGCAATGAGAGATACAGTATGAATAGTCTGAATGGAGGTTTCCATTTATTTATCAGCAAATTCTCAAATATGGATAACCAAAAGTGTGAGAAACACAAATACATGGTTCCTTAATCTTGAATTATTCTGGTGGGTCGGGACCCAAAAGTGCTGTTTTCAGTGGGTCGCAAATGTGTAACTTGAAAAAAAGGGTCAAAAAGTCTGTGATGCCCTTTTTTCTGTTTCTTTGGGTGCATATGATGTACCATCTGAGGTCCAACTACACCATTTTTCATTCAATAAATCTGATTGGTTGACAAATATTAGAAATTTGGGTTGAGAATATTTCATGAAGGAGTTGGTGGTGAATCATTAGGCTGGACGAGTTAAGAACCACTGATCCAAGCAAAGTCCTTCAATTACATAAGCACCACTTTATTTTTCAAATATTAAGCCCATGTTTTTTTTTAATCTATCATTAATTTTCTACACTTGCTCTTACAACAGTGATACACCAATAGATTCATTTATTAACTAACCCAAATTCAGTTCACCTCATCTAGGGAGCTATAGCAAATTTAAGCAGATATTATGGTTAGTTTAACAGCCCCTTTTCTGTACGGGTCATTTGCACTTCTTTAATCAACATAATTTTTGGCAACAACAGGAAGCCATTTTCAGTGAGCTCTGAAAAAACCTCCAATGAAACAAGCACAACATTTCTATTTAACAAAGTTAGCAACTAGCTGAAGAAAAACAGCCATAAATCAACAGCTAAAACACAGCTTAACGTGTTAAATATGTTGTTTTTAGCTCATCTGCTGCTGTCCAAATGGTTAAAAAAATCTACTTAAGATGTGAAGCACTCTCTTTTATACATTAACACTCTCGCTTCTGCTCTGCCCCAAAGAACTGTCTATCAAACGTTTCCAACCCATTACACCCTCTACACTCTATAAAACCAATGCTTGATCATATGATTCCCATTCGTTGCCTTGAGTGTAATTCCCAATACTCATAGTTCTCTATGTTAAAGTTAATCTGCAAAATGTATCTCACATAAATTTGTTGATTCAGGCTTAGAAATTGCTGCCTTAAATAGGCCATGGTTGACATGATATTGTTGCTACGACTGTTAACACTGCAGTTGACTGGCATATCTAATAATGCAAAGAGTTTCTGTCTTGGAGGTCCAAGCAGCATGTGTAATTAGACCAATTGTGTTTCCTCTGGCAGAACTGTCAATATTCATCTTCATGAGCAACACAAACTGGTCCAAAGTATTCCTCATGCATACCAACACATACACATAACGGATAGAGGCAATGTAAGTTGCAGTCAAGACTGCACTGTTGAATAAAAAGACCTAAGAGGAATCCGTCTGATCTGTTTAAAGGCTTGGCCATGCACTGTCCACTTAAAAACTGTGTGTCCTAATTTAGCTCCTTGACCTACTGAAGAGACCTCTGGTTGACTCTTCCTGTCCCATGAGATCCATTTTCCTCTACTTGAACACTTCCCTTTCAGATGTGACCTCTACTAACCTTTTGAACTAGTACTTCCTCCACATATCTCCGTACAAACAGGCCCTCGTTCGGGATATTCCAATGTGCAGTGAACTCATGTCAACTTGTTTCAGTTCTGTTTCAGATGTTCTTGTCTTAAAGGTGTTAAGCGTTAAACCTCAGAACATGACAAATCTGAGCAGACAAGCGGAGTGGTGTTCAGACACGCAAAGTGTGATACAAACCAATCATAGAAAATGGAATTATCATGTAACAGGGTGTTGAAGGAGTGTCTGCACGTTTCCCAAGAAGAGGAAGCAAAACACTTGTGTAATAGCTTTTGCTGCTCAATTTGCTTGGCAATGACTCTCATGATTATTTAATGGATGACAGAACTTGTACAATATGTGCCTTATCTGTCGCTATGTTAACCAGCAGTCAGTGTACTTAGTAACGCTGAAGGACCTTTAAGATAGCGCCTCAGCACAGTAAGAGGCATCAGTTTCCATTATGTCTTGGAGGAGCACTAATATCTCAGCAACTTTCCGTTGAAATATGATTTGGACACTCAGCAGAAGTTATTTCCCCAAGTTGGAAAAATATGGATATTGTGAAGCGAAATAAATTGTTATTTTTTAAGGATGTGAAGATGAACAGTGCAATTTTTCAAAAAGCACTGGAAGAAGGTATTCCATTTAAGCCATTATCTTGCAGTAAGTGCTTTTAGGGCTCCCAGTTCTACCATTTATCAACAGTGTTTTACTAAGGTGAGCCCCACATGTCCTTACCAGCTATTTGTCTACCTGAGCTGGAGTTCTTGGGACAACTGCACTGATCTAGCTGTTATTTGATGATGCTAATGGTGTCTTAACCATACTCGCACAGTATTTGGGAAATTCTTACGCATATAGATTTCCCCAAAGACTTAAGTTTTTCTGAAGAAGAGTTACAGGATTTTACGTGTCCTGAGGGGATGAATGTGGCCTCTGAAAACCTGCCAACCAAACAGCCTGACAAGCCCTGCCATGTTAATCACCAAGTAGTGCCACTCCCTACCAAATATCCATGATGTTTCCTGAGGTTACCTGTACAACAAACACACCTCGTTGTTTTGTTTATGGATAGAGGTTATCACCAGAATGGAATGTAACTGAAAGTGAGCCATTTAAACTTGTCACGCATATTTCAATGGAATTACATAAGAGGACATAGAAATTATGAATTTTACACAATTTGAAGTTTAATTTGATGTTGGAGTTCATTATATGGCAGTTCTAAGATAGCTTTGGTAATGCTGCTGCAAACTCTATCCATTCACATTCATCACATTCCAGTGCCTTGAAGCTGATCATCTCAACCTCTGGAAGTGTTCTTCTTTTGGTGGGAGCACATAGAGAAGCCAGCAGTCAATCCACAATCACCACGGGGCAGCTGACTCAAACAAATGCTTTTACCACCAATGAAAAACCCTCAACTCCAACTTGATTTCATCCCTGTGTGCCTCAACTTAGATTAATTGAAGCTCTGTAATAAGACAGACTCAATCTAAGAAGATTGGATTTTCTCCGTTTGTCACAACAAGAAAGAAAGAACTACAATTCAGTCTTCCAAATCTCCGAAAGGTCACAGGGTCAACTCTTTCAAGGGCACACGGTCTGTTTAAGAAAAGATTGGCTTTTATAGCAACTGTTCTTGTAATATATGTGCACAAATGAAGAAGGGTAAATCATAAGGTCAGGAAAACTGTGCTTTCATTAAAATGCACCCCATTTGAAGATGACTATCACAGTTGCAAATGCAAGGTTAGGCTCTGTGTCTGCAGTTTGTTGATATATTTTTTGCATATTTAAATAAGGACACTCCAGTGAAACACATGTGCATTGTAGAACGTATTTGTATTCAGTAAAGACCTATAAGTTCAACACTGAAGAAGATCAAATTCGCCCAAACTGATCGTCAGCTGCATAAAGCCAGAGCTTAAAACCTAGTTGCGTAGGCTTCATGTTCAAATTGACCCACTTACAATGACAGGCTCACATGACCATTCAAAATCTGAAATAGGTGTGTTTCAAATATCTGTTAAGTTTCCAAAATTAATTTCCAAAGTAACATAACAGCCCAGTCCTCGAGCATTTCAATTACTGGCGGCAAAGCTTGTAATGAAGAGTCAAATATTCTCCTATGTAATTCATTTGCTCAAGACGTTCCCTTGAAACTGCGGCCTTGTTGTAACAATGAAACTAAAACAACATGACAAACCATCGTTCACAATGTACAGCATCTCCAGAACGCCTGTTATGTCTGCTGACAGTAATTGGTCCAATAATTGGAGGAGACAGAGCAAGCACCAGCTGAATAATCCCCTGCAGCTTTTCCCTGCCACACGTTAGTAGGCCTTATGGCAACCTGTTGACACAATCCAAGAGACCCAGAGGGCCAGTGCTGGGTCCGCATAAACAGAAAGATAATCCGCCTTGCACACCAATCGTTTCATATATAATATGAACGGGCAGAGAGAGAGAGGCAACAGTGTCTTTGCTTCCTACTGAGCCAAGCAATACTCTTAAATTCAAGATTGTTATACTCGTTTTTTTTTAAGCATTACACAAGGAATGTTGCTTAGTAATAAAAAGCAAACCAAAAAGAGATGCAAGGTCATATGGGTAGGCAGCAGATGTTTAAATTTGGTAGCAGCAATTCTCATGGTAACAAAGTGTAGTCCAACAAAATTAAGCCGTAACAAATCTCATTTACTGTACCTATTCAATTAAATCCAAGGGCTGAATGTTCCTCCTACACTCAGCAAATGTGAAATAAGACATCATTCCAGCAGCCTCGCTGTCACTTTCCTGTCTCTGATGAGCTACAAAGAAATTACTTCTTCAAACACAAAGACGATGACTCAAATTTGAAGATGTCACGAGGGAACGTCGATGAGTCATTTGGTTTGCATTCAACCTCCAACACTCCAATTAATAAAATGATCCTACACTCCAGTCTCCTTGGTGTGATAATGAATGGTGGGCCAGCAGAGTGAGCCTCTGTCCGGCCAGCTGAGCTTTACCTATGAAAACTGAATGCAAGATGACTCATCAGACGCTTGTCACAGCTTCCTGGCTCCCCGCCTGCTCCGAACACTGCTCCTGAAACCTCCTCTGATGGGGCCATGATTTATTAAACACATGCTAATGTATTTTGCATTTAAACCGACTAAATGCTTCAGTGCACTGGTGGAAAAGCTCCTCCAGCAGAGATTTGTATGTGTTATCCTTGAAGAAGACTATTTGCATCATCAGTTTTGTTTTTTGCTAAATGTGGCAGAGTTGCAGATTCAAAGTAGGCAGGAAATGTTTTGGTAAATGTTGGACATGTTAACAAATGTCCACTTTCCTGACAGCTGTGATGTACAGATCTGGCACATTCAGTAAACTCCACCACAATTTTCATGTGTATTAAAAACAACAGCAGAGCTCTGACCACTTTAATTCATAACCACAGATGATTTCATCATTGTAGAATTATCTGATACCAAGCAGCTTAATGCTGCATAATCTACCTAACCTGAAAATCCTGCCCCTGAGGATATAAGACCAAGAACTGAAAAAACAGATCTGGCCTCAGAGATGGAATTATATCCAACAAGATCACACAAGTCACACATAATCCTGCGCCGCAGGCCGAAGCCCCAAACTCATTATTGATGAATTAAAGTCTACTTTGCTAAGACTCATTAAACTGTATTAAGATACGCGTTAAGAAGAGAAATGTTGTAAGGCAGAGGAGTGACTGCTGTAGTGACCCACCATCTCATTTTCAGTAATGGGGCATATGGCAGAGGAGCCCATCCACTTTGTAAGAGGTATGTTGTGTAGGTCAGCACAGAGCAGCCTGATGTAATGAACTATTCCTGGGTCTGTTTAAAGGATCAATAGGGATTCATCACACAGCCATCCCGTGCTCAGCAAAAGAGAACCAGGATGCAGCAAGAAAGAAAACAGCAAAAAACAACAATCAATGTCTGCAAAGCTGCCTGGAGGACACAACAGTTCCTGCATGCCTGGGGAGGAAAGGGTGAGGGAGGGGGGTGTGGGACAGAGAGGACAACAACAACAACAGTCCAGGCACTGTCTGCAAAGTTGAAACGTCCCTTCAGCCCTAGTTTGTAGCTCGCTGCCAGTGTCCTCCAGCACAAACATCAGCTGCCATGACATCAGACTAAAGGAGAGAGATAGGATGAGGGAATGGTAGAGAGGTGGAGGGTTGAGGGTGGTGGTGGGGGGTGGGGACATGCCAGTGCAGCTGCTGCAGTCAACTCTGCCAGACACCTGCCTGGGCGGTGGGTGTAAACAGAGTAAATGAGAGCCCACAGCAGTCTCCTCTCCTAGTCTCACCTAACACAGGAAACGCACAAGCCAACAGCAGAATACGTAGGCAGATGACATTACAAACATAAAAACAAAGGAGCAGAAACATGAGAAGTGAAAGCAGCAGCCCTACCAGCAGAGAGTGACAGTGAGGAGCCTGGGACGTGGTCGACACTTGCAGGATTAAAGCGGGGGACCATCCTTACACATTCACCTCCAGCTTCAGAGAGAGACCGGGCCCTCTCCACCCTCTCACTATCTGCCTCCTCTCTCTCTCCCCTTTGTCAATCTCTCCACACGACTCTCTTGGCCCCTCCCCTCCCCTCCCCTCTCCACTCTCTCTCTCTCTCTGTCTCTCTCCACCTCCCCTCCCTCTCTGTGGAGTTGTGCGTCCAGCTTGATGCAGCCAAGAAAGTCAATGCCTCTGCCGGCCAAGCTGCAAGGTCATGGTCTCCCTTTGCACACAGGGCTTTACAGTTAGAAACTCAATAAAGTGTGCAGGTTACTCATGTTGTAATTCAGCCATTTCATAGACTGGCATTTCCTGCTAAGGATGAGCCTGTGGTAATAAATGAGATGAACTGCTTTGGGTTTGTTTGCAGGGAAATTGCAAAGACTTCTTTGGCAGTGAAGTGGAAAATAAAAAGGAGGGTAAATTATGACTGTGACAAACACGCAGCGGTGCAGACAAAAATCAATCAGCCTTCTGAGAAAAGGTTATTTTTCATCTTTTCTTCCTCCTCATAAAGTCAATCAGATACTGAGGCTCCGAGATTTAAGAGTTAGGCACAAATGGTGGAGATGAAATTTCTGACCCCCCAAAAATTAATTGGCAAATGTATTTGAAATGCAAAAAGTTGTTGAAATTACTATCCTAAGCATGATACTGAAAAGTCATTTTTTCTCAATGTACATTTACAACATATAAATATACACACACATCATATCATGCCTTATACGAGAGTGTTATTTTCTAATTTGCCCCCACTTTGATTATCCTGGAAACTACAAAGATTTGCTAAAAAAAAATGGTCGATTAATTATTGACTGTGAGCTGCTCTGATGTGGAGGTCTGATTCTTTGTAGATACAACCACACTCGACCCTCATCCTCAATGAGACAATTTGAGTATGCCTCCTTTACTTATATGACAATTAAAATTGTTGAAATCATTTTTTTTTTGTGAATATCTAATCTAAAACTGTCTTTTTTGATTGTCTTATTAGCTGTATTCTTTTTCAAATTATATGGAAATGTATCATTTAGCAACAGGGATGGCAATGTATGTCAATGAGTCCACCAAAGTTCAAAATAACTATTGGATGGATTGCAACAAAACTTTGAACATAATCTCTGGATGTTTAAACCTGATTGGTGGCTCTTTTTTATGCCTCCATCATCAGGTTTAAAAGTTTAAAATAGTCCATAACTTAGGTTAATAACTAAAAGCTGCAACACTGGAGGCGTTCAAATCAGCTGCTGTATTTTGAATTTGGTGTAAATTAGCAAATGTTAGCATAATAAGCTAAACTAAGATAGTGAACACGGTTAGCATGCTAAAACATTGGTATATCAGTAAGTTAGCATTTTGCTCAAATGACAGCTGTGGCTACTTCACACTCACAGCTGCTGTTCATATGCCATAGATGTTTAGTCATGTTTCCATAACAACAAAGGTTAGCCTACAGGTAAAGTTAGAAAATATTAAATGTTGTCTGAACTAAAGCAACCACTTAAGAACGAATAAGATACATGTACAAGATTACAAATGAGACATTCAGTTGCAACTTTTGGTACTTGAAAGTTTCTAACAGTCAGGGCTACAGACGTGGCCTTGAAGGGCAACCTTTTTTGTGTTTGCTGAAAATTGCCATGTTGGGACTTAACACAATATTACTGCCAGAGCTGGCTGAAAAACAAGCTTACAATTAGACACACAGCCTGACAATACAGGGAAGTAAAAACAAGCAAGCACACAGACAATAGACTTCTTGTTTTTCTGAGAAAGACCTCAGAGGATGAGACTTACTGTTGTGTCTGTAAACTGCAGCTGGCATGGAGCGGCATTAATATCCTGAGCGAGCCTTCTCTATCCACCTGGGAGGAAGTTTGCCAGGGGTCGTGCCCCCTTCCAACCCTGGCACTCACGGGCCTGTCGCCACAACAACTGATGTGGTAGCAGGACTGTTGGCAGTGCCAGGAGGGACAAACAGTGACGGCGGGTGAGAGTGGAGCCTGGTTGCTGCTATCTTACCACTGGGCCTATAGGATTACTGGTAATGGGATTCCCAACTAATGGCTCCTTCTGACAGGTGGTGTCCCTGTTTAGCTCAAGTTCAGCTTCGGCTATAAAAACAACAGTGTGGTTTAAATCTTCCCTTGCCAGACCCTGTCTTAGCAAGCTGTTTATATCACTGCTGAAAGCCTTACTTTCTATTTTGAGCAAAAAATAGACACCAGTGGGTTTGGATTATTTCCTTTTCTGCAAGCAAGCGCCTAGAAAAAAGGCAGGCAACTTCAAACTTCAAAATAATTTAATATAAAAGCACTGCCAACACTCAATTTAGTTCTGTTGTCATCTTCCTAAGTAGTTTTCACCTTCACAAAAATGGGTTGTTCAAACAAAATAGCAACCTAGCAAAAGGGCTTAGAAAGAATCTTTTGAACTTTAATGCGAATAAAATCCAAATCCAAATCAGAAATAATATTTCTGACCTGAGTTTAAAATCAGTGTTCTACTGGGGTCCACTTACAGTCCACTTACAGCTGCATCTTATGGATCATCCGTCAAACTAATTCAAACAGCATTACAATCTGCATAGAAATCTCAAATCACTTTCTGTTCTCAGTCACCTTTCCAGTGATATTTCAGCGGTTTATAGGTTCTGTTATTGATATTCAGGGGGGAATTTTGAGAGACAGTAAAAAAAAAAAAGTCAAAATCGAATCTGATGAGGTATAGATGAATCAAGCCGCCATTACTGTAGTGGCATCTCCCATCAACAGTCTACGTAACTTTACCTTTTACAATGTAAAGGACTTCAGGAACAAACTGTGGAGTTTTATAGTTTACTAACAGTTGTGAAAAACTTTAACTTTAATCAGAGTGGACACTTTGCATACAGTACAATCACTGGCCGTGCAGAGGACTGAGATATTCTTCAGAGGGGTATTGAGGCAAGAACATAATAATCATCATATAAATAATTTCTGCCCTCGCTGAGGGATCTGTAGGTGGTATAGTTGTCCATCAACAGGTGATTAATAAAAAGATCTTGTATGCAACGTTTGTCTATTAGCGAGCATCATCAGTTATGTTATATTACATAGCATTTCATCACATATTATGTGGCAGATTGTTGAGTAATTTTGTAATGTGCCATGATTTTAATTACAGTAGGAAACCTCCCTAAGGGGGCCCCATCTGACAGCACTCACTCTTGTTGCCCTGCTAAGCGTTGCATGCATTATTGCTGTGAAAACCAAAGTTTGTCAATGAAAGTCAACAAAGAAAAGGAATTATCCATCTATACTGTCTTTAGGAGAGAGGGACCACAAATTGATATTTTCCCATAGGGCCCAACCAGACTGTGGAATCGCTACTGCAAACCGGCCTTAGACCAAACCGGAATTAGTCTATTGGCTACACATTGACTCCCTAGGCTGAGTCAAAATGAAGAACACAAAAGCTAAGCTATAAGGATATTGACCGGGTCCTGAGTAACACCTTCTTTAGGAAAGCCATGAACGTTAAAACAACCAAACATTGAAGTTTAAGTTTGAACTATATTTTTGAATATTTTTACTGCTTCACCTTGAGGTCAGATAGTCCTTTCCTTTGGGACTATATCTTTCATTAATGTTTTCAACCTCCATGCCTCCAGTGTGAAGGGACTTTCACTTATAAGCAACCTTAATCTGTTGTGTCGCAGATCATTTCGTCATCCGACACCTGCAGCAGTGAGGAATTTAAAAAAGAAATAACACTGATTCCCAAGGGGCCTACATTAAGTCAGTGCTAAAAGCTGACTGGAGATTTAAAAACATGACTATGCAAAGTGTTGTTATAAATAAGTTATTTATTCAACACATATTAGGAAGCTCCTGAGGAAGGGGTGCCAGCTATATCTGCTTTGTCAACATGAGGCCGGGCAAATGTTGACGACTGTGGAGGAACAAATGTTAGTTTATTCCGCATCACCATCACCTTTGGTATGAGGCCTTCAGAGGAACATGTCTAATGTGATTTGGTTTTCTATGCAAACTGAGGGTAAAGAAGACCGATTTTAGGCTCGCTGCTTATCCACAAAATGTTCCTGTTGATGTTAAGCTGGTGAGCTTTCAAACTATCAAATACAGGGTGAATTCAGGGACATTTGTTGAATTTCTGACTTCTAGTTTTCTTGCCATAAATCAAAAAAGTCCAACACATGATACATTTCTGAAGATGTTACCTACCCATTTCAGGAGAGAGAAATATTTTATCACATTCCAAGGAGGAATGGTCCAACACCCGTTTTTGTCTGGTAAAAATTGGGTGATTGGGACAGACCCTTTGGGTGATTGGGACAGCACATTTAATTTTTGATTAAGGCTACTGTGAGCATTTCTTTTTCATATAATAAATAAATAATGCTTAAAATTGAAATGTCATTCACACATTTTAATCGGATATAGATTGATACTTCCCCACCCACCTACATGATGTCACACCAATGAGGGCATGCAACTTCGGTAATGAGGTTTCACAGCTAGCATTTAAGAAAATATACCCTTTTTTAAATAGTCCCATTTCACCTTATGTCCCAAACACCCTGAATTCAGCCTACTGTACAGTATGTAATGTAATGTCAATTAAGCTGGAAAAAAACCCCAACCTAATTATACATTGAAACTAATTTCTCAAAAGGGGCTTTAAAGAAACCAATCCTTTAATTCATTCAGTGGTTCTGTTGTCACAGAATTCAGGGACCAATTCTGTCATCAGTCTGTTGCAAAGAAGACCACCAGGCTTAACAACTTTACAGGTGGATACTTTGCACATGTGACAAAATTGATTGGGGGCAAAGTCCGCTATACGACACTATAAAGAGAATATTTTCCTTTATATTAATGCTACGTGCAGTCCAATGGAATGACAACATCAACAAAAGAGCAGAGAACAACATACTGACAAACAGAAAACGTAACGGAGATTGTTGTGGTCGCGTGCAGACACTATGCACCGTGCAGCAGTCACAGTATACAAACTTCAATCCCCCTCCTACTGGCTCGAGGTGAATTCTCCAGAGAATATCCTGCTGCGTTCTCACATCAGCTCACTTGGACTTGCTGCAGAAAAATTACTAGGGGTCTGGCAGGAGAAACTCCGGGTGTAGTCCGAGCGAAAAAATTTAGCTCTTAGCGTTCACACATACAGCTCCTCCTGGAAATATCCTGGGTTTTTCAGGAGATTTCTGCAAGTGTGATAGCCCTACTTGTAACACCTGCATGAAGTAGGTCTACATAGAAGGCAGTGGACTTGGACACTGTTGCAAAAGCTCATAGATGCAAAGTTTGCAAGGCTAGGCCAAATTTAATTGAATAACGTCACCTAAATATTTTTCTCTGACTAAACAAAGCTTCTATTCAGTCACAAAACACTTAAAAAAGGACACACTTTTAAAAACAGAATGTGCTGTTTTGTATTTTCACCAGTCAGTCTGAACCCTGCAGCTTCTTGCTGGCCTCACTTCACAGAATAATTTTGCTCAAGGGCATTCTGGTTTCTGTGGTTACACTACTTAACACCTTTAATAAAAGTAATGTGTAAACAACATCGGCCTCCTGCATCACCTTGTGTCACTTTATCAACATTGCTCTCTTGCAAATTTAATAAAATACACAGTTTCGCTTCCAGTGGTGCTCAGTCAGAGGCATGGGAGGGGCAGAAAAACAAGGGTGACAGAGGGAGGGCGGGCTGGAGGCAGAGTAAACAACAATAGCTGGAGGCGCGTCATAATGTAATGATGCTAATGAGGATAAAGCAGCTTGGTACCTTTTCTCCATAAGCCCCTGAAAGCAGGACAGCTTGTGACAGTGCGGGGATCAGCTGCTCTGTTTCACACATTGCAACATAAAGCAGTGTGAAGTGTATATGCTGTGCAGGAGGACACAAACAGGAAAGGCCATCTAATTGTCTTCTTTTGTTGGAAAATATTTGTAAGAGTATATGGATGGGAATGAAAGCAGATAGTGTATCACTTTTCACCAGAAAAACCTTTTTGCATCAGGCTTTTTGTTAAGATAAAATAATGTGTTTCTTTAAACACCAAACATTCCTCAAACAGGATACTGCAATCCCTCTTGAACAGTTGCCATCAACACTAAATTTTGGCGTAGCATTACAGCTGAAAATTCCTCCCCTGGGTGGAAACAAATCAGCCTCAGACAAAATACACACTCAGAAGACACATCACATCTTCCGATCAATACTTCAGACAGTGGTTAATAAGTCACCGTGTGGAGGGAAAAAGCTCCCAGAAACCTCTTTTGTATTGTAAACGCTGTAAAACAATTTTGATCTTAGAGGGAAAGAGATTAAAGCTCTCTGCAGTCAGCTGAGGAAAGATTCACAGTTGTTGCTCTGAGAGAAATGGTGAGTGAATGTAACTCAGAGCTTATTTTAGATAGAAACACAGTGAGAGGAAGGGAAAGAAAACGGTAATTCAAAAGCTAGATTCAGTAGAGCAATTCAATCATATTCAGTGGTTTAGAGGCACTACATGATACACTTTTCTTTGTCTTTGTACCATTTAAAGACCATACAATGCATGTCACATTCAACCTCTAACAAACACATATCAAACTGATGGCAGACGCTGGAATGCAAAGTGCCAAACTTCCTTTTAAGAACAAATCTTATCAAGTCTTTACCTTCGGGAGCGGTTTGGGATTCGACATTTAGTCCAAGGACACGTCCACGTGTGGACTACAGGGTCTGGGTCGAACCTTGATCTACAAATTGGAAGACAACCTGCTCATCAGCACTGCAAAGGACCTGATCACTATGGATGGAGGAGGCTTTATGTCCTTAAAAATGGTTTGCTCTCTCAGCCTGCGCTGTAAGGAGTTTTGAGGGCTGATGAAGGAAGCTCTGCAGACATTAATCAGGGCTATAAAATCTTATGTGCACGGTAGTGGGGATTAGAAAATGATTTAGAGAGGAGCAGGTTTAGTTTTATAAAGCTAATTTTAAGATGCTATAAGACATCACTAAAACCAAGAGCAAGGATACTGTAGTGTGCCCTGCATACTTGACTTTATCTTACAGTTTTTGTGAAGTGTTAGAGTTGTAAAAGCTGCACACTCTTACTCTCAGTTCTTTATTGGTGAAACTAAATATAATATTTAGTGTTTTTGGTAAATAAGACAGACGGCAGGCCTTATATTTAAGTTACGGTAGTAGCTGGTGACCCACAAGTAACTTTGAAAGATATTAAAATCACAGAATAGAGCCCAGACAAAGTAGGCAGCTTCAAACTGGAGGGCCAAAAAGCATGATTTAGGAGTCTGCAGATTTGCTTGGGGTCTTTTTTCTAATTACAAAATATCTACCAATATGATATTGTGTAAAAATGAAATCAATCTGTAGTGTTTTGATGTTTTTTGGCTGTGATGATATCTGACCAGTAGAGGGCATCATTATTCCATGGTTCCATATTTGGAGCTCATGAGTATGGAGAGCACTCAGATATTCAAAGCCAACAATATGATCAAAACTAGGTGAACAAACAGCAGATTTTTTGGCCCATTCTGGCTCTCCCAAAAAGAACACCTGACACCTCTCACTTCACACATGTCCTTCTCCTCAGGCGGAGGACATATTGGCTGATGTAATCCTCCAGCTTGTGTTAGAAATTATAATTGGGGTGAAGAGGCTTGCATTCAGATGAAGTGGAAATAGATTTTTCCCCCTCCTCTCTCTTGTCCAAAGCATTGTCCTGTAATTCTAAATTCTCTCTCTCTTCTGCCACCAATTAGATCTAGGCCCACTGAGCAAGAAGGAGGAGAGAGAGGACAGGCCTTCTCCATCAGCCTGCTAACCACTCAGGGGAGCTCATTAGAGCAGCCGGCAGCCCAGAGGCTTGGTGTTGTGTTGGCCCTACTTCTGACACCCCGTCAGTATCGTCGTCTTCTACGCCACTAAGAGAAAGAGCCGGTGTGAGAAAGCAAGAGCAGCTTTCAACGGCATCTTCTGACAGCCTGTCACAACACCGAGGTGTCCAGATGTAATGTGTAACTACTGTTCTAAAAACAGCCAGAAGACGTTTGATGAAACAGCTTTGTTTGAGCGGCCTCCTGGATCCGCTAATTGAATCAAGGTTTTTTATTTTAGAGAGTAAAGCTGCTCAGGATGATAGTGGCAAACAAAATCTCAGAGGACAGTGCGTTTCAGCATCATGAGACACTTCACACACAGCAGGTAGATATAATCACTCCGACTCTGATGGATCAGAAACATCGCTTCTTCAAAGAACACCTCTGTGTGCCCTGCACAGATCCAGGCTGCAGCTCTACAGCAGCCAGAATCTGAGGTGGGTCTGTGACAGCAACATCCTGAAGCGTGTGATGTCAGACTGTGAAGCCTCTGCAGGGAGAAGACAAGAGCCTCGAATCTGCGATGCTTCTACTTTTGTCAAATCACTTAAGCATATGCTCACTGATATGTGTTAACAGCAGGCTGCATCCAGAGCTCAGCCAGTGTCACAAAGTGGCCCTCTTCCACTTCAAGAGGTGTGTCTTCCATAGTTTGGCTTGCATCACCAGCAATAAAGGATGTTGTATGCAGAGTTGGCATGCCATGGTGTATACTTAGACAGAGGTGGATGACTGCAGTAGGTTCTGCAATGGATCCACTGAATCACCGCGGCAACAGACGGCAGATGTTTGTGTGCACGCGCAGAGCTGGATTTAATGAGTGTTTACTGTCGTGTGCAGAGAGATGTTGGTCACATCCTGCTGTCAGGGCTGGTGAGTGGCACCTCATGGGCCGGACATGATGCATCATTGAAAGGATAAATCTGGTTTATTACAACCTGAGTATCACTGTAGCTTTTCTATAATATATCTTTACACTGTACTCACTACGTTTTGTGCAAGGACTTAAAAAGAGTGAAAAATTGTTAAAAAAGAAAGCGATAAAGCCGTCAGACAATCAGAAAGGTTTCAAATCACCCCTAAATTAAACAAATATGTAAGCTAGAGGGGAAAAAAGTGAAGGGTGACATTATGACGCTCACTTCCTTGTTCAACTTTGACTTTATGTGTCGACCATAGTTGTATAGTGTCCAAGTGCAATGAGGGATTCATTACTTTCTGTTTTATATCAAATAAAAAGGTTAGATATCTTGCTGCACTGTTGTTTTATTGCTTTTCTAATCATCGGTCTGTGTATGTTATGCTGGTCATGGTCCTGTAACTACTATCAGGTTTTTCTTTGCATATATCATTTGCAGGGTTTTTTATGAGCAAAAGCTTTGAAAAAACGTTTGCTTGAGCAGTGTCACAATAATGTATTCGGTCCATTTGTAAATTGTCACAAGTAAATGCTCCTATGAGCATTAGAACTTTTGATTTGCCTCAAGCAGTACCTCATATCTCTTTGCTGATCCTGTCCTGTACATGTGAGTAGTGTTTTGTTTTCTGATAAAAGTATCACTCACTGAGAATTCGTCTGACACCTACCTGGTGGCAGTGGTTACAAGCATGAAAAATTACTATAAAGTAATTATCGATTTACTTGCTTATGGTTTTGTTTGCTTTTTGAAGGTCAAAGAGAGTTATGGGTATTGATTTCAGCCTCTTTCATAACCAGCTAAAAACTCATCACAGGAGCTTTAATCATCTCTTTTAAAAATCTATAACCGCATTAAGACATCTGCTAAGCATATATCAAATCTTAAGCATATAAAGACTTTCTTGGTTTCTTTCTCTTGTAGTAGTAAATAAGATATCTTATTGAGGCTACCGGCCGATCTGAACATGAAAATAAAAAAACAAACACTTTGAAGATTTTGGAAAAAATGTAACTTTAAAGCTGGAGGTCTTGTCAGTCGTGAAAAACCTTCTGACTATGGGGATGAAAACACTTTCCTGGAAGACGGTTTATTTCTATTCAGGTCGAACTAGCATCTCCTAGTATTGCAATATTGATAGTTCACCTGGGGATGGGCCGAGTTATATCCTTCATGTCTACCATCATTGGTTGAATTAGGAAACAGTAGTAACTTAGAAACTGTATAATATTTTTCTTGTGATACAGTAGATGGAGACAAGACAACAAAACATAGAGTGCTGCGCTTTTAAATGTCAGCATTTTTTAAATCATAACCAGACCTCAAAAATAAGATCCAAGTTGTTTTAAGCTTCAACACAAAACCTTCTGCTCTTCTGTTATCTGCCCTCTCTGACATGGACTCCATTTCTGCTTATCAAACCAACACAAACAGCCTTAATAAATCACAACAGCTGGTGTTTATTTACAACATTTCACACAGCACATGTCGGACCTGAGAACAGATAGAGCCGAGCATCACCCAAAAATCTGCCAGATACTCTGAAATCATTCAACATGGCGTCTTCCTTCAGGGCAAAAACAAAACGATAAGCTTGTACAGTCAGATATGAGACAAGTTTATGGCAAGCCCTGCCGCAGAACAAAACACAAAACAAGATAGCTTTTGACCACTCAACAAAAAATGAAAAATACTTTCCGACATAAAATGTCATTAGTCATCACAAAACATCTTCTATTGTGGTTTGTGTTGATGAAAAATACAATGACATGCTCATTGAAATGTATGACAACCTCCTTATCAAACACTGAGAAAGTATTATAAACTGCAAAGCTAATAAAAAAGAAAAAATGTTTTGATGTAGAAAGTCTGTCTTCAAAGAGAACTTGTATTGATACAGCATGAGAGCTCATTTCTACAGAACAACTCTTGTCGCTGTGACATGATAGAAGGGATCAGATGAAAGCTGGCGGCACAAAGGAGAAACACAACAACGTGATTGTTAGCAGCTCTTTGAAGATTTCTTCTAATCAGAAGAGACAGAGAGAACGAGCAGGCTAAAACCATGTTAAAATAAAGCAAATGATATCACAGTATCTGGTTGAAAATGCCAGTGACACCCTTCTGCCCCTGATGTCAGTTATCATTTCCGATGTGTTGGTAATTGACTCTGAATTTGTAATTGAGCTGATACCACTACTGTGTCTTCAGCTGCGAAATCCATAAACCAGACAGATCTTTGGGGGGAGGGGGGGGGGGGAATTGAGGCAAGAAAAAACTGTGCCTATAAAATGGCCCCATAAACATGCAAAGACACACTCATGAAAACATTACACACACTCAGAATGATTATCTGCACCTGGATCACACAGCTCTTCAATCAAAAGCGAATAGATATAAATATGCATACAGGCCTGTTCTCCCAGTCACTGAAATCTGAGCCACAGCCACACCCACAGTGACATTAAAAGCTAATAAGATGTTGAAAGGCTTTTCATTATGGCCAGAAGAAGACAGATTGGTATGTGGGGACCACTGACTGTGCAGCAGCTCTGCCCAGTAATTACCAATGGTCTACCACCTGCCCCCCAATCAAATGGCCATCTCAGCCTGCTCATAAAACGTGCTTTCACACAGCTGTGGACTCACACCTAATGGCTCAATGTACTGCCATGAACCATTCTTTCTCAGTATGAATGCAGGAGTTATTTGTGTCATTGTAAGAGGAGAGGAAGTCATTTGGTAAGGGGCAATCACCAGTTAACCCTTATTGTAGGTAGATTGAGGATGTGCCCTGTGATTTGACGAAGGTTGCATATAAGCTAATAGTTCGTCTTTACACTTTAAGGTGCTCTGACTTTTTTCTTTCAATACAAACTATGGGCAGTGGCGATTCTAGAGTATGTTGGGGCCCTAGACAAAAATTCAATGGGGGCCCCTCCAACCAGCGTTCATTATCATTTTCCTCTTTCTTTTTTTACTCCCATACAGATAACACCGCTATATTTCCTTTCGTAACGTTCATGGACAAAGTTTGGTTTTCACAGCAACAATGCAAAGGACAATTAGCAGGGCACAGAGAGAGTGCTATCATATTGGGCCCCCTTAGGGAGGTTTCCTACTGTCATTGCAAAATCTGCACATATTGAGGCGATGCTGTGGTTTAAAGTTTGTCAGCCCTAAGTGGCCCCCTACTGGCCTGTGGCCCCCAGAACTCCCCTGACTTGCCTCTTGACAAGCAGCGCCTCTGATTATGGGCTTAATGACTGTGTTCGATGTGACACGAGTTACTCATGAGTAATGAAACCACAGAGTTTCCACAAGTTATCTATATATACTCTGCAATTAAACAGCGCTTATGACAGCCCTGTAGCCTTGTAGCAATAGACACGTTTTCAACTGGTCACTTCTGGTTTTGCAAAAAGGCACTTGGATGCCAACATGCTAGCAATTTTGACTTTAAACAGTGAAATACATCATTGTTTTGCGTGAATCTTTTTGTGCTGCCCTCAACATAAAAAAACAGAGGTTGGAAACATAGGTCTGAGGTCAAACAACACAGTCTATCAGTTCCTAAGCTGTTTAAAATCAGGCACAAAACTCCTGTAAATTTCAATAAGACTTCAGGGTGAGCTGCATGTGTGATTACACATTGTCGAATTTTCACACTGCTTCCTTCCATTCCCCTTGTGAAATGTCTGCGTCACGTCAGGGTGAGAAGATATTTAAAGGTAGCAGGAAATATTCGTGAAAATTCACTATGAGTGGGAGGGCTTGGATAAGGAGCTTTCAAAATAATAAAATAAATGTTTGTGACCAGTGTGATCTTCGTGCATGAAGCTGCTTCATACTCCATTCTGCTTGCCTGTATATGCTCGTTGCTACTGTGAATACCTATGATTACATCTGGCATTGACAAAAAGGCGAAAACTGTCATAATGGTGCCGATCTCTGTGGCTTCATCCACCATCTCAGATTTCTGCTGCGTCTTTTCTCCTCATGTCTTGCCTCCCGCCCGATAAGGTAAACTTTTAGGCTGTCTTGAAAGCAGTGCATTTGTAAAAACAGCTTTTACAATTACAAGATTGTTCAGATCTTATTGGTAAGTGAATGCTTACTAAATGCTTAATGCGTGAAGTCTCTCACTTAGACTGGTTTTGCGTTTAGCCAGTTGGATGAAAACACATTAGGCATTTTGACGAAAAACAGTGAAGTATGTCATTATTTTGCTTATAGATTTTTGTGCTGCCCTCGAGAGGCCAAAGAAAATCAATAAACACATGCTGATATCAGAACACGATAGTTGGAAACCTCAAGCCAGTAGGCCTAAAGTCAAAAGACACAGTCTTTCCTTTTTCCTCCTATGAAGTAACCCAGTACTTATAAACAAATCAGGACTGAGATCTTCAGCTGGGAAGGAAAGAAGATGATTATACTGTGTGAATGAGCACCAGCTTATTGTTACATTTCACACATCTTGATGCATTAGCTTCCCATTGAGCTCCATTATGTAGGATATATGGCGCCTTATATCCAGAAAATTAGGACTAAAAGATGTTAGTTAACTATGACACAAACTTTAACAGTTTATGCATTGGTTTTCTGAGTTTAAACATATACATCTACATATGAAAACTGAGACTGTGTTGTCTGCACAACAATTTATTCTCTGAACACATTGACTGCCAAGCTGCTATGACCATTAAACCCTTGACTGCTGAGACTGTTGTGCAATGTATGCAAGAGAATGGCCCACAAAACATATAATTATTGCTGTTTGTTTCTATATGTACTGGTTAACTGCAGTATCCATGGAGCATTTAAACGGTAACTCATATACACACACACAGAAAAATCACACATGCCTGCTAACGTTACCCTCCTTTTTCTGAGTCTCTCCCTCCTGTCCTCCAATCTCCTCCGCATTAATTATGACATTGGTAATAAAGGAAAGTGGAGGAATTGCAAATAAGTAGGAATCGATTGTGCCTTCTCTTTTTCTAATTGATTGCAGGCTCAGCTCAGAATAATGAAAGAGGAAGAAGAAGAGGGGGGAAGAGCTTAAATACAATGTAAATGCACTGAAAAAAGTGTCAAGTACTGATGTAACAATGTTTTTTTATAAACTGTTGGTTCTGGTCTATTTATGCCTTCTTCAGGTCAACATCACTCCTTTTACATCATCTAATGTTTTACTGTTTATTGCAAAAAACTAGTTGAACACCAAGCCCAGATAAGAAACTTCCTGTGCAAAGACTAAGGATGTATTCACACCTACCTTGTTTAGTTTGCTTGAGACGAACTAAAACCCTGGTGCGGACCTTTTGGGCAGGTGTGAATACAAACCATCAAACTCGGGTGCGCACCAAACAGCCGAACCGAGACCCAGCCGAAGAGGTGGTCTCGGTTGAGTCGGTTCCATTCCGAACGAACCCTGGTACGGTTCGTTTGAGATGAGAAAGCGACCTGACCTCAGTCCAACCCAGTTCTAACTCATACGCCTTTTTGGACGTAACAGGCTCCCGTTGCCACGTGCAAATAATTGTTTGGTTAGCAGCACAGTGTTGTTGTTTGCTTCTTTACAAAAGACTTGCTGTTAGCATGCCATGGTAGGCACTAATTAGAGCTCTCCTTGGCAGCCGTCTTGCAGCACGTCTTCGTCATTGCAAAATGATAAGCATTGCATCATAAAACTGACGTTCTATCAAACGCGCTCTTGCTGCTCAAAATGTTCTGCAAATGTTTGTAACTGTATGAACCAAATCAATACCAGGACAACGAGTGCAGCACACAAGATCTCCATGATTGTTTACCTTGGATTTGCGATTACCGCTTTACCCCGCCCCAGACCTTTTTGTCAAATTATTGAACCATCTTTGCACACGTGGTTTTGTTTACAAATTCTGGGCCTCATGCAAAAAGTGCAATGTGAAAACGAACTGCACCAAATCAAAAAAGAACCATTGTATTTGGTCCGGACCAAAGAGAGCGAACTAAAGGACTTTTCTGGTATGAATACACCCTCACTAATGATTCTCCGTAGGGTTACCACTGCATTGCCAGTGGCTTCATAACTGAAAGCAGCAAACACGGTAACGTGGCGGTTGGCCACACACACAACCCATTCCCTGCAAGCCTGGCTGTGGATCAGTTGTAGAGTCAGCTGTCTCCCAACCGGAAGGTTGGGGATCTGATCCCCAGCTCCTGCAGTCACATGTTAAAGTGTCTTTTGGCAAGACATTGAATCCAAACTTGCTCTCGCTGCCACGCCAGCAGCATGTGAATGTGTCTGGAATCAATTAAGACACTTTACTTAGCAGCCTCTGCTATCAGACGTGAGTGTGACATGCAGTGTAAAAGTGCTTTAAGTAGGCAGAACACTAGAAAAGCGCTATACAATCTATCCATTTATTATCTATACCCCTCTCCTGTTGGGGGTCGCAGGGGGCTGGACCCAATCCCAGCTGTCATTTGGCGAGAGGCGGGGTACACCCTGGACTGTTCGCCAGTCAATCACAGGGCCTATACAATATGATACTACCGAATTACGATTTACAATTTAAGTCTATCAACAACTCTTAAAGGCCTGGCAATACATCTGCAGCTTGTTGTGATGGCTGTTTGCTTAACATGTATCCAAGTTTAATGTCACAGTACAAAGCTTAGATTCTATCATATGAAAGGAGTGTTACAAAACAACCCTAGGCGTCACATACCCCTCGTGGTTGTACAAGACCAAATAAAACATTACAGAGTAATTCTCATGGATGGCCAAACAGCAGTTAATCAGCCACACAACATTATGTCTTATTACTGTTGATTGGCATTTTTCTACACACTGATGAATCAGTCCTGACTTATTGCTAAAATATTTCAAAATCCATCTTGTTTACTAATGTGCTGCAATGCACAGTGGCTCATACCAGCCCGATTTACTGACGAGCTCATGCCACTTCAGTTTCCATGGTAATTTTCTCAATGTTCCAGCACTCATTGAGCTTATTAGTTGGTATATGAAAATGCAGGGTGCAGCTGGTATCCGGACTATTAATCTTTGTGAAACCTAGCCTCTGTAAATATCAACCCCCCCACAAACACACACACACTTTGATAATTCCCCAACATTTAAACTCAAATCAGGCCTATCAGTTTAGGGTTGATCCTCCAGAGGAAGATGGGACAGTCGGAGGAGGAAAAGGAATATAAACGGTCAGAGGGTAATAACTTGATGATATATTTGCTCTCATTTTCATCACAGGATGAATAAAGAAATATAATAGCTAAACCTTAATAAGGTGCTTTTTCACAGGTGTATAACAATATGAGTTAAATGATTGATGCAGTTAACTATTCTAAACCAGCGGATGACATAATGACTCCCTAACAGCTTTGTCACCCTTTCACGCCCTCTGTTGGCTAACCACTGCAGCTCCAAGCTACTTATACATTAAAAACAAAAACCCTGAGTAAATACTGCCAGTGATGGAGAGTTTTGCAAAAATCCACAGATAAGTAGCATGATGAACATATGATAGCTACAGAGCTGAGCATTATGAAAAACAACATTGTGATATTTACTAAACTGGTCTTGAAGTAAATACCCGGCAAACAAACCTTCCTTATGTTAGGGTTGGGTTTGGTAAACTTTCTGTGACCTTTATGTTTATTCTCTTCATGAAAATGCAAAAGACATGGAACGCAGTTTGTATAACCACACATTCTTGCAAAAGATTAGCATAAAAGCGCCATGAAAAAATGACATTTTAACCACTATAACACACTGTTTTGATTTTAAGACAGAGCGTTTCATAAGAATTTGGAATAGGAAAAGGACTATCTTGCGTTTCCTTCCCCAAACCATTAACTAAACTTTCTTCTGAATGTTTCTGTGAATAACACACCGCATGTGACAAGCCAGATCTTGGTGGTGGTACCTTGCCTGTGCTGTGGTTTTTGGGCAAGTTATGCATAAACACAGCAATGATCTGATGAGGGCTACCTCCAGTTGTTGGGCAGAATTGAGTCATTATTTATACAAAGTTTGAGGTGGCATGCTTCCTGATGGTAAAATAATGGATTTTCTGATGCCATACTGGGAAAGGCACTTTGGAAGAGAAAGGCCAGCATGAATGTAGCCAAGAGCTTAGCTTTTAGGTGGCTGCAGGATCCAGAGAGCACTGCTGTGTCTCTAATCCTGCAGAGTGCCATTAGCAGGTGACACATTTCTGTTATCAGAGTCATGATAGAGTCAGGGGGAAGTCAGGTTTAGTGCACCTCGAAGGGCAGACAGGCCAAGGCCGGACGTACCCCCTGGACCACTGACAGCCGAGGGTCAGGGCCTAGATAGAGCGATCCTCACTGAGGGCCGCTGTGCCCATTAATCTTGGATGAGCTGGTCCTCATTGAAATGCAAAAAAGATGGAGGAGGACCCCAGGTGGCAGATGCCTCCCTGAACTCCCCAGCCACTGTCCGGTCATTATTGACCGTGCCATGGGTCAGCACTGACGCTAGGACTGGGCCAATTATAGCCCCTGAAAGTGATTAAAAGGGACTCAGAGTGCTGCAGTTGACAGAGCTACAATGACATCAGAGTTATTACGGAGATATTTATTCATCGTTATGGCAATTTAAATCCATTACAATTCCATCCAAGAATGTATTGAGAGCAATAAATGAGATCATATTTCTGCCAAGCTGAAACCTAATGGCTTAATCTCCTGGTACTACAAAGGCGAAAGTCGACTGCAAACTCAATATTGGTGTTGAGTAATGTTTGATAAAAAGCCTACAACATATCAGACAAGGGCTCAAATTTACTGGAAAAGTAAAACACAGACAAACACTCAAAAAACCTACTTGGAGTGTGGGAAAAAGAGGAAGAATAAGATATAAAATATTAATAACAGCTAATTGCAGAACTGGCATTCAGTCAATCAACAAGAAACTTTAAAGCTCAGCCTTATGCACAGCATGTTACCCCTCTGGAGTTCAAATGATCTAAAAGTAAAGAAAAAATCATCGTCTTTAGACGCAGCTTCAAAGAGACACTGATAGAGTCTCTGAGAACAGATGGAACTTTTCTGTTATGGCCGGCTTCCTGACCTCCTGTCTCTGTCCCAGCAGACACACAGTCAAGGTATATTACCTTTTACAGAACAAGACCAGATCTGACAAGGCTAATAAGGATGAAAAGAATTCCATACATACTAAAGACCAAAAGTGTGAAATTGCAGAGGAATGGCTGCTGAAATAAAGTGACCTTGTAATCGATTGAGCACAGATGCCAGGCCCGCTGATAGATGTCCCGACACAGAGCATGAGAGGACTGAGTTTGCATTTTTCTCAGCAAGTATAGCATTTCTATCACACGTTTCAGTAGCATGAGCAAGTAAAGGTCGAATAATATCTGTGTTTTCTTGCATAATTGGTCCAGCTGACCACCAGCGAATAACACACTCACTCACCACAAGTCTTTAACTCTTCCCTCGCTGCTTTGTTTGTCTCTGTGTTGTGTTAAAATGCCACTTCGCCTCCTGTTTGTCTGCCTAAGGTGTGCTACAGCAGCAGAACTCCTGAGAAACTGCTCTTTACCACTGTTTACTATAGCTACGACACATCGGGAGGTGATGTCAGGGAGCGAGAATCAGACAGCTGACTAACTGTAATGTTTATACGAGGCACACAGGCCCTCTAACTCCACTGCCTCCCTGGGGTGTTGAGCAGAAAGCACAGCCTTATTGGAAGGCTAGATCAGTCCAACTTTACAACACAGAAGGTACCAAGAAGTAGATCTTCAAACAATATAACTCACCACACATCTGCTGTTTTTTCTCCTGTCAGGAAAATCTACGATGCCAGAGTATTTGACGAGACACCAGGCGATTTGCTGTCAACTTTAGCGGAGATACTGTTCATTCCCTCCTCAGGGAGCACAGGAGCAGACAAACAGACACGTAGGTCACATCAGACTGGCAGCTTCAACTCCAGTCTGGGTCCTGAGTTAAATAAATAATACGCTTTGCTCCTTTGGCTTGCAGTAGAATAGGCCAGATCAGGTTCCCCAGCCTCTACTGTTTCACTGGCAATACTTTTTAAAGGGCCTGCATGCACACAGCCTGTAGAAACATACAGCCTGCAAAGAGTTCAAAAAGAGCATGGCTTTTACAGATAATTTATTGCAAAACAGCTCCAGCAAAGCAGGTTAAAAAAAATCCCAACAGATAGCCAGTCACACACAAAAGCGCACAGATGGGGTTGGTATGTAGTCAAGCATTAAGCAGAGAGAAAAAACAGAACATGAGGGTCAGAGGAGAGCGGGTCCTGCATGTGAGAGAGGAGAGTTATTGAGGTATGACTCATGTCTCCAGGAATGTACGGCAGGCAGACGACACCACCGTCTTCTCTTGCTCAGAGAGCAGTGCTACCAAAGGGTCAATCTGTCAGTCTCTACACTAACACGGTAAAAAACCTTCGCTGTGCACAGTAGACAGAGAGAACAGTAGCGCTGTTTCCTTGAGCTTTCTATTGGTGCTGGGTACTTTGAGGAAAGGACATCTTCCAAGGACTGTGCAATAGTTGGGTTCATTAACAAGAGCCTTCTGTATTTATTTTCAGAGCTCTTCAGAAGAATCAGATCCTGATCCTGATTCTGAATCTGGATATAGCTTTCTTACACCTACACAGCCTGGCTGCACCCCTCTTGATTTCAAAAAGACTGGCCTAAAAAGGCAAACATATGACAGCCAAAACAACTTTAAAATGCATATTACTTGACATTGATCGCAGAATCCTCAGATGTTTATTAGCAGTCGTCTGCTGCTGTCTCTGCCTTACAGAACCCTGCTAGTGAAACAGGGCGGGAGGGGCAGTGTGGAGACAGGAGGGGAGGGGGGAGCTGAGGTTTGAAGGAGGTGTGTCTGAAGAAATCATTTGTATTGATCTGAAAATGTGCTCTGAAAGTGGCATATTAACCTTTTAAGTAAATAAAAAAACAAAACTTAAATATAAATGTTTCTAAATAAGCATTCCTTATGATGCGTTATGAAATTGTACATGCATTGATTTAATAACAGATAACTATGACCTAACTCTAACTTTCTGGTTAGCTCTATGGAGCTTTCAGCCTCTTTTAGTTCAATGTTACGGTTTCCTGGTCAGCAAACTCCACTCTCATCTCACGTGTTTCTGGCCAAATCAAAATACAACAAAACCTCTGCTTAATGCACTGAAAACGTGAACATGGGAGTATTTTTTTTCCAGCCAATGAACCAGATATTTCATTGGAGTTGATAAAGTCCACAACATAACTCACAGAAGAGTTTAATTTGGACTCTATTTGTAAGGTAATCAAATAAAGCTCAGAATGAATGCTTACGAGTACACCAAAGTATTTTTGGATGACTGGTTGCTAAGAGCTAAACCGAAACAACCTCCTAAAGTGATAATATCTCACTGTTGCCATTGTTATTGCTAGGCTATACAGTGACAAAGAGGGTGAATAGTGACACCAAACCATAAATACAGACAAGGACCATTTAAGCTAGCCATTTAAAAATACCACACATTTGACTCCGGCCTCGGGTCCTGTCTACATGAGTGAGTGACTGTGTGGTCATTTTTAGCAGAGCAAACAGAAGGGACTCCTAGCCAAGAGGAAAAACCATGCAACTGTGGCATTCATGAGAAATCAGCAGAGACGGAAAATGTTTGATGGCCAAGTTACACAGACGTAGTGCGTGTGTTGTACCAAACAGGGATCAGTAATTCAATCAAATGACTGGACTCACTGAGATGGGGGAACATTTCTGTATTAAAGCAGGAACTCCAGGCTGTGGCTGGCCGTCCCATGGTGACTGGAATTACAGACCATAGGAGTTTATGAATGGTGATTGGCTACTGCTGACTCAGGCTGCTCTCACCACAATGGCCACTAATTTTAGCCTTTCTGTGGTGAAATCACTGCGTGGAACCATTAATGCTTTAACCCGTCCCCTACGGCAATCTTTCATGGCCTGTTTCAACTGGTGTGCTGTCCTCAATAACACAAACTGAACAGTTTGTTATTGAACGCCACATGGAAATAAGAAGTGTCATACAGTTTTCTACATAAGCACGAGTTCCCCATAGGAACGATAATACACATTTCATTTAAACTACTGCACTCCATCAGTTAAGCAGCTTATCAGCAGTAAATCCTGCATAATGCTACTTGGAATAAATCATTTTGAATGATAAATGGATGGTGTGAATCCAAACTATTATCTTTTTTAGACTTCTTTTCAAATAGATCCCCGCCCCCTAGAATAAATCTGTGTATTCCACACATGATTACATTTTCTCACAAAACAAGGAATTGACTGCATGGTCACAGCTGGAAAACATATGCAAACACCGATGAGTGCACTGACTCATGAGCCAATAACATTGGGAACCTGTGGTTTAAAGAATCTTTTAGACAACAACACCAAACATTTGCTGACAATGCTTAAAGTTTCTGTATTTGTATTTTATTTTATTGTTAATGTAATCCATGTGGGTTGTTATGATTGTTGGTTTGACAGGAAAAGAAGTCTAAAGACTAAAACTTGGGCTAAAGTTGCAGTACCAATCAAAACAGATTGAAACCATTTTAGGGTTGGTATGAAACCAGATGATCATCTATGACAACACAAAAAGGAAACTTTACAGAACTTTAAATATTACAAAATTATCGTCGGATAAAAACAACCCCTTACATTAAATCTTAAAGTTTCTTTAAATTTCTTTAATATGAGAATTGCTTCAAAGCTTCAGATTTAGTCGAGTAATCCAAATATATTTGTGTTTCCCCCCCAGCACATGGACCAGTATATAAAACTCTCCCAGCCGTGCACCCTCATGCTCTGGTGCTCAGTGACAGGATCCCCCTACCTTATCGTCCGCACTGAAATGCAGTACTTCCACATTAGATTCCACATGCCTCTGACATCATCAGTCTGGAAACTTGAGATTTGGATCTGTTAAGTTCTCTGATAAGAAGCTGTGATGTAAACAGGACTTAAATGCTTCTGAAGAGTCTGAATGAGAGAGGCTCAGCAGTTCTTCTACCAGCACCCACCCATGCCACTCCTTCCCTTCTCCTTCACTTCACCACAAAACATGTACTAGTCCTTAGGAAAAATGACTAATTCTCCCTCCTGGAGGTTGGGTTACATCAGTCACGGCTTCTTTCCAGTTCCCCTTTTCCCTTCTTTTAGTAGGCCTTCATAAAAGTAGACACATCAAGATGTTCTGTCTGAGGGGAGCAGACCATTACCAAGTAAGGCCAGCAGCTAAGTGGACCAGACAGGGAGTAAAATCCCTCCTTGCTTCAGTGTGAAAAGCTAGCGCATGTTCACATTCCACCAGCCGGCTGCTGCCCCTTCCTCTACAACCTATCACTTACTGCTGCCATGCAGTTCCCTCTAAATCATCTCTGCTGCTTTGCACAGGATAGACTCTTGTTTTCTCTCATTGTACCACTACTAAAGCGTCAGGTCTTCCCCCCTACAAACTCATATTAGATAGACTCTACCCAAGACAGTGTAGAAAAAAACTGATTCTGAAAGGGCAGAGTTGTTTCTGGATTTGCTTGCAACCATTTCAAAACATAGCACAGGAGAATAAAACATCACAGGCAGAGGATTAAAGGCGTTTCGTTGAGTCAGCAGAATGGAATGTAAAGTTAAAGTGCTGTTAAACTTGGGAGACGTGAATTATGTGATACACGTGGAAAAGATAAAAAAAGAAAAATGGAAAACGCGGCAGGCTGTGGAAAATGTTGGATGAGAACAGCTGCAGAGCCTGAAGATCTTCTGCTCAAAGCAAAGAAGCAAAGTGAAGGAGTGAGGCGTTCTCTATTGTTACAAAATAGAAGAAATATGGCACTCCAGGCTTAACGTAATTTGGGAACTGGGGATTTTACTTCAAGGTAGTAACATTGAAGCCAATGAATGGGACCAAAAGGTAGCTAGATGTTTTTTATTAATGCTTAACGTACCAAGAAGTATGTACTAATTATTTTTATGTCACAATAGCAGTCGATAGCTGTACCTGAGGAAATATAAATGGTAAAAGGACTTGAGCTTGTATTGCGCTTTTCTAGTCTTTTGACACACACTGATGGCTGAGGTTGCTATATAGTGAGACCATCAGAAGTAACTAATCCCATTCATACACATTCATACGCCGCCGGCGAAGCAGCAGGAGCAATTCGGGGTTAAGTGCCCAAGGACATATCGGACATGTTGCTGCAGGAGCTGGGGGATCGAATCCTCGACCTTCCGGTTGAGAGACAACTCTACCAACTGAGCCACAGCCGCCCCTATGTGATGTTTTCAAATTGAAATATCAAAGACTTCTAATACAACATAAATCAAATTTACACAGTTTTTTAAAGAAAAACGTTGGCTGCATGTGAAGGATATGCTGATATCCAGTAATGCAAATCCTTACACTGAACTCGTGACAAGTCTGCCTTTGTTATTTTAGACGTTTAAGAATAGCAGAGTATTTTCACTCCCTATTGGCCTTGGTGGCCTTCCTCTGAGCAGCTGCTAAACATCTCTCTCTCTCAGCTTCATACGTCCGCCTGTCTGTCTCTCTTTGACACCCACTCTCATGACATGGTGAGCTATTAGAAGTCAGGAAGACTAAAGTCAATGACATGGTTAAGTATCATATAACAGAACCTGTATTGCTCAGTGATGGGAAGTGATAAGCATTTTTGATACAAAAGGCTTACACAAGTTTTCACCAACAAAGCAAAAATGTGTTACCCTGAACACAGTGAAGACAAATAAAATATTTCCCTCAGTAATATCATGCTGCTCAGTTGGGAGGAAAAAAAGTTGTGCATTGACCCCATTTTAGGAGTGTTTTTTTATCATCTGTTTTTGATGTATGCTGGAAAACAGTCAGGGGGAAGGAACGCTGTATGCAACCTTTGAAACCTGTCGATTTTACAGTATGTTAGGTTGAGTTGAAGAGAGAGAGTCAGTAACTTTTCATGTTTTGGTTGGTTTTGGTTATGTCACGGCAAACACAACCCTGGGATTTTACTTTGTCTAGGGCTTCCAGGCGTCTGCTGCCCGCGGCATAATTGTTTGCGGCTGCCAACAAGATAAGGGAGACGGACCTTACCTGATGCAGTCTCCTCTCGGCACTACGGTACGGCACTCTTTTGGCCAGCTCACTCTGCTCAGCTCCAACCAACTCGTTCCTCCGTCGGATGACAGTTCATTATTTTTAACACAAAACACGCGACAAACTCAATAGACTTAATTCGGACGAAAAAAACGGGAAGGAGTCAAACTGTCTCAAACATTTGTGTGCCCCGCACACCTGCCCGCCTCAGCTAAATGAGACAGAGGCTTCCCAGCCATTGGCCGTCCGACCAGGCAGGAAGGCCCCGCCCCCCTCTTATTAGCTTGACAGCCATGCCATAGAGCCTCTCAGGGACCGTGTTGCCGTAACAGTTAACATGGGACATTTCTGGGCAGGGAACTAATGCGTTTCCCAAAGCCAATGACATTGAGCAGGTGAGTTTAGGGGTGGATACAATTCAGCAGTTGGACGAGATTCAAACTGCCAAATATGATGAACATGGGCAATGCTGTAAAGAGGAGAAACTATAATCATAGTGTGGTGAAACGCCAAGTGGTTAAAGCTCGTTCTTAAACTAGGGTGAACCTTGGGTTGTATTTCACCCGCAGACACAGAGCTGGACTGCCTTCTGTTGGACAGGCAGGTGCCAAACACCGGCTAGCTTATGCTAGTGCGGTAGTTTGCAGTGTAGGGATAAGCAGTAAACATACACACTACATCCTGAAGTGAGTGTGCGCTTCTTGTGGTTATGAGCCCAGGCGGAGGGGCTCAGTTTGAATGTTGTGTTTGCAACAAACGTTTCAACTGACTCTACCTTTCAATTTTTCTTAAAGGCAGGGCAGGTAACTTTTCGAAAACTTCCCATTCCCTCAGTGCTCCGTCTGCACCCACCCCCTCCCCTCTGTGCTCCCTCAAAAGCCATGCCCCTCACTTACATGCACAAGTGCCATTGTTCCAGAAGCGGACCTCAGCTCATTCTTTGAGTGTGGGCTCGTGCATGCATGAGGTCGAGAACGAGCAGGGGGACAGGGAGGCATGATTGGTTCATCAGATTGGTACCTCGTGGAAGACATTGGTCAAAGTTTTTACAGGCTTACGACTTCTACAGATGATGGATTTTCTTCGTTCCTTTTTCAGAGTACATGAGTTCTGTCAGGACCTAAAGACAATTTCAACCAAAATCTTAAAAAGTGTATCTGGAGAAAATTACCAACCCTGCCTTTAACCTCAATAACAGGTTATCTGCATTAAAGCGCTTCTTACAATCTTGTTTTAGATATTGTCTTCATTGTCAACAATTTAAGGCTTGTGAGCATTCATTCAGAGCTTTATTTGTCTACCTTTCAATTCATTTCTTACCTTTTAAGTTGCTAGTCTGAGAGGAAAAGGAAGTCTGGGTCTGTACATTCTTCATCACTTATCTGGATAACAGCTGGGTACGCCACAGGCTTAAGAATTGGTTTTTGCTCCAAGAGGCTATATCATTGTCAGGTAGTGCATCTGATTTCTGTCATTGCTATGCAATGCACAAACCATGCCATTTAGATGTAATCTAACTCCCAAATGCCTTTTGGAGCAATTTGGGGGTTCAATATCTTTCCCAACAAAACTTCAACATTGGGGCTGGAGCAACGACAGGTCAACCTGCTGATCATCAAATGAGAGGACAAATCGCTCCACCTCCTGAGCCACAAACACACTGACATGGCATCCCATGCACAGAAACATGCTGCAGTAAACTGCTCTTGTTTTACATGACATTATATTTCATAGACACTACAACTAGCACTTTTGTCATCTTTTTCTTGAAATAAAGCCTCAGGTTGGAAAATGTCTTACTCTGCTCATTGACTTCTTCCTCGGGCAAGATGCTTTTAGTTATTGCTTTGCATTGCACAACTGTAAGTAAGACGTGCAGGCATGTCCTACCGTTGTTTTAAGTTAAACCCTTCTCTTTAATGCCAACCCTGGTGAAACTAGATAAAATACAAATGAGACACAGCTGACACAATTAGCACTTAACACAAACCTATAAGCAGAGGGAGCATCATATTGTTGTGCACAAGCTCTGATTTACAGCGTCTGCAGCTCTGAGTTGCGCTGACACACTTGTACACATCCACGCAGCAGATTGATTTGACAGGGACTTCAGACTTTGATGTTTCCATTTCACAGCGAAAAGAAAATCACAGAGTGGCTGATACCACACTGACCGCTACAAGGCGTAGTAGTGAAGAGAGGACTGAGCTCCCTGCAGCACTCGGTGTGAACAAGCTGCTGGCAGAATATCACAAAGCTCTTTGTCAGTGCATGCTCTGAGGACCAACTCATTCACAAGCCTGCACACAGTTTTGCCCACAAATGAATGTAATTAGCACACCATTTAAGACACTACAGTCTTTTTAACACAAAATTTCACATAAAACATTTCTGTACATCACGCCTCTGTTCCGTGTTTACCCACTTATTTTACAGCATGAAAAAGAAATTTAGGTCATTCCCTCTACTGAGCTGATATGGATCCTGCAAGCCTCTGGACATTTATCTGATTTTCATCTGCATTTGCAAAGACTGCTGGGTTGAGTCTGAAAAAGAATGGACCTGCTGCATGCCTTTAGAAAGCCCTTTGATGTTCTGATGTGGTCCTCAGTGGAGAGTGCTCCCTCAAGTCCACAATGAGTGTGGAATTTTAAAGGCCACGGATCTGTCTGTTAACTTCAGATTTAAAAAAAACCCCACTATAATCAGATGAATCCTTGATGAAAAAGGGCAAAGCACTGATCTTCACTGCTGGGAATTGAAATGCATAAAGGAGCCACTTTTATGTGCAATTATTCTGTCAAGAGTTAGTGGCGGTACACAGAGGGGCTCAGGTCACGTCTGCCTGTGGAAAAGTGGATGAGGAAGAAATGAGAGGCAGAATGGACTCAGTTGGTGTGAATGATAAAACGGGTTGTGAGGTGGAGGTGTGTGTAGGGTGTCTTCAGTGCTGATGAACTACTGTGTTTGGACAGCTTGATGCGGACCAGTGACCCAAAACAACAGAGACGTTGGAGCTCTATTGAAGAGTTTTTCCACCTCGCCACATTACCTCCAGCTCTTCTCCGGTTCTCCTCCTGCCATGTCACACCAATAGCCATTTATTGTCAAGCCATATATTGTCACACAGGTAAATCCATTAGTAGACTAACATTGGGGGAGGACAGATTACCACTTGGGTAAGTGATCTAATAGTCTATGGGAGGAGAAATAAATCACAAAGTACCTATGACAGGGTTGGTTCACCTCTATTAAAGTAACAAAACAAAACATTGGTTTTGCCTGGAGTGTTATCTAACAATTTAGGTTCTCTGGAGTTTCCTACGATCTTGAGATATCACTTTGTTACAAGGCTTCCTCCTCTGCAATATAATGGAGGTGAACAAAGTGTTGTTTGTGGTGAGCTCAGCCTTGAGTAATGGCACTTCAATAATTCAACAGCAAGATGTCTCTCTTTAAAAAGTTCTCATGCATGACTTTGAATAACCAACAAACCTCACTACACACAACAATCATGGGGGCTATTTCTTTGGGAGGAAGCAGTTCTAATAAGAACAAGTCCTTCACCATTCTGTTATTTGTAACCATCTGCATTTTTTAACAAGAGACAGGAAGTATCAGGCCATATACATGAAAACATTTAACAACGTTGACCATACAAAATGTACTCTATGTAAGCATGCCAAAATGTGCTTATCAACTATAGACTGTATAAAACATGGACGTTAACTCAGTGACATCACCCATTGGTTTCTGAAGTGCACTTTTGAAGCCACATTGGAAATGCTGTCTCAAAGTAACTTTCGGTAAACCTAGCAACAGGCAATAAGCTGGAGCTGAGATGGGCCTCGAGTATCTTGAAAAAAACAAACAAGATTTCATCCCCATACGGTGTGTGCCGACAAAGAAATGTGCTATTCGGACTAAATTCATGTTTTTCTTTAACCAGGCTGTGTTTTTCTGTAAATTTACATGTATATTTCTTCTGTATAAAGTGGCTTTTTGAATAGGCGTGTATTAGGCTTGGGCGGTATCCGTTTTTTCGTAATACCATACCGTCTTGCCATTTTACTGCGTTATACGGTATATGACGGAATTTGAAAAAGAAATTGATTTAAAAAAAATAAAACTTCCGTTGTTGTAGCGATCACATTCACAGTTCATAACCTGGTTGCCGATCTAGGTTTTGCTTTGGCTTAAATTTGCCACATTGGCTTAAATTTTCACTTAAGTAATTGTTTTATTTGGGATATGAAGAAGTCTGTGGGATACATCGCATCATATACTTAATTAGAATATTGTCCAACAATTTATTTACAACCATTTGAAAGTGTATGAAAAATGACAAATCAACAGCAGGCTAACTGCTGTTGATTTTCCAGTTGAAGAAACCAAACACCATTATGAGCATGTCTGCCCTTTGTGTACAAACTCATACTGACCTATGAGCACCGAACTGAATCTGATTGCCGCCTGGCTCACAAAACAACTCAGAGCCTCAAACCAAATGAAAGCTTTCCACCTCCAACACACCAAAGTTTGGCTCATCTTCAAGCTTAATGAAATGGGTCTTCACCATCCAATCACTGGCTGGTATTTAAATGGAAAACACACGCGTGTTAAACCGTGGAGTGGGGGGACGTTTTTGTCTTCACCCCCATGAGACGTGGCTGAGATGAACAGCGGTTGGGGGAGGGGTGGACTCATGAATAAATATGGCTTGGAGAGATGCTCCTCTTCACATCATACATTTCCCTTTTTTACTGCATCTCTCTGAACTGGACCAAGAGTTTGCTCTCTTCAACTGACCCCATGGGTGCCCTTCTCATTTCAGAAACAAAACGAGTCAGCTTGAAAGGTGATTTTAGCAGATTCTCCTGGAATCTGTTTCTGAGTGTGTCACTTATTTTGTGCTGTATAGTGTTACCCTGCAACACTGGTTCTCAGATAATGTAACTGATGCCTTGCTGTTGTTTTGAAGGTCCACAGTTCTTGAGCATCAATGAGTCAAACGCCTTTTCATTTGATTCTGTTTAAGAAACTGATTTTTCTGCATTCTTATTGTATATTTTGTTGGCCTAAAGACAAATGCTCTACTTACATGTCTCTTTGTTCATAATAAGTTAGCCCGTGTCAAACCATGAAAAAAATGAATATAAAGCAGTGAAGTATGTCCCTTAAGCAATTATCTAACCCCTTGATTAAAACTGTACCTGGCCGCTGCACATCAGGCTAGCATCTCAGTTATTTTGAGCCAGATGTTAAACTACAGTATGTTGGAAAGATGAGTTATCCAGCAACATGGATGGAACAAACCTAACATATACAAATATACATGGTCAGTCTCATTGCTTCACTCTGTGTAAGAAGAGGTGATTTTATTGATAAACCCTGGCAAACAATGAAGAATCCTGCACAAAGTCTTATTTCAGACTTTTCACCTTTTATTTTATTGCTATTTAGAAAAAGATAGCAAGCAAGCAACCTAAAAGCTTAAACACAGCGACAGCAGACATGTCACTGTTTGTACTTTCCATGTTGACTAAACTGACTTTTAGGTGAAAAATCTGTGAAGAACTTCAGGTAATTATTACAAACACATCTGAGCTTCAAGTTTAGTGACATGTACAGGAAACAAGCCTTAGCATTAAAAAAGCCACATGACCGGCCCTCAAGAGTTGTTCACACACTGCGCAACAATAACACTGATGGACTACAGAGCACGTGCTGTCTCATGCTGCCGAGCTAATAACTGTGAGTGGGCCCACACACACAATGGACTGAATACAGCAGCTTGTCAGGGACAAACCACAACAATAGAGCTTCCATTCACACCAGTTGACCTTGCTGACACGTGCGGCTCTTGTCCCATTTCAGCTCCTCTCAACACAGGAGTAAAAACAAGCACAGGGGGCTGAATGTGCTGAGTGTCAATCATTCATGTCTGTTTCCAACGCGACACTTTACGACACGAGGGAGGAGAAGAAGTCTGTTCACTCTGAGGACCAAAAGGCTGCTGATTAAATTCCCACAGAGTTCACACTAAACACTGACTGGGACAAAATGAATTAATGCATTGGATGAATATTAACAAGGTCATACATATTTGTCTTCAATCTAGGTTTTGAACAAAATTGTACATTTATAATCCAAAGAAATTACACAAACAGCACCTTACCTTTTATAGAAACCATGCAGAGGCTGCAGACACAGGAACTGCCAGTAATCCAAACAAAAAGCTTTGAACTTCAACATTTTGTCAGCCGGTTACAAAGGCTTAGATTAAAAATGTCATTGTACACTGAGTCCATAGAAGAAGGAAAAAAGCTTGTTCAAAAGGAATTGCTTATACTTGGAAGAACAAAGCAAATCCAGCACAGTTTAGACTGCATGAAAACAACTCTGACACCCCACATGGTACAGTCCCATCTCAGCATCTGCCTGTGTGTATCTGGGCCACATGGAGGGGGCTGAACCTGCATCCCTCTGCTCCCTTTGTTAATATAGAGCAGTCCTGTCCTGTCTTTCCTGTATGTCCAAGCTCCTTCATGGATGGAGATGTTAGCCACTAGACAACACAGCTTCTCCTGGAGTTGTTGGGTAGAAGGTACTATGTCCCCAAACAACCTTTGTACCTTCCCCACTCCTTCTCTCCTCGCTCACCCAGTCAGTCAATAACAGAGGAGGTTCTTGTCTCCATCATTGCTTCTCTTCAGAGTTGAGTTACAGCTGCTCCTATTGTCTAAGCGGCCACACTTACAAGGTCTGACACTGCTGCGCCTCGCCAGGCCAACAAAGAACACAAAGGCCTCCCCCGGTGGCCGTATCAATTAGGTTTTTTATCAGATGCTGCACAGCCCCTTCTAGCCTGGGCTGCTCACAGACGAGCTAATCAGCAGCAGCACATGGTGCACAGAGGGGCGAAGCCGGCACCCATGAGGGCCAGCTCCACACACACACACACACACACACACGTACACACGCATACATGTGCACACAAAGCCTGGGCTGGTTGCCAGGACAACCTAAAGAACACCAATAAAGACAGTGATGGCCCCTTGATGTGACTCTAGCTGATTGGTTTAGAGAAGAGAAGAGAGCTCGGGGTCAGGGTGGGGAGAACCAACCAGCAATATAGTGGGGTTTTTTCACCTTTTTTTCTGGGGGGGGCAATTTCTTTTAAAACAGTATGAGGAAGTCCTCTCCATATTTTTATAAATAAAAAAACGTTTTCAAGCTCCTAAACAAGCTCCTTCAGAAAATGCACATGAAACTTGTACAAGTAAAGCTGCATGAAGTGGAACTGAGAGTACAGATGCAATAATGAATTAATGATGAATATAGAAACACAGGTCTTCAATAGTTTATGAATACATATGTTCCCCAAAGAAAATTGCTGTGCAACAAATCATAGTGTTCAAATATCAAGTAGCTTATTCACAAATTTTAAATGAAAACCCAAAAAGAAACTTGACCTCAGGACAAGCTTAGGTTGCTAATCAATACAGCATAAGGACAGAGCTAATTCAGCATAATATCAAAGAAAAAAAAAACTCCACTCAGATGATATATGTGAATCAATTTTAACTTCACCATTGCTAAAGTGCTGAACAAACTCAAACACAACAGAGTACCATGGTTACTCTCTGTGTGTGATACACAAATCACTGCTGGGTATGTGTCATCGCCCTGTACAGTGATGATTCAGCTGTCGCTAACATCCTGCCAGAGACGTCGAAGCATAGACTGGCCGTGATACCAGTGCTGCTCCAGCTCTCAGCTCTGGCTCTGTCAGCTCACAGTGCCATGGAGCAGGCCGGTCGGGGAGCTGTGTGAAGCGATACGGCAATTATTCAGCCTGGCACACAGCTTTGAAGTAAGAACAGACAGCATTTTGCAAAAGGCTGCGAGTCATGAAAACAGCAGGGGAAAAGTATTGAACGGTACACTGTGAGATGATGCAGCAGACTGTCACACAAAGCCCCGTCTCTTTCCAAATGTTATATGGCTGCATCATTTGATTAAATGAATCTAAAGCAATATAATCCTCCTGTAATTACACTCAACAGAATCCTTCAATGAGGTCCACAATTTATAGATAAAAGCTGCTTGGATTGATGGAAATGTTAAAGGGATTTCTACATCCTTGCTCAGTGTTGAGGGTTCAGAGAAGGATTATAAAGAATCATCAAAGTCACAGCAGGAGAGATAGAGAAATCTTTTGATCTAAAGGATATACAAATCTAGGTTGACTCCCACATCTCACTCATTAAACTGCATATAACACTATGATGTATGTTAAGGATTTATACAAATCACAGCAGATAACTATCAAACAGATCCTGTAAAACTGGCTACATCTTGAAATTGTACGTAGTCGTTTATACAACCACTAGAATTAAAGATATGATATGTGTCCCAAACATTTTCTAGGACATCTTCTCCGGCTTCATCAGCAGCTCCCTCAACAAACTAACACCACGGCCATGGAATCAAACCTGCTTTCCTGGATCTAACTTTTTGTTGAAGTCTTGTTTTTTGGTTTGTAAACTAAAGGCAGAGGAGACTGCTTACTTATGGCCAATGGTGAGTAACTTTCCTGCTCATCTCTTGCTACCCTGACACTTTGTTTCCTGGCACAAAAAACACTTTTTTAATTGTATTTCGCATTTCCATTGCAAAATGGATTACAATTTTTTTGTGATTACAATGGCAGAAATCTGGAAGGTTAATTACTCTTGTAGGGTTTTATTAGCCACTTAACGTTCCTGTATTTCAACATCAAGAAAGTTTAAGTAAAACAGCTAACAGACACATTTACACAGTCTACCATCAGGTTTCACGGCCTGTGTAAATGTGTCCAGCTCCAAAACTCAACAGTTTTCTGTTCTTTTTATAAAAATATTTAAGAGACAGGACAGAGTATAAAGTCGGAAAATCGGGAGGAGAGAAAGGGGAAGGGCATGTGGGATTGGTTGAGGGTCGGAGTCCAACTTGGACCGCCCTGCTTGGCTACAACCTCTGTACATGCTGCGTGCAACATAACCGTTAGGCCAACCAGCACCCCTGTTGAATTTGGTAATCAGCAACAGCCCAAAAGACCATTGAACCTCACATTTTTTCATGATGCAGCTCATTCAATATTTTCATGTGAACCTGTACATCATGGTCCCAAATTGTACTATTATGACTTTGTGTTCAAAAGTTAGTTACCCTTCCCAAGCTGAGATAACCTTGTGTGGCTCAAAGCCTTAAAATCATTTTACAACACAGATATTATTCAGACTGACTTGTCCGACAATGAAATGGGACACAGAGGTTTCTTTGTAGAAAAAAGCAATTGATTAGTAATTAGAAAATCAGTGCCAGGGGTGGGGTTAAAATGGTTGTCAGGCTGTTGTCAAGTGTTGTCCTGAACACTTGATTAACAAATTTAATTTACATCGACTGCAAGTCTTCTCAATGTCCCCTGAGTCCTCGTTTGTTTTCCTTTTGCACTATCCATCCTTAAAGAAAAAGAGTGTATATGCACCCCTATGCATCAGTACTAATTCAAAATCATTTCAGGCCAAGGTGGATATCATAGTCTCTTGTGAGTGGTCAGGGAAACTCAAAATTAAATCAATCTCACACCCCAAGAAAAATCTAGAGTGGAGGCAATATGAGACTTAAAATGGTAGCTGACTTACATATCTGTCTGATTAACATAAAAATAACCCCAATGACATCATTCGCGTTATTTTATGAACATCATAAAGCTTCTTTAGAGCCACATCTTTTACAAGTGAATACAACTCTTTATCTATGTGATACGTAAACTAACCGGAAGTGTAAAAATAAGTTTCTCTGAGTGTCTCTGAAAGGTTTTTGCTTCTCCAAACCGATTGCTGTATTCTAATATGGATAATGTATAGTTTGAAATCCCACAGCAGTTCATGATTATGCAGTTAATGAAAAATTCTCCTTCGTTCATTTAGTGTCACTTCAGGACAGGTTATGGACTGGGCCACACATGTTCTGTGTTCTCATTAAGGACCCCTGTAAACACGTTCCTTTGTCTCGGTGACAGTCTTGAGGGGGGGCGTATCCTACTTAGAAAAGGAAGCAGCACATTATTGAGCAGACGGTGGAGCCAAATTGAAGACCATCTATCATGTGGTTCTTTAGAGCCCGAGGTCCGTATGTAGATACATCCAGCATCATCCATGCCCTATAACCTCTTTTCCCATTGGAAACAAAGGAAATCCCATCTCTATAATGATCATTAATTAATACTTCTTCATTCCTTTCATTGTTTAACCTATGGGTTAAACCTATGGGAACCCCATTTGGATTCACTAATAACAAAAATGATGATAAAATCCCAGAGATGGTTTATGGCATGTCATGTGAGACACTTTAAATTGGCGTCTTTTAACATTTATCACGCTACAGTAGTCAATGATGTAAAGTAGGAGCTGTTTTATTGGCTGTACCAGGTGCAGCTGTTCTCACACCCAGCTGTGGACTAGAGCTAAATGAGCTTGAGGAAAGCTTTATGGTAATAACTGCAGAATACATTCAGCACCTGGGGAGGGCCAAGCCCTTCTCTCCAGCCTAGCTTTACTCTAATTTACAAGATTTTAAAGGATAAAGTCTGGGAACCAACAAACATGAACCAGTAAACCAAAAAGCAGCACTTCAACTACACTCTTCAGTCCGTGAAAAAGACTACCATCATTTCACCAAACACTGTTTATTAGTCGTTTAGCATGCAATTCAGGTTGTCAAATCTCTGAATAGACGTTTGCTATGAAAAACATTTGACTTATTACATCCAGAGAGATTTAGTAGTGAATGATCTGCAAGATCTATGTCTTTGGGTCCAAAGACAGGGAGCCTCACACCTTTCTCTGAGAAACCTGAATTTAAAAGAAGTCGTACGCTTTCCCAGTTTGTCCTTTTTGTTACTGAGGTGTAAAAAGGTTTTGTGTGATTTGAAGTCCAACCAGCTCTTGGCAACAAAAGATTTGCTCTTATCTGAAATTCACAGACTTTGCTCTCAACACTCTTTGCCTGAATCTACTTCTGAGGTTTTGTTTTACAAATATTTTCTTTGATCAAAAATGATGGCAAAGGTGTATATAAATACAGAAGATGCAGAATGTTATGGCGTGTCTGACATTGGTGCTGTATTCATAAGTTCGATTGTTGAAAAAAAAAAAAGTGGTTGTAGGCAAATTACTGAATTCAAGAAAAATACAATAAGAACGTAAGATTGAGTTACCTACTAAGTTGACATAATTCAACTTTGTCTTTAAGTCTATCCATCCAGCTTAGCCGCACTGAACCGTACCGTACCATACTGTACTGTACCGCACTGCATCGCACTGTTCCCAACCATGAACAACACTGAGGGGACTTTAGTTTTTCTGTCTTTGTTGTTCTTTAAAGTTGGTTATCGCCCACGTTTTACAAACAAGGAAAATATTTAAAAGTGTGTGCTCCAGGTTTTTTATTTTTTTTATTTTATATACTTTATTAATCCCCAAGGGGGAAATTCTGGTTCGCACTCTGTTATTTTTAGACATGCTTCTCACACACACAGGCCTGAATCACACACATGCACAAACGAGACCTGTGGACATGCATTTAATGGAGAGATGTCAGAGTGCGGTGGCAGCCCCCACGGGAGGCGCCCCCTGAGCTGGTGGGGGTTCGGTGCCTTGCTCAAGGGCACCTCGGCAGTGCTCGAGAAGTGGTCTGGCACCTCTCCAGCTACCAAACCAACTTCCATATTTTGGTCCGCATCGGGACTTGAACCGGCGACCCTCCGGTTCCCAACCCAAGTCCCTACGGACTGAGCTACTGCCGCTACTGCCGCCCGTTTTAGGAAGAGGCTAAGGTCTTCTTAAGGAAAATAAAATCTGATAGTTGGAATAATTTGGTACATTTAAATAAATCATAAAGTCTTACTTTTTCCATTTCTTGTCTCTTCTCCTTTCTTATCCAGAGAAAGACAGAAGAAAAATATCTCATATATAACGCTAAGCTCAACACACTGTACATCACAAGTCCCGTTAGTAGAACATTTCCTTCCCACTTCAGCATTATTGGAAAAATACAGTGGTTTGTTGTTTCTCGAGAAACCAGCTGAGGCAACAAACCTCCACCAGCGGCAACACTGTTCTGCTGATTCACTTGGCAGAACAGATCCCATTATCTTGTTTATCCTCATGGAAATTTAACAGTTTAGCATATGACCTACATTTCCTCAACAGATTCAGGTCTCAGGCAGGCACTGAAGAAAGCTTTCTGGTATTTGAGAGGAAATTTGCATGATATGATCAAGATAAGAGTTTGATGCAGCGCTCCCTCAGGATTTAAGGCAAAGCTTTGTTGGCATCACTGAGAGAATGTTGAAGACACATCCGTACCTTAATGTGAGGGCGGCACCTCACCCTGACCTTCCCTGCTCAGAGTTCATTAAAGGCCTCGCTCTCGTGCATCATACAGTGTTTCTTGTCACATATTGGTGTCTTCTCTCCTCACCTGCTGTGCCTGGATGCTGTGTTCATTCCCCTCTAAGAATGAGGCCCTTTCCCTGCAGAGATGGCAGCGAGTGATAAACGGCCAGCACGGCTCTTATCATCACCTCTACAGCTCGGGAAAACCGATGAAGATGGCCTGCGGCGTCACTGCTTGGTCTTAACAGCCCCCACCAGCATGCCGCTGCCCAGGGGACCGCCGCCTGTGTAATTGCAGCTATTGTGAGGCCATGAGGAGCCAGCTGAGGTCTGAGCAGGAGTGATGAGCGGGAAGAGGAGGCGGTCCTGTAAATCATGTCCTCACGTGGCTCACATTAGACACTGATTGATGGCTATCGCCTTCAGCTTTAACCCTGGTTCAGACTCAGCCCAGAGGATTGATCTTTTCCCGAAGACCAATCTGACTGACGCCAGAAGCTTACCACAAAGCTCTAGGTGAGACTCCCCCTTTTTAGCCTCTCTTGACGTTCTTGGTTAGTGAAGAGCTGTCACATTCTGATGGATTAAAAGTCTTTCACACACGAGTATCCATGACACACTTCATGTCGTGTAAATGGCCAAATTTAGTGTTATCTGAAACTCACATTTTCTAATGTATCAAATTTGTCAGGCCTAAATATAACAATAATTTTAATTACTGTGTATTTTAAAGCATTGTTTTTTTCACTAATACATAATCATTTTAATGAAAATGACTTGTTTCGTTTTAACAACTGTCCAAAATTCCCCAAAGAATATTTACAAAGCTATCAGATGTAAATGGACTAAAGCTTGTTTAGCACTTTTCTAGTCTTCTGACTACTCAAAGCGCTTTTACACCGCAGGTCACACCTACACATTCACACACTGATGGCAGAGGCTGCTGTGTAAAGTGACCATCAGAAGTAACTAATCCCATTCATACACATTCATACGCCGCCGATGAGGCAGCAGGAGCAATTCGAGGTTAAGTGTCTTGTCCAAGGACACATCCGACATGTTGCTGCAGGAGATGGGGATCGAACCCCCGACCTTCCGGTGGAGAGACGACCGACTCTACCAACTGAGCTACAGCCGCCCACCAGATGTTCACATTTCAGAGGGTGGGAGTAAGTTAATTTTAGCTCATAGAAATATGTGAATTATTTATTAACCAACAAAGTAGTTATAAATACTTTGTCTTTGTTTTATTATTGTTGTTAAATGAATAATTAAGGAATTTTAGTTCGTAGTATAACATTCATCATTCACATCTGATTTTCCTACAAAGGCTGCGACCTATTGTTGACATTTTCCAATAATCAATTCACCATTTAATAACCAAAGACAACTTCAGACAACACGTTTTCAATCTATCTGATCAGTTTTGACTTGAGTAGTTGTAAATGAAATATACAGTTAGAAGTCTTTTTTCCAACATGTACTTTTTCTTTTTTCCAAAGACAAAAAACAAACAAATGAACAAAAGAATATTGCATAAGAGAACAGGTAATTCTAATGACATGTTTGAAAAGGAGTATGAAGAAGTGTGAACTTATCTAATCCCACCCCCTCTCCATTCCTTACTGAATCATTACTTATGAATACATAAATAATACATATGTCACATATTTGTATATACAGAAACATATATTCATTTTTAAAATGAAGTTTACTTTAAAAGATTTACTGAGATGGAACTGAAATAAAATAATACTTCCTCTTTACTTCTTAACAGGAAGTCAGGAAATATTCTCTTTATTAATATTGACAAAAACCACAACATTTTGTGTTGTTCAAATTAGGTTCTGATCACGTGGCACACTCGGTGTTAAAAAATGAAGACAATGCGGAAACCCATAATCCTGCAGTCAGTCGAGTGTCCATTGTGGGTGGCTGCAGAAGTACTGAAAACTCCAGACACACCCCGTTCAAAAAAGCCAGTTTATACAGCAGGAATAAACATGTTTACAGCCTGGTTCAACAAAAAGTAATAGGTCTGATTAGCTCATGACTCGATCAGCACACACTGTACAGGAGGTGAAGTTTTGATAACTCTACTGATTTAATGAAGGATGAGCGTTATTCCCAATAAGGCATGTACAGGTAGCTGACGTGATTGACAGGTGGGTGAGATGTATTGGTTTGTAAAGAAACTTAAAATCCACCTCAGCTCAAGCTCTCAGCCCGTCGTTAGGTTGACTGAAGGTTAAGGTGAGACAGCATTGCCAACATGGCGACTGCCAATGGGACTCCAAAGGCCCCTGCAGTAACTAATGGGTGACATCCCTCAGATTTTGTCCACTGATATTTACAGTCTATGTTGATCCTTTAAAGTCAGTCTTTTAATTTGTGTTGCTTTGTGATGAAAGTTATCATGGAAAGAGACTTATTTCACTTAGTGAGACTGATTCGGATTCAGCGACTGGATCAGAGTCAACATATTCATTTTGAGCCATGATGACACTGTTAATGTCTGAGGCGGCGTTCTGCTTTATATCCATCAACCACTGCAGCCTCCCAGTCATCTGCACGGAGGATTAATGTGCTCTGAGGCGAGTGTTAGTGAAGACTTACAGCTGTGCTCCCTCTAGTGGACTCCTGCCCTAAAGACTGACTCTGGTGGGGAATCACTCCAGCAGAGGTGCGGTCACACTTGTCAGAGTGTGTTATGTGAGCCTCAATGAGAAGTCCGTGCTGAACATTATGAAGAGAAATCATAACTGTAACTACTGATGTGATAACAGATCAAAAGCTTACATGGATATAGTTGTAAGAGCTATGAGGCTTACTGTGGCTGATATGCAGCATTAATATTTCAGCTCAGTGAATTAAACCAGTGGAGCATATTTACATACTATAGATATTTGCCCCTTTAAGTTTATAAACTAGTTCAATTAGTTTTCTGTAGTAGGCTTTCTCCATAAATTAAACTTACAATAAAGTTGCATGATACTGTGATCATTCACATGACCTGAAAATACATAAAGAACACGTTTCTGGCTTTTTTAGTACATCGAGAAGTTGAATCTTACGGCTTCTGCAAAAGAAAACACTGTTTATGCCGGCATGAAGTTCATATGACTCAAAGTTTCTGTGACGAAGCCTATTCTTTATTTTGTATTGATTCACCTAGAATTGTTTTATTGTTTATAGGAAAATATGAAAAATGCCAAAGATGAACATACTCGTTAAAATCAAGGCTGGAAATTCCTTTTCTTAAGTGGAGGTTTTCACATATCATTGGTCAACTACACATATTGGTACAAAAAAGCGCTTAATATGTAGACGGACTGCCCTTTCATCATGCTTTCACACAATTCATCACAAGTTGTTACTTATTTATTAAAGCTGAATTAACATTTCATTAAAATATAAAGTCGGTGCATTAGCTTAGCATTAGCTATGTTTTTAAATGCTACTACTGGTTAAAATTAGCAATCCAGCGGTAAGCCACTTGTCCAAACATTCAAGTCAAGACTGCTCATGTTGATAGGTTGGCTTTGCACTTGCGCAATGTGCGCAGCAATTATTCCCACAATTCACAAAGTGGGATGTCTCAATGGGTTAATTACCTGGTTAAATAAAGGTTACATAAAAAAAAAGTGACCTACAGACTGCTGGGATGTTTCTAAGTAATTGTTGATGTCATTTCTCCAGCTCTTTTACTCTGACAGGCTGCTTTTGTTTATGTTTCCAGTTGGAAGATCATAATCTATGAAGTAGCATTCATAGCACAATCGATGTATTAGTGTTTAAGTAGATATTCCGTTTCTTCCGACAACTCTCTGCTTTATATACAGCTCGTATAAGGCTGCACAACACACAATACAGTTAAGGTTTGTTTGGCGTTTCATTTTCACGAGATGAGGAAAAAAAAAGTTTTGTTTTCATAAGACATACAGTAGCCTTTAGCATATTTTCTCTGTTTTTATTGCCTTCATTGCGTGTCTTTGAAGTACTCCTGAGTGGCAAGTGTGTTAGCGACGCCACAAACAAGATGAAAGGTGAAGCAAAATGTCAGGGGAGACACACTGTTCCTCTCATCTGTTGACTGCAGTACTGTACCCTGTACAGCCTTTCAAGAGCGGGCTTCAAAACAAATAAAGAACATCACACCGAGGCTGATAATGTCGAAATGAAGTGGGTTAACAAAAACATTCATTAGTCCCTGGTTTATAACAGTAACAAACATTGCTGAGAAGGTATTCCTTTCAAATGGTTTAAATGAGAAGACACACGCAGCTTGAATAAGAAGTGATCATCATTGAGGTCAAAGATAAAGCTGCAGAACAATGTGTTTCATAGAGTATTTTCCCAAACTGAGTCATTTCCTGCAGGCACAATATGATCTGTAATAATAAAGTCACAACCCTCTCAGACCAAATAGAAACATCTAAATCACAGAGAATACGTAAGGGACCCACTAATGTGAAATACTGTACTCATCAATCAAATATTGGGCACCTTACACAAGAATCCCATCAGGTCACAGGTAGTAAAAGTAAGTGAGGGAAAGAGAAATGTGAATGAAACAGTGTAATGAAGGACATATTTCAAGTATCGCTTGGGCTAGTGCCCATGCAGCACGACAATAATACAATTATATGCCTTTGCTCTGCCAAACAGAAAGGGGGATTTTTCTGCAATGTCCTGCATTGCTAGATGGTGAATAAAACATTTTTCTATTTGTAACACAAGTTTTATTCCAGGATTTTAGAAGTCAAGTTGATACATTATTTTATAGACACATTGCGATCATGTGAAGGTGGTCCCTCATAGTGAGAATTCTCACATAGATCGGCAGCTTCTCTTTTCTTTATGGAGATTTATTTTACTATTTTGGTTCACCCTCATGGCGCTCAGCAGGCGGCTGTTTTCAGAACTCTACAGCTGTGCCGCTGCACACAGCGTATCAGATAGCATACAGAAGACAAACATTGAGCAGCTATAAGGTGAACATACTGTAGAGTGGAGCAATTGGCAACTAAACACGTAGATTTTTTTCAGTAGAGACCAAAACCGAGTGTGATGGAGGTCACTCACTCCCTCAACAATCAGGTGAAAATGTACCATTTGGTAAAATATTTGTTTTTGTTAAGTTTACCAGCCTGTGTTAGGATCTACTTTGGTTGGATTTTTGTTGGTATTACAACAGGCCTTCATGCAGGGGTAGCTGCTCAGCACGAGGAATATGAGAGTACACAAATGTGTTTGTCTGTGATGTTTTGCTGACAAAATCAATTTATTTCTGCCAGATTTATGAGTGTGATGAGGATTTGAATCCATTTTAATCTCCAAATCTCCAAACAAATTCTGGTCACTCAGCGGGCAGAGTCAGATATAGTGCATAGTAAACACTGGCTTCATTTCATCTCATGTCTTTTGTTAATAAATCCATCTTTCAAGGCATGTACTCTCGTAGAATACAAACTCTCTGATGTTCATACTTTAAACCTCTTATGGTACGGTTAAAATGCCCCCAGTGTTTGGAGTTATCATGGCATCTTAGCAGAGCAGTTTATACACGTAGCAACCTTTGTAACATTAATTTATAATTTTGCCTTTTGGAGATGCAAACTTACTAAGCCTCAGCGAAACTTGGAAGCCACAAATGTCAGACACCAGCACCTGAGCACAGCATCAAAGCCAGTGATCATTAAACCCCCACTGAGACTGGCTGCAAAATCTAATCAAGCAGAGGTTCCTTTTTTCCTCCACAAAATAAATGCCCATATTTTATCAAATACGACCAAAATAATATTATCAAAACCTTGTGCTGTACCCTAAAAGTTTCACTTGCAAGCAACTTGCCAATAAACAACTTTTCAACATTATAAAGTGTCAACGCATGTCTACCTGTTTATAGCTCACAGACTTTAAATAGTAGTAGAAGAAACCTGAGTGACGTCACCCATTGGTTAAGCCCGTCAATGGGGTATTTATTATTTCACTTCTGCAGTGGCTTCATTTTTCAACACCGGAGGTTGCCGTATTGAATAGCCGAATGAACGATGTGCATGAACACAGTTTCAGACTTTAACTTATTAAGGCATACTGTTACTGATCTGATCTTCATTTTGTGGCAGAAAAACTTCATTGCTGTGTCGATGCAGCCACATTTAGAGTATCATTTTAAGTTTTATATAAACACTTGATAGTACTAATTCATTTACCCTTATTTGCCCAGAGCCACAATAATGAACCGAACATGTAGTATAATACACAGAGATAAATCCTCACATTTTAAAGGGGGAATTTTCAGTGCAAGAAATTACATTTAAAAATAATAAACTACAACGTTGTCTTTGTTTTATCTTGCCTGATTGACTGATTTATTAACCAGCCTCTTGTTTTAGTACTTCTATAAATAAGTAGAGTATAAAAAATTATTAATATCCATGAGGGATCAATGTTTTCTACCAAGAGGAGAGCCTCATGATGCTACCTGTCATTCCAAACCCACAGCCTGAAAGCATAGCATCACATTATTCTCTGCATGCAAGTGTGTTCAATTCCTGGCAGCTCGGGCCCGTCTGCAGGGCCTCCAGGGACCAGATAACTCTAATCATGAGATGTGTGTTGTTCAGGTACAGCGAGTGTATTTAGCATGGCAATACCAGCTGCCAGAATGTGCCTCCACGCAGATTTATGGGACAGTGAGGCTGCTTTGATCTCTGATACTTGCTACTGTGCTCTGCAGCTCTGCCATGAAAGAGACTTTACAATTAGATCAATTCAACACAAACAGTGGTGGCAGGAGAGCGAATAAAAGCCCGAGCTATTTATGGCTATTTCACACACGATGACAACACTTATATGAGGTTGCTCTTAATTAGCTGGAATGTCTCTATTTTTACAAACCATCTGACAATTTCCAGCTGTAATTACTCCTGCCAGCTAAAGCTGTCGTGCACCCATGTGCGCTCTTATATCACCATGACCAACAACGCTGCTGCATACTAAACACACACACACCAATCTCCCTCTGCACCGCACTAAGTTGAGAACACCAGGACCAATTTCAGCTCTTTGCATTTGTTTATGAATCACGAAACATCAGTGAGGACCTGACCTGCATTTACAGCTACCTTAACACTCGGCCATGATTTAGCCATTTGGCAGGTTAAAGCAAAGCACAAAGGCTGTTTGACACTGTCATCTTTCAAGATGTAAAGGCGCACTAGAGTAACACATTAAACTTTAACCAGGAGAGCTACCTAAATATTTTAGAGGCCAATTCATTATAGACAAGGGGCAGACAACTCGGGATAGATTTCCTCTCTGTGCTAACTGTAAATTAGGAACAATGATGAAAACTAAAGGTCCTGGGTGGAAACATGCTGAAACGTGCAATTAATCAATCTAGAACACAGCGGTGCAACTCCAGCTGCTTTGATTGATATGCTGTCATGAAGACTGATATGTTTGGCTTTATTAAGCTTCTGTATGTACAGAGTGAAGACAGACAGAAAGATGAATGTATAAATCTTTATCAAACACATCCCCACCATTCACTGTCTGACAGCAAAGTTTCTCAATAATTAACAGCCATTTGAACCTAATTGTTAAGCACTTCTCAGAAGGGTTGTTACACATTAATTACTGCATTGCTTTGTTTGGGAACATGTTGCTGTTGTATAACTGTTTAGCTCAGAATGGGACAGAGAATAAATGTGGGCTGAAATTACTACTGTAACAACGATAACTCATGACTTTTTGATTTCCCTCATCATCCTTTTTGCCAGCCATAGCAATCAATCATCGATAATCAATCTGATGTGTTTCCCAGCAGTTTGGGGAAGCTACAACAAAGGTAAAAGGAGAGTGTATGCTGGACTTTAGATGTGTCACATAAACACAACAACTAATGTGACAGTCACTCGATGTCTGTCATCAATTAGAAAATACAAATGCTCAACATCAGCAAAATAATGGTCGGACTAAAAGTAATGTTTCTCATGTGCTAACATGAGCTATTAAGAGCTACACGCCAATTAGCTGAGTAGGTTAAGGTGCATTTTTTCCTTATAAGGGCTGAACATGATATTGTTTTACCTTTGCAATTGCGATGCGGGCATGTGCAATAGCAAATCAGGACATTGCACGTCCTGCAAATCGCAGGACGTGCAATGTCAGTCATGTAACTTGAAGCTTTTGTGTTGCTTGATGCAAACCAAAACCGCCAGTTTTCTCGTTTCCATGACTAGTCAACAATAAAAGTCTGTCTGATGTCACCTTCAGTGTTCACAGAGATGACCACTGTGCATGCAGAGTCAGTGTGTCCCCTGCATGTAGAAATGTACAGGCTATAGGCGACATGCTGCTACCGTCACAGATACACCAGAATGACGCTTGAGGCAGATGCTCATTTACAGATTTGAAAAGAGTGTATTCCTGCTTTCAGCAGCAACTTGTCCTGGTGTTCGTTAACGCTGTGGCCACATAAAGGCTTACAGACTAACGGAGCAGATATGCCACTGATAGTTTAGGGACTACACCTGCAGCGCACACAGTGAAGTGTTGTGTGAGTCACAGGCAGCAACAACATTTGAAATGTTTAAACAGTACAGGCTAAGTAACACAATTGCAAGCCACACGTTTATTTGTCACTTAGTGCTCTCTCAACACTTCTGTGTTTGTGTGTCAGAGGGCCTGACCCAGTGACTGATGAAAGTGGGAGGGGGTTTAGATATGAAATCAGAAAATGACTTCAGCACCAAAGTAAAAAATAATATAATTATTTGAAGGACATTTTATTTTATGTAAATATAAAGACACCGATTATATATGTGGTACTGTAAAAGTATATCTGGTTTGACTTAATCTCATGACCTGCATGGTTGTTAATATTTCCTTTGTACTGTAAAATCACACATTATAATCATTTAAGCTCATAAGTGACCTATTTCCTGTCCCTTTTCCCTTTCATAATGCATGTGTTTTTCTTTACTTGGGTACTCATACTGATTGGTCTGAACGGAATATAACATGTTATTTCTAATATGTTTATAACTCCTCAGAAACTGAATTTTAACTTGAACACCTCAGTGAAAAAGTCTGAAACCTGTTCACACAGAGGTCAGACAGCAATGCATGTTGTCACTTCAAAGCCCTCTGGAATCAATGGATGAAACTCAGACGCTGTAATCACAAACATTTTGCAGACATAATGTCACACATAAAGAGTGCTAAAGGCAGGACCTCAGACACTCAGTCAGTGAATAGACCCTCAACAAGCTTGTCAAGAGAGAAGAGAATCCCCAAATCTGATTTGCACACTTTCTTATTTCACTACAGATTGGATTAGTTCTAGATTGTTCTGCCTGGAAAGAGCAAAATGGATGAGAAGCAGATTACAGCCATTCAAATCTTCCATAATTCCCTTAAAACTTTGATCTAGTAGACGGCAGGAACAAATGTCTTGAGAACAAAGCTGAAACCATTGCTGGCACCTCTGGTGAATTTGGAAGTAAGTTTATTCAGTTTTTTAGTGTTTCAGGGCTGATTATATTAGCTCTATAGAACCACATTTGCAATCATAGGGATGCTGGTCGCCTAGTGGTTAGTGCGTGTCCCATATACGGAGGATGTGGTCCTCCAAGCTGGCGGCCCGGGTTTGAATCAGACCTGTGGCTTCTATTCCGCATGTAATTTCCCACTCTCTCTCTCTCTGATTTCTGACTCTATACTATCTATAAATAAAGGCCCAAAAAATAAACCTTTAAAAAAACAAACAAACCGTGGGACACTGATAAATACTTTACTGTCACTTTATTGTAAGCAAACAACACATTTAGCCTGTAGATCTGAGAAAGATACAGGTGAAATGCGTTGTCTGCTCACAGCAATGTTATTTTCAGTATGCCACGGTTTATTTATCATTTTTTCATTGTATGTTCCTGCAACCGACCAGCACCTGAGAACGTAGTTTGGCTGTGCACGGGCTACTGTGTTGGTCATTTAGATTGGGTATCATTACTTTTAATAGTGACTTGTTACATTACAGGATTACTGCCATTAAAAATCAATTGCTTTTGTTTTCTGCATTTCAAACTTAGAAAATGCGCTGGAGTACTCTTGTTACCAAAAATTAAAACCCTTTTGCGACTAGTTACACATAATGCTTATACTGTGCAGACGGCCCTGAGCCCACTGTACTTTTGAATGACTCTACAGTCATTGCACATCTAAGTTTACGGCCCATAATCTGTAACTGCAGCCTAACAGCAGGACTGACAGGGTAATAAACCTTTCAGTTTTTTTTTTTAATAAACAGTTTGTCAACTAACTGGCAGCGTTGAACAGCATTGGGCACAGCTGTTTCAATAAAAAAAATACAACACAGGCTCTTGAACTTACATTTCACCATCATGTTGTTTCTTGTCCCTGCTGTCCAAAAATTCAACATTAAAGGGGATATTTCCACTAAATAAATGCTGACCTCTCTGCCGGCTCGCTAGTTGAATTAGCTTTTTGGAGATTATTTGGAGGAGTCCGTACGTTACGAGTCAGTAAATGACCATTGGCTTTGTAACACCTGCTACATTCAGTGTGTGAAAGAAAGGCCACACATATAAGACCTGCCAGTCGTCTCCTAGTGCTTCAAACTTGACATGAAAATACCATCAATAAGTTAAACCAGCTCTCATAACGACACACACACCGATGCTGCCTGTCTTTCTCTGCTGACTGAGTGATTAGTCAGGGCACTTTAGGAAGCCCAGCATGTGAAGCAGACCCACTGGCGACCTTGAGTGGATCACATGATCAGCCATCTGAGTCGATCGCCGGCTCTGACCAAGCCCCGGCTCCACGGCAGTGCCCTGACTGAGCAGGGGAGGGGCTGCTTGGTGATATGATGAAAACCCTACTTAGTGTAAGCAAGCCCTGGGTGGAACAGATGGAGGCTCCTTCCTTCTTATGCAACCCAGCAGTAGTGAAGCAGAAAATATGATGTTTATTTGACTCCCAGGATTCCAGATAAAATAAAGGGTCTAATAAACATCCTGAGAATAATATATAAGGTTTGTAGATTAGTCTGGAAGTTAGATTAACAAAAGGTCAACATGCCCCAACCCTAAAATAAAAGCCTAATGCCTGGTATACTGCAGAAACTGCTACTGTACATTACAGTCAACCTGATGCCAGGTATTCTAAAATATGTGCATCATTTATCACATTTAGCCAGATGCACGATAATAACTTCTAAAGTAGAGTAGCTATAGAGTCTGTCTCGAATGCATGACTTATTCCAGATGTTCTGCAGCTTCCTCATTAATATTAATCAGGATCATAACAATTAGCATGCCTTATGAAGCAGCCATGAATGTTCGAGATAACTGTTTTACATTTTCATATACTACAGGAAAGTCTGAATGTTTCAGTAAAGTCATTTATAACTGCTTTTTTTTTGGCTCATTTCCTCGTCCCTCACTGTTGCCTTCGTTCCTTCTGTATTTACAGCTTCCAAAAATGTGATTGTGTTTGTGCATGTTTGTCCAAAATCATTCATTAAGTGGCAATGTGTATGCAACTGGCTGTCCAGCTTTGGTGAGAGGCTACAATTTGTGGCTCCATATTTATCAAAACAGTGAGATTAAACAAGCTGGGAGAAGAGAGCACATTGGTGAAAGGCTTTAGATAAGAATACACTTATAGGAAAGGGGGGGCTGCCTCCTTCAGACCCCTTTCTAAAAATAGCTCAGCTGGTGTGACATCATCAGTGCTACGCAAATACTGTCCACCTTTCACTGCTTTGGGTGCAGCAGAAAAGTCTGTGTGGAGTCTGTTATAGCCCAGGGTAGCATCTCTGTTTGTTGAGGCCGATTTCATGCACACGCACACAAAAATACATGCACATGCACAGAAGACAACACTTTTACTCTTTACATTTATTTTTCTTTTTAAAATTTGAGACAATCAAGAAAAATATTGATTGAAGAAAAAAACTCTCTTCTATCATTTGAGAATTTTGCATTCAATTTAGTTGGCAAATTCCAACTCTGACATTTCCTCGACTACCACCTCATCCCTCAAAATCACCCAGCATGCAACATTTACACAAGTACTTACAAGTGATGGTGTCGTCTGTGAGTCATGGCCGGGCTGGGATCCTCCGTGTCTGGTCTGGGGGAGCAGGAAAACAGAATGCTGAGGCAAACACTGACTTACATGCAGTTTAAAGCTCCCACCTACTCACACTCACTCTCACACACAAATACACACACACACCCTGACTTGCCATGCTGCTCATTCAAGCTTGGTCACAGTAGGGATGAAGACTCACGTACAGCACAGTCTCATGATGTAACCAGCGCCACACATCTCATTAACGGCAGCCAACGCACACTCTTTAACCTACTTAATCAATAGACACTTCTACTGTATATCCATTAAGACTACTTTATCTAATCTGCATGGTCAATATCTATTAGTGCTTGGAGGCAGGACTACGTTGTGCAACAAGAGGGAATGAAAAGACCCTGTTTATGTATGCAAATAAAAAGCGATCTGAATTAGATTTGTCTACATAGATACTACTTTGTTACACTACCAATTAGTATTTCTTTTAATATAATATAAAGGCTGTAATTATACAAAACATCCATTGACAACAATGTAAAAGAACGTTATGTATTGTATGTTTGTCACGTCGGCACAACTGCATGTGTGCTTTCATGTGTGTATTAGCACACTGAGGGTGTAAACAAACAAGGATTATCTCACTGTAAGGGTCCTACGTAACATCCTAGCAGCGGCTTAATGTACTACTGTGCTGAGAGGGGGGAGAGGATTGGTCTTACGGTCTCTATGGTAACCACTGGCTGCGTTGAGGGCGGGTCCACTGAGGAAAAGTCATGGGGGAATCAAATCCTTTCTGTGCTTCTCATCCAGAGCAGATGAAGCCTCTGCAGCTAATGGGCCATGGTACAAATCAGTGTGCAGGTACAGGTCTTAATCACAGTTAATACCAGTGCATATGAGCTATTCTGGTAAATACAGTGTTTGAGTTTAAGCTAGCAGATGATACTTTCAGCCAGCTCCGAGAGTTCCTGTATGCATATATATACAAAAGGCTGATTTAGCCTTTTTGGACTGTATTCTAAGCAGACTGAAGGGCCAGAAATATCAATAAAAAACAAACAAATGGCAATATTTAACAATCATAAGATTATTCTGTCTTTACAGTATCATGGCTCCGTGGATGTGCATTGTGGGTTAGTAAGTGGGATTATCACTAATGCTCAGAATGGACACTTCCTTAGTGTTAACATTAACATGCAAAGCTAAGATGGTATGCATCAGCATGTTAGCATGACAGGATTAGCATTTCACTTAGCTCCACTGTACATTGCAATGATTGCAATGATGTTTGGTCACAAGGACCATCGCCATCGTCGGGACCTGACGTATCTGAACGTTTTCTTCATAGAGTGCCAAAACAATTTCATGAACTTTCATGGTCCTCAACGTATGTGTAGTGCTATTGTGTGTACCTTTACTTTTCATTCAAACCATCATTTGGAGTCAGCTGTTTTTATTCAAGACTGTTGAACTGACTTCATGAAATGTGGTGTAAAAACTAATGTTTCCATCAGGATGAGATATAACAACTTGTGTGATGAACGCTGATTCTAACATGCTAACATGCAGATAGTGCTAAACTTCAGCAAATTAATATGCAAAGATTGGCCTTCCTTTTTGCGGATGGATGACAATGTTGCTTGGTGATTCCAACCAACTTGATTGACTTAACAACTACATGATGAATGCTTATGAGTACTGTTACTAGTCTTTTCTTTATCATGCTATCCCTCAATTGTATTGGAGCCTCTTTGGTGGATAAGATTTCAAGGTTGGCAAAAGCTGTTGTAGGTTTTTCCATTTATCTGCATGCAGATGTGCCAGCATTTGTCACCAGTACCGTGACAAGTAGCCTACATGATCCTTTAGTGGCTTACCATCTCTGATCAAAACCAAGGATGTTAAAAGCAACCATGCCAGAGCTACAGCCATTGAGGATTGAACAGAGGCTGCAGTGATGGGGAAAACTTTGCCAATGTGTAATCCATGAACCATTCATTTCAAATGTATCTATCGATTTGTCCTGAAGTAGAGCAGCTGAACAGCTACACATAGAACCAATTATTTAAGCAATCGGTTCAGTAGCTCTTCAGTGACGGACAATAGTTTTATCTAACAGGCGTTGTTCAAGTCAAGCGTTGTCTTCACCTTTCTATAGAAGGCAGTAAATTCAGGTAAAACTGCACAACACCGTATAAAGCCCAATATAAAGTATTGAAAGTGCCTGAGCATCGTTAAATGGACCTGTCTGATGGGAGAAAACCAGGCTGCACTTTGACACCTTTAAAAGAAGACAATAAAAAGCTGAATGACAACAGAGCGTTCAAGAAAATGGGCCAAGCATTTTCTTAGTTCACAGTGACATGACCTATAGGGTAAAACATTTCAAGCCAGGAGTTGAGAAAAGTGCAGTTGCATAGCCTCCTGGAAGATGTATGCTCTAGTCAGGGACACGGGAGGGAGGGTTGAACCAATCATGTTATTGTGTGATGAAGGCTTGAAAAAGCAAGGGGCGGACAGAGTGCTTAACAACAAAATAAAAAAATGCACCATCACTCAGCAGATATCTTGACTGCTGAATATCCTTTGCATGTATCAAAGTAGGCTTCACATTCCTCAAGGGAATACACACTGTGCAGAAACGGTTGAACCTCTCTGACATGACACGAGGCGAGGCAGAAAAAAGCACTGAAACATCAATCACAGGCGAATGCTTTACAGCAGTTGTCATGACAATAGTGATGGGTGAAAGCAACAATCCTCTACTTCCCCTCTCTTGAGACTTGCTGACATTCAGTCTAACTCTACTTAGAAACAACCTGGAGAGATCACCTCCATCTGCGCAAATGAGACTGATTCAGATAGGAGAAGTTCTCTGTCCATCCACAACCCGGGAGAAAATGTACAGGGGACACGTTTTTCAGTGTGATGAATAATGTTGGATCAGTCACTGCTTGTTTTAACTGCATGGTGTACATTGGATATCTTAAACCCATCCCTCTACAGCAGGGGATGAGCAAACCCCCAAGGGAACCATCATACTGCTTCTACAAACATCATACATCTTTAGATACTTATGGACCAGAGATACAGTGACAGCCTCATCTCTGGTCTGATTCATCATTAGGATTTGGTCTCTGGGGAAAAATAGTACATTCAGCAACTTTGTCTGATGTGTGTATAAAGAGCCTATGGCTGTCTGTCATGGTCAAAAAGGAGCCTCAGGACTACAGCACTGAGGAGGCCATTATTTATGTAGTCTGGTCTGGGGTATGTCTCCTTGCAAGTGCAAGATCCCTGTAGTCATTTAAAGGGGCTATATGTAACTTTCAAGAATACTGCGTTTGTAGCGATACCGCATGGCCGTCAGGCGAACTGCACCAGTAACCTGTTGCTCGCTCTCCCTCACATGCTCATCATACGTGCTCGTATGTACACAAACGAGCATCAACATCGCCCCTGAAACACTGGATATTTACCGGCATAATGTTTACAGAGGAGGTAAGTGGTCATACACATGTGAGAGTCTGTGAAGGAGTCTGTGTGTCTCATTCTCCATCCTACAAACGACAGTCTCGGCAGGCACTGCCTGAGAGCAGGAGTGTGTGATGAGTTTGTCCGCCTGTGAGAGCTCCTAGGACGGATATAAGTGTGGGGAAGGCGGCCTCTTGCTGTGCAGGTGAAGACCGGGAGTGTGTGATGAGTTTGTAGTTTGTACTGTTGATTTCTGTAAGCGGAGCGGAGTGAGGAGGATGTTGAGAACGCAAATAAAATGACACTGCCTGGAGCTTCCGCGGAAAATCGGACCCGGGGCAAATTGTATACAGGCAACACAAATAGACAGTGAACATCTACTTTTTCACATCAGTTAAACGTTCGCTTATTAATGGGCGATAAAAAACGATTTATACATGTAAAAAGTTACATATATATGTAACTTGTAGCTATATAGAAATCATTAGGCCGTTAGGCAGTTCGCCTGGTGGCCATGCGGTATCGCTACAAAGGCAGTATTTTTGAAAGTTACATATAGCCCCTTTAAGACACAAGGCTGGACAAAAAAATGCTCAGAATGGGCAAGAAAAGGATTCCAGGATGATAGCAAGATCGTATCAGCAAAATATTTTGGTTTGTCAGCAAATATTTTGATGGTGAAATATTGTTTACTATGATTCAAAGGAGAAGCAATCATTCATTTCTATGCTGATGACACTCTCATTTACTGCTTTGACTTGAGGAAGTACAAGACAAGCTGCGTCAGCTGCAACGCCTTCTAAATCAAGACAAAATGAAACATGAGCTCTTTACCATTTCATGAACAGAATAAAACAACATTGTCGAAGAGCATTGTTACCAGAGGTGGTCGTAAAATTCAGTCCCTTTGAACTTTCATCAGGTTCGGTTGTACCAAAATTCAGAACTTCATAGGGAAATGAAGCGTTAAGGTTTCTCCACTCATTGCATGTACTGGTACTCTACAAACTGGTCATATATTTCCAAACTAAGATAACTGGAACATTGTTAAATATTTTGTAACTGTGTTTTCTGCTTATTTATAGTTGAGCCTAACCCAGTCTCATTTGTAAAAAAAAGTTTCAGTCCCCCTTGTAAAAAAAGTTCTCTGATCTCATTGGGACAAGCCTAGGTAAATAAAGGACAACAATAATATACATTAAAATAACATTAATATTGAAAAAAGTGTCACTATTCCTCTGTCTGAGAAATGTCCTCGCCGCTTGTAATCATTTGGTAGAATGAGTCTAATGGTCCACTTATTTAACAGGCTCGGATGGAGGTGCCCGGTTTATGATTTGTTCTAGACATGTCTAATGGGTTTATGTCAGTTCAGCCTGCTTCTGGTCACTGGGCAGAGTAAACAATGGTTGGGGATATTGCATGATATAATTTTCAGATTTATTTCAATAAAGCAGAACTACACAAAATACCTGGAATTTGAGTATGATCTCTTATTTTGTGCACTTCTATATAGCCTATTTTATCTCATTACAAACGGTTCTTTAGAGCTATGTTACATTAAGGCATGTCTTTAATCATCCCAGCCATAGAGGATGCTAGTAAAGGAAGTAGGTTGGGAGGGAGGAATTGTTCTTTTTGTAGCCAGAGCTCCTGTGGAGTCATTTTTTTCTTGGCATCGACGAAAAGGCAGGCATTAGGGCCCAGAAGCAGAGGCTCTTCCCGATCAGAGAAAAAAGCCCGGGGCTCACATCAACAACAACACACAAACACGTCACTCCTGTATCTACACTGCCCCGCTTTCAGTCAGGAAAAGACAAGAAGCAGGATGGGGAAGAGGCTGTGAAGTAGCAATTCAATCACAAGATTTGTCACTGCAGTACATGATATGGCAGCTTATTGAGCGTGGGTTCTGTGTGACGAAAGCTATTTAGCAGATTGTCTCATTGGTTTGCTAATCACTTCTGTGCAGAAGCAGCGGCGGCAGTAACGACAGGAGTGATTGAGCAGCAGCGTGTGAGCGCTCGTGTGTTTGTGAGGGATTATAAGGAAAGTTGTGCAAAAGCCGCTCTCATCTCTGTGGTCACTGTCTCCCTCCTCCGGCTGTCCTGCCTCACATCTGAAACAGAGCCTCAAAAACATTCCTCCAGCCGTGTTCAGATCAGACTGTTTTGAAGTAGAGTTTTTGGAGATCTTCTACATACCCCAAGCACAATATATAATGTCAAAAAATGTTTTTGCACTAAAATAAGATCTTTTTTTATGTGTGATTAAAAGCAAATGATTATGAGATTTAATCGGGTTTTATTCATCTCATATGCAAATTGTGTATGTCCTTTGTGTGTGTTTATTAAATCAACCAGTGAGAAAAGGAAAGGGCAAATCTATCAGCCATAAAGCTGGAGGTTAATAAAGTAATAAAGGCATGGGACAGGACAGGTGTGCCAGTACTAGACCTGAGCATACCTTACGGGTTAAGAAGCTGCTTTGTCTAATCTTGCTAAACTCAACAACAACTAAAAGTGCACATAATGATATTTATTAGTTTAACATTGGATCAGATTATATGTGTAATGTCAATTAACCCCAGAGAACTATCACCAAACACTGCAATTCCACTTGACTTAATGCAGCTTTTGGAGAGACAGCCTTAGAATTTGTTGCTCTCACCTTTACTGTTTTGGTTCACTCTTACTGTTTCTCAGCAGCAGCAGCAGCAGCAGCAGCAGCAGTCAAGCAGCTGTTTTCTGCTGAGAGCAATATAAACTCACTGTATGCTACTTGCCCAGCACCCAGAGAAGACAGACGAAGTCAGCTGATAGGTGACGAATATAGAGCAGTTCAAGAGCTGCTAAATGCTCTGATCTTTGTATAGATAGGCAAGTATGTTTTTAATTAAACGTAGAACAAATATAGTCTTCCCCCCCTGACCAGTCCCTTTATCTGATAGGGTTGCATGCAAATTAAGTCCCAGACGTGGCTGTGCAACCTCACACAGAAACAGATTTCATTCCATTTATTCAGGAAGCTCAGTTAAAACTAGATTTCAGCATGCACGGTGCATATTGTCCAACAATGCAAATGAACCATCAAGCAAATGTCTTGTCTCTATAAGATCCTGCATTGTCATTGATAACCTTTGAGTGATAGCAACATGATTGGCATTATTGTATAAATGAGACTGGATTGTTTGGCTTGTGTCCTTATGTGTCCTGGTGAGTTGTGTGTGAATGTGTGAGTGGTCACTGTGTACAGCCAGTCAATGTTTTTGGACCAACAGAGGGCAGTGTGTTTTCACCCACTCAGGCCTGTCCCACTTGTCCCCCTGGACCCGTGCTTCAGAGCAGGGACACAGGGTCAACACATTGTTAATCTAAAATCTACTTTCATCATGGCTCACATTAGACTGCAGGCACACCTGAATAATTCATTCTCAGTGTCTAAGCACAGAGACAACCCTGTAGTGAAGGGCTCCGAAAGTGCTGCTCTCACCTCCAATCTTATACCCTACAAATCCAAAAGTTGGATGATATTTTTTTAAATTTCTGTTTCATCCTCAGCTTGTGTTCTCACAGACTGCTGCCTCGCCCACAGGCCAAGTGTTTGATTGGAAGCCGCTGACGGTTCAGTGCAGCACTGGAGGAGTTTTTGTCCAAAGGAAGACCCATTCTCAAGCCCAGAAATACCTAATTTCCCTTAATTTTTTCCCTCCAGAGGAAACATTGACTGACAGGCGGTGACACTGAACCAAAGCTGAATATTTAATCATGCTGTTACATTAAAGGCCACTGTTCTGTGCCATGTCATATGAAAAATGCATGCTCTGGTATAGCAGAAACCTAGTACAAGTAGAAATATATGCTGAAATATTGTCAGATTTATTTTATTAGAGTGTAACCATCAAATGACAGCACATGATGTAAGATTAATTTTATTTCATATTAAAACACATATCTCATGAGAATGTGTGAGTGGTGACAGTTATATTGAGGAACTAGAGAGCAGGGAAGTGTTGTGTTTCCACATTAAGTGAGTTCTCTGTTTAAAGAGGTGTTTTGTTTGGCTTGTAACATAAAGATTGTAAAGTCAAATGTGTTGGCTGTTATTGACCAAACAGCTAATTAAACCTTCAAGTAAAAAACTGCTGCAAATGCACTTTAATATGCATGAACAGAAACACCCATGCTAGTTTACGAAATGATCACCTCCAGTAGAGACGTAAACCTTCAGTGAGGCGTGACAGATCAAATGAACGTGAACAGTAATGTATGCTGGGGTATGACAGTACAAGACGAGCACTCATTAATAGCATGTTAAAAAAGAAATACTAATATGTCAATCATCGCTTAATGCTGCACACACATAATGTGAACACACACAGTGAATTGTGTGTGTTCAAAGATCTATTATTCTGATCCATATTTAAATACATACATATAATGTTACTATGACTCGGATGTCCAAACTAAACCGTGGCAATGTTTTCTTTAAACAAAAGACACACAGCTGTTTGCGTAATCCCCAGACGTGGTGTCCTGCTGCTCTGAACAAGACTTTTTGCAAGACTTGGCCAGAACCTGACGTCGGGTTCTCCTGGAACCAAGGAGCAAAGTAATAAAGGTATGGGACAGGACAGGGGTAAGTGTTAGTTCTAAACCTTGGCGTCTAAAGTATAAGACGTTAAGAAGCTGCTTTGTCTAAATCTTGCTAAACTCAGCAACAACTAAAAGTGCACATAATGATATTTACTATTTTAACATTGGATCAGATGATAATGTGTGATGTTTAATGTCAATTAACACCCAAAGAACTATCACCAAACACTGCAATTCCACTTGACTTAACAAAGCTTTTTAAACATACAGCATTAGATTTGTTGCTCTCACATTCACTGTTTTGATTCAGTCTTACTGTTTCACAGCAGCAGCATCAGGAAAGCAGCTGTTTTCTGCTGAGAGCAATAATAAACTCACTGTATGCTACTTGTCCAGCACCCAGAGCAGACAGACAAAGTCAGCTGATAGGTGACAGACATATAGAGCAGTTCAAGAGCTGCTGAATGCTCTGATCTTTGTATAGATAGGTAAGTATGTTTTTAATTAAATGTTGAACAAATACAGTCTTCCCCACCTGACATATATCCAGTCCTGTCCCTTTATCTGGTTTCTGTCAAACTAGGTCCCCAGTTGGGGGATGGTAAAGTCAGATCTGTTGGCTGTTATTGACCAAACAGCTAATTACACCATCAAGTAAAAAACTGCTGCAAATGCACTTTAAAATGCATGAACAGAAACACCCATGCTAGTTTATTAAATGATCACCTCCAGTAGAGACGTAAACCTTCAGTGAGGCGTGACGGATCAAATGAACGAGAACAGTAATGCATGCTGGGGTATGGCGTCGGGTTCTGCTGACATATTAGAGCACAGCATGGAGCAAGGTTGTAGGACATGGCCAACCCGGCCGCTCTTTCAAGGACACGCCCAGCCAGATGCTCACTTAAATTTCTCTTCGACTGCAAACAGAGCTGGCCAATCAGAGGAAAGTTACCAAGTGGCGAGGGGGGGCCTTAAAGAGACAGCAGCTAAAATGAACCGTTACAGGCGGAGGCTGAATGAGGGACTTTACTGACGCCAGTATCAGATAAATAAGGAGGTTTTTGAGCACATCTCGCAACATTACTCAATAAGTGTCCCAGACTGACATAATACATTATCAAAGAGAGTATAGACATTGTGACGTCATATACACTGTGAGCATGGTAAAATGATGTGTCATTTGCCAATAAAGAACTAACACTTGTTGAGTATTTTATGTAATACATGACTTTACAGGGATAAGCTGCATGGACCAAATGATACATTTTTATATGTAACATCCAATAAGAGTTGGCTATTGATATTCTCATGTGTAGTAGATTTAGCTTTTATAAAGCAGCTGTGGCTCAGTTGGTAGAGTCGGTCGTCTCTCAACCGGATGGTTGGGGGTTCGATCCCCAGCTCCTGCAGCCACATGTCCCATGTGTCCTTGGGCAAGACGCTTAACCCCTAGTTGCTCCCACTGCTTCGTCGGCGGTGTATAATTGTGTATATATGGGATTAGTTACTTCTGATGGACGCTTTACATAGCAGCGTCTGCCATCAGTGTGTGAATGTGTAGGTGTGACCTGCGAGTAAAAGTGCTTTCAGTAGTCAGAAGACTAGAAAAGTGCTATACAAGCTAAAGTCCATTTACCATTTACCATAAAGCCCGATGTACACATTCATTATCGAGACTTTAGGTATGTAACATTGGAGGTTTAGTTTTAATGAAAAACTTGAATATACATACGAAAGTTAAGTCAACAAGACAAATGGTAAAAAGGAAGTACAAATGTTTGAATATGTTTGCTTGGGGGGGTAAGGACACTCCTAAGATGGAGAAATACTTGCTTCTAACTACGTATATAGCACGCATAGCTGCCATGCATCATCTGCAAGATGCAGCATGCACATGACTGATAAGAGCAGTGTGGCAGCAGAGGGGATGTGACAGAGTCAACACAGCATCAGGGACAACAGAAAGATTGAGGACAAACTGATAGACCAAGTCCACAAATATACAACTAATCCAAAACTTGGACAATATTTTCTTGAATTTCTGTTTCATCCTCAGCTTGTGTTCTCAGACTCTGCTGCCGTGCCCACAGGCCAAGTGTTTGATTAGAGGGGAAGAGGGTATGTGACAGAGTGAGCACAGCAGCAGGGACAACAGCAAAAAGATTTGAGGACAAACTGATAGACCAAGTCCACAAATATCCAACAAATCCCAAACTTGGACAATGTTTGTCCAAGTGTCTGATATGTACGATACATCATTGTGAATGCACAGAGACAAACATAACGTTCTAATTATCCAGCAATAGATATGTTTGTATTAGTTGACTGGCAACTTTTGGCCTCTAGGCGTTTACTTTTTCATTAAATACACATCTGATGACACATTCTGCAGAAAGTCAACCGAAGCTGATCTGATGTTGCTATTGATTACTGATGTTACTATTTTATTAATTATGACCACAGAATAAACATAGAAGTAACCTCCTTGAGTGTCGCCATGTCTGTTGTTTACATCCTGCACATAAGGTCGTTGTATACAGCCTGAGCTCTCTGGTGTGCCCTCTAGAGGTATCCTCCAGCAACACGCAATGCGTCACACATAGTCAAGTATAGATACTGTCATGCTCATGACAAGCAAGGTTAAACAGCAAGAATATCTCTGGCCTTGAGCCAAGATTGAAGGAGAATCATATTGGTTTGTCGTGCAGTTTCTCTTTCTCAGGTAAGATTATGTTTTCAAACCAATAAGTCTGCTATGATGGTTGTTACAGCACTTTTCCCCCCCAGGCCTGTTCTTACACCATTTTAAGTATCCCTCTCTTACTTAAATATGTATTGTACAATATGAACATATTTCCTGAATCTCTCCACCATATGACCTCTTGGATAAAGTCAAGTAACAGTGCCTGCACAAGTCTCGATAAGTTACATTTAGGGTCCATTATACTTAGAAATGTGAAAATATCATTAAATCTAAGTGATCAGTCAGTTGGAGGCTATGCAAGACAAATCAGAATAAGCTGTTTGAATGTGATGTGAATCTGGGACCATTTGTTTCCTTTTCTTCAGCTCAGTATCACAAATAAACCTAAATCAGCTTTAAGTTTTGAAGCCTGAAATGTGAATACATCAGATTTCCACACAGTCAGATAAAGTTAAAGTTTGTGTCCTGCTCACATTCAGTATTATATTCAGTCTTCCTATGGGCTTTCTGACAGCGCTGTCAGCCTTAAAGTCAATTACAGTGGACAGGTTTTAGCAACCATGTTCTGGTTTAAAAGTGGTTTTTACCTTCTTCATTCAGACAGTTATTGAAAGAGAGGAGATCATCGCAGCAGCTGACGGACTAGAACTGCTCTAAATCACACTGTCTGCTGGTCATGCTGCCCCCAGTTTTGATCCCTCTCCTCTGCCTTCATCGCAATGACTTTGTTGTTAGTGGTCTTTTTGAGATATTGTTTGCAAAGTGTACATCCCTCCATGCCTTTTGTCCTTGTTTTGATTTTGTAGGCTACAATCAGCTAAAAAATAACACTTAGAGAATGCAAGTCAATAAGGATGTTTTTGACTGATTATTCCTATTATCATCTCTTTGTAGGCAGCTTCTGAGAGGAGTGTGGATGCAAAAGTGAACAAATTGCAGCATGTAGGAAAATAAAAAACATTGACAGACCAAAGGTTAACTTTTATCTAATATTGTCCCTCACAGAAGTCGTCAAAAACAATAGTATTTAGCTAAATTAGCTAGGAGCAGAGTTTTTTGTTTCCAGTTGAGAGAATGAGGCAGGTTTACTGACTGAGGGAGCAGAGTATCACATGACAGCTCTGCTGGACTGGTATTCGTCACTACAGGAAAGGCTTTACACCTATCAAGGCTATCACATCAATTATTTTTTCCAATAGATAAAACTCTATAAAAATTGTACATGTTTAATTATGAAGACTCTAGAGGGATACCGTAAAGCTTCAACTATTAGCCCATGCTTTCATTTATTTCAGTCTAAAGCTGTGTACAATCTGCACTTGTGCAAAAGCGCCATAACAAAGTTCCCCCGTCATTTTTGTTTTGTACTAATAGAGGGCGTAATATTTTTGTCTCAGTGTGTCACTCACTGTACAATGCGTTACAGCTATGGGGAATGCTGAGAGGAGTGCAAGAGGCGCAGCATGTGAGCACACAACAGGAGCTCCACATACACATGTATACACACAAATACACACAAATACACAGGTATACACACAGTGCTGTTCCGCATCACCGGCTCAGACGTTGCACATATTATTACCTCTGGTGGCGGATCAGGGGTGGAACGCCCCACCATTCCACCTCCATGTGTTACATGCGTCACCCCGGACAAAACAGGGACGCAAGTATTACGCCTTCAAATGGCAGTCTGTATAAGTAACCCTGCCTTTAATTATTTTCAAACAAATCTCTTGCAAAGCAAACACAGGAAAGAAAAAAAGTTTGGTCAATTTACACCAGAAAGAGTATTTCATTGTGTACGAAATTAGGACATAGATAGACTTAATTTAATAACACAACACTAATGTGATCTTGCTTTGTAAGGCAGTCCATCAAGGTCAACCTGCAGCACTGTGGGGGAGAGAGGGAGAGACCCCTGTTAATACGATCACTAACGAGTGCTGGGCAGGCCTATGGGGCTCTGTGTAAAGATTGTCTTAAGTTGTTTAAAGTAAATTATATAGCATTACAATTTTGCATGAGAGATGGAAACAAATGTTTTTTTCATAATTGAAACATTTATTTCCAACTTTAGAGCCAGCACATGCAGCAGAGTCCTCCCCGTCCCCCTTGTTACTCACTGAGGTGTAAATGTATTTAGCCTTTATCCAGATCATCGTGCAGGAGACTCTGAGAGGCAGAGCTCACAATCTGTGGATGCACGCTCACATATGATTCTCAGGCTGATCGTTAACCTTCCTTCTCACACTTGTATGCATACTTGCATTATTCTGTCTTTCCAGAAAAGATGTTGAAGTTAATCTTTATTTTTTTGCGGTTTTGCTGCTTTTTCTCCTGGTTTTTGATCTCAAACTATTTCAACACTTAATGCATAGGGACCATTGATTGAGACGTGCTTTTATTTGAGAAATGTGCTATAGTAAAAGAGACTAGGCCTTAGATTGGGATGGGCTTTTATTAGAAGTTTTACGGTAAGTTTACACAGGATAAAAGTTAACTTTCTCAATGTGACAGAAAACAAAAAATAGACTTTTTTTCTTAGGATCCTTTTTCAGATCAATTCACTGAATATGTCATCTCTACTTAGCAGCATGTGCTTGAATCTGGTCATCAACAGAATTATTCTGTATTTAACTGACTGCATGAGAGAAGTAGTGCAAGGTTTTGGCTTGAATCCACTGTTAAATTTAACTAAACAGTGCTTTTTGAAATGTGTAGCTCTACCGGTGTTCTACAGGTCTAGTCGTTCCTCTCTGGCCTGTCGAACCATTGCCATCACCCTGGCTATGTACATGCTCTCACCACTTCCTATATTACTGTCATGTCACAGCCAGAAAACAATGTAATGATGATTAAAATGATACTAATCGAAATAGCAAATGGCAGCCATTATCATTACGGTTAATTATCTCCCATTCCACCGCACTCAAAGTGTGACAGGGAGCTGTGGCAGCCAAGTGAACAAAGAGCGGAGCAATAACCTGAGTCAAAAGAATGAAGGCTCGACTCTGCAGGAGGCCTATCTGAATATTTCCCTCTGATTCTCACAGCTTGGGGTGTAAAGTGATACACTGTGATCTTACTCAACCTCAGCAGCTCAGTCTTTTTTATGATCGGCAATGGTTTGAAGCCAAGTTGCAAACAGCCCCAAAGAGATTTGGTTATTTAAGATTTTCAAAAATTAAAATAAATGACACAGACATAATGTTCAAAGTTGAAATTGATGTCAAAGAGTTATCTTTTACTGCTGTGACTAAAAGAGACACGGAATCCGCTTGTTGCCATGTTTACAGTGATCAGTCAACAGATTCAATGGCTTCAAATTGAATCACCATTGAACAATTCTCAAGGTCAACAACAACAACTGCTTCTTCTTGAGAGAGTCTAATCCAATTTGGCCTTGACTCCCGCCCCCCCAGCACTCTGATGGGAGATGGGAAGCATTGTTGCTCGCCTAGTAACCCTGTTGAACGATCAATGTGGCCTTGGACCCCTTTTCACCCCCCTGCCCCTTCTTGTCCTCCCGTGAAAGGCTGAGGGTGGAGCTCGGAGAACGATTGCTCTTGTTTTTCATTGCTGTTATCCATTGATGAACCTGAGTCTCCAAATCCTAACAGCTAGTCGAGTCCTGAGATGGGTAAACAAGATGTGAAACTTCCGTTTAAAAATACCAGCATTATTCGTTATGCCAATTTGCACTTGTTGATGTGATGGGATGTGCAAAGAGCACGGTATAGTGTGGTATGTCTTCTTTTACCAATAAAACCAAAGAGAAAAATGCAAACGTGTATCAATGGTGTTTTAACTGTCCCAACATATTTCACAAATTTCTTCCCAAATGCTAGCTTGTGTGGCTAACTACCTTTACTACAGAAGCACCTACTTATATACCGTCAATTCAAAAGTGAGGGACTTGTAAACATGGTAAATGCTAAATGGACTTCAGCTTCTATAGCATGTTTCTAGTCTTCTGACTACTCCGAGCACTTATACACTGCAGGTCACACCTACACATTCACACACTGATGGCAGAGGTTGCTATGTAATGCAACGTATTGCAACCATCACAAGTAACTAATCCCATTTGTACACATTCATACCCTGCAGACGAAGCAGCAGGAGCAACTTGGGGATAAGTGTCTTGCCCAAGGACACATCGGTCATGTGGCTGCAGAAGCTGGGAATAGAACCCCTGACCTTCCTGTTGAGCGACGATGCTCTCCCAACTTAACAGCCAGGTCTTAAGCCTCCTGACAAACAGCTACACTGCGCCCCCCCATCAGTCAGAACAGCCACAAGCCTTATGAATAACGCTTATCCTTCATAAAATCAAAACCGATGACTTATAAAACAAATACACCCCCGGACAGGTCTGCAGGTTTACAACACTGGAGGTTGCCACTTGATACAACCCCACTTTAAAAACAAACCAAAAAAAACAATGTATCCCTTTTCAATTTGTGCTGTCACCATCACATTAACTTTGCATTATGCCGCGCCATAAATAAGGGACGCTGTCCTAAATAGTAATTTTTGAACAGCTGAAAGACAGTAGGCCTATTTGTTACACAGAAATAGATGACATGCATCATGCAGCACACTCAACATTTCTAAATCTTTAAAGCATTATGAAAAAAAAAACACCCATTACAAACAGAAAGAAATAAACTAGATTTTATTGCTAATCTTTCTTCCTCTGTGGGTTTCCTTCTTCTGGGTGGAATTTTTACTCAAACAAAAAGGAGGTCACACTGTATGCAGAACATCTCAGCTGCTGTGGATCAAAACAACTGATTGGGAACTAGGCTAATGAATGCAGAACATGAGAAACTGTTTCCTCTCAGAGCGTTACTGTAGACGTCAGAGCTGTGAGTGAACCGAACACAAAATCATTTTTTAGTTTCTTCCTCTCTGCTCAGACAGAAACACTCCCATTGATTTCTCTGCTCTGACTGAAATCTTTAATTATATGCACTGCTAAACAAGACAGCAAACAGTGTCATAAATCTCCTCGTAACTTTTTCATTCTTTTCTTGAAAGCTTTCGCAGCCCTAAGTCATCATGCCGCTCCTGTAAATCTCAATTAATTGACTTTGTGATGTAAAATTACTGAGAGGTCAGACTTCTATTTTTAACAATATTGAAAGGGACAGATCCATTGTGTTTATAGTCTGATCAATCATAGCAGCAAGATGGTTTCTACCATTAATCAACAGAAAGAATGTTAAAGTATTAGCGTATGAATATGCAGACTTTGCCACAACTCATTTGAAGTACATGGAAAGTAAAAAAATCACTGTACAGTTTATGACATGCATTGTGTCACACATGTATTCTACACACAATTCTTATTTGAAGGAGAATCCAAAATATGGTGCATTTAACACAGTTGTTTTAGAATGAATGGCCACCATTATTTAAAAGGGGGACACATTTATTCTTTTTTAAATATAACTACAGTTCTGGGGTCTCATTTATAAAAGAGTGCGTAGAATCCATACTAAAAATGTACGTGCGCCAAAAACCCGGAAATGGCGTGCGCACAAAATAATTCAGATTTATAAAACCGTTCGTACGCACACCTGCACGCAATGTTCCCTTTATAAATCACGATCCACCTGGAAATGTGCGCACGTAGATTAGCACCATGTTCCGCCCTTTACACGCCCACATTCAACCATAAACGGTCAATGCAAAGCAGCTCGTGAATGAAAATGCATACAAACGACGGGGCAGATCAAAGGTTTCCAGCGCTGGATCGCGGCGAAAACCGGAAGTTTAGAGGAAGAAAATAAACTTTCTGACCCAGAAATGCAGGAGCTTGTGAATGAAGTGAAGGTTAGAAAGCACATAGCGGTAGTTTGCTGCAGCAGGAGGGGTCACAATCTTAAGAAAAAAACAGAGAATGACACCACGTTGCTGCCGCATTCACGCTGTCCTCCTACAGCGCCAAAACATTAACTTTTTGTCATTACGCACGAGTACATCTGCAATGTTTAGCCTATATGTTTACAGGACCCACTCTGATTCATATATTATCAGAGCGCTCACGTCAGTCAGCAGTCTCCCTCACTGTACGATATTATTAAACAAAAGTTTGAACAATGAACAACAACTTTTAATTGTTGGCCACATTTTTTCGAGGGAAACTCCGTCTGCTCTTTGACTAATTATGAGGATATAAAGGCCACATGATCGTGTCAGAGATGCCCCCAATTTAATGTCCACACTTGAATAATTTACACAATAAATACGTGCAGGTGATGAAGATGTGCTGAGTAACGAGAAGGCAATATGTGTGAAGCCACCGCTGTGTCTCTGAGCGCTCTGTGCGCCTTGCAGCTCAGTCATCTTTATTCAACTAAAAATCACACTTGATGATATTTAAAGGTATTAATGAAAACTGGTGGCTCTACGGTTTTTGTGTTAGTTTAAATCTGATTTCTACATCAGTGATTACATGAGTGTACAGTCCGGTCCTCTGAGGTCCGTCCGGGATAATTAAGACGAGACAGCGCCGATGAAATACTGTATGTGGCGGACTTTTATGAATGAATTTGTTTACGTTTATATCTTGTCATATTGAAAGTAACAATTGATAATGGCTCACTACATGCGCTCGTATAGCCTAAGTAAAACAACGGCCGGTTTTAATGATTATGATGACGTGGATCTGTCAGTAAGTTTGATTAGTGAAATAAAATGTGGAAGAGACATCAATACACATTCTGCAGGCTTCAATTCACCACTTCGCCGTCTGTGTCGCCAATTTCCCATGCCTCCAAAATGTACGTACGCATGGGTCAGAGTTTGCTTACCGGTGCGCACATTTTACCGTCAGGTTTGTTTTTATAGATCACAAACTTTGCGTGATTAAAGGCGTACCCCAGTTTCAGGGCCCGTTTTGTGCGTACGCAACGGTTATAAATGAGACCCCTGGACCGTTGGTGAACCCTCCGAGACCCCCTGGCTATGGTTTTGGTAACAAACTGCACACCTCTAAACTCAGCATCAAGTGGAGCTAAATATTTGAAATGAACAACTCCTGTTAGTATGGTGAAGGTGAGTCAACCTTTAATCAACATTTAAACACATTTATCCATTTGCTATGAAAACAGGATACTAGGGAGGCTGTTCTGATTATATAATCAGGACAAGAAGGCATATTAGAAGCAGTGTCTGAATTTTCTCTGGGTTATACACAGAAGATAGCGAAGTATCCAACAAATGAAAAAGCTTATTTTCAACTTTATACAAAGCAGCTGTCTAACTCTACTAGAACAACATATTTTGTGCAGGCACACTTGTTAGCTTGCATAACAAAGTGCACCAGCAGTGGCACCACAGACAACAGCGCAGCTTCAAGCCCATTAGTGACTTCTTACTATCCAACACACTCTGCTGAAGTTGACCTACTGACAAACACTGATAAAAATGACTTCAATAACACGCTCTCAAGATTGACCAGCAAGGATAAGCATGTATGTATAATTTTCCTTCGTTCTGTGTAAGAATAAATCTTTTCAATATTTCTGAACTTAACTTTTGTAAAAAATGAATGCCCTAGCGTAGTGGCGAAAAGTGGAAGGCTAGTAGACAGGACCTTTGTAGTTTGCTATGTAGCCACAAAGGACACCCAGTATCTTAACTTTGGGAGCCCAATTAGCACTGTGGGCAATGGGATGAAAAAAAAAAAACCTATGATATGTGTGCAGTCTTCCAGAGGTCTGGAACCAGTCTATATATTTATTGCTGTAACAACTGACATGGAGCACCCTGATAGGACCCCGAACTTATCTACCTGAAGATAATTTATTTTGGGATTTTTTTTTCTTTCAATGGCTCTGGAACATGCTCACATTTGAAGTCTCAAGAGAAGCCTGTGGCTGAGAGACCTTCTGACTCTGTGTAGTCACACTTTGTCCAGAAACCAGAGATCCACTAGCCTCTCCTGACAGAGTGGTAATGTGATATTTATATTGCCTCCTAACACATACATACTGTACACATACACAAAAACAAACACACACAGAGCTACCCATGCCTTGCAGCCTTGCCTCTCTACCTGCTGAACACTTCACACTTAATCCTGCTGAGCCAAGTCTGCAGCAATGAAGCTCAACGTCTGTCAGGAGGTGATTTAGGGACAGTTTTTTTCCTCTATTTTAGATGAAGATGATCCAATTCTAGTGAGTTTCAAGCCTGCCTTACAATTCACTACTGTGATGCCCATCAACATCTTAATGCTGACATTTTCCTCCTCCTTCAATTGGATATTGAAGACAGGATTACACATGTTATAGAATTAGAGTCGCATGGAAATCCAATTTTTGGTTGTAGGGTTGAATGGATCTGCTTCATGCCCTTGCTATGCAAATGAGTTAGTGCACTATAGAAATCTATCACTACATCCTCTGCATTCAGTGTGTTAAAGTGGAGCAAATGAAAGCTGTGAGGATGAGAAAAGAAGACGACAGCTGATAAAGAGCATGCGTCACTTTCAGCAGCAGCAGCAGCAGCGGTACAGCAGCAGAGCAGAACTGATCGCTTTCCTCCTCAGTTCTAATTTATAGTGAACATGAAAAACCAGCCGTCAAAGTGCTAGCAAGATTTTCTTTGCCTAAATTCAACACTTAAGTAGTGACAGGTCTGATTTATGTATTGGGTTGAGCTAAAATTTTTGCACCTAACCTACTTAAGACTAAACACATAACAAGAACAGAACATGACATTTGATAGAAAAGAGAGTCTGAAAGTAGAGTGTGTACAACAGGATCCCAAGGGATTAATTTTCATAATGTACAATTGCATGTCTGCACACTGGCTCTAATCTCTTTCTATGACGTACAAACACACACAAACACACAGGCTTGTGAATACAAACCTTGATTTTTACAGAGTTTAACCCATCCTGTACTTTCACTTGTATCCATATGAACTCATGTCTAAAGCCATTTATTGTAGAGTACTTCACAATAAGATGTACATCACGATACATGGGTCACAATATGATATATATCACGATACATGGGTCACGATGTGATATATATCACGATACATGATATGATAAATATCAAGATACATGCGTCGCGATAACAATTATATCACAATACATAGGCCACGACATGATCAGATCATGATAAATTGGTCACAATATGATATACTGTATATATCACTATACATTTGTCACGATATGATATATATAACGATACATTGGGGACATTAATGAGGTACTGATTAGGTGATCACCTGAACCAAATCTTATTTAACGAGGAAAAGTATAAAAACCACTGCTGTGGTCATCACTATCCTCTTGCAATAGGACCAGCTGGATGACAAAAACAGCGCTAGTAGTACCTCAAAAGTAATTGGAATAAAAAAAAAAACTATTGACCATGCCAAAAGAGTTGAAAAGAAAAGTTTTGAGTGAGGAAAAGAAGGGTTCAATTCTGGCTTTACTGGCAGAGGGAGACAGTGAGCGTCAGGTTGCTTCCATCCTTCAAATTTCTAAGACGGCGGTTCATATAAACAAGGTCAAGCAGCAGACATTGGGGACAACAAAGCTACAGACCGGCAGAGGGCGAAAAGGACTCTCCACTGACCGGGATGACCGTCAACTCATTCGAATGTCACTCAGCAACCGTAGGATGACATCAAGTGGCCTACAAAAAGAATGGCAAATGGCAGCTGGGGTGGGGTGCACGGTGAGAACTGTTCGAAACAGGCTCCTAGCGGCAGGGCTCAAGTCGTGTAAAACTAGAAAAAAGCCCTTCATCAATGAGAAGCAAAGAAGAGCCAGGCTGAGGTTTGCAAAAGACCATAAGGATTGGACCATAGAGGACTGGAGTAAAGTAATCTTCTCTGATGAGTCCAATTTTCAGCTTTGCCCAACACCTGGTCATCTAATGGTTAGACGGAGACCTGGAGAGGCCTACAAGCCACAGTGTCTCACACCCGCTTTTAAATTTGGTGGAGGATCGTTGATGATACGGGGGTGCTTCAGCAAGGCTGGAATCAGGCAGATTCGTCTTTGCGAAGGACGCATGAATCAAGCCACGCACAAGGTTATCCTGGAAGAAAACTTCCTTCTGCTCTGACAATGTTCCCCAACTCTGAGGATTGTTTTTTCCAGCAGGACAATGATCCATGACACACAGCTAAGTCAATGAAGGTGTTGATGAAGGACCACTAGATCAAGACACTGTCATGGCCAGCCCAATCTCCAGACCTGAACCCCATTGAAAACCTCTGGAATGTGATGAAGAGGAAGATGGATGGTCACAAGCCATCAAACAAAGCTGAGCTGCTTGAATTTTTGTGCCAGGAGTGGCATAAAGTCACCCAACATCAATGTGAAAGACTGGTGGAGAGCATGCCAAGACGCATGAAAGCTGTGATTGGCAATCAGGGTTATTCCACCAAATTTTGATTTCTGAACTCTTCCTAAGTTAAAACATTAGTATTGTGTTGTGTATAAATGAATATGAACTTGTTTTCTTTGCATTATTTAAGGTCTGAAAACATCTTTTTGTTATTTTGACCATTTAACATTGTCTGCAAATAAATGCTCTAAATGACAATATTTTTATTTGGAATTTGGGAGAAATGTTGTCAGTAGTTGATAGAATAAAGCAAAACTGTTCATTTTACTCAAACACATACCTACAGTTTAAATAGTAAAATCAGAGAAACTGATCATTTTGCAGTGGTCTCTTAATTCTTTCCAGAGCTACTGTATATATACACATGATACATGGGTCGCTATACGGTACATATCTCGATGGGTGTGACATGCTATATATCATGATACATGGGTCATGATCTGATATATATAACACGATACATATCACGATACATGGGCACCCAATATGATATATATCATTATACATGTGCCGCGATACAGCACATATCATGATACAAGGGCTGAGTCATGATATGATATATCACTATACGTATGGGTGCCGATCTGATACCTTTCATGATACATGGGTCTTTAGTCTTTGTTTCAACTCGGGCTGTCAGCATTAACTAGTTAATCGCGATTAGTTAAGGTTAAGGTCTGCATTTAGTTTTTTTAGTCAGGATTAATCGCAGGCTATTTTGTCGCACAGTGGTAAGCCTCTGCATTGTCTCCCTGTAGTCACAGTAATGGAAAAGTACAAGTGCTTAATTTAGCTTGATTTAGTTAATAAAGCATGACAATTGGTATTTTTCAATGAGAAATAATGTAATTTTAAACATGCGATTAAAATAGTTTGACAGCCCTAGTTTCAACGCTTTCTCCTCACTAGCAGCGTTTCTGCACTTCACCTTCATGATCACCACTGCTTTCTCTCTCTCGCTCACGACAGCTGTGGGCCAGCATACTAGCGGAACAGCGACCTCTACATGTGCTGAGGTCATAGTGAGGAATTTAAGGGAAGTAAAGGGAGCTTTTGAAACCATTTAATGTTTTGATGCGAGAGGCTAGAAAATCTATATAGTAGCATAAAAACAAATATCGCAATACATTGCTGTTTTGGTTATTTTCACAGCCTTACTCATTACCATTGAGCGCCGCCAGTACACTTTTACTTTGACCCAAGTGCTCAGTTGAAGCTCCATCTGTCAGTGTTGGCCAAGCTGCTGTTCCAGGATTGTTCCGGAAACTATTAAAGCTCTGGACTCAATTTGACTGTTATCAATGTAAGATACAGTAAGTTAAAGGTAAAAATGTGAAATAAAGATCAACGTTTTTTAAAGTAGTTAAAAGAGTTAAAAGACTAAAAAATGTAAGTGCAGAAGAGGCTCCTCTGGCTCTGCCGGCCTGTGCGGTCTGAGCTGACCTCTGGCTGCATGTGGGAATTATCCACAGCAATAAAATCACATTTTTTAGAACTTATTTAAAAGGGAAAGTCAAGTCTCACTCAGAGTTTTAACTTTGGCTCATCGACTGTACATGTTTTCTCTTGTTATTTCCCAGTGTCTTATTGAAAGACCTTGGTTATGATCTCACTGTTTTAACTTGACTTTATGTCCGTCTCTATCCTTGAGCTCTCCAACTGCCTTAAAGACTTCTGTTCTGTAACCATGGTTACAGCTGATCAAATATCCCAAAAGGGCAGTGATGGGGGTTTTAAATCACCCTTGGCACTTGTGCTTGAGGCGTTCATGCAGTCTTTGCATGAATTTAGACAGAGATGATGTTCAGTTGCATGCTTTAGTCTGCAGTCAGGCCACATTTAGATTTCAATTTTATTTACATATTTTCTGTGTAAATGTTGGACCGGATGTGTTTTTCATTTCACAGCTTGGATGTGGTGTATCCATGCATTCATACATCCATGCAGATTATGTGACACACAAACATTGCCCACAGAATACACAAGGATGACATTTCAAGTCAAACACACCAACATGTAGCTCAGCCAAAAAATGTTGAAGTCACATCCACTGCTGCAAAGATATCTCTATGACAGATGTTCACAGACCTCTCCCTGAAATGTGAGATCATGCACGCCTACATTGCCATTCACCGCAAAGATACAGTACTTCAATCTTGTATGTCTGCAGCCATAGGGTCGATCCATGAATGATTTAAAACCGTGCAAACATAGGTACAATATATAATATATAAGTATACTTTTTAGAAAAAATAAAGATACTGCATCAGGATGAAGAGGATGCAGTCATTCACTTTCTCACACAGGTACTGTAAACCAAGGAAAGGATGTGCAGCATTCCCTTTGTTTCCAAAACTACTTCAAAATGACCCTCTTCAATGACCTTAACCGTGCCGTGGTTACCAGGACTTGTTTCTCTTAAAGCATCAGGACTGAAGGAAACTGTAAAAGCACTTCACAAACTCTTCAAAAGATACCAAGAAAACATTCCATTGCACTCTTTACATATTAAGACTCATGATGGACAATGTCAAAATGTATGGATGTCTTTTTTTTTTATTCCTCATATTCTTTAAAACTTGGCACCTTCATTACCCACAATGCTACTCAACCAGTGACAGTTCAGCAGGAGATCTGGATGTTTTATGGAAGAAGCAGCTCCAGACTCTTGCCTCAAGTAGGTGAGGAGCTGGCTAAACTAGGCAGGTATGCTCAAATTTATTTGAGTTCATATCCAAACTCTTTTTTTTTGTCATTTTAAAACTTGGTCCAAACTACTTTGAAGCAACTTTGAGGAACTTTGTTTGTGTCAATTTTGGCAACCCATGAGTACAAAGCTGCATCCGTATCTCTTTGCTTTTTACTTGCTATTTTACAGATATTCTAATAGGGCTTTCACACTTGCAGAAAACTCCTGAAAAACTCCTGATATTTGCAGGAGGAGCTGTATGTGTGAACGCAAACAGCCGCATCGCTCGGACTTCACCCAAAGTTTCTCCAGAAAACCCCCTAGTATTTTTTCCGCAGCAAGTCCGAGTGAGCTGATGTGAGAACGCAGCAGGATAATCACAGAGGAATTCACCTCGAGCCAATGGGAGGGGGTGGTGACGTTTATATACTGTGACTGGAGTGAGTGCATCGACTGTCTGCGCACGGCCGCATGTAATTAAACAGCTGCATTATGTTTTCTGATCGTCAGTATGTTGTTCCCCGCCCTTTTGTTGATAGAGTGATCTAGTTGAACTACACGTAGCTATAGCTATAGCTCTGTTGCTTCATCCGCTACTTCTGCGTTGTTTTTTTATGTCATGTCTTACCTCGGGAGACCCCCCCGCCCCCCCTCCTGTCTGACAGGGATAGTCTCCCGCTGTGAGGAGCATATGTGAACAGGCAGGTCAGGAGAATATCCGGAACAGTCCACCTGAAAATATCTAGCAATTCTTATTGTCCAATAGTAGCAAACAAAACCACTTCCTTCTGATATGAAAATAAAGGAGTGACCGTGAGCTTGCCGGAAAGAACATACAACTTCCTGATGTGTGAAACAAGAAATGATCCTATTTGCTGTCAAAGAACAAGTATCATCCCTGTTGAAGAGAAGTGAAGAGAGGAAATGAGTTTATACTCTGAATGAATTAAAGTTAAGCTGATGTGGATTTTGCTTACAGCAGTAAAAAAAAAAGAAGGAAAGTCCATCTTACACAAGCGTATGCAAAACTACCCAGAGATTTGGGACATCTCCAAAATGAGACAATTATAAAAAAATAACAATCCTTTTAAAATCCAGACATTTCCAAAATCTAATTCTCTGCTTTGCTGAGCCATATCAGGATGATAAAAACTGGCAACTTTTGTCATTTGAATTAAAGGATACATTTCTCACATCAGCAAACAGAAAGGACATGAGTTCAATAGAGGCTGGAGATGCATGAATATGTTTAGAGAAGAAGACAAAATGTCTGAAAAGTATAAGAGAGAGTATGCAAACCATCACCCACGTTATTCAACGTGGCCTTGTTACGGCCTACACCCTCATTACCATGCTGGCCTTTTCAAATAAGTAAACACTACGTATCGGCAGCGAGGAGAATAAAAGCTGTATATTGCATATTGAAAACTGCAGTTACATTTGCCCCGCTTCGGCAGAACAATAACAAAGTCTGCCTCTGGCTGTAAAGAAAGAGAAAATGTTTATACACCAATTTCCAGTGAGAGAGAGAGAGTGAGGGAGAGAGAGGGTTGATGAAGAGGAATATATTCGTCTGAACCTCTGACCTGGCTGTGCACTGGCATGTTCACAGAATAGAAAGTTTTAGAATATTTCTTCTATTTCATAGTAGACCCAGATCTCCAAATTATCTGTTCTCTACAAACATTGAAAGATTGCACATATTTCCCCACTGATGCTCAAGTATTCTAAATTATTGCCACATGTTACAGGAGTTGTTTGGTGTCTTCAATGATAGAAGTGCCAGGTGGTGGTGTGCACCCTTAATCATCGCCTGGTCACATCTATCCAATAGCATTGCAACAACCCATCATTGGTAGCCTCTTATATTGCTGCCTCCTGTTCATGCCATGGTTATGTGCGACCCTCCACCTCTCAATAACTGCCAAGCTTTTGCAGTTTCATTTTTTCATTTGCCTCAGATGACATCGACCAACACCTCCACCACCAGTGTCTGGACTCTACAGGGGGGATAGATTTTTCTGCTGTTCAGGGCTGACATCCTTCAATCAGCCTATGTCCCTGTAAAGTTAGGCCCCTAAGACACTCTGACTATAACTCATTACATTATCATTCATGTGGACCACATGTAAATCATTACTTCGTTTATTTCTCTTTCCTGTTTGAAGTTATATTCAGTAGAGAAAAATAAGAAATGCATATAGAAAGTGTTTTTGTCTTTAAGTAATCAGCTAAGAAAATAGATGTTTCAAGTCCAGCGAAATTCTAATATGTTCATTACACATCAGCAGTCCATGGGTTAACTCGTTTTACATATAATAAATAGCAAAAAGACAACAGTAGAGTCAAATAAAAAAATATACCATTAAAACAAACCTTTCAGTTTGCGTCAGCATGTAAAGGGTTCAATGAAAGAGGACAGTATGTCACCCTATCAGAATTTTCCATCTCTGCTGTTGCTAGGCTAGGGTTCCCCCCAGAGAATTATGAGCGTCAAACACTTCATTTCCTGCATTCTGGTGAATTTATATGCAACAATTTGTGCTTTTTCTGAATTAATTTATGGCGGAAATTTCTTTACTATGTATAGGAAATTATTATTATTAATTATTATTATTATCAGGAAATTGAGAAATTGTAAAAAATATACATTTGCTAGCCTTTGTTTTTTGTATTATTTGTAGGCAGTAGTTCCCAGACTCCCCCTCCTGCTCCCCTCTAAACTGCACCTGCATTACAACATTACAGACTAAAAACAAAAACCCATCAGATCCGTCTGCTCCGCGACCATAGACTGTATAAAACCACGACTCCTAACCTGACCGGACCTGATCCATTGACAAAGCGTGAGCGAGAGTAACTTGCCTGCGCACGCGCGTGTGACTGTGCGGCAAGGTTAAGATGGTATGGTCCACTATAGGGGTGTCTGAAACGATTGGAAACGTATTTACAGGTCAGAAGGATATATAAATGTTTTGAGCCCCCCGAATTGTTTTTCATTACCTCTTTTTTCGACCTTTAAAAAAAAAAAAAAAATTTATTTGAGGGGGACAAATCTACCTTTTCTAAATATTTGGGGGGGGGGGGGGGGCATCCCCTGCGTCCCCCCCGAAATCTACGCCTATGCATGAATCACAAGCTTGCTTAAAGTTAACCAAATAAGCTAGCTAGCTTTCTCCCTCTATTGAAGCTGTAAGTCATGTTACTGTTACTGAGGAGGATGAAGCAGATAATTGATACCAATGCTGTTTTCAATGAGAAGTTGATTTGTCTTTAAGTATTTACTGTAGCTAAGGAAATAGATTTTTCAAACCTAGCAAATGTCAAATATGTCCATAACTCATCAGCAGTCCATGGCTTAACTTTCTGCCTAATTAACAGCATAAAGATTACATTTGATATGTGAATTGACAGCAAGACACATTAATAGATTCCAAATATGCCTCAAACAGTGGTGCTCAAGAATAACAGTGATTTGGTCCAGCCTTCATTGCACTAACATCTGGGGAAATAAATCAGTGATATAACATAGCATAGCATGTAATGCATTCATATTTAAAGCCAAGAGTTTATTGTTTTGTTTTTTTACATTTATTTGTTAATTATTGTCGGGCATTTTTATGTCTGTTTTATTTTCAAGTAAATTTGAATTAGTTTCCGTTTATCTAGAATCAATACATTTAACAGTAAGCCCCTGCTGTATCAATATAAAAATCATGACTAGCGAGACGCCTGTGGACACTGAGCACTGCAAACATGTGATGCTGCATGGTGACAGCCAGTGATTAACTGATTACAACCGCACCAGATAATCTGACCGATGCTATGCTAGGCCACTACCCCCCTTTGGCATGAACTAACCTCCAGAGTGGTGGCAGAGGCACAGATCAATTAGCTCCTGCTCACACAATCTGATATCAAGAAAAGACTACACACACAATATAATGTTAAACATTAAAAATCAGTTTCAAGAGAATTTCTCAGAGTTAATCCAGACCCATCCCTGCAATCCTCAAACTGTGTGTTTGTGTAGACTTCATTGCTTCATATGCCTACTGTGTGTGTGTGTGTGTGTGTGTGTGTGTGTGTGTGTGTGTGTGTGTTGTTTTCCCTTAGGCACCAGAGGGGTAAACCATCAATCTATCAATTACAGCTTGGCGCAGCCCCTCTTTTCCCCCCTGAGGGTGCAGTGAGGCACACTTTAGTGAGAGCAACACCCCTCTCCCGTAGATCTGAGGTGGAGACGCTACACAGAGCTGCTGCCTTAAAACTTGTCAACGGGAGGCGGGTGGAGCAGATACAAACTCCAGCTACAGCCCATCAGTATGTGAAAGCCCAATCAGCTGATTTACACCAATTACAAATATATTATCCTGGTGGCCAAAACATAAGGCCCACATGTTCTTTTCCTGATTCCTGTGAATAGCATGCATCTTTTTGGCTCATACACTCATTTAGACGAGCAGGTTGTTTAAATATGCTACCCAGCGGTTGTAATGAATATTATGGCGTCTCTAGCTTTGCAGTGTGGCATCGTTGTTCATATTGCATGTTGGTTGTGTTATTTGTGTTGTTCACCAGTCTCTTGCAATATTTGCACACTGTTTATGTTTTGTACGCAAGGGCGGCGCCAGGGAGGGGCTAGGGGGCGCTGTAGCTACCCCTAGGATAGCCATAGCACCCCTCAAGCACCCCCAAGAAATTTCTGTGGTTTATTTAGAATTTGTAATGTGTGACTATTATAATTTATCATTTGAAAAATGAAGACATGCATAAATAAAGCAAACATATTGTAGACTAAAAACATAAAACAAACACAGGTGGTTTAGCCAATGGGCGCAGCACGCATTGAACTTTTGACCTGACTTCGCTCCACTTCCTCCTGTTAGCCAGAGCACAATTGTGTACCAAAGGGGAAAACAGATCTCGTTTTCTAGTCCCTAAACGTCCACGTGTGGAATTAAGAGATTTAATCCAAACTGACAGAGACTCAATCCAAACCTGGAAACGAGTGTGATGAACCTGGTAGGGCTAATACAGGTGATGATGACAGGTCTCATGAAGCCGAACACTGGACAGCGACAAAAATAATCGATGCCTCCGCAGTCAACCAGAACAACAAACAACTTGGGAAATCATCAGGTAGAATGAAGAGCTACTGCTCAGTCAGTTAATTTATTAAGTCCGTGATCATTATGTGCTGTAATCTGCATAATGGCTGTTTTACAAATAAATCTTAACATACTTCATAACTGGCTGCTGTGCCAAATTAATAATATGACGAACAATACTGCTTATTTGTGGAGGTGGGTTTCCTACAGCTATGATTGCTGTTCACTGTTCTTTGTCCTGAGAAGTTGGTCGCTTGTGGTACAGTAGGGAGGAGGGGTGGCATGTCATGCGTTTGCACCCCTCCATGTTGTCAGAGCCATGGTCCAAAAGCAGAAAGCGCCCTCTGCTGGTTAAAAAAAAAGCATACTGCAACTTTTTTTTTTGTGTCTTATCGATTTAAAGGTGCACTATGTAGATTTGGTAGTGAAATTTGAAAGTTGGAGAAGTGAAACAATTCTATGCTTTATTTTCTGAACTGATAACACAAACTTTACTCAAAGAAAAATATGGGTCCTTGAACACTGTTTGGAGCTAATAAGCTACCAGGAGAGTTACGGTGTCACTGTTGCGGGCCCACCACCACAACTTCTCGCGTAGCATTTTATCTTCAAAGAGTTTTCCAGAGGCCGACTTTTCCTCTGAGGACAGTTTGTGTATTATGGACATAAACCACAGAATCTGTACATTTCTCCAACTTTCTAATTTCTCTACCAAAACTAGTGCAACATTAAATTGTCCATTATTGTATTGATTTTAATGGTATTGTGTGGCACTGTTACATCCCTAGACCAGAAATTTGTTTTAGTATGCTGATGTTCAGTTTCACTTTTTCCCAAAACTGAGCGTGGTTATATCTTATCAGAGGCAAGCATCTTAATTATATGTCTTTGCTAAGATATATTAGAGTTTTCCAGTTTATGGAAACATTACTCCTCGGTGCCAGGCGGTGGCATCCTCTCTCCTGAGGGCCTGTTAGGCTCCGTGTGACTGTTACTGAGGGATGCGCTGGCTGCCTCCCAGTAACTTGCCAGCTGTTTCTCCTCTGAAATCATCCACTAACACACATAGACAGAGGAGGACACTCTGCTCTATCTCGTACTGGGTGAAGGGGCAGGGTACCATCCTATGTGAGTGTTCCCCCAGTGAAGGAGTATGGGTAAAGTCGAGTGGCTGCAAGCGTGCATGGTGAGTAAGCAAGAGCAAGAGCGAGAGCGAGAGCGAGAGCGCGAGAGAGAGAGAGAGAGAGAGAGAGAGAGGGGGCAAGTGGCATCCTTCCATGTCCAGAAAGTTACACAACATGCAGAGAAATAGATTTGCTAATTGTACAACATCACGGGTAAATCCCTGCTTGTGGTAATTACTTTTATTCTGGACTCGGGGTTTATAATAGTAAGGAAAATTACTTCTTACATCATCTGGTGTGTGGTCGTACCTTGTACAAGACAGCAAAAGGTTGCCATAATGTGGTAATTACAGCTGTTCAGGAAATGCTGGAGATTTCCTATTTCCCACTTGTGTGTCTTCATTAGTAATGTTACACAGTTGACAGTAAAGCGTATAGGGACTAATGAGAAAGTCGTCAAAAAGTCAGTGACAGCTGGAAAGACAAAGGCAGAAAAGAGTACAGAAGGTCTTAGGTGTTTTTTGTCAAACTGTTCTAACACCCCAGAAGACAAGAATTATGCCCAAAAACAGATGAGGGTGAAGTTGTTCGGCCTTGTGGAAAAGGTCATCTTGGCAGAAGTTGGGTCTCATGTCAGATTTCATATTCAGAATCTTGTTCAGAGGAAGAAAAAAAAAAAGAGAATTGGTTGCTGTATTTTAATTCTCAATGTGCCGTGATGTGTTAAATTGCTCCCATGTCAGAAAATAACAGCCCTTCACAGTGAAACACACGCCCTTGTCATTTAAAGAGGCTTGTACTGAACACAAGCACTTTCAGCCAGCAAGAGGGATGTGTGTGTTTATGTCTACATACATGTATGTGTGTGTGTGTGTGTGTGTGTGTGTGTGTGTGTGTGTGTGTGGAGGTGGGGTTGAGAGCCACGCTGTTTGAGGAACTATCACACCCTTACCTCCCTTTAATAAACAATCCGTTACTAATTACTTTTATTATAAAGAAGACAGCAACAACACAGGTTTGATCAAGCTTTGTGATGCCCAAATACAACTCTCTATTTCCATTTGTGCTTATGCAGCTGTAGTACAGTACCTTCTCTGTGCTGCAGCCAGCCAAGCATAACCTGTATGTGTTTTAATAGGTAGAGGTTGACCTTTAGACACAAAGGGCAGACAGCAGAGCAGCATCTGTAATACCATTAACCCTGGATTAACTGATGAACTTATCAACATCGATTTACCGTAATGCCGGCTGTTTCCCTTGGCTGCTTCGAGGGCACCAATCAAGCTTTTATTTGCACACACACACAAGTCCTCCACAACACCTGCTGCCACCTCAGGCTTGCCTAATATCACACAGAGTTGTCAACTCATTACCCTCCAGTCAAGTTGGTGGAGTGAGCGGACTCAAAGGTTTTGACCCAGGCAAACCTCAGGCGTCTGGTACTGCATGAGCAGACAGTCAGCTCTGTGTGGACTGCTAGAGGGAGAATGTACAGTTTTCTTCTCCGTGACGGGATCCAGTAGCGTCTCTATCCATTGTCACATGATTATGTAACCTTGTACAGTATAATAGCTGTTGATAACTTGAATAGCAGAAACCATTTTAATAACAAAGGTAAGTCTATAACTTCTTGAAGTTAAATTCTAATTCAAATGCACTCTTCAACGTAGGAACATTTTTGTGTGGTACAACAATCTACTCTATATATATTAGAGATGCAACAATCCACTTTTTTCAGTTCCGATCTGATTCCAATACACGTGTACCGATATTTTTATTATCATAACTTATAGTTATACTATTGTTGTTTGTATTTTGTGTAAGGCTACACAAAGCTGTAGTAAACCCGACATTACATTGCATTGTGCTGGCTTCACATACAAACAGGAAGCAGCAACAGCTGTACGTTTTTCAAAGTAAATCTTTGAAACTGAAGTGTAAGAATTGTACTTTTGATCATGTAGAAGGGGCTGTTCAATCTCGTCTGAACGTCGTCATGGAGACGACTTGAGGACACTTCCTACAGTTCAGTCTGAACGTCTTTAAAGTGAGACTGTACGAGCTGAACTACCCAAATCTTCAAATAAGGTTAAAACTAATACAACCACGGAATAACTGTACTTATCACTTACAGTATAATACACAACTTGCAGGTCTCTAGGACGCACGCACACCTCTACTGGTGCTTTAGTCCGTTAATTGGGCCGTAATTAGTCCGTGCACACGGCCGTTCCTCTCCTTTCCTACTCGCTGCACTCTCCTAACTCTGCTGCGCGTTCCCGCTCCGTAAATCCAGCGCGCCCGCCTAGAGTGTGCAGCGCGCGCACCTGCTCACTAGAACTTTCAGATGCGTGCAGCAATTATCCATCTCGAGTTTTGACTGCTTTTTGTACACACAGACTATTGATTAATCATATAATATGACCAAAGTATCTGCAAGACTTATCAAACATCCAGCAATGAGAGGATTCATGTCTGACAAAAGAAAGTGTTCAAGGTAATGATCTTTGACACAGTTTCAACACCAGTTTTCAATATGCCAAAGTGTTTGCATGGAATAAAAGTGCAGCAAATTATACTACAAAGCAGCAAAAAAGACTGCCAAGGACTACATCAGGAAGACACAGTTTCTACTTTAGCATTGACGTGGTATTCCTATCCTCTCTGATATTTTCTCCCATGTTTGTCTAGTTGGTACATGGTTGCTAGTAAGCTCTAAATGTAGTATCCGTTAAGCTGGTACATGTGATGACTTTCAGCTTTTACTTAGATGTTATTCTACCACTTTTGTCCATAGCTGTAGAAAAAATGTGAACATGAATTTCAACCTTTTTTCTAACATAGATAAACGTTTGTTTATAAATTGTACTTAGATGTGGCAATGTTTTATTTTTCTTGCCTTAAAAAAGGTGGAGGAGCAACCTCCTGTGCTCAGTGAAACAACTATGATGCTACTACAGCTGCTGAGGCGAAGGGCTGCAGTTGAGCTTTCTCTTTCTCATAAACGCAGCTGTACTCTGCCTCAGGCTGGAAGCAATGATTAATGTATGTGGAGATCTCAATCTCAAACTCGGACAGTATTTCAAGCCTAAAAAGTCCATTTCAACATACCCAGCAGTGTCCTGAAGCCTTCCCAGATAATACTGTAGCTATCTTAATGACAAAGTAAAGACTGTATTTAATGTTGACAAAGGGAATTTATAGGCTCAATATAATAGTAAGTGCTATCTCCTGTGTGAATCTAGTGAAAATAAAAAGTCATAAGGAGGGCCAGCTGCAGATAGCTTAAGCTCAGTGAGTTCTTGGTGTCTAGTGGGTGCTTGGGACAGACCTAAATGCTCTGTGGTCTTTCTGATGAGACTGAGTATCTTAAAACAAATTTTATTCTCTTGCAAATGGTAAATGGACTTGCACTTGTATAGCTAGTATAATCTAGTCCTCTGACTACTCGAAGCGCTTTTACGCTTCAGGTCACACCTACTGTACCCATTCACACACTGATTTCAGATGCTGCTATGTAAAGTGTTTGTATGTATATGTAAAAGAAAATAAGAGAGCTATTGAACTTCACAGGAAGAAAAGATCCTCACCATAATCTTAGAGTTTAAAATTGATCCTCGTTTGAAATGACCAGAAAATGCCACTGCATTAAAAGTCTCAGATATTCAGACATTCGTGCCTGCCGACAACGCCAGATAAAGACTTCATCATCTCAGCTACCACAAGGTTGTTGTTTTAGTCTTTGATTTCTGGCAATTATTGGACATGTCGCCATTATATTGTGAACAGATATCCATGAAGCCCAGAGGATAAATTCTAATTACATTAGATACTGTAAACCGTGAAATTACATTTAGCACCAGCAGGTCAAAGTTGTCACCTATTTTGTTAAAAATCTCAACATGTAAGTGATGGATCAGCTCAGATTTTGGTAGTAGTCATGCCCTTTCAGGCTTATCTTTAATCGTTATAGTGATACCTCATCAAGTGCCATCTTGAAGTTGACCAAAGTTCAAGATGACAAAACCCCATCAACATCCCACAGGCCTCAGATTTACTTAGCAAATAAGTTCAAATAAGGTAATTTTATCATTGTTATGATTGATGTACTACTAAACAAAATCATGTCAACATTGTTATTGGTTGCATGTTAACATGCTTGTGTTAGCAATTAGCTTAAAGCCTCAAAAGATTCAGAGCTGCACAATCAATACTTTTATGATTTCCTGTCATACTTGTCATGTTTCAGGAGGAACCACTGTTGATCATGAATTCATGTATTTATTTACATTATAGTTTCTAGACTTTGTCGCTGACAAGGCTGAGCTGCTTTTTATTTGTATTCTATGTTGACTGTTGTGACCATAGACTGTAAATATTAATGGAAGAAGCCTGAGTGACGTCAGCCACGTTACGGCAGGGGATTCCAGAGGCTCATCGGCAGCAGACGCCATGCTGGAAATGCTGTCTCAACCTAACTTTCAGTCAACCTAACGACAGGCTTAGAGCTGGAGCTGAGGCGGGGTTTAAGCCTCTTAACAGAGGTTACATTGCGCCCACATGTTCAACATGTCAGCTACGCGTCTAGCAATGGATAACACATATCGTTCATAACATCAGAACAAAGCCGTTTAAAAAATTCACCCCCCCGTATGGTGTGTTTCAGTGATGACAATAACTAATCAGACCTATTTCGTTTTTTGTTCCAGGCTGTAAACATGTTTATTCATGCTGTAAAAACGGCTTTTTTTGCCAGTCATGTGGATGTGACTTCTGGTGTTCCTGGAGCCAGCCTCAAGCGGACACTCGACAAACTGCAGGATTTTGCACTTCTGCATTGGCTTCATTTTTCAAGACCGGAGGTTGCTGCTTAGTTGTGACCCATGTCTTCTTTAATTTGGCACCATGCTCGGATGACTAATCTAGTTTCCCCTAATAAAGTGTGTCTTTAAACTAATACTAGACAAGATCAAATAATGAGAAGCTGAAATTAAACAGATTCCTTTTTTAATTGCCTGAAAACCCCCCGAAAGCAATCCAGAAAATAGAACCCTATCACAGTGACACAAAAGCTCTTTTCTTGGCAATTGTCTTGTTTGTTGACAATAATTAAACTAATGAGTCTAAATTAACATGGTAATGATTTGTTGATGCTGATAATCCACATGCCGTCACCTTAATGACTGTCTTGAATTGAAACAGTTATAGTTTGTGTTGTCAGCATTAGGCAGGTGCCATCGTTGAAAAAAGTCAATCACTCAGTTGTTCCTCTGTTTGTGTCTTTAAAACAATTAAAACATGGGTTATATCTGTTTATTTAATTGAAAAAAAACCCTGCTCTACCGATTTAAGATCTCTTCCTCTCCAGCCAATCCCTCTCACGGGAGGAGCTGGTAGGGACGTAGATAATGACTGCTATAAAAGAAAACAAAACTTCTAATCAGTGCATCAGTGTTATTCTGAGGCTCAATGTAGGTATAGCAAGAGCGAAGAAAGGCAACATTAGATGACAATTCCTCTATATATCACGTTGACTATCGGCTTATTGATTGCAGCTAAACATCATACATTTTACACACTGTGTTTATAGAGAGAATAGGCCTCTGTTGTCGATGCTATCCACATTCAACACCAACAAATAGCACCATGCATTCACACAGTGACAGTCCTCAGCATCACAGAAAATATCACAGCATGCCTGCAGGTAAATCCAATATGTTGTTCTGTTCCAAATGCAGCGCTGAAACTGAGTAAGTGAATACTCTGGGATTACATTTCACCCTCCACCCTCCCAGATGGGCCCTAATCTCAAATTACAAACTGCTTCAGGACAGCCAGAAAAATGAAAAGTCACTGACTGTGGAGTGATACTGATAGTGGTTCTCTATATGCACCTTTAAAAATGACTACTGCCAAGACAAACACATCGATGCAAAAATAAAAAGGAGTTCAATTACAACATGGGCACGAGCCAGTTGGCCAGAAGCATTTTTTTACAGTCTTTAAGGAGGCTCATTAAACGGAGCCTATAAGAAGCCTATATTAAGCCGCTATCAAGAGGAGAAATAAAGAATTGGTGTTTTTGCCAGCAAAGAGAACATTTCTTATACCGCTGCATTTAAAACAGAAGCAGAGAACAGAGCATTTCCCCCAAATCATCTCTGTTCATTATTGCCTTTATTGAAGCATTCAAAGTGATAACTGCACAAATGTAAGGCAGATCATAGCATTAAAAAGAAGCCTTTTTTTATTTGCTCATTCTGATGTGACACAAAGGGAATTCTCTGGGCACTAACTAGTTCCACGTGGGAGGTGAACATATTGTGCCAGTAGCACCAGCTGGGTATTTGTTAAAAGTCGAAGCAACACATTGTTGCATTTGATTTCATAGTGTGCTTTTGATGTGGAGCCGTTTCTGTGTCATCTGGTTGGAGCTAATGAAGAGAGAGCAGGGGGATCAATGTCGCTGATGCTGCTGTTGCAGCTCGAGCTGCTATTGGAGCTGCAGGTGCTGCTGACCAGCCGTGCAGCTACCTCCACAAACACTCTGACATTTCTCAGCAGTGCCAAACTTCAGCCAAAAGAGTCTATTTCAATGCCGAGGACTCCCCAGAGGAATGCAGTAAAACTATCAGGCAGAGCCAAACTCACAATCGATTGGCTTCTGCACTTCACATAGAGTGGTGGGAGCAGATGGTGGGCTTAACCGAAAAAAAGCTGATCACAATGATAAAGTAAAAAGGACTCATTCAGTACAGCACATATCTGCGCGGACAGGAGGGTCAATTCAGGGGAAAAAACTATCACACTTCAACCTAATCTCTCGGCTCACTTTCATCACTTTCCTGTCCTCTGTGCTGGTGAAGTTGGAGTGATGGCTATCAACAAACGAGCTGTTCATTGGAGCGTGTGAATCTTTGAACTATGGAACAATACTTCAGTTGAGATTTATGATGATACGATACTGTACAGGAAATTAGACTCGACTTGGGAGAATGAAAGAGAAAAGCTGGATCATAATTGAGCCCAATTTTAAAGAAGATTAATCTAAGATTTTGTTTAACAGAAAAAAACACACATTAAGACTTCATAAAAACTATCACAAATGAGTCAGACATCTGAGTTCACAAACTTCATCGTCTCATAACATCAATGCAGCATCTTTTCATTAGAGGCTCTAGAGGTTATTATGACAGCATTTCAGACAGCACAGCATCTGCAGAGCAAGCACTCAAACTAGCTTTAAAAGGTTGCTAGACCCGCTATAAACAATGCATTATACTTTGATTCAACTATCTCTTGTTTACCAGTTAGATGGGTAGCAAATGTCTTATGTAAACGCCAGGTAAAGTTACACTGTTATTCACCAACACAATAATATCCATATAGGGGTGTCACTTTTAGTAAAAATGGGACAATATGGAAACCCATTTTGGTTCTACAGCAACAAATATAGAGGTCCCAACAGATATTGGAAAATGTAATGTTTTTGATTATTAAAATGTTGAAGAAAACGTCTGCACACTATCTTATTGCACAAATAGTGTTTATTTAGTTGTCCCCAAAAGTAGGGTTTATTGGTACTTTAAGATACTATTGACCAAAACAGCAGATTGTATAATTATAAAACGCATGGTATTAAAAAGCATTAAAGTATCAAACATTGTCAACTTTAAATTAAAGTATTTTAATGGTGGGACCTTTAGGTCATGGTTATAGTGAGATGGATGAACATTGGAATGTACAATCTCAGTTTTCCTTTTTGCTGTTTAAATGGTAAATGGACTTGAGCTTGTGTAGCTCTTTTCTAGTCTTCTGATTACTCAAAGCTCTTTTACACCGCATGTCACACCTACACATTCACACCCATTCACACACTGATGGCAGAGGTTGTATAGTTAACATCAGAAGTAACTAATCCCATTCATACACATTCATATAATGCCGATGAAGCAGCGGGAGCAACTTGGGGTTAAGTGTCTTGCCCAATGACACATCGGACATAATATTGCTGTAGCTGGGGATCGAACCCCCGACCTTCCGGTTGAGAGACGGCCGACTGTATCCAGCCACAGCATTTTACCATTTTAACTAGTGAGTTTTGATTTATTACAACCATGGATTACTGTGATTTAAGACAAAGGAATGTAAGACACTGTGAGATACTGTTCCAATAAATACTTTTAGTTGTAATCACTGCTGTCCAAATTATCATTGTCTGTTATAAGAGACAGGCTGAGCCGGTCACGACCCGACACTCCCCCTCAACACCATGACCTCTGACCTGTTACTTTAAGGCCTGTATTGGAATTAACTTTAAACTAAAGGATTCTAACATTAGATAATATGGAGTTTACTTCATCTGAGTTCACTTAAAGGTACAGTATGTAAGATTGCATGCTAATGTTTACATTAAAATATCTAACTTCAATTAAAAATGGACTAAACCCATGTTATATATATTTTTTAGTTCAGTACTTACATTACCTCAAATATTTCCAAAAGTTATCAAAGCCAGAGAAATCCATAATTTTATAGTTGTAACGGGACGTGTCTTGTAGGCGGCCGCCATGATGAGCCGCCATGACAGACACGAAATGTTGATCGTTGTCAAGGAAACACCGGATGTTACGTCAAAGACCGCTGTATTAGCTAAGCGCTAGCTGCTACTGAAAGCTGCCGTTCTGTTGCTGTATGTGCTGCTGTGATATAAACGTCATGTAAATTATATTTGGATACATCTTCAGTACACATATTGTCTTTCTCAGGTCGGTTTTGCCCGTTCGTATTGATTCAACACGGAGTTCGTTCGTTTTCACAGGGGGGGGGGGGTATCCCATGAGACCCTGCGAGGAGCGACGTCATCTCTTTTGTTTTGATTGAGAGCCCCCTTGCGGCAGATTTTACATACTGTACGTTTAAGTCTTGAACTGTGAGAAATCTTTGCTGGCAATGTTTCCATGACAGTACCAGTGACTGCGAAGTAGTCTGAAGTTAATTATTGAATGAAAAACAGTGTTTTTGTTACAAAGAAAAGCTCAGAGCTCACAGCAGTAGAGTTGTGAGTGGTGACGGGATTTATGATGGAAAAGTACATTACCCTAAATTAATCATCAGCTGGTAAATATCGAGAAGCATCTATGAAGGAGAGCTTGGGTTAACAGCAGATTTGAATTCTGTACACATCAGGAAAATGCAGATGCCTAAATAAAAACAACAAAACAACTTAAAACAGGACAACACTTGTATAAATTCAGGATAAATTCCTGTCTATGATGTAAGCTTATTTCAGAAATGGCCTTCTCCCTCCACAGTAAAGTCAACATGACCCTGGCCACTGTGCTGGAATTTATGGGCGAAAAAAATCACTATTTCTTATAAAAAAAAGCCAAGAACATTGCCAGAATTAAATAATTAACTATCAATGGGTCATGTGGCCTCTTCCCTTTTATTCTTTCACACAAGGCCAAACATACACAACCATTCTGTTCACAGCTGAAAATACTGAAACATGACCAAAAAAAAAGCAGCCTCATTGGGTTGAGCTCAGTGGAAACCTTTGTGAAGTTTGCTCAAGAAACAAAAAGAAACAAAGGACTTTATTCCCTTCCGAACTAAAAATATCAGACCCTGAATGTACAAACAGAGGAAATCTGAAGGACCCATTATGTAAATAATCTGTGTATTTTATGTGTTTGTGTGTATCCAGCTTTAAACTGACAAAGCTGCACTATGACCTCCAGATTCTCCCAGAGAGGTTTTTCCCTAAGGACTGTGCCTCCAGGCGGGGGCCAAGGTTTGGACCTCACATATCCACGCTCCGCAGGCTGCATCATGGGGCTGTCGGCCAAGCTCACACATACTCATGCATCCTCTCACAGCCGATGGAAAGTTAATTAACTGCCTTTTGGAGGCGGCAGGCCTGTGATAGCCCAACCAGTGGCGCGGCCCTATTACCCTGCCTTTAACAGTGATGAATTAGCGCTCCTTTCCCTGCTGCCTGCCCCTCATCATTGGCTGCCCAGGGGAAAGAGTGCTGGAGCCTACCGTTTGCATTGAGCAGTACATAGCTCCCAAACAGGCAGGAGACCACGGTTTTGAGAAACAAGAGAGGACATAAACAGCAGAGGAGCCAGTAATAGAGATAATGCAAACAAACTCATTAGGGACAATCAAAGATGCTTGTTAGTCTCCTTACTTTTGGCATAAAACAAAGAAGCCTTTGTCCTACTCTAGTGACGATGATTAGAGATAATGATGATTATGCAGCTGCAAAAGAACAATTATCAATTACCCTACATGCTCCCTCTTATATTTACACTTTAGTAAACAAAAACAATGAATCCAACAAGTTCATAAAAAAGAACTCAAAAGATGTAAATTGAATAAAATATTAAGTGTGCCAGTACAGTGACCATACATGTATGTGATGTGGATCAATAAAACACTGCTGCAGTCCAGTGGGTGGTCCACATCAGGACTCAGCTGAGCGGTGTAGTGAGGACTGACATCTGGCTTGTCTAACCACAAACTCTGCTCCAGGGGGGAAAACTACAGATCTTTATAATACTTGACTTAAAGTACTGAGTAGTAACTTTAGTTAGATCTGGCTTGTCCTTCCTGTGCAGTGCAATATGACAATAGATGGATGTTATGTGTATCTAAAATCTGGCTATGACAAATATTATATAAAGGATTTATAAGCAAACCAAGTAAAAAGCTCTACTGACAAGTTAGTCAAGTTCAGACGAGGCCAACACGTGGATTATTGCTTCTCAGTAGAAACACAAGTAAAGAAAGATAATGTTTTCAGTCACTCTACAGACATAATGGTAAATAAGATGCAAACTGTAGTATCCAGTTGGCATGCTTCAAATATTACAGAAATGAAAATTGTGAGAAATCTGACAAGGATGAGAGCATACAGGTATGAAAGGTGATTGTATACATATTTCTGTGGGCTATGTTGCTTGTTCTGCTCTGATATATAAGGTAAGATCTTCTTCTTCTCTGTGATTTTTCTGGGCTCCTGACCATATTTCTTATCCAATCAACGGTTCAGTTTCATGTAGATCTCCTTTTTTGCCTTTTCAGTTTTTATTTTTTACTCAGTAACGGAAGTAATTCAAAATGTAGCTAAATTAAAAACTTACCCTAAAGTAGAAGTTAAAGTAAAATGACTAGTTTAAAAAACTACTCAAAAAAACAAGCACACAAAAAACTATTAAAAGTGAGTAAATGTGATTATGGCTAGTTTATTGACACCCTGCTACTGACATCGGATCATGCCACATTATTTGCCGATGTCTGTCAGCAGGGCCAATACCGATGTTGAACCGATGCATCAATTGTCAGAAGACTAGAGAAGCGCTACAAAAGCTCAAGTTCATTCATTTGCATACTTCCCATATTAGTAAACAGTGTTATTATGCACAACAGTAAGGGCATTTGGGAGTTACAAGAACACTACAGTGGGGGAAAACACTCATGATGTAATTTAACTTTGCTAAAGATTTTGTTCAGTCAAGGCCACACACTGCTGATGTCTGCTTGTGTTTAAATGAATGCAACTGGGGCAGAGTATTCACGGAAATCTATAAATATTCCCCCAGCTCCAATGACAGGCATTGTGGTTATTTATAAATCCCGTCCAGCTGAATATGCCTAATGCTGCGTCACAATCCCAAACAATCATGCAGATGCACGAAAGATCTGCTACTTCTTTCCAGCTCCGGCACCAAGAAAATTGCACATGATTTTAATTACAAACAAAACAATAGCTGCCTCCAAAACAGGATGCAGTCAGTGGCTTCACAATAAGACACTTCGGGGGTGGAGACAACTAAATCCCGAGTCGCACTGTGTTTTTCTGAATGACAGAATCTCATAGAAGGATGGTAATGACAAGGTTTTTTTTTTCAATGGGAGGGATGATTACTGTTGGTGCAACAGAGAAAGAGCAGAATGGAGACATTTGCCAGTGACAAGTTTAATGATGTAGTGCTACCATTTGGGAGGGGACGAATACAGTCAAGCCAGTCAAACATCAAAGTGTGCCAAGATGAAATAAAGGCAGTCGACTGAGTGGTGTGAGGCTAACTTTGCCCCGATGTAACCTGCATGCTGATCAAACACACACACACTTACACTACCATTCCACTTCAGAGGCAAAGCAGCACAACCATTTGTCAAGGGTATCGTGGGGAAGAGTAAACCGTCCACTCACTATGCATCTCAGCACCGAATAATACCAACGTGAGCCTAAGGCAAATTAATATTTTGTTGCATCAGGCTGTCCGTGGACTGAATTAAGTAACTCCAGACTGACAGGAGGATTCTATTCTGGAAACGAACACACAGAAAAAGCCCGGAGAGGCAAGGTGAAAAACTGCTGATTATTTCTCAGTTTATCCTGATAAAGTCACACACTGACAGAACGCTTCTTTTCTCACCTTGACTTTTAAAAGTTTAGCATGTAAGTCATTCCTCCCTTACAATTCTCCCCGTTGAACATCTGTTTAAACAGATGCAAAGTCTGAATTAAAGAAACAATCAGCGAGAAGGCCCTTTGTCCAACAGTGTTTATCTTTCTAATCTTCTAAAATAAAATATAACACCCTGGTCACAAATGCAGATATAATGGAAACAGAGTAATCTACATTGTCACAATGCATAAATGCATTAATAACCATGCAGACCAGAAAACAAACAATAAGCTGCTTATCCCTCCCTCTATTTCCCTTTTGAAAGCTTTTTGTATAAGACTGAAGAACAACAGCAGAATGCAAAGACAAGGCAATTTAATTGTATCGCCAATGTCTGAATTGTTAAAGACCACCAACGTAATTTGAGGTTGGTGTTGGGACTAGCTGGGGCAACACAACAGTGGTGGAAGAAATCATTAAATATGCACAGCTGGGGCGCCGGTAGCTTAGTGGTTGGTGCGCATGCCCCATGTGCGGAGGCTATAATCCTCCTTTCCCGTATGTCGTTCCCATTCTCTTTCTCCCTGATTTCTGACTCTTTCCACTGTCCTTTTTAAAAAAAATACAGGCATAAATATGCACAGCTTATTCCACCAGTCAAGCTGGGTGGGGGGCTGTGGCTCAGTGGTAGAGTCGGTCGTCTCTCAACCAGAAGGTGAGGAGTTTGATCTCCAGCTCCTGCATTCACATGTCAAAGTTTCCTTGGGAAAGACACTACACCCCGAAATGCTCCAGCTGCAGCGTCAGCGTGAATGTCTGTGAATGGCTAAATGTGACATGCGGTGTTCAAGTCACTTTGAGTACAGAAGACAAGAAAAGCTCTATACAAGCTCAAACCATTTACCATTTCCAAATTACAAGAAAGACAAATAAGCATGTCTGCTTTCTTAAGCCAACATGTGTTCTTGTTAGTCAAAAAATATGAAATATAGAAATAGAAATAAGAAAACATGGCTGAAGAGCCTGATGGACAAAGACCTTTGTAACCTGAGGAACGTTTGTTCAGATGGCCTGCATGTTGGATTTGGTTTAACAAAAATCATTTTAAAGTTGCTCAGCAAGTGAAGCAGTCGTTTCGCTTCTACATCCAGGACTGACTCGACAGACAGCTCTGCCCAACACAACATTCAAGGCCACATCCAAAACCTACAGTAGGGGAAAAGAAGAATGAGTTCTGCAATCAGACAATCTGTCACCATTGTCTTCTGTCTCATTGCCTCAGCCAGTGTATCAAATAGTACCAAGACAGGCTAACTGGCCAGCGCCATGAAGCTGTATGCACTCCTCTCAAGAACCGCAGCTCGCTGCCAAACAAAGTGCTATAAGCAGGCGAGCATGGCGATCTGTTGACATGGGAGAGATGCTATTCTGCCTGTTGAAAGTTGTTGTACTATGAAATCAACTTCATAACCACTTTTTTAAGATGAGAAAGTTTCATATTGTTGCATTAAAGCCAACCTATGAGTGTTGCCATTCAAAACAGGTTCCCTTTTCAGTTTGTCAAATGACTCTTTGTATTAAGTTTTGTTCAAAAACCCAGAGAACCCTGTTAGATGTTACAAGAAGTGACAGCATGCTAAAGAGACAGGGACAACAATCTTCAGTATGCCATTAGCTCCGTGTTGAGGAATAAATCTTTTGTACCTGTGCAACATGCATATAATATATAATGCATAATTAAACTGCATGGTCATACTGCACATAAAGACAAAACTTCAAGGGCTTTGAAGCGTCAGTGTTTCAAACAAAGGCTGATGACAGCATATTTGCCTGTGACATCAGCAGTACAGACAGTAAAAGAGCTCATTAGGAAAGAACAGAAAGAAATTTAACCCCGGCCAGGTGTGCTCTTTGTTTGATCTGTGCTGGAGGGCTACATTATTCAACTAGAAGCAAAGATATGACAGCACCAACATGAGTGTGAATGGATGAAACCTCAGAAGGGGAGTCATAGAGCCAAAAAAAGAAAGAGATGAACTTGATATTGAAAGAAAATCCATTTACACGGACCACTATCTGTTTCTGATTCACAGCATCCAGTGGAGCGCAAACTGGAAGTAATCTTGACCTCACAGCACTGGGCAAACACCGTATTGACAGACAATGAAGATAACAACATGGATCAGTTTGTTTGAAAGCCTGCAGTTAGCACCCATGAGCTTTCATTAAAAAGCAAATACATTCACACAAAATAAGCCGCCATGAAAACAAACAATTCCTGTGCTGTTAGAAAAGTGTTTTTGTTGTTTTTGCAGTGTGTACAGTATTAACAAGCCAATATGTTGATACACAGCCTGGATTAGCGTAGGAACCACATCAGCAAATATAACGGAGGTGCACATCTTTACATTAGTGAGTATGAACAACATTTCTACAAACACATGCAGAGAAGAGCAAACCATTCTGTCCAACACTACACTGACTGCAGAACACAATGCCTTTCTAGCATCAATGATTCAAATAAGAAAGAGGTTTTCTATAATAATAGAATGAATTATTGTCATCAAACTATATCATATTTATGAAACAGTCTTACCAAATGTTCACTGTGCAGCAGTTCTGGAGCTTTTGACTTTAAAACCAGACAGGCTGACAGTTCTTTTTCTCTTTAGTATCAAGTTTTCTCCAATTACAGTCTGTGTTTGACAGAATGAAGCACAAATGAGATGCAATGCCAGGCTGGCTCGAAGCCCTCTGACCAGCAGTCTCATAAAGCAGAGGCAGCAGTGACCAGGCTCTCGAGTAGACAGAGCTCCCCCAACCTTCAGCGAGGTGATTTGGCACTACTACCACTCGACGTCCCTGAAGCCCAGCCTCCACCATCGGACTGTGATGTCCCCACAACCATCACCGTCCTCATTCATGCACGGCCTGCTCCGACCTACATCTCAGCGTTAAGGAAGTGTGGACAACAGGGACGCGAGGAATACAGAGGAGAAATCCTTCCTGCATATTATCCCATCTCCCATATCCAATTTTTCTTAGCAATGAGTAAGGTCTCTAACCTGCTCTCTTATAAAGCGTCTCGAGATAACACTTGTTATGAATTGGCGCTATACAAATATTGATTGATTGTTTGATTAACAGTGCATCGTATATATATACTAAAAGTCAAACACGTCAGAAACAATGTGCTGTAAAAATCAACCTTAACCATGCATGCAATTCTCCTTTTAAATTACATTCCACAGGAAACACATGTGCAATCTCCAATTTGGCTCTTTTGCTACCTCTACTCACCGGATCAACCGTGGAAAACAATTCCCCCATTTGGTGTTGATACCTTTATATAACAGGATAAACTCCTACCTTAAACAGGTTGTGTAAAAGGAACTTTTGTTTGTGGGGCACAGCTGCTAAATCTTTTGTTCTTCCCAAAAGAACTGCAGGGTATTTCTGCTCAGGTTTTTCATCTCTGCCTTTTTTTTGTAGCAAGGAAACAACTCAAAAACTCCAAAAGGGCTACAGACAAGATGTGGATGTTTAGTAAATTCTGCACATATGGGTAAAGAAGCAACAACTAAATAAATGCAGAGAGAAATATCAGAGGTTAATGCAGTGGATACGCAGTGTATCCTGTTACAGAAAGGACTGGATATGAGCTCAGCAAGCAAAGTTGTTGGTCAGTCCTGAGATCCCACTTCTGACACCAAATTGTGCTGGAAATTTCAGTTATCAATGCAAAAGAAAGTATCTTGAGTCAATCAATGTCGTTGTTTGGTTTAATTCTTCTTGCAAGAAGAAGGAACAAAGCTTCAGAGTGTCAAGACAGTCTGACATAATCACAATATGCTTGGGTTTTTATACACATGCTTCACAGAAAAACCTTCATGCCTATATAAGGATTGTCGATACAGGCGCAGTCAGAAATATCAAAGACATTTTGTCATACATTTCGTCATATATTTCAACACGTCGCACAACAGTAATGTCAAGGAAACTACAAGTCTGGGTATCTTTGATATTTCGCTATTTGTGAGAAATCTTCGTCCATGCAGTATAGACTAAACAATAATATGACTTATTACTTATTTAATTATTGTTGCATTTCTCACAGGAGCTGTGAGTAAAAGGTGTCCTCGACAGTAAACAGAATTTTTCCATTACACATCTCTGTTTTCTTGGACAGTCTTGGACAATTTATGTTTTGCTTTTTGAATCACATATATCATGACTTTTGATTCCTTTAAGGACTTCATCAATAAAGGTTTTTAAGATGAGGTTTCAAGTCTATTCAGAGAGAGCAGCTGAAAAATATTTCAATCCGCCGCACAGTTTATGTATTGTATTGAATTGTCTGTGTTTTATTTAGTATCAGTGACTCTCCCTGCAACAGGTACAAATAAAGTAACCTGACTAAGTTGGATTAGTCGTCTTTCACTTGATGATATATTTTACAGTTGTAAAATGACTGAGGCTATCTGAAGTTATTCTAAACATGTTTAGGGTTCCTTAAGTACATCATTATTATTCAGCCTGTTTTTTGCACAACTTACAGCAAACAGGCTAGACCTTGTTTGAATATTGCTACATTATTGAAACTAGGGCCCGACCGATACAGGATTTTAGGGGCCGATACCAATATTGTCATTGGAGAGAGAAAAAAATCAGATACCGATATATAGACCGATATCTTTCTTAGATCTATATTCAATCTGTAGAGATAGATAAATAAACACATTTATTGTGTTGATCCCTCAAATGCAGTTATCAAAGAAGTGTGGAAAAGATACAAAGACAAGATGGCCACTCAACTGGAGAGTAACATGTACGTGCATCACCACTTGACACTCTGGAGAGTGATGGTGCTTGTTGTAATCCATATAGGACACTGCTGTTGAAAGAGAACTGCTAGTGTCATACCATGAAACTCAAATCAAATGCTATTTCACTGGTAAGTAAATCTAAGTAAGGTAAGTAAAATCGCATATCTGCGAGGAAATTAGCCGATACCGATAGTCACTGGAAATGCTAATATCGGCCGATATTATCAGCTGGCCGATTAATCGGTCGGGCTCCAATTGAAACTAAAGTAGCCGGATCATTGTATGAATAAAGTGCTTCATGTTTTTTTTACATGCATCTTCATCTTTTGGGTTAGACCTTTAGATTAATGAATATCTGATTTAAAAAACTTGGAAAAAAAGCGTAGAAATGTGTAACTTAGATTTTAACCTGCATCAGCTCTATTGTGGCGTACAGAAACCCAAGCTTCTTAAAAGGAATCAAAATAATTAATCGGCTTTTTAAAGCTTCACCAATCAACATTTTAAGAATAATGTTAAATGTGGAAAACACAGATGCTTCGAAGGCAAACCAACTGAGCAGAGAAGAGTTATTTTCCACTTTTTTTAAGTTTTTCAGGGGAGACTAGCAACAAAATGAAATCAATTCTCAGCTTGATCTCGCAGTTTAAATCATCGTAAATCCTAATGTTTTGCAAAGAGCAGGATCAGCGCAAATCGACACGTACATGAGTAGAAAAAGCCAAAAGATGAGAGTATTCTTATCTCTTCCTGTTACCATTCCTGCTGTCGACATCTTTAATCTTATATCTGCCAAATATTAAAGCCTAATAATCTGTCTCTAAAGCTGCTTCACTGTACAGCAGCAGCTTTGCTTCACAGTGGGATTTTACCTGCAGCGATGTGTCACTTTCTCAATGCCTCTCAGGGGTTTAACATAATTGCATTCGTTATCCAATCTCCACACCTACCTCCCATTGTAAGTTCCAGCTTGACCCAAACGTCATTCCAACAAAACTCCCCTGGCAATTGTAATTGATGTGCACTTGTTCTTCATGTTCTCTGCCAAATGCTTCCTAATAGAGCGGGACAGCTCAAGACCTCACTGTAATCACAAGTGTTTAGCACTTATTCTCCATACTCTCTACATCTCCATGGCTAATTAGAATCAATAAACATGGTGAACAAACACAACTCATTAGGGTTTTCTCTATCTCCTTCTTCCTCAAGCCAAAGCCTTGAGGGTTATATTTCACACATCCCCCCTGCCATAAACCTGCTTTTAGAACAGCTCTCAAGCTCAGCACTGGATACTCGATAGATATAGCGAGAGAGGCATCAAGAATAAAAACCCTTTGAAATTGCCATGAAGCTTTTGAAGCCTATGTCCCACTGCTCAACGCTCCCAGGGTTTTCATCTCTCCCCATCTCCCCTCATTACCCGAGGAGCTCTCAGGGCCTCGCTGAGCAGCCGTAATGAACTCCAAGGAAATGCATCTATACCAAGTGGACTGCACGGACGACCAGGCAAGGCATTACTGTACTGTACATGTGCCGCAGGATCTTTTATGCAAAATCGCATATACAAAGTTGAGGCAGTGCAGTAAGCCTTGTCAGTCCTTTTCTCAGATATGCTCTTCTGAAGTACTCCTGAAAGATAGAGGCAATTTAAAGACAGATATGTGTCATCATAGGGTTCTTTTCTGCCAGCTCTACCCCAGAAAGTAGTCTGTTTCCCCTGCTGCGTTTCTGCTGCATGTCTGTAGTTGTGATGGGTGCTCATTTTCTATCTGAGGATATTTGGAGGCTGAGGAGGCCTCCCACCAGCTTGTGCACAGTTGGCGGTGGAAGTTCCCACAAGGGGAAAGGAACAGACTGACAAACAAGAAAACACACAGCAGCAACATGGGAAATGGGAGTGTGGTAAATTAGATGTTCCTTCAGGTTTATAAAGAGAGTGATATTGTAAGCTAGCAACAGGAGAGAAGCTGATGTGATGGGATGGACTGTGATGAGCTAAGGAAGTTGTGGCCGGATGAAAAAAGGTGACTTAATAAAAACCCTTTAATTTACCCAAAAGATGCAGACTTCCATTTGCGACAGGGGTAACTTCTTCTACATGCAGGAGCAATAAGGTTTAGAGGGATCTCTGAGACATCTACTGGCAATGAGGCGTGTCGTCTGCAATGCAAAAAGAGAGAGGCAAGTTGAAGCACATTTGGTAAAGTTCAAGGATTAAAGTAGTATTGCTTTGATTCAAACACAGACAAATGAACTGGAGGATGTCGCACAATGCGCTGCACTGTAAACCAGAGAGGTGGTCCGTCAGCACGCTAACTCCCCCTGAGCTGAAGGTAGCATTGGCAGAAAGAGAGATTACTTCTGTCCACTGCCGGCAGCGTTTTAATGCCTTCAAATCAGGGCCGGGAACTCTCATACATGCATCATCACAAAACGCTGAATCAGCAGCACACAGAGCTCAGTGTAAAGTAGGAGCAGAGAAAGGAAGAGCAGGAGCAGGAGGAGAAGAGAGGGGTGGGAGATGAGACATGATCAGAATGTACCAGGCTCAGTGTAATGTGAGACAACCACTGAGGCTGCAGAGAACAGATATGAACAGTAAGGAAGTGCAAGACAAGAGGAAGCAGATTAGAATTACTTTCTGTTATCTGACTTGTAAGCTTAACAACGTTCCTTGTTCAAATTTCTGATGTTCCAGAACAGGAATTACAGACAAGATGTGTGAAAAATCAATTATAGTATGACAAACAACACAGAAACAAACACGTGAAAGGTGCCTGAAGTACAGATGTGTAACACATATTCACACATTTTCATTAATGAAACACTGAGGTCTGTAAAGTGGAAACATAGTCATGGTCTTTATGGATTAACAAGCTCTATCTCTACCCGTACACATGCTCTGTCAGATAAAAAAATAACATTTCTGTTAATCATTAGATGTATATGGCATGTGTTCTTATCCATCTCATGCAGAAATGCAGAATGAAGGCACAGTTAGCATAATTAGCACAAAACCTGGAAGCAGCTGACGCAAACAACATGCCTGGCTCCGTCCAAAGGTGAAATCATAATAATAATCCACATTTTGTGATTGCACACAGAAACAAGTTCTCTACCTGAAACTGGATGTGTGGGAAAAAATCAATTCACATCAGAATCGCAATTATACATTTCTTAGATTCAAAACGTCCAAAAAGAGATTCTTTAAAACATTCTTTCTTACGTCCTAGTTGATTTTCACCAGCAGTCAGTTTGAGCACAGTAACCTGCTGCTGCAGTTTTTTTCAATGCACCCTCTCCACCTTCCTTGGTACACTGATGCAGCAGGCGGTGTGCCGGTCAAGACTTGTCAGCCGCGTTGCTAACATTAGCTACAGCTCAGTGTCTGTAGTGTATGGCTGTGTCCTACATACTAACGTTCTGCCTGTGCCGTCCATTGAGCAGCAACGCATTCAGTCCGTCCCATTTTTATAAAAGGCAAGCGTTGGAGCGCACTGTGGATTCTACAATCCTCCGGGTAAGAGGAAGCTTGACCTGACGTACTCAATATCCAACATCTGCAAAATAAGTTGAAGTACCTCGGGAAGGAATCAAATGCCAGAGCTCACAAAACATGCAACTGACCGATCTGCAGCCAATTCTGAACGGGTAATAAAAATAACATGAGCCATCGTTTGTATTAAAAGACCTTTGCCCCGACAGCGTTGTCAACCATGTAGGCTTTAGATTTATGATCACGGCTTTTTTTCAACAGCAAGTTTCTCATAAATAACTTGTAAACTGGCTTAAGCCCACAAATTCTACTTCTACTCTAGAATTTAGCAGGTGAAGCATAAATAAATGTTATCTTAGTTTTATGTTAGCCTTTGCGTATTTACATTATTGTACTCAGAATTGAATCGTGACCAAGCGGCAACCTCCGGTCTTGAAAAATGAAGCCAATGCGTATGGAGGGTGATTTTTTTTTAAATGGCTACGTTTGATTATGAAAACGATATGTGTATTCCATAGTTAGGCGCGTAGCTGACATGATTGACGGGTGGGCGCGATGTAACGGTTCGTCAAGAGGCTTAAAACCCGCCTCCGCTTCTGCTACTGTAATCCGTGCGAGCCGCAGTCCGTCAGCGCCACGGTTTTGCTCCGTCGGACAGCGCACTCCCATCCCCACTGAATCTGTTTCTGGAACTTCAGCGCAGCGGAGCGCACCCATGAGCAGCTGAGCACACATCACAGGAGAACTACAAGATCACGCGGGAATAAAGAGAAAAACGTGCAAACAACATGTTGCTTTGTCTTTCTGAGGATAATGTGTTGTTCGTTTGGTGCCTGTTTTGACGCAATGTTGATAAAGTGATGAAAAATATGATCGAAAGTCTGTATATTGTGTTTTATTTTGAAATTGACCGGATGCTCTGTGCATTTCCTTGTCTGACTTCCTCTCAGGGTTGTCATATTCTGTCTAGCTTTATGCATGCTTGCAGCGTACTCCGTCGAAAATAGACTCGCAGCGTATTTGAAACGCAGCAGAGCGTAGTGGCGCCGGTGGTATGCTCTGGAGACGATCTGCAGCGCCCACTGTGTGAACTCAATGATTGAGTGGCAGCTAAGTACGGCGTAGTGCGCGGCGCACAGAGTATATGTGAATTGGGGGTAAGCCTGTCGTTAGGTTGACTGAAAGTAAAGCTGAGACAAGATTTCCAGCATGGCGACTGCTTCCAATGAGCCTCCTGAGCCCCCTTTCATAACAGATGGCTGCAGTCGCTTAGGCTCCACCCATTAATATTTACAGTCTATGATCGTGACCCAAAGAATCGAGATCAAATAAAATTGTGACATATTGAAAGACTCACCCCCTACCTGAAACTACCAGGTCAAGTGACAGTACACAACTTTGAAAAGTCATGCTGTCTTATTTGTCAATACTGATTGAAATAGGTGTTTTATCATTTTCCAAGTTTACCATTAAGGTTACGTTTAGATAATTAGAATTACTTATTTAAGGTTTAGTGGAAGGTTGTGGTCATGCTCAAGGAAACAAATATGCATCACTATTAAACAGGCTGTGAATTGTGCTCTCATGGTCATCAAGTCAGACTCTGTACATTCAGCCATCCATGCTAACCGTTTCCCTTTGAGCTTTGTAATGATGCATCACATTAGTTAAACAGCTATAAAGGTGAACTTGATCATTTCAACAAATGACCAGTGTTTAAGTTTTTGTTGAGGAGGGCAAACAAGGCTATAAAAATAAGTTCCAACTGTCCCTGGAGCTGCACAGTCCACACAAACATTAACTGGACAAATTGAGCACAAGTGGTCTGGAGGGGAGAGGGGAGGGAGGAGCAGGACATGCTGGTCAGGGTGAGAGGAGACCCGGCCATAAATAAACCAGCTATACATCCCCTCCTGGTGCCTAATTGCTACAGCCGGCTGAGTAATGGAAGAGGCAGTAACTTGTCATTGAAGCATCCCCCAGTGAGGACAGATGCAGACTGGTATTCTGCCTCTGCTCAGCCAACTTCACTGAGTCTAGTCCTGCTGCACGTTCATAACCTCCAACTACAGCGAACACACTGCAGGGGAGGTTTATCTTACAAAGTGATTTTCCCAAGTGTCCAATTTTGACAGTGATGTTCTGGGGGAAAAAAGAGTCCTTGCAAAGTCATTCAACTCAAATAGACTTTTCTTTCAGACGCATTCTCTCTTCATGGCGACAATAACAGCGCCAGTGTCTGATAGGAACATAAGAGTCAAAGTAATGACACAAAGGAACAGCTTTTTTGTCAACCATTATCAGAGAAACTCAGCTCTCTCCGCTAGTGCAGAGCTGAACCCTGCTGGCTCAGGTTACCGCCTGTCATCTGACTTCAGGAGCATTTAAGTCAATCTAGACAAAAACTCACCTCTTTAAGGTGGAAGGTCAAGGCAGCATTATATTCAAGAGGGTTTTTATCGGTTGATATAAGAAACAAGCGCGAAAAAGATCACTGTGATTAACCCGAGAAGAGAACAAGGCAGGACTGTACGTGGTGAATAACAACGATGGTTGAGCCTTGAAGGGATGAGGACTTTGGAGAGGAAGACTGTGGGTTTAGTTTGATCACACGCTCTCGCCAACAAGCACTGGCACTTTTCCCAACCCCTCCAAGGAGTTATTTAACTTTTCATGACTTATAAAGGCCAAAAGCAGGAACATTTTATTTCTTTTCTTTTTTTTACCATCACACAAATATATATTGGATAAAGAAAGAGAATAGGAAGTGGAAATCTGCAATAGTCAAATGCTCCATATACGAACTGCTCCAAATTTTACTTTAGAGCAACAACTTGTGCCAATAATGTTTTTTTGCTTGTGTGTGTTTCACTGAGAATGTATGTAAAACAAGCAGAATCATGGCTGTAAAGTATGAGTTGTAGATAAACGGCATTTAATGGAGGTTCAGTTGGGGCAAAAAAAAAACACCCCCATCCCCCAAAAAATGCTTTGAGGGGCACTGCTTTCAGCCTATAGGCCTACAGACATTTATATATATTTAAATAAAAAGGTTTTAAAAGTAAATTCTGTAAACTTGCAATTTAACTGAAACATGATGAATTGCAGCACTTTTTTTTGAACTATTTGATAATGTGGATTAATCAATGTTAAGTGGAGTAGTGAACATTTGCTGCAGTAATAAGGTGTGCAGGGGATTGTGTCAAATAGACATCATATACTGTGTGTTCATTGTAATGGAGAAACCCAGTGGAACAAAAGTGGGTCATTGATGTGTGTTGGTTGTAGATGTATTTGGTAGGATCAATGCATCATACAGTACAGCTAAGTTGGATTTCAATCACATCAACAGTGGCTTCTCGTTGCTTTACTTCATTATTATTATTATTATCAAAGTTTAACGTAAAGTTTAAAACATTAAAGGAAAAAAAAGGGTCAATTTGCCTCTTTTCACCACTGTGTTAAAAGAAGAATGTGTGACATTTGATCCAGTAGATGTCGCCCTTGAGGACCAGCATTAAACCTAAACAAACAACAAACTGCTGTTTGGCGACAACTCCGCTATTCTGAAGCCTCCGCTCTCCTCCAGCGACACACCTTCAACCCCTCTTCACTCACGTTCGCATGAAGGAGTTATGAATTAGAATGCACCATAATTAAGTACCATTAAGCGCAAGCGGCGGACAAAATTGTCCTTTGCTCGAGCTGCAACTGCCTGTGGTCTACATTGTTTTGTTAGCAGGCTAATGTTAGCACACATTGGTTAACTCGTAGCTTCATATTGCACATACGTAAATTGACACAGAATGACCGTGATCTAAAGACACTTACGTGACACCCAAATAAGCAGTGAGTATGTTCTTCTTCTTTTCTCTAGTCCTTGACTAAAACAGCTTTAACATCATGTAAACATGATGTAAACACGGCTCTGACAACATGCAGCTGGCAGGACTCGTGCTTCTCACTGATTGTAAACAGTCATGACTCAGAGAGAGATTTACAGAGTATATAGTTGATTTCTGTTGTATTTATGTGTAAAATGTTGCACGTTCTTCCTTTAAAAAGAAGGTGGGAAACTTTTTGTAAAAAGTAAAAAAAAAAAAAGGGTTTCCTGTCTATATATGGATTCCTCAAAGTGAATTAATAATACTTAGTTTCACATTCATTTGTGAAAATCATTCATGTAAATACTGTAAATGAATTAGGCTCTTTGGGAGTTACATACAATAAAACATCATGAATCTCCTGAAATGAACTTGCAGTGATAGGAAGCTCAACTTTAATTAACTGCTTCTCTAAATTACAGCACTTTCAAATTACAGCCACTTCTCCATCACTGCAGTAATCAGAGGCCATCAAGAGACACACAATGTGACCAACGCTGGAACAGAACAAGACGGATAAAACACACAGTATGGCATCATAGTTTGTTTTCTTTACACTAAGGTACATTTTAGATATTTTCAAATTCAGTACTAAATATTTTACATTTCATGCATTGCATCAAAGTTTCACTATAAAATATTCAGACTACATGCAGTGCTCAGCATCAGAATGTTTACTAGTCAATAATGTATGTTAAAAGTATTTGATGTGTCATATCCACTGATGGATACAACATCTGTAACAACAAAGTAGTCGCCCTCTAAAACACAAATCATAAACCCTTGAGCTCATTGCAATGTGATGCAGCTTGTGATGGGAAGACCCGGCATAAAATGTTAATGTAACCACAACGTGCCATATGGATAAACGTGCCCCAAGGACAGTCGGGTTATGCTCCTTTGTGACCCAGAGCTGCCAGTTATAATCTCTCATCCATGGAGGTTAAGTAGTGGATGGAGATTTCCCACTGGCTGCCATATAAGCTTGCTGTTATCACTGGAGTGCAGGTTCACTGCTTACATTATGCCAATCTCTAAACACGCATTGCTCCCAAAACTTCCAAACTATCAGGAGGCTTCGAATGTGGTTTCAAGGACTAATTGAGCTTAATATTGGTGTTTATCAGTGCTGGAGGTGGGCTGATTCTCACCAGTACACAGTGATGGTACTTCTACATTTTACTTTTTGTGTACTGTGACTCCCAGAAAAACAGAGCAGCTGGCACACAACCAGTGGGCTAATGTAACATTAACCTCACAATTTTTTTGGCCTGCTATAACAGGGCATAAAAGTGCACACAAACAGTCACATAAAACACAATATATGTATCAGTAAAAACTGTGTCACTATTTTAGAGAGAGGAGAAAGCATTGAGGGATCTTAGATAGAATACAACTCATGCATGATGACTTGATTTTGCACCACACTAACCAAACATGGTTAATTGTGCATCATATATTACTTTAAAAATGAAAACTGTTATACATCAGCAATATGTCTGAATAATTATGTTTATATAACCAATTCAGAATCATATTAATTGTTTGATCTTCACTGAGACATTTCTTTTGCACTGCATTTTCCTAATACAATTATTTTATGGACACACCATCAGGAGAGCAGACCGCTGGGGCAGGTGTGGTGTGTCTGCTAGTTGTGTTTTGGTTTAGGATTTTTGGATTACACTTTGTGGATCAAGTCCTGAAGACGGCTTAAAGATTCAGTGTTTGGTGCAAAGGCACGCACCTTTAATCTTTCAATGAGGAGACCAAAACTCTCTTTACATAACAATAGCAGGTGGATACATTTTTAGATACAGGCATGTAGCTGCCGCCCTTTGCTGTCCTAGCTAGTTTTTACTCTATGAAAAACAGACGAACGGAAGTAAAACACCAAACGAAAGCAAAGGACTTGATAATAAACTGTGTTTTTAAATGTTAAGTGTTCATTACTGCCTGGAGAGGACTGACTGTGACCAGATTTAGTGAGATATCCTGTCAGCAAGAGAAACAAGGATGTCAAAGTAATCCACTGACTCAAGGTACGCTGTTTTACTGTCTGTTCTTTGATTTAATGTTCTAAACTTTTGGGTTGAATAAACTCTACTTGTGTCTTTAAATAACTCTTTCTGGGATTCAGTGTTATGCACACACCGCCCTGGTGTTCCTGTACTGCTGTTCCCAGACATCGCCTGTCAATCAAACTGTGACATCTTTGGATTTCCTGTCAGAGTGCGAGCGTGTATAAGTGGGGCGCTATTCACTGTGGTTGCTAAATAGCTGCTTTTTGACATAAGTTACTGACAGGGGATTCCACAACAGACTTCTGCTTAAATGTCATGGATCAATACTTTAAAATGTAGTGCATGTGGGAAACGTGAATTAAAACACTGCAGTGTCTGTAGATGTTAGTTCAGTATTTTAGGTTTAGACACCATGGCAGGTGTAGTAGACATGTATTTCTGTTGAAAATAACATGTCCTGCCTTACAATGCAGACTCATGGGCAGTGAGATAGTCCCTATCAGCATCCCAGCAGCATACTGACGGAGCAGAAAAACATTCATCTGCATTTGGTTTGCTGGGGGAGGGGGGGGGGCAACGACGACAGGGGGGTCACATTTCAGGGGTGATGGTGCTGGTGAGGAGTCAATACAAATCACTCCCTCTCTTAATCAGCTCAGAACAACAAGGTCAGTTTGTCAGGAAAGACAGTCCTGCACTGCTGCACCACGGCCGCTCCGGCACCATCCATCAGCGCTCAGCAAACTTGCAATCAGCTTCCGGACGAGGACGAGATAAACATAAACACACGGACAGTCCGAGCCCCACCAAGCAAGAAAGAGTGAGATTTTTTTTTTTCTGTTGACACAAAATCCCAGGGACAAAACAGCCCCGCCTCGTTACGTCCTCCTGACAGAGGATTTGTGTGTAACTCTGACAGTTATGTAACCCAGTCTGCCGTGTGCTGTGCCTAAAAAAAAGCAGGTTTTAAGCTGTTTTGCTTTATATAATACAGAAATCCAAATCTTCCTCTTTTATGTCTCTCTGTGAGAATGCTTGCTCACGGTTCCAGCCAACAAAGAGAGGGACATAACCATCTAATGTTGGATGTCCTTAGATAGTTCATATTAGGCGATGGATTAATCGTCTTCTCCTTTTCAGAAACGGGCCTTTGTTGATGCACAAACACTTTCAGAGGGCATTGTATTAATAGGTTCATAAAGCTGCCGTGCAGTGATTATGACAAGATGAAAGCATCATTCTCCCAAAAGAAGAAAATTAAGCAACGGTGTGCAAGTGCTGATCAAAAAGAATCTAACATTGCCCGACAATATCAAGTTGACAGAATTCAATTAACCTCTGCTACTGCTTCAGTGTGAGGCCTTTGGAAATGAGCTCTACTGTTGCACTCCTCCCTCTACCAAGCATCTCATTTCTCTCATCAGCATCACTTCGATGACGTCTAAAAAGAGACATTTCTAAGCCTCTGTAATAAATACATAGATTTAAGTACTGATGATGCCAGCAACCAAGTTCATACTATGTAATGAGGCATGTGGGGGGTGGGGGTTGCTGGGGAATCGAGGCTACCTCACAATTAATTATTGCAGTTTATGAAGCCTTTGGTTGCAGAGTGCTTGAATCGGGTAAGCTGTGTTCAACTGGGCCGCTTTGCTGCACTGTGCATTGACACAACCACTACAGGCTGATAGGATGAGGGAAGCACTTCACACAGTGTTCATGGCCTATATCTCCTTTTCCCCCAGGAGCACATCAAGGAATGGAAAAACAAACAGGCCTTGTAACACATAAGCATAATTAGGAACATGAGCCCGTCTATGGCTATACGATTCCTGAAGGATAGGCTAACATACTGAAGGGGAATGCTGAACAAAACAGTATGTGGCAAAGCCTCAACCTCTAACTGTCATGGCAAGCACGTGTGCAGAGCTGCACCTTTTTTGCAAGATTATTATACTGTCTCTGACGCGCCAGATAAAGATACGAGAAGTCTTGCACTACGAACTGCCAAGTGAAGCCGCTATCTCTGAGTAAATGTATTTACTTAGATAGATGCTGCATGGATTAAATTCATTTAAAATGTGTTCTATCTAGGAAGTGGGAAATATTTTTGGATTAACAATTTAAAAAAAGACAAATTGATAAATAACCCAGCTTTTTTAAAGCAATCAGGAGGAAAGGTGGCTTAGAGGTGTCTGTAGAAATCCTTGAGTTCTATTTTCAGGATCTTGGCCATGAAAACCTTTGCTGCTACCTTTGCTTAACTACAAAATCTATTTCACATACGCCTCCCTGATATTTTCAAGAAAATGTCAGGCAGGCTGCCCCTGAAATCTTCCTAAGTTGTTCACACATGTCCCTCACAGCAGGAGTCTACCCCCGTCAGACAGGAGGGGGGTCTCAGGAGGAAGGACAATACGTAAATAAATGGAGCGGAAATTGCGTACGAGTCCAACGCTATGATGACAATTTTTTCCCTCTATGTCATACCTGTAGTTTGCCTTCATCACCGTATCAACAAAAGAGCAGAAAAGAACACATTGGTAAACAGAAAACACAATGAAGCTGTTTCATTATATGCATGGAGATCACACAGGTCGCACTCCTGTCCCAGGATATAAATGCCATCACCTCCTCCCACTTGCTCACATTGAATTTTCCTGAATATTTCCTGCTGCGTTCACATCATCTCACCCAGACACATGCAGACATTATACAAGGGGACAGGCGGGACAATCTGGTAAGGCCTTGCACACAATAAAAGATTTTGAAAATGTGAAAATGTGAGAGACCCCACACATGACGACAAATCATGACATATAAACAGTTCAGTTCTTATAGTGTGTGGTGTGCAACGAGACGACTAACTCAGCACACCACACACTCACCGATTCATTCGCCAACAACCAGAGTCCTGACTATCAACACTTGTTATCTCGCGCTGTCAAACACGACTTAAGAGTAAACAAACATGATGGGCAACACACCTCACACAACAGGAGAATCTGGCAAGATCATCTTTGGATCCATCAGATAGTCGGGCCTTTGCTGACTTTGGTCGGAAGTGGGGAATCGGGCCCAAAATCAGGCCGATTGTCTTGTTGTGTGTACCTCGCGTAAGGTCTGGAGAAAGTTTCTTCTTCACTAGAAATGTGCGACATTTCTTTTCGTGAGTTCTTCAAATTGTGACTTTCAGTATGTGATTATTTTTAACACGAGTGAGACTCTTTGTTTGCTTATACCATCTTTGCAGAGCGCGGGTGTTTAATCTGACACCGAGACCTTTTTGCCATTTTTTGACCAAACAAACAATATTTCTGTTTACATGCTGTTTATCTGTTCCAGCATCAAATGGATGTTAAATAAATGCTTGCTTAAAGCTTGCAGGAGTTATTTTACCTACAACGTTTATTTTTCTATAAGACTGCAACTCAGAAATCAAAAGAAAGGTTTCCATGTAGTGAAAATCAGAAGTGTTAAAGCAAGACGTATCCATGCGTTTTTCTCACCGTTCACCCTGATAAGTACTCAAACAGTGCTGGGATGGTTGCACCTCATTTTCGGCAAGCCCTGGGGAGTTTTCTTTAGCAGGTGTGTTGGTGCATATGAAGCCACACAGCCACTGGCCACTAAAACCCAGCTAACCTTGGCATGCTCCTCACACAGAATGCCATGTCAGCATGCAAAACACTGAGCATTTCTCCCAGCGGTGCAACATTACAGCTGGAATGGTTTAAAACTGGATGCTGGTGTGGGCTGATGTGTTGCAGCAGCCAACATGCTTCATTCAGCTCTCACCCGTGGGACGAGGTGGAAGGGGATGTGTTGAGGGTAAAGCTGCTGACTGCTCTGTTCACCTGCTAAATGACACCTGGAACAACACAGGATCCGCTGGGACTCTGACTGTAGGACACAACACATGGATTCAAGGGTGTAGATTAAGACAAACACCTCTAATACTGCAATGTGGGCGAATGTGCTAAACACATCTAATACACTAATATGCTCAAGTACACATCATGGTTATGTCACCAATGGAACCAATATATTGAGTTTTTCTATTGTGTTAGGTGTTAGTCTTCACACTTAAAAGATGAAATTAGCCTATCATTGCTTATGATTAACACTTTAAAGTCCTTGCGTACTAATATTTATGTTAAGTGTAGGAGGTTTGATGGGTGACAACATTTAAAACTGTCCTTATTCAGATTTTCAACACAACATGATAGAATTATATGGAATTCTAAGTTGTTACAGCTAATGTCTTTATAAAATACTGATGATTTACACATTGATCAGATACATCCCGCATTCATTTGAAATTGTTGTTCTGCTAAACCTCTTGATAGCCAGTGGCAGAGCCAGACTTTTTTAACCGGGATGGCCAAATGGATAAGTAATGAAAATGAGTAATGAAGGGTGACGTGAAGTTTGTCTGAACAATTAATTATTTAAAGACTCAAAAAGACGACGTATGTTCAATGTCTCACTTTAGAGTTCTTAAAAAAAGGAGATGTGCCTATTTGAAGTGGTCCTGAATGGTTTGTTTTTCGTTTTGACCAGAGAAGTAGAGGGCAGCCCCCGAGGCTGTTTTGGACGCCCCTCGGTTTCCCAGGCAAACGGCAAACCAACAGGTGTTGCAGCAAAGAAAGGGGGCAAGCGACCAGGTTTAGATATAACTGATTCTACTCGACCTAAAAAGCCTTGGCATTATTCTAATAACCTCCATGACAAGAAACTGAGTTTAAACTAGGATAAATATTGGACATACTTTTGAAAAAGTAGAGAGGTTAGAACGCAGAAAGGTTTCAAGATCATTGCAGAGCTGGCTAAACACTGAAGCTTCAGTGTCTGCGTCATAGCAACCTGAATGCACATTAGCTCTAGGGAGGAGGGAGCAGGGGGAGACAGCTCTCTCCAATGATTTGAATTTAAACTGCAGTAACAAATTTAACAGCTAGGTATCAGACATACATATTGGTCCATTAAAGTCTCCATTAAATGAAAAATACATTTTCCCAGTTTTAATTCAGAGTTCCTGTGTTAAATTAATTAATCTGCCAAATATGTTTCAATAAAGCATTATCTGAGTATTTTTACATCAAAATAACTTCATTTAGACTTCATGTAAAACGTTTCAAATGTCTGCTGACACATCCTGCACTCAGGGGCATTTACTAATTTTCTACCAATTAAAAGCTTTGTCGAAGCGAACGATGCAATCAAATTCATCTCAACGTTATTTCCTACCTCCTATCTTGTGATTGGTTCTCTTCTGCTTTAAAGGAGAACTATTATGCCGATCCATATTGAAATACATAAGATGTTACAATGTTGGATATCCATACTAAACCTCTGCAAAGTTTTTTTTAAAAGTTGTTGGCATAATCCCCAGATGTGGTTTCCTGCTATACTCTGGAAGAGACGTTACGAGAACTTTGCAAGACTTGGCCAGAACCTGACGTCAGGTTCAGCCAACGTATTTGAGCAAAGCATTGAGCAAAGATGTCGGACCTGCACACCCAGAAGCTCCCTCAATTTCCCTGCGACTGCAAACAGAGCTGGCCAATCAGAGGAAAAGTGGGCACGTGGGGAGGGGCAGCCTTAAAGAGACCGCAGCTGAAAGGCTGAAACAAGGGTTTTCACTTACGGCCGAATAAGATAAATACAGAGGTTTCTGAGCAACACATATCACACCACTACTCAATAGGTGTCTGACATAATCAATGTTGAATTAGTGTGAGTATAAGAACTCTGTATCCTTTGGCCTTTAAGCTTTGTTGAAGTCTTCACGAGCACCTGAGAAAAATATGTGGCTCTCTACACTTTGAGGACCAGTTTCCTTTTTTTTGTGAAGTGGTTCAGGGACACATACAGTGTTTTTATTTATCATGCCTAGTTTACTTCCAGCTTTCTTGTGGGTTAATAACTGTTAAATGATTATCAGTATTGTTGATAATCTTTGTTAAGTGTTACGTCAAAACAAAAAGACAGGCTAAAAGGCTCCGACACAATTAAATGATCATTATCTGATGATGAAATGACCTCCACATAATATCTGGGTAGCTTGAATGGATGTTAATGACGGCTGAACAGAGGAGGCGAGACCCACTCACAGTGTTGTGAGGCAAATAAAGAGCAGCAAGTTAAGGCTAAAAAAAACTGGCCTACGTTATGTTTAAAAGAAAACAGAAAAGATGCTTCAGTATATAATTCTAAACCTCAGCGTGTAAAAACACTGAAGGTTTCAGAATACTAAACCATTTGACTGGAGGTCATATACACATGCATTATTAGTAAGCGATGCCATTTTACCTTCCCAACAAAGGCAACAAACAAAATGAGAGTTTGTTACTCGGGGCTCTCATTAAATTGCCATGAAGCGGCAGCGGGAGTTTTGAGAGCCTTACGTGGAAGCAATGAGAAAGGGTGCAACAGCAAAATGTCAAGAGCAAAATGAAGGAGGAAGGAGCAGCATTATTTCCATACAGTGCATAACAGAAATGATGTAAAACAATTTGTCTTGTTGAGTAATTTCATATAAAAAACCTGTTGGAGCAGAAACTTAGATTGGAAAACTGTGTGGTAGTGTGAGAAACAGTAAAGCACTGTTAGGGGGCTCCAGCAGCCTAGTGGTTAGAGCGCATGCACTATGTACAGAGGCTGGCCCTCCAAGCAGGCGGAACAGGTTTGAATCCGACCCATGGCTTCTTTCCCGCATGTCGTTTCCATCTCTCTTGCTCTCTCCCCCATTTCTGACTCTATCCTCTGTCCTGTCTCTAAAAATAAAGGCAGAAAGCCCCAAAATAAACCTTTAAAAAGACAATGTTAGCGTAGCATTAATCCCACAAAAAACGATGTTAGCGTAGCATTAATTCCACAAAAAACGATGTTAGCGTAGCATTAATTCCACAAAAAACACTGCATTTCAAACATGTTCATGCAATTATATCGATTAGCATAAACATCCAAGACTCAAGGAATTCAAAGTTTGAGTAATATATCTATGTTGGTTTTATTTTCTCCCACATAGAACAATGTCACATATTTAGGGAGTTATTGCATCCTTCAGCGTGACAATGACGATGTAGAAATAAAAACTATACCTTTTATGTTACTACAATTCTACAATTCAATTAGCTTACGCTTTTATCCAAAGCGACGTACATCAGTTACAAGTACATCATTCTTGAAAAAATGTATAAAAAAAAAAAAGATGTGGGACTGCATGTATTTCATTTTTAAATGCAGGACCTTGCCAGAAGTTCAAACCAACCAAAAAATGGTCCAACATTATTTTTAATTTCTTTGGCGTTGTTTTTTTGCTGGATCTCTTTGTGTCCTTTGTAATTACACAAAACGAGAGAATCTAATGTTTGTATAATTACCTAATAATTACCCTAATTACCCTTCTACACTGCAGACCTATTGTACTGCTATAGAGGCCTTTGAAACTCTGTCATGTCCATCAGCCTTCAGATGTCTAAATGGATGTCAACTGTCAAAAGATAATACAAATAATCAATAATTGTCTTACACACTGTGATGGAGCATGACATTAGTTCAGGCAGAGCGGTGATGTCATGCTTGTGTTAGCTGATTGGTAAAAGTGAGCGCTGCTGAAGACCACATCTCAGATTTACAGATTTAAAAAGCTCCTTTCTCTTTTCTTTTTCTTAATGGTTGCTTCTTTCATTTGAGAGAACATTTGTAAATCAGAGTTCTGTAGCTGGATTAAGGATGAGACATCAATAGCAAACTACTTAGCTTAATCAATGGCCATAAGAGGGAGGCAATCAGCATCAAATTCAATGCAACTTATTTAAAAGTTTTCAGTGAACAAACACAAATGACTCCTGAGGGATACCATTTCTTTGCATGTTTGATAAATGTTAGCTGTGCCAGCAATGACTGCCACAGCTTCTGTGTCAGCTGAAATGATGTGAGCGGGACGGATATGCCACTCAAATAAATGAAGTGAAACAAAATGGCCATAAACTCTGATTAGCAGGGAACGTATCAACCTGCTCCATTCACACTCACTGACTCATTCATCAGATGTTCAGCTACCAGCTGTCTGGAAACATCTGGTGATAAAGTGCTGCCATTGTTACCTGACCATTCTGCACATAAAACATCTGATACACTCATGCTAATGGTAAGTGTAGCTTCCTCCTTCAAACCTACAGTATTTCTCTGCGACTGAGTTTTCATAGTTGACTTTACGAAGATCTAATTTACTGTAAAAGGGGATCATTTCTTTAAGCACTACCCCAGGGGGAAAGGGGACCTGACACTGAAGCCACTAAAACATGAGCTTAGTGGTTTATCTTGGTTCACAGGTAAAAATGTTTGCACTCCTTCTGCAAGACAACTTCAGATCCACCTTTGTGCAAATCTGCTTAACCTTATTAAAACCTAGTGGGCTATCATATGTCTTAAGTTAGCATCTCTAAACAAAAATGCTTAGATATCTGAAAGAAAGGAAAGTGCCTTGTAGGGATATTTAGTTGAAACAGAAAACTAATTTCAAGAAGTCTTTTCATGATTCATGTTAATTCAAATGGAAGAAAGATGCTAGAAGTTCTCTGCCAATGAACCAAGAAGTCATTTTACTCTTTGCATGGGCCATCACTCCACTCTGAATATGAGCATCTGTGGAATCATTAGTACGCTGTCCTACAGCTTCATCCAAACACCACAACAATAATAAATAGAAAAACATCTGACCCAGAGGCTCTCCAGAGGCCACCCTGACATTATTGAGCATGAGTGTTTCACAAAGGGGTCAGTGTTGGAGACGTGAAGTGTAACAGTGCAGATACCCGCCATTTCTCTGGATTTGGCTACCACACGCAGAGCCCCATATGCTACCACACGCAGAGCCCCCCCACCCTCCTCAATACCCCACACCGTCTGCTGCTTATAACGTAACTGTTTAAAGCTGAGGTAATTCCATTTCTCCAGATCTGTGAAGTTCGGTCTGTTATTGCACTGAAGGCTGTTACACAGCTTCAATATCCTTCCAAAGCATAAGCTCATGAGAGTTTATCCTTGACCCGATAAAGAGAGAGAGGCTTTACTCTGTCAACAATTCAATCCTGTTATTCTTTCACATTTCATATGATGAAATCATCTTTCACTGTGGTCTCAGTGCCCGCTTATTCACAGAATTATGCTCCGCTCACAAAGCACTAAATCTCTGCTGGGTGAATATAATATTACAAACACTTCTTAAAGATCCACTTATGAAACTGATCAAGCCAATATTCAATTTAGATCAAGACAGGATGTTTAAAAACACTCTTGGAGGACAGTTTTTTCTTCCCCTCAATCAATTTACCAGATACAAAATTCAATTCCAATAAAGTTTTGTGCAACTTTGATGTCTATGGCTATATGTCTATGGCTATATCCCAATGCTTCTGAGAGAATACAAAAAACTTCAGAGCAAATGTAAAAAAAAAAAGGTATGCTATTCTTCTTCACAAATTATAACTTACAATCATACTTTATTAGAAAATGGAGCATGTGGCCTCAGGGAGCTGTAGCGCCCACAGAACATTTTCATATAGGGATGGCCAGATGGGGCCAATGAAAATCTTGGGGTTGCACACCAAAACCAAAATCCATAACTATAAAATTAACACATTTTTAAATACTTATGTATTTTGTGATATAGGCTGAAAACAATTTATGACAACCGTTACTTAAAAAGACAAGTATAGGCTTCAACTGGAGATGGGACAGATCTGATCTAATATTGGTATCGTGTCTGATATTGACGTAATTTACACATTGGATATCGGAGTCAACCCATGTCACAGTCTCGCTTTGAAGACATTCAGAGTGAACCGCAAGTGTCCACAAATCCTTTATCCAAACGTTCAGACTAGATGGAACAGCTCTTTCTATATGAGAAAAGTACAAATCTTGCACTTTTAAATATTTAATTTGAAAACCATACAGTTGTTTCTGCAACCTGTTTGTACGTATGTGAAGCCAGCACAATGCAATGCTGGGTTTACTTTAGCTTTGTGTAGACTTACACATAATACCAAAAACAACAATAATAACACTAGTAATTATTATTTATTTTTAAATATTGGATTCAGTATCGGTACATGTGTATCAGAATCGGATCGGAAATGAAAAAAAGTGGATCATGCATCTCTAGTTTCAACCATAATCTGAACGAGTACATTGATTGTAAACAACAAAATATGTTCTGGGAATGAGCTTTGAAACATTACAAAAAAGGCCAAATTGTAGAAAAAAGGGGGGGGGGGGGGAATATATTAAAGAAATATAGATTTAAAATGCAAAAGGAATGTATTCATTATTAAGGGAAGAAAATAAACGTGCAACCTATAAAATGATCATCCTTTTAAGCCGATTTATTTTTCATTTTATTTTTTACATACAAAATAAATCAAAACTTCGTGGCACACTGAAAATAACTTTACTGTATTTAATTGTGAGCGAAACACATTTGAGAATTGTTGTTGCTAGGAGATGTAATGCAAGCCTCTAATATGAACAATTTGGTGTAGCATATAAAAGTTATGAACCCTGATACCCCACTTTACTAGAAATGTTTGCCTATATTTTCAAAATGTGTCACTGTTGCTTTAATGCTTTTATCAATGAAAAATATTTCCTATTGTTTTTAAAGTTTATCTCAGTGCAATACTGAATATAATAAAGGGCTACAATATTTTTGTAAAATGTTTTTAAAATCCCCCAAATTTTAAGGGTTAATTATTCCTTCAAAATAAAATGATTGACAAACATTTATTTCCTCCCTTATTTGCATTTGTCACTCTTTTGTGGCATTTAATAGATTACAATGTTAATCAGTGACTGACAGATTTATTAGTGATGATGATTACAGCTTAGGTGAAAACAGCTTTAAAAAGCAGTACTTGAGGATCCGGAAACACTCCATAACTGTCGTATTGGAGGAAATATAGAACAAATCTACGTCCTCTCAGATGATATGATGGCAGACTGATGTATCTCCACCTTCCGTTGATCACACTGATCAGTCCACTTCTCTCCTCTATCAGAGCTGCAACCACAAAGTGCCACAGGCCTGTCCAGCTGAACAATAAATCACCGTGATGAAAGACTTGTGCTGCCCTGTGATTGACTTTTAAAGAACAAGATGTCCAAAGTTACCAACACCACTTTCTCCTAGGGACAAGCCTTCAATTCATCTCCACTCTGACATCTCACTTTGTCTCAGGACGTGGTGCAGAGTCCGTGCCACATGAGGTGGTCTGAAGCACTCAGAGCTTACGCCACATCAGTCTGTCTGCTATACAGGGTTTGTCAGACACTGAAATGGAGTTGGAGATTCAGATCCCACCGTTCAAATCCATTATATAAACTTCCTTTCCACCTGGCATTAACACCTGGATGACTGGCTTGCAATCATACAGAAGCATAAACACATCCAGGTGTGTGTGCACCAAAGATGCATTAAGGAGTCAATTATGCTCAACAGCTCTGAAAATGGTCAGTAATACATTACACACATACACAACAAGGTCTAATGTAGGACATTATTCATTTTGATAAAAGCAAATAATCAGAAACACAGCTCTAAAGATCCAGCTATAGGGAACAAGAACTTCAGGCAGCTGTTGCCTTGACAGAAACATGATGCTAAAACTGATCAAATATGCTTATTTATATAAGGCTACATTTCTATCTTTACCACAAAACACATAAACACTTCTAAGGCCAACCATTTCTGTTGTAGACCCAGTATAAGGACACAACACACTATATTTATCAAAAGGGTTGAAGGGATCTTATACTGTAGATCAGGGGTCGGCAACCTTTGTGACATGGAGTGCCAGTTTGAAATTTTCTTCTCATCTAGTGTGCCATTATCAACAATAACGCAAAGTTAAATTATGTCACAATTTAATTTTTTTTCCAATATACCTGGAATTTGATTCTCAACAATAACAGTATCTGTAATCATAACAAAATAGCCACATCAAAATTTCAAAGACTGAAAAACAGCTACACATTTAAACTAAAACAAGTGTAGGCTGAGGCAACATCAAATTATCAGATGCCTACCAGACAGTCAGTGTGATCCCTGGCTTTTTCAACAATAACGCAAAGTTAAATTCTTTAAATTTGCTTCGTCTCAAAATGACGCTTAACACTTGACGTTCTGCACACAACATTCTCACAGCATAAAGTGCACACAGCACGGTCCTTCACAAATACAAAACCAAATTCTTGTGTCCAGCAGCACTGGAATGGCCTAGTCTTAGCTGCAGCGGGTGTTGCCATTGTTCACAATATCACGCTCTGTCATTAATTTATGTCAGCAGTCAGCACGAAGACAGCGGACAGTGCGCTTGAATTTCAGACACTTTGATCTGAAATTCTCCCGCTGCAACCTGACCAATGGCCACACTCCAACATCAAATCCAGTGGTGTCCTCCGGGTCCTAGTGCCGGCAGACAAAAGACGTTTTTTTGTTTTTGTTTTTTTTAACGGGACAGAAAAAGTGAGTATCGTAACACTGAGGTGCCGTGCCAGTGTTTATTCTGCGGCGTGCCAACCGTGGCACGCGTGCCATAGGTTGCCGACCCCTGCTGTAGATTGATACAAACGGCCACTACGGGATGACCAGATGTCCCTCCTTGTGCAGGACTGCGCAGCATTTTCAAGTGATGGAAAAGAATAAAAGTCAACTTTTAAAAGGAGCAATATGTAACTGACACGTAGCGTTTAATATTGGTACTGCAGTCCAAATTCAAAATTGGACAGTGCTGTCTCCTCCTGCCACCCTCCTCCCTAGAGTCGATGCACATTGGTTGCTGTGTCCTTAACGAAAACAAGTTTATCGAGATAGGTTGGCCCTGGCAGGTGAGGGTGCACTGAAGTCGAGCAGAGTTCAGAGATAGCTGATGAAGTTTGGTTAGGTGACTGTGACTGACAGCAATGCAGAAAATTATTAAAACCATTCTACAATTCTACAGAGACATAAATCAGAATCAGCAGGAAACAAACAATACATTGATTTCTGACTTGACAAGGTTTGCTTCTTCTTTAAAGCTCTAATATTTTGCCCTGATGATAAGCACTTAAGCCCAGTTACATTTTAAAGTTATAACCATGATGCTGCACTTTTGAGCAGGTCAAAATGAGACATGAAACTGTATCCACAGCACGAAATTACATTTGGCTAAAGAACTGTCTCATACATATCTGAAGGCGGTTCAGTGCAAAGCTAAGCTGCCAATTAAACGGGTGAAACTGCCTTCTTTGCTTTTCCAGGCCAGCAGGTCTAGGACAGTTAAATCCCAGCAGCAAGCAGAGAGAAAAGCCGGCCATCAGAGGCAGAACATAAGACATTCGACATGCACGTTCCTACATCTGCACACTCTTTTTATAACTCTGCTTAACACTGATTTACAAGCGGCTTAAACTATGCACAAGGTGGAACTTTTGCAGTCTCTTGGCAGTCTCAAAATATCCAAATGATACCTTGTTACCCACATCAAACCAAAACATACGGGTGAACCTGCTTCCTTGAATCCACATCCTCCTCTAATCCTAATCAAAAAGGATTGAAACAAATATAAACAACTGTCGCTAGAAGTCTTTCTGCCTTTTTTCTCTCAGTGCAGCTGGGAAACTGACGAATAAACCTCAGCTCGAAGCAAAGGAAATTACAAGCTGAGTAAAGTGAAATGACCCATTTGGTTCTTTAACATTGGGCGGAAGTGCGGTCAGGCATGTGTGGAATGACAGATGCCAGCATGACTGTGGGTCACCGCAGTTTCTAAAGAATGTCATGTCAGAGCCCGGCGGTCACAAAACTGGACGGATCATTTCAACTCACTGGAAAGCTGAAGGTGGAAAATTCCATCCTTGAAAGGACACAAGTGAAACGCACAGCAGGTCTGTCAACTTCACCAAGGAAACTGAAAGGGACTTTCTACAATTTAGCTGGTGTTGGACCAAAAGAGAGAGAGTCTTAATTGGTTTGACAGAATCCTTCATTAAGTCCAGGTTGTCTTTCATAACCCACCACATCCAGCTAATAGGCCTCTTGTCTTACCTCGTTCTCCTTTGAGCAGAAAAGTGTCAGCTTTTTGGCTGCTGGTGCTCAGTACTCAACTAATGAGAGTGATCTATCAGCTGTATTGGATTCAGCTCCATAGAGGTTGGTGAAACAAATGCTTGCAGAGGAAGTGCTTTGACACCTTCATCCACGCTGTGTTTTTCAACACAAAGCTACCAAAGCGTTACAAATCCTTTACTAATGGTTTGACAGTATGCTGCCTGTACAAGGCTGCTATGATGATACACTTCTAAAACATATGTTCTTCTTGGTCACTAGTCTTTTCAAATGACACACAAAGGAGGCTCGAGGAGGGACATGAAGTCACAAAGGAGGCTCGAGGAGGGACATGAAGTGGATGGAGCATCAGAAGAAGCAAAGTAAGCAAGCACTGATTGAAAACGAGACGACATGCCCAAAGGAAATCATATAAGCTGTCAGCGTGAGATCAACTAAATGATTAACCTGTCCTTTGACGAAAGCAAAATCAATGGTTAATCGTAAATAACATGACAGCAGTGGGAGGAACTCTGACTGGAAGGCTCGTCAGCAGCAACATAAAAAAAAAGGAACATAAGACTCCCCTTTGAACTAACTGACAACTAGCTAATATATGACATTCAAAGGCGCAGTTTCAGAGATTAAGATAGCTGATAGCCTGATAAAACCCAGTTAATGATATCATCTGAGGATGCCAGATAGAGGAGCTTTCCCCAGAATTTGCCTCCAGTCACCAAACAGGCTACATTAGGGCTCAAGTGCTGAGCAAGGGTTATCTGTGCTGGGAAATGATGGCAGCAGCTGCATTATGCTATGAGTGGGTGCAGCCCACGGTGCTTAAATTCATTATCGTACATATTGAATGCTGTTGTGTCCAGAGACTTAATGCATAATTATGAATTTGTCCATGTAGGTGGGGGTGGATCGATTTGAATCTCCAATGGGGTCTGTGTCAGAGGTATTACCAGGGGCGTCGGACTGAGAGGAAAAATGGATCTCAGTATAGAAGTCCATATAATCTCTATTAAAAGATTCTACATACAAATGTACCACCTTGTACACAGGGTTCTGAATTTTCAGCATGAGAAGTGTTCTGGTTTAGGTTTGCAGTACATTTGTATTCAACAATTAAATATCAGCAGGCTTTGGCGTACGCAGAATTAACAGTCCGGTGGAAAAAAACAAGCAGGTTATCCGTGCTAATGACATACTGGGTCCAGTATTCTGATGATGATTGATCTCTTTAAGCAGAATACTACATTAAAGAGAAGCTAACAATCCATTATAGATCAAATATTTAAACTTGAGCAACGGCTCTGCTTGACTGTGTTTGGCGACGAAGCGTTTAGATTCCCTGACTACCTGAAACGCATCAGAAATCGTGAAGTTGCAAACCTAATTCCCCATTAATTGCAAGTAAATCAAGATCAAGGTTTCTTTTCCAGGGTCATTACGCTGAAGTGAGCCAGAGTGAAGTCGCTGTATAACATTTTACTGTTCAACTGAAACTCAGATGACCAGGCGCTACTCTGGGATGTAATGGACAGAAGTTGACAGCGTTTGCATTGCAGCTGTAATCAGACTCTATCAGACGATGATGGCCGATGGGTGATTGACAGGTCCCTAATGTACGTACTGTAAGAGGGGCCACAAAGATAAAATAATGACTGGCATTCAGGGCCCATAGAGAAAACCTGTGTACAGGACCCTTCTTTAGTGGAACGCCCCGGGTACTACAATTAATCTATTGTCTTGCTAGAGTTGTTCACATTAGAAATAACAATGATAGGGTTATATAAAACCAACCAGTTAGATCTATCATGTTATACTGGGAACATAGTTTATAACTTAAGAGTTTAAGCATCGTGCAAAAGTGGACAATGTCATCCATTGCTTACTTCTTCTGAATTTAACTCCTTTTACGTTTATACTTTATTTTAAGAGTTATTACCAAAGCCAGGAAATACAAAATGTATGAAATGAATCAGTTTCATGCTAATAAAACCTTCTCACATACACCTTTAGCTTTCCAGTCAAACCACTGATTTGATGTAATTTGTTGAGGACTTGAGATATACTGTATCCCTAAGATTTCAACCTCAACCACAATGTAGGTGATTTGAACTTTGCTGCTCATAGCACTGGAACACTTCATGAGGAAATAAAAGTGATGTACCTTTCCAAAAACAGTTCCCCCATTAGTGACATACTGTGTTCAGCTCAAAAACTGGAACCAGAAAACTGATCTTGTGGAACTGTGTGTGCAATAAGCTCAGTGACATAGCTTAGTTTCAGACCTTCAGTTAAAATCCATCTTTTGATCGCAGATTGTTTGCAAATGGATTTTTAAAAATTCTGGACAGCAAGAAATCAGATTCCCGCCACATATGAAAGTGGTTTCAGTTGTGATTTTGTAAGAATAGCCACTGGTAATTTCTCTTCTAAAGGGAAATGAGAAACTTTAATTTTTGTGAATGGGTGATAGATGTTTTCAAAAACCTCCTTTGACTGTAGAGGCTCTTCTACTTATGTGACTAAACAGGAACTACACCCCAGCGATCCACTTGTACATTATTGAGGACCATAGCTGTGTCACCAATGGCAACCTACCTGCTGTTTCCTCTTTCCTAAAGGATGGATTCTTATCACATGACCCACATTGTTCAAAGAAGAAGCATGAACAAGGCCAACAGCATGAAAGCTCAGGATGTGACAGACAATGCCCACTTCCCCTGACTAATTGGAGGGAAAATGAGGAATCAAGCCATGTTGCAGGAGCAGATGCTTTTAAATTAAACAAAGCGGGACAGTTGTTTGATATGGTTTATTAACAAAGTGTGTGTTAGCGGCTAATAAATCAGCTGTCAACTTGTCGTGGTGTTAAAGTCTGTATAATGTGAAAGATTATTAGAATACTAATGCAAGCATACAAAGTAAAGGTCAACATAGGTTTAAAGCTGCAGTAGTTGATTTCTTTTTCAGGCCACTTGGATGCCACCAAAAAGCTGTAAAAATGATATAGATTAATCAGCCAGCCGATAATATCGGCCGATATTAGCAAATCAAGTGACTATAGGTATCGGCTAATTTTAAAGCTGATATGCGCAGATATTACTCGATTTATTCACCAGTCAAATAGCATTTCATTTGAGTTTCATTGTATCACACGAGCAGTTCTCTCTCATCAGCAGAGGGTGCTATATGGATTACAACAGTATTATCACTCTCCAGAGTGTCAAGAGGTGATGTACGTACATGCGCTTTCCAGTTGAGTAACCATCTTGTCTTCATTATATATTTTTTCCACAAGCGTTTGATAACTGCATTTGAGGGATCAACACAATAAATGTGGGTGTATAACTATATCTATCTCTACAGATCAATAATAGATATATCGGTATCAGATTTTTTCTATCCCGGTAACAGCCCCAAAAATCCCATTTTTATCCCATTTTTATTCTTATTTGATGACAATAATGAAAGTGAGCCAACCTGAAGTGTAACATCAGTCTTGTCTGGTAACTATCAAAAGAACACCAAAAAACACAAATAATCGGTTATGTTCTGCTCATCAGATTTCCTTATAATCAGCTGTGATTACTATTTGCATTGTTTTAACCCATTTAGACCTGATGAGACGTCTACATCGCACAAGGCCATGAACATGAGTGCAGAGGACATTTTAATTTACAGTTAAAGCCAATAGGTTTAAGCTTTCAAATGTTTTTAATGTTTTTAATTTTTAAGGTATCTATCTGATACAGAGACAAAGATTTTAGTAAACTTTGAAATTCTGTGCAGTTTTTCTGAAAACCCTCAGGGAGGTTGATTTCAAACGTTACTTAGGTTTTAGAGGGCGTTTTTTTTAGGCGTCCTTAGGTCTAAATGGGTTAAGTATCTATATACAGTAAGTAAGTGTCAGTGTATTCATCTGTCCACAGCTAATCTCATATCCACCAGCCTAATATTTATTATGCACATTTGTGCCTAAGCTTGACAACTTATTGTACTGTAAGTGATTCTCGATCTTTATAATCCCTCGTTCATTGTTTTGCAGTTTCATTGAATTTTAGAAGAATCAGAATCGTGTTTATTGCCAAGTACATTTACACATACAAGGAATTTGTCTTGGTGTATTGGTGCAAAAAACAAAAAACAGTTAACAGGGAAAAACAGCCAAGAAAAAGCAAGAACTTAAATAATATTAAAAATAAGAAATTTACCAATATAAACAATAGAATTTAAAAAATGTCAAAAAAAAAGAATAATAATAAAAAATAACAAAATCTACAAGCTGCAATGGAGTGCATGTGAGAAAAGAATGTAAAGTCCAGTGAGCGTTAATGTAACGCATAAAAACAGTTTCAGCCTTCACATTACTGTGATGTTTTCTGACTGTGGGGCTGATGAGAGTCTGTGTTATGTGGGAGGAGGGGGGGGGGGAGGGCAGGAACATTGTACCCTGTGTTAAATAAACACAGGGTACTTTTGCCCTAATGAAAGGATAAGCACTAAGTGAAGACGCCCCTCATCCAAATTATGCCCCTATGTCCTGCTGATAAATTACATAACCTACCCATGCCACCTTCAACAGACCCAGGCTGTGTTGATGCAAGCTCCAGGTAGTGACAATGCCGATACTACCTACCCTACCACATGGCCCGTTCTGGCCTCAACTGTGCAGGCTGATGGACAGCAAGAGCCAGGACATCATTGAGGTTGTCAAGTGGGAACCTCCCCTCAGTGTTTCATCCGATTAGTCCCATGACACCTCGGGAAGGCCGGACAGTGAGCTCCAGGGTCCCGGAGTCACCCCCCTCCGTTTCATTCTGTTCTGTCTTTACACTATACAGAATGGACGGATAAGCAATTCCAGCTGCTTACACTGTTTTATTATTTAGCACCTTGCACATACAACTCATACAATATGGCAATCCTTAACCTGTGTCGCACTCTAAAAGGTCCGTGCTGAAACAATAACCAAATAACAATACTATTCCATGATACTCTAAAATCAACTAGTAGTTGACTGTACATACGAGAAAACACTTTGGATACAGTAATCATGTGATAGATACGCCATGCCAAACCACAGGTTTCTTGTCCCAGGCATGAGAACTAGGAACTCGTATGTGTACTAACCACAGGGAAACATAACTTAAATCATTCACATGAATAACCATGAGCAGTTAAAGGCTAAATCATTCCAGAGATTCCTCCACAAAGACAGAAATATCACTGTGCTCTTTGTTACATTTATTTCCACTTCTACTTTGACTCACAAATCAATACATCCAGTCCTAATGAGCCTTAAAAAAACCTGATGAGGAATGAAATGTCTGCTTGTTGAAAGCAGCAGCAGCAGTATATTCTGTAAAATGTGTCTCCGTAACAATCAGCCGGGGCCCAGCAGCTGTCAGCCCAATCACAGAAAGGATTAGTATAATTAACATTCTCTAGACCTATAGAGTTTTTCAATCAAGTATAAAGTTTTTAATAATCACAGATGAATGGGGTTGCAGGGAATTATGCTCTGCACTTGTTCTCCACAGCTTCTAAACCTTCCATTTGGAAACATGCTTTATCTGGGTGGAGATTACCTCAGGTCTATTCTCTGTCAATTTCCACCCAAATCATAGTATTGCCTTGTCTCGACTGCAGGCAAAGCAGGCAGAGTCACACACTTGTGGCAACTGTGGAGATTCCCCAGCATAGCTGCAGAGGGAATGGCAGGAATCTTGGATAGCAATGTATGCAAACGCAATCCCGGCATGCTGTAATGAACTGGCAGGGGGCTGCAGTCAAGCCAATTAAATGATATGAGCCTGACAATAAGTGGTTTTCATTACATGACCTCAAGAACCCACTGCAACCAAATTTAATCATCTCACAATGCACTGGTTATAAGAAACCTTCATGCCTTGACACATTTTAAAAACAGATTACAATTCCCATTACAAGTTTCAACTTGCAATTTCAAAGATTTTTTGTAAGGGCTAAGGTGCAGGAACTAAAGGGCCTTTCTCAGTTTCAATAGCCGGCTCAGTTCCTTGTGTTGGGACTAGGAGGATGCAGTTTAGCTTGAAATTGTGTGAAGAAAGCAAAAAACGTGATTTTCCTCATACTTCATTTTTGTTAAATTGCTGTTGTGCTCTTCTGTGCAAGTCCCTTTGGGTGGAGAGAAGAAGCTTTCACTCAATGCTCTGTGTAGCAGGCTGTTCTGAGCCAAGTTTACATTTTCTTCTCAGCTACTGGGTCAATTGCATCTGCAGTTGTTTAACCAAACTGGCTAATGACATTAACCTTCTGCACTAAGCAATACATCACAGCTAAATTGAAGGGGGTAGCAGGTGTGGGCTTTCTGCAGCAGCTCTGGGCACCCATTGGGTATGATGACACTGAGGTAAAGCTGCAGACACACAGCAATTTAACAACACAACACTGCATGGAATTCAACATTTTCATGTGGCAAGGCAAGGCAAGGCAAGTTTATTTGTATAGCGCTTTTCATACACAAGGCAGACTCAAAGTGCTTCACATCACTTCACTTCACAACATGTCATACAATAAAGTGAAAGAAAATGCAAGAATTAAAAAACAGAGATTGACAATAGAAATTTTGGAAATTTTGGAGGACATTCCTTGGCATTTTTACTACTTTCAGACCCCATACTTGTGTTTGAAAGACTCACGTGAGATTTTCCCTGAATGTGCATAAAAGTGGAATTCTCTCAGTGTCAAATAAATACACATTATGGCTTAGAGACATCAATTGCTAACAAATTCTCATTGCCCAATGTAACTTTCACTAAACAGGTGAGGACCTTCAGACTACATGAGTACAGTACAGTTTAATCAATCTGTAAAAGTTGCCTTATACATGAAATGATTAAGAGTTGCAAATAAACATGAAAAATACAGTTTCAGCTTTGTTAACTCATCCTCAAATATACCTCTTTTGGAATAAGCCCTTTTTCTTTTTGAGGGTTGTGAGTGTAATTACAAACATCAGACAGCTTTATAAGATGTTTTGTCCTGCACAGTGTTGATACAACAGTTTTTATTCTATTTATAGCCCTTTAATGATTACAATTCTGAAACAGCGCCATAACCAAGTTCCCCTTTCATTCCGTCTTTGTTTTGCATCTGCAATGGCATAATATTGCATTCCTAGTGTGTGGTTTCTCATTGCATTACAGGGTTGCAGAAGCATGAGAGCATCACACATACTCAAGCAAACACATAGTGCTGTTCCTCCCTGTCAGCTCTGACATTACACTTCCACTGTCTTCCCTATATTACGCCTCCGTTACTACCTCTAATGACAGACCAGGGGTGAAATGACTTTTCCCAATCATTGGCTGCATATCTTGCCTTGAACTGGCACTATTTAAGCACCAAATGTGATGTTTTTTTGTTATAGAAAAATGTGAATGTATCTGCAGGTTCACTGACCTCCCCCTCACAAATAACTGCTAATTGTTCTACTTTGGGCACTTGGCCATGTGGATAGGGCCGGCAAATAAGGCTCCAGTGTTGCCATCATTACTATCTTTACTATAACCTGCAGACCCCACAGCATCCGTCTCAGCAGCTTTCCATCTGCTCAGTGGTTTTTCTCCTTCTGACAAAGAAAGAAGAAGTTCTTTGTTCCAACTGGAGCTGATGTTGAAGCGTAGAGCAGCTGGATCATGCAGGAATAAAGATAACATGGAGACATGCTTTGCCTTTACGAGGTTAATTTGTTCTTCATTTGTCACCTGTTTTGATGTTATGTTGATACAGTGCTGGGATTTACAATCCGCAGTCTGGTGTTTTATTTTGAAATCGACTGGATGCTCTGTGCATTCCTGTGTCTGACTTCCTTTTAGGGTTGATCTGCTCTGATCAGCATGACATGTGCTGACAGCAGGCTCTATCGAAAAAATAATTGATACATATTTCGGGTGGAGCAGAGCGGGGCGGCGCTTCTGGGACACACCTGACACGGATCGCGGTGCGTGCAGCAGAAACATGAGCACTGACTATTAGCTTCAGAGTGCGCTGCACGAATGGATTGCAGCTAACACAGATGCAGTGGGGAATGTAGGTAATAGCAATACTTACTTACAGTCTTTGCAACGTGTTTTATAATATGCACAGTGAGAGCTTTCCTGAAACTGCTTTAAGTGCATGCTCACACAACCTTTACTCGCACCTTTTTATGTTATATGGGCCGTGAAGCGTTAATGAAAACTTCACAACATTTTGTATCGAGGATGGAGAAATTTAAAGCTAAAATAACGCATCTGCTCTCTGTTCCTCATTTTTTTAACAAAAAAAAAATCACCCTCACTTATTATTTTCCTGCTTGTTCTTGCATAGAAGTGATCATACCTACAGTGCTGTACATACACAAACAGAGAATCATTCTCGGTACAAATAGACACAAACCATCTCTACTGGATATACAGCAGAAAAACTCTTTGTCACACAGTAAGATATAAATACAAAGTATTTGCTTTAAACAGTACTGTGAATCATTCTAGGTAAAAACATCATTATCTTCTCCAGACAGATGAGAAATACAATAAGGTCTTTTTCTGTACTCCAAAATGACTCATGAGATTAACCTAAAATCAAATTACTTGTGAAAAAACAAAGAGGGCTATTTGAGGGAGATTGATACAGAGCAGAGGTAAATAGAGCATTTGATGGCAGGCAGTGTACAATATTAGCCCCACACGTCCTCAATTTGCTATCTGCATGATGGAATAAAAATGAACCCTCAGTATTATTGGAAGATTCTATCGTCCCCACTGTGAGGAGAGTACTAAACAGCAAAATGGGCCGGCTGCCAGCAGGTATTGTAGGAGTGTCTGTATGTGTGTCTGTGTATGTGAGGAGATAGGAGAGTGCAATCCAGAGGTGTGGGGTAACTTGGTGGAGAGGCAGCATTCAAGCTGAACTCTGTGGTCCAGGGCCAAACAAATGTGTTCACTGAGTGAGTGACTTGTGCTCTCTGGTCCTGCTGTGTAAAGCACAGACCACTTCAGGTGCTCTTCTGCACGTCTGATTGGCTCTCTCAGTCACAGCTCTCTGTACAGTTGGAGGTCTAATACGGCTGTATTCAGCTTATTTGGTATCGAGGTGCAGGGAGAGACAGACTAGACATAAATGTTCTTTTATTCAACCAAATACTGAAGCGTATTTAGTGCATGTCCATACATCATCTATTGAGGTAAAGCCACACCCCTTTTCCAGCAAGTGTGGCTGACTGGCCGGCAAGAGGGAAAGGTAAGATATTATGTGAGCTATTAAACATATTGTTTTAGTAGATAGTTTTAGTTTTAACTAGGTTTTACAAAATGTTTAAATACTGTTTCATACTACTTAAATTATTATTTAGACAAACTGTTTTTATTTTAACTATTGGTTGGTCCCGTTCTGCATCCATTACAGTCCACTGAAATTATTTTTTTTTTTGAATGGGAATTTGTTTTGTTTTTAAGACTTATTTATGAGAGCATTTAGAGTATAAATCTACGACTGCAGTATGTGTTTGTGTGTGTTTGTTTGGGATATAAAGGGGTTTAGGATGAATCAGGGGAAACTGCACAAAATGAAATAATTACAATCTTTACTCTGTAAATCCATTGAGACAGTGCAGCAGTGGATCCCTACCTGAGATAGTCTGAGCTTTAAGGGACACATCAGCACCGTGCAGCCTTAAACTAATGTCAAGTGGATTTTTATTGATTCCCTGACATATGACCTCAGCACGTGCCAAAAGGCTGAGAGGGAAAAACTCACGCTGCCTTTAAATACTCCACACATTTAAAGTCACAGAGGGTGAATTATTGCAAAGGTTCCCTTGATTCTGTTTTGACTTTTCTATATACTTTGCTTTATTTTTTAATATCCCTTTGCTATATCTTAACCTTTATTTTTTTATCCCCTTAACTCCAGGAGTCTCTTGCCATACAGAATATGTTTTTGTCCTACTTGTCCATGTTTTGAGATGTTGCATTTATCTGAAGGATTTCTGTAACAAGGCAGACAATAACCGAAGAAATCATCCAGTTATCTTCATTTTATTTGGTTGTTTGGTCTGTGCAGCTCATTGCTTTGAAATTTACCAAAAAGCAAATTAATTAAAACGTTTTTTTTGATTTCTCCTCATTTATCTTTGCCCAAGATGTCAAAATGTGACAATGTAGCTTTCCCCCTAGCATCATGTTTCGACTGTTTTGATGTTGCATTGAAGTCAGGTGATGGAGTATGAAGAACAAAAGTCTGCTTTGAATGGGAGTTGGGACTGATAGAATAAAGGATGTTATCAGTGGTGTAGTAGTGCCTGTAGAAGTGGGTATACTCTTAATTTACCCCCTTATGTGTTGGGAGTGACCCGTCCGGCAGAGGATAAACGTCCTCTTTTATAAACAGTGACATGTAAGACTACTCTTGCACATTCAGTTAGCACGTACTAGTCAATTAGAGACAGAGTTGGAAGGTCATCCCTTCACCATCCTAGGAAAAAATTGCAGCAATGGTGTGAATCAGAAGAGATTTAGAAGTGGGTATACTCAGTATACCTGCGTATACCCTGCACTACACCAGTGGATATTATCAAAGAGCCGCAAGATCAATTCTATGGGAAGTACATTGCAGAAATATTGCACGCATGTATAGATATTTCTGGTGTAGAGCATTTGAACAATTTTTCAATGCTTCTTTATCCTTAACATACCAGGATAAATGACCCTGCTATCTTAAAGGCTTTTGCAACAGTCCTTTACGCTTTTCTTTTAAATGTTCAGTTAGATTAAGCTGTTTGTTAAAAAGTGCCAGAAGCCCTATGTAGAGTGTAGGCCAATGAAAAATGTATTGTCATCACAGTCACACTAATATTTGAATAACTGCATTATCAGTACACACAGTGGGTACTGTTTCCTCTGGAGGAATATTAGTTTATCATCTCAGCTTTGCATTGTGGGATGCCTGCACTTTCAGCAGTCCCCAGCTGCACCGCATTCATTGGGGTAAAACAATACAGTGGCTGTCATCAGTTATTCTCCCTTTTGGCTGAGTGCTGGGAGGATAACTGCTCTCCCTGGAAGCTCCTTCAAACCAACAGTGGAGTACTGTAGCTGTCATGGCACCATATTATTAAAAAGGTGGTCATGTGTGAGCAGGAAAGTATTAACCTCCATTATTAGTATTGGCTGCAATCTGCCAAAATAACCAAAAGGCTATAAGGTTGGTCATTAAAAAGCATAAGGGCTTGTGTCCACAGACAGCGCTGGTTTTCAATTCATAATGTAGTTCAGCATTTTCACCGCTTAGCGCCCTGAGCACTAAAACGCACTTTGCGTCAGCTGTTTTTTGTCGCTGTGCTAACAGTGTCCTCAGATAAAAACAGTTCAACTTTTGGAACAGCACGGCTCGTCAATGTCACTTCTCCCCCACCGACCGGACAGGCGCTACTTAAAATATCAGTTTTGTCAACAGCTGCTGCTGACGCCAGGACATGACTCCTTTACATTGTTTTCAAGTTTTCTTGGTGATATTTCCTTGAATACAATCAAATATAAGCATACAGCGCTTTCTTAAACACACCCAACGGACATTACAGAGGAAAGCAGAAGTTAACTTTTGTAACTTAGCAACAATGAGCACTGGTAAGAACCGCTCTGAAACAGAAGTCGTGAGCGCTTTCAGCGCAAAAATTGCCGTCTGTGGACACAGGCCATGCTTACATTTTTGAGCAATTTAAAGCCAGAATGAACAGGCAGAGAAAAAAACTGTATGAGGAAGCAGATTGAAGCTGAGTCAATAACTCAGATGTCCAGAGACAACAACAGCATATAGCAAATTCTATTAAGTTCAAAGGAATCTCCAAAATAGGGCATTCACAGAGTAAACCTGAGAAATGTTAACAATGGAGTTCAGCTTCAATGAGTTTTGTCCCCTGAATTTGGGCCAACATTAAGTCCTGTTCACTGTTCTGACTTTTGAAGGTATGTAAAGCTGATGGGTTCTCGAGGAGAGAGTTGTGGCTTATTGTTACCATCCAGTACACTGTTCCAGGAGAGAGCGATGGTTTACAGACAGTTTTGGAATGGGAGTCCAAAGTACAAAACACACTTTGTCAACTTATTGTCAAGTTTGTGACTGAGCTAAATTGAAAAGTTTGCTTTCTGACCTTGAGCAAACTTTTTGGTTGAAGAGAGTTTTATTTTCACCCTTCAATAATTTATTGGACAGAATGGCGTTAAACTGATGAAGAAAACTGAATAGGAAGAGAAGGGAGAGAGAAGCAATTGCAGGTCACAAACAACTTTGTGAGTTTCTCACCAAGATCTAGAACAAAATATTTCACCGGGGCAGTAGTTTATCCTTGAATGTGTGACTTAGGGCCCCATGGTTTCACAGATGGAATCACATATTTTGACAATGAAAATGGTATTGACAGAGAATATCGTGGAATTTGCTGAAATGATTTGTTGTCCTCACTGGAAAGTTTGCATGTGACATTTCTGCGCCACAGTTACCACCTAAGAGCAATGCGCCATCATTTTGAATCTATTTGAGTAAGCAGATGAGGAGGAGAAATTGCGGCACTTTAGTGTCTTAATGGCGTTATATAGCGCCACTGTAAGTGCATATGGCAATTAGCATTAGACTTTGTGGACTAGATGGCATTTGCAAAGTAATTTATATCTATGCAAATGAGATATTTTCACCCAGGACGCTATATGCTTCGCAGTGCAGTTTGTGTTCAGTTTGCACACATTTCACCCTTTGTGCATGCTGTGGATTGCATGCCATCACTTTCTCTCATTTGCTCAGGTTTAGCGCCTTCAAAGCAGCGCCTTTTGTGGATATGGCCCTTAATGTGTAGGCAGGACCTACTGAGGTCTATCTTCATCTGACATAGAAGATAAATCAGGAGAGCTGACATCTATGTGATATACAAAGGACAAGAGAACAATAATTGCATTCCATTTTGCACTTTTCCAAGATCACAGAAAAAAGATTCCATCCTCCTCCAGGATTGAGGGGAAACGACCTGTTTACAAGGCCAGAGGTAGGACACCACATCTCAGCTGTGCACAGACAAACCTTTGTGCTAATGGATGACATACAGCTCCGGACTACTTTGATCAGATCAAATGTTCTTAAAGGCTTACTCTGCGACTTTCAGAGAAGATTTCCAGATCAAAATAAGTGCTCTCTTCAGACACACCTCTGTCATCCCTCTGTTCCACCTTCCCCTCCTGTCTCCACACTTCCCCCACCCCCTCCCGTCCTTTTTCACTAGCAGGGTTCTGTTAAGCAGACAGCATCAGAGGAGTGCTAATAAGCGTCTGAAAACAAGATTCTGAAATCAATTTCAAGTAATGATATGCGTCTCAAAGTTGATTTGGTTGTTATGTATTTATCTTTGAGGCAAAATAAAGTATTTTCTTCAGTTTGTTTCGTTTTCCTTCAGCTGTACTCTTGCGACGGCACTCCGTCATAAATGTGCTATATTAATAGTCAGGATTTTGCATATACCATGCCTAATGTTGTTTGCAGACAACGTCTTCTGACCATTTGTGTTCATAACTTTCAAATAGTGTTGTTTTAGTTTGACCGACGCAACACATATTTTTGCAAGTTCTCCAGCCGAAGTAAATTACTTTATCTGTGTTCATTGATATTAATTTTAAGAAAATTGGCATGACTTCTATGACTGCACAGATATGTGAATAATTACTGGATTACTGGGGATGAAAATCTGCAATGCCATTGTATCCTGAGAAATATGATACAAAACATACAGTCACATTTTAAAGGAAGAATGTGCAACTTTTTGATCCAGTAGATGTCGCCCTTGAGCACCAGCATTAAACCAAAACAAACTGCTGTTTGGCAATCCCTCGGCTATTCTGAAGCCTCCGCTCTCCTCCAGCGACACACCTCCAACTCCTCTCCACTCACGTTCGCACAAAGGAGTTATGAATTAGAACGTTCCATAATTAAGCACCATTAAAAGCGGCAGAAAAAATTGTTTGCATGAGCTGCAATTGCCTGTGGCCTGCATTGTTGTGTTAGCAGGCTAATGTTAGCACACTTTGGTTAACTCATAGCTTCATATTGCACATGAATTGACACGGAATGACCGTGATCTAAAAACACTTACGTGACATCCAAAAATAGGCAGTGAGTAGGCTGGGTTATTCTTCTTTTCTCTAGTCCTTGACTAAAACTGTTCTATATGCAAGGCTGTCCCGTCCATGTAAACATGATGTAAACACGGCTCTGACAACAGTTAAGCTGGCAGGACTCACGCTTCTCACTTATTCGTAGACAGTTATGACTCAGAGAGACATTTACAGAGGATAAATTTGATTTTTGTTGTATTTATGAGTAAAATTTTGCACATTCTTCCTTTAAAAAGGACTTTAAAATGACCACACAGATTATATCTTCAAGGTTAATGTCTCCATCTGCATATTTTATACACAGTAGGTGCACTGTCACATTCCTGAGTATAATCAAGAGCAACTTGAAATGTTGTACTAATGAGTTGATTTGTCATTTAATAGCATGACATTAATGGCTACATTATCTGGAATTCCCGGTCATAATAAAAGCCTGTGGCAGAATTTCTACAGCATATTGTGATCGTGATTTAAGGTGTGAACACTAATGCCTTCAAGCCCTTAGGAGAGTATTTAATATGTGCCAGCATACTGCACAGATATTATTCCTCATTATGCTTGTGACCATGGGGAAGTCAGAAGCACATGAGAGAAGAAAAAAAGATGTGCGCCGCTTAGGGCTTCTACATTAAAGAACATGGATTATAAAAGAGGACAGCTGATCTAAATCTATCATCACTGCAGTCCACAGATGACGGCATCAAACATATCAACATCAGTCCGCTAGTGTAATAGCGGCAGTTTCACAGAGAAGAAAAAGCACGAGGTATCAATTATCTTCTGTGTCTATTTTGAGGCACATTGTAAAAAGAGGACAGTAATGTTTGCTGCCACTCCATGTTGTTATCGACACTTTTTCCACGGGCGTCGTGTTCCTCTTTTTTCTCATATCGCATGTGTCAGCCGTAATTACTTACAACAAAAACGCTCATCTGAGAGAAAATGCACGAGAGAGTATTTAGAGGCCATTATGCACACGCCAGACTACATTCCTAGGATCACTTTACTGACGCCTTAGCCCTCACACTCTGCACTGTGCATCAAATCAGGGGAGATTTTGTTTTATCTGTTCAATCAGCAAAAACAGAGAGCGAGTTCAATACACAATTCGTACACATCTGGGAATATTCCATTAACTAATTGCACCAACCAATAGCAGGGTAATACATTTGTCTAACTCCAGGATATTGCATACCCATGTGCAGAATAGAAAATCCTAATCAATACATCAGTAAAATGTTTAATGACAGAAGGGAATCAATATCATCTTTTTAAAAAGCACAATGCTTCAGACAAACTAAAAGGGGATACGTTGAGCATTTCCACATCAATAAATCATTCAGAGAAATTACAATAATTAGCAGAAACAAACAAGACCACCCTTAAGACATGGTCTGGCAAACTCTCAGCAACGCTTTGCATTTTTACTTTTGTTTTTCTACCACGTCAAAGTTGGCTGGGAATCCTTTGGACTGCTTTACAGCACAAAAACTGGGTGTCTGCTGTGGTGCCAGTGCAGATGGAGCTAAAGCTGTCAGAGTTTCTGCCAGTGGCAGATGGTGAAAGGAGCGAAAAGCAAATGGAAAAATGACTTCCAGCATGTTTATCCTCTTCAATGAAGCCAGACAGAAAAACCTTTAACTGGAGAGGGGGCATCCCTTGTGTACCTTTCGACTAAGAGCATCAGCGTTTAAAGCGAATAGGGTTTGGTTCAGAGACATTTTTGTTAGTGACAAGTTGGCTACATTGGTAGAAACTGGCTCCAACTTTGGAAGCTACAGGTAGTAGCTCATTGAGGCCGCCTATGGCTTACTCTATGAAAGGATAAATTAATCACTTTCTTGAGCCAACTCTGAAACTAAACAATATGAATGTGTTCGGAGTGTTTCAAGGATATGTCCTGTAGTTCTTTATGCTCCAGGCCCTGATGTCAGTGTTGAACAAATGCTCTGGGATACATTGGTAGCAGGTGTTCCAAGAAACTACTTCTCTATTACTGTCTGTCCTTTTTGTAGTTATCCCAACACAAATGCCTGAGCAGGGATGTAATGAAAATGAAGATGCACAGATCCACTTTTTTTCAGTTCCGATAAGATTCAGATACATATCTACCGATACGTTTCCAATAGTTTTATATCATAACTAAAAGTGTTACTGTTGTTGTTTGTAGTATGTGTAAGCTACAAAGCTGTAGTAAACCAGCCATTACATTGCACTGGCTTCACATACAAACAGGAAGCAGCGACAGCTGTCAAGTTTTGAAAAATTACGTCTTTTAAACTGAAGTGTAAGAAATGTACTTTTGATCATATAGAAGGAGCTGTTCCATCTCGTCTGAATTTTGTCATGGAGACAATTTTTTGGGCACTTCTTACAGTTTAGTCTGAATGTCTGCAAAGTGAGATTGTACATGTTGAGAATGCTTAAAGTGCCCAACCATATTTCTTGATCAGTGATGTGGATCGGCGCCGTCTAATTTACGTTGCCGATAAATAAATGACTTCAACATCGGACCCGATACCGATATAAGATCGGATCGGTCCCATCTCTAAATGAAAGTACATCCTGAATGTATTCTTTAATAGAAATTGATCAGTCAGTTCTGTAACATAAATGAAATAATAATTAAAATGGAAACATAGCAAGGTTGAAATGAAACGAAGCTCTGCCGCAATTACGTCTTTGTACATTCCAATCCGCAATGGATTAATAATGTTGTCTGTCTGTGACTACACATTGGTCTCATCATTGAATGCACAGTCAAGGAAATCTTCATAATTTTGCATAGGTTTAAGTATAGGTCTTAAGTAATTTTGCTTTTTTGCTGACAGAAGTCTTACATGTTGAATTATGTTTGAACCTCAAGTTTTTATCCAATCCCAGTAGATTATTGTATTTCTATGTATTAGATATTAAACAGTACACTACCTACCTGACTGACTAGTATAGCTGCAAAAACAAGCATGTCTGTCAAATGATATACACATTGTAGTAAGATAAATGAAAAACGAGGTCTTAATGACTTCCATTGTCAATCACTGGCCTACAAACACGGTGCTTGGAAACAGCTGAGTACTGAAAACCCTTGTGAGATGTTTGTTGGCAGTCACCATCATCATGAAGGTCTTGCTTCCATTTCCCATTGCCACTGCCAATCAAAAGCAGCACTCAACTGATCCAAGGTTCTAAGCTTGTTTGTTTTTGGCATTTGGGAGCTAATATAACAACACAGAAACTTTGATATCGGACAGTAACGGATGAAACAGGAATGATCAGCAGGGCCCTGTTTATTGGCAGTCAGAGGGATGTAATTATGGACTCGAGGGATGAAGAATGTAGGACTGTTACACCTAGACTCCAAATCTGCCTCCCCACATTCAATATCACAGCTCTGGCTTTATCTGTATTTCAATCCAGCCCAGTAGTTTTGAGTCCAAATAAAAATATTTATTAAACGTCAGAGGATTGATGCACTGAATATGATGCCAGAAATGTAATAAGACATGAATAAAAGAGCTGTGTTCTTTGGTATTTACCATGAACCGCCTGAGGGGAATATATGACACATTCTCTAACACCCGCTACTCAAATATCCAAACAGTAATGCAGAACAGAAGAGTAAGAAGAATATATGACAAGGAAACACATCAGACATGAAGGCATTTCAAAATTTGTATGGCAAATACATTAATTTCTAATATTTCTCTAAAGGTGATTTGTATTGTGCAGCTGAATGTGTTTGGCCGTGTGTCCTGCAGCAGTGAGAGTCCTTGAGTAAATATAGTCTTGTTATTAGAAACCAGAGGACTCCTTAATAATGTATGACGACTCTGATTCCTTTGGAGAATGTCATTCAGAAACCCTTGTCTCTCTCCACACTGCCTCCCCATGAGGAGCAATAAGTCAGAGTTGAGGCAGGATTTTCAAAGCAGTCCCCTTCCTGTTGCCTTATCTCCATCTCCGCTCTCTTCCTGTCATTCAGACCCCTTCCAGAGCCACGCTGCAGCTCTGACCTCACTTCCTCAGACATTTCCTGCCTTCAGCTTGAACCCCGCTGACTCTACACCGGTGCAGGTGATACCTTTGTACCACTTCTTTGTGCAAAAGCTTGACTCTGCTATCTCATTCTTTCCCCCCTTTTTGAAACTGTGACTGTATGTGGCTGAGCTAAAATGTCAGCCAGATCTGAACCCAACAGAGATAATGAAACTTGTTCAAGGTTCACTGTCTACGTCAATCTGTGTTACATCCAATGAAATCTGGACCCTTTTGATTATTACATACTTCTCAATATGTCCTGACAACAAGACCATTATTTGGTCTTGACTGGGCTGTGGCTCAGATGGTAGAGTCGGTCGTCTCCTAACTGGAAGGTAGGGGTTCAATCCCCAGCTCCTGCAGCTACAATGTGTCCTTGGGATAGACACTTAACCCCAAATTGCTCCTGCTGCTTGGGCGGTGGTGTATAAATGCGTATGAATGGGATTAGTTTCTCTGATGGTCACTACACACCGGCCTCTGTCATCAGTGTGTGAATGTGTAGGTGTGACTTGCGGTGTGAAAGTGCTTTAACCCATTTAGACCTGATGAGACGTCTACATCTCATAAGGCAATGAACATGAGTGCAAAGGAAATTTTAATTTACAGTTAAAGCCAATAGTTTTAAGCTTTCAAATGTTTTATTTTTAAGGTCTCTACCTGATACAGAGACAAAGATTTTAGTAAACATTGAAATTCTGTGCAATTTTTCAGAAAACCCTCAGGTTTTGGGCTTGATTTCAAACGTTGGTTTGCTTTGGTTTTAGAGGGTGTTTTTTTAGGCGTCCTTAGGTCTAAATGGGTTAAGTAATCAGAAGACTAGAAAAGCGCTACACAAGCTCAAGTCCATTTACCATTTTACAACTGATTCAATTTTGGTTTAAAATCACAAGTTCTTTTTTTAGTCGAGATTTAATCAGTGAAAGTGGCAATTTTAGTGCAATTTTTCACAATCATTTTGTCAGGCATTTACTTGATTGTATTTAATACTGTAGTTGGTTGGGGCACCAATAGCGTAGCGGGTCCATTGTGGACGGGACGGGAGGGTGGGTGAGTCTGACCTGTGGCTCCTTTCCCGCATGTCGTTCCCAATCACTCCCTTGTTTTCTACTCTATCCACTGTTCTACCTATTAAAGGCAAAATGCCCCAAAATATATCTTATAATAATACAGTTGGTTTAAGATCACAAGTTTTTTAAATCCAACTGCATTATCAAACAATACACCAAGACTTAAACTTACTGCCATATTTGACAAATACATGATTATTGCAATCTTGGGGTTTGGGGTTACTTTAATAAACAAAGCAGATCAAATGAAGTCCACTGGTAATACTAGTCCCTTCTGAGTAGGGCTGAAGCCAGCAGATAATGTGATACTAAAGAGATGTTTATCACTGAATACCTTTAACCCAGGCTGGCTGTATACTGTATGTTGAGATAAGTAAAAACACATTAACAGTCTGCAACAGATTGTTTTTGAGCTAAGTTATTTTTTTCCAACCTTCTCTAGATGCAGGTGTGTACTAATTCAGATAATAACTTTGTGTCAATCATCGTACACAGCAAGATTAATTGGGATGATATTAAACTTATTTGGAGCCGCCTTAATTGATTTTTTGTTGCCCCCCAAAAATATCCACTACTTACACACTATCATAATTATATCATAAAATTAATAAGGTGTTAGCAAACATTAAGTGACAATTCATGTCAACAACCTAATAAGCCTGCGTCAAGCCACCTTAAACATTCAAGTTCCTGCTCTTAATTATCTGCCTCTATTCCTGCTAAATGCTCCATCAGACTCAGCAGTTAGTTTCTCATTTATCTGTTTGCTTCTGGACAGGTAGCCTTAGTGGATTTATCAGAGCTAATCACTGAAAACATCTGTCTGCTGAGGCTGAAAACAGAGTGAAACACTTAAGTTATTCTGCTCATGTAGAAACAAAAAAACAGCATTTCTTTGTCAATGGAACAGATAGCCACAGCATTGGCAGACGCTCATTATACAATCCCTTTGGTTTGAATGTAAAATGGAAGGAAATATACTTGAAGCCAAAACAGACTCTTCAGTCTCTGCACTCCCAATGGAAACAGAAGAATCAGCAAGCTCCAGAAAACGTGACGTGTTTGCGCTCCAAAAACAAAGCCTTAATGAAGACGTTGTGGTTATGACAGCAACAAAGAAAAACGCAATGTGGCGTTGTTAAAGAACAACAGTCTGAATGGGATGTGAACTGGTCAACAGAAGTATTGGACTAACATGAGATGAGAGACTGCTGCTGTTTTCCATTTCCTTATGTCAGTCACCATTGCTTCCAATTTTTACCATTAACAAACACATTCTCCAACCTTTACTCTCTTGATTATTGGAGCTATGTAGAGCCAAGGGGCTGTTCAGTTAGGTTTCTGTTTAGAGAAGACCCTGACTGAAGATTTCCCCGGTGGACAAGTAGTCTATAGCCATAAAGATTCTGTAAAATTAGCCTTAAAACGCCTGTCCAGGCATACCCCGAGGAAACTGAATGCTCTTCTAGAACCGATTGGTCTACAAGCACAAATAAGAATTCATTGGCTGGGTGTAGAGACGTCATAATAGGGGCAGTCACCTCCTTTCAACACAGGCTCTTATTGGCTATTGTAGGCTGGAAACAGTGAATGGAAAGTTGTAATTGGCGAAATAATGGGTCAATCAAAAGGTCAGAGTACGGCCGCCATTTAGGCCCTATGAAATGAACGATCGTGTTCCGCATTGAAACACTGTAAACTAAATAATTAAAATAAGATCTTAGAGACAAAGTTAATTTCAGTATTTAAAACAACATAACTGTAATTTGGTTTATCAACAAGGACATTGATAAGTGGATGACTCCATTGTGGGAATTTTTGGTAAAGATCATGGCTAAGATATAGCACACTGCAGGTGTGCGGCCTGGGTTCGGGTCTGTGGCTCCTTTCCAGCATGTCTTTACACACTCTCTCTCCTGGTTTCCTACTCTATCCACTGTCCTACCAAATAAAGGCTTGGAAAAAAGCCAACAGTCGCTCTTGGTAGCTACATGAAGTAACTTCTGACCAAGAAAAAGCTATTTTGACCATTGCTTTTTTGTTTTATTTAAAAAAAAATAGATACTTCTTGACTTGGACTTAAAAGCAGCCATGGGAGTAAAACATGATGAACATTTTAACAATTACCTTTGTCTGATTGTAATAATTGAAATATTTAAATGGAATGGAATGAGCTTCATATTATGTTGAAAATTACGCCTGTGTGTCCTAATGAACTTGTCTGTGTCCCCTGTCAAGGGTTGTGCTGGCGCCATAGCTGCTCTGTGGTTGCCCAGCACTGAGGAGAGGAGGGTTTTGCACCGTCATTAGCAGGTATTCCAAGCAGACAGATACTCAGCTTGAAGCTTTCCCTGGAAGCCTCAGATGAAATGGCACAAATAATGAGGCACATTATCAATCACAGGCAGGGGGCAACTGCCTCAGTGTATATGCGACACACAGTCTTGCACGCTTTATGTCTGATGCATGCACACACACGCGTGCACATAGCCTAAGGGGAAGAGCGCAGAGCAGAGAGAAGGCACAGTAGCCTCTAAGGGAAGCCTAGAGATCATTACAGCAGATTTATTCAGCGTGTGGCTGCAGATTGGCAGATTGGAGGATTCCATACTGTGCTCAACCAGGATTAGATAAAAGTAGGTAGGTAGAGGTCAGTATTAGAGGAATAAATACAGGTCCCACCATCACAATGAAGATTCAAAGAAGGGTAAAAAAATAAAGAAGTACACAAAAATGTGCCAAATAGGTCTCTGAGGTTTGTGTTTCTGCCCACACTAAAGATAAAGTAGCTCAGTATTATTCAGTATTGTCAAATGAAAGATCCTTAAAATATGCAGGATAATGTGTCAAAATACCCCTACATTAACTTCTTTTTTAATTAAAAGTTTTTCATGTGGACATCCAACAGACCACAAAGTTTGAGACATCTGTCAGTGTTTTTTCTAGCCAGTAACTGAGAGTGAGGCTTCCTGTTCCCTGAGATTGACAGATTTTTTAATCATTTGATCGTAGTCCTCCATATAGCAGCTTGAAGAGTGTGCACCGGTCCAAACCAATCTCAAGACAGAAGTCATGGTCTTGCTTGTATCTTTGTGTCTACATGAGACAAGCTGACAGTCCGTATTGTTTCAATATTTGAACAGTTGTTTAAAGAAAAGTTATCTATATTTTCCTGCTACATTCCCATCACTCAAAGCCAGAATGCCAGAAATCTCATACTGAGTTAAATCAGCTCCCATATCTTCCACTGAACTGCTGGTTTGAAGTTGAACACTTTTTTGGGGGGGGGCCACTTTTTTCATTATTTCAAATGTCTTATGTAATGGGAATGTTTCATAAGCGAGAAACATTGGCATTCACCCAGAAAAGGTAAGTGGCTAGCCACTGTGTAAAACTTTCTTTACCAGGTTCACAAACAACCTGGTAAGTCTGATTAACTTCTCTTAAACCCAGCAGATAGCATACCATTTTACCATAACGGGGGAAAACTGGGGTTGATGACGGCAGCAAGACCAGAAAGGAAATATTGGAATGGAACAAATACCAAATACTATTTAATTAAGCAATTACGATCCCAATTAAAGAAAAATATTTCCGTTTGCAAGTATAAAAATGTAAGTAATGAAAAACAAACAGTCGTTTCTGAGCTGGTCTTGGCTTTGCGACAACAGTATTATGTAACTGTAGCCGTAGGTGCTGCCATAATCCCCTGCCTCTGACAGCAAGCGCCTAAATCTAGAGCAGCAGGCTGGACTTATAAGTTCATTGCAGTTCACATTGGCCGAAGAAGCCTTCCTGTAGAGTGGCGTGGGAAACCTTTTGGACAAAAGCCGCGGAGATCACAGCTGCTATAATGAATGGGCTCCACATCTGTGACCAGGGTTCAACAGAAAGACCTAGGGTTGAATAACACGCCTCTGCATCGTGACGTCAGCACACAGCATGACAAGATATCAGAGGAAGTGCCTTTGTGTTTTTTCATTTCCTCTGCAGTGTTAAGCACATGGATATAGCCCACAGTCTGGCTGTGTCTGTAATAAAAAAGCATCTGCAGCTTCTGCACAGTGACATATAGCACAGTTTTCACTCTCTTCACAGTTTTATTCTGTCAAACAAGGTCAATTACTATTCCAAGAACTGATGGGATTATGATGTAGACCAGATGATGAAATTAATTACTGATGAATTAAAATTACATGGAGCACATTACGTGTAACTGGTTATTCAAAGAGATAAAGCCAGAGGGAATTTCCACCTTGCCCCACAGCTCTATAGAGCCTTTAAGCCTACTGTTTTGGTTTTATTGACTGTTTAGTTTCTACCTGCCTGAAAACTAAAACTGAAAGGATCTTCCAGTACAATAAAAGTAATGGTAAGTGATAAATGGACTTCAGCTTTTTTAGTCATCTGACTACTCAAAGCGCTTTTACACTGCATGTCACCTACCCATTAACACACTGATGGCAGAGGCTGCTTTGTAAAATGTCCATACACCACCAACAAAGCAACAGGAGCAACTTGGGGTAAAGTGTCTTGCCGGACATGTGGCTGCAGGGGACCTTCCACTGAGCCACAGTCGTAATTAAAAGCTAATTTTCAGAACTGTATCAACATAACATACCATGGCCTTCAGTGCGCTGTTCTTGTGTGGTGGAGCAAAGTAGCAACCTCCGTTGTTGACAAATGAAATGTCAACAAAATGAAATGCGAAAGTGCAAAAAACTGCAGTTCCCCGAGTGTCCACTTGAGGCTGGCTATAAAAGACTTGGAAGTCCCATACACACCCCACATTAACATGTCAAATTTTACAGCAAATAAATATGTTTACAGCCTGGTACAAAAACAATATAAGTCTGAATAGCTCCTATCTTTATCTGCATACAATTTACAGGGCTGAATTTTTTATTTTCTTATTTAGCTCTTTGATTGTTGCTAGGCTGACTGGAAGTTAGTTTGATACAGCATTTCCAACATGGCAAACGTCGTCAACAGTCTTCAAAATGCCACTTCAGAAACCAATGGTGGATGTCACTGAGACTTCATCCATGTATTTACAGTCTATGGGCGGAGTATTAGTAAAATTACTTTTTGGTATTAATATATACTCTGTGCATCTGTGCTACAGTATAGCTTTAAGCAGCTTGCTAGGATTAAAGTCTCTAATGCTAGAAACCCAGCCGGAGTTTACAGTTCTATCCATAGGAGAGAATTTGCAGCCTCTGGCAAATGGGGAAGTAACAAGTCTTCAAATAATGGATGAAATAAAAATTAGATCCTTTTGTTATCACTACAAGATTGTATTGTTTTTTGCAATGTACAGTAAACAAGCAGGATTGGGTTGCTAATCCTGCTATCTGAGAGCATCAGATAGCACAGTGACCACAGCCCATTGGAGAGCGGTCTGACCTTTTAAATCCAAATTACACTAATTGATTAAAGGCTAATGACATGAACACAAAGAGCAAATAGGAAATAACTGGAATGCTGGGAGACTACTTTGAACTGGTTTACACTGGTCTTGGACTCAGACACATTGTTGGGCAGCCTCCAAGGACATGGCTTTGATCCCATGGCTCCCTGATCTTTGGCTTGAAGAGTTTATCACTGGTGCAGCTCATCCCTGAGCTGGAACCAACCAGCGGGGTGAGAACCAGAGATCGTTCAAAACAAGAGGAAATTCAGACTCAAAGCTGAAGGTAAGTTTTTACTCTTTGTTTATTCTTGGGTATTTAAACCAGTTTGGAAAACATCGAAAGAGATAATGTTTTCCCCAGACTGAGGGTTGTTTAGGGTTATTAGGTCCTATCATTTAGTTTCTGTGTCTGCTTAATATTCAGCTGGGGTCAAGTTTGGTGTGACAATCTGCTCTCACTTTATCTTATAGGCATGAAAGAGTTTTAGGAATAAATGCCAAAATTAACAAGAAGAGCATCCTTGGGGCAACTAAGGCCACAAGTATTGAGGAGATCCTTATTGCTAGCTCACCCTTACCAAAGACAAAAGTTGGCCATTACTTATCCAATGGTGACCACCAGAAGCTATCCTGAAGCTACCAAGAAGTTGTCAGTGTTGTAGACCCATCCCATTCAAACTTTGCTTTAGCAGATTCAGATGCATTTACAAAAATAAAGCACAGAGATCTTTCCTAAAGACAAACCAAATATAAGTGGTCAAACGACAAGGACCTAAAAGACTGAAACAATCAAAGACTGAACAACCAACAACAGACAACAAGAGCAGTCAATGAGGGAAAAGTCAAAAGCGCTCATAGCTTTGACTTTGGAGGACATCCAAATTAAACAGCAAGACGCCTTTGTTACAATATATATATAACAACCTGTAATCCTCAGCTATGTCACATTATGTTTTAAAGACCTTTAAAGGTATAATACCCAACTTTCAGACTAGATGTCCAGTAGATGTTGCACTTTAGTCTCTCAAACCAAAACAAAGCTGTTCCCTCACTCCAAACTTCCACCAGATACGTGTGCATTGCGTGTCCGCTCCGGTCCGTCACGGCTCCGTACACCCTCGTCCGTCAACACCCACCAGCTGAGTTCTCCGTCCACAGCACGGAGAGCACAGCCGATCAGCTGGAGTCTTTTATTCTGAAAATAAACCGGATGTTTTATTGGTGTCTGACTTCCCGTCCCGCTTGTTCTTTTATCTGCTAAATTGATGCGTTGTGCTCCGGCGTCCGGCAAAAATAGAAGCCTTGCGTATCTGCTCCGTAGGGCTCCAGATTGCCGGAGCTGAGACGGAGCGCAGCGAACCCAGTGGAAGCACACACATTGAATAAAGTGAAACCTGTCAGCTCCGCTGCCGGAACGGAGCGGTGACGGGCCAAACACGCATCTGGTGGAAGTTGGCCGTCAGCACACCGCTTCCCCTCCTCCCCAACCCCTCCATCCCCGTTACAACCGAGTGCAGCCATTTCTACAAATTATCTCCATTCTGTTCTGCAGCCCAAAGTTCATTAGGGCTCTTAATTATTTGAAGTATATTATACCAAAAAAGTCTTATCCTCAGATTAGAAAGTCAGTTGATTCTCCTTGAATTGTACTCTTGACACATTATGCCTCTACTAACAGGGTCCCAGAGTGGGTGGGGCGGTCTCTCTTCCCCACGTGGTGGCACAGCTAACTGTTGGAATGAGAGGGGCTCATGTGAATTAAACACATTTGAGCCTCTGAGTGAAACATTAACAAGTTAAAAGCAAGTCCAGAGGAAGTTTGACTTCACTTTATTTCAGAAAGGCGATACTCACCGATATATTCAGTTAGGATATATTTGATATCTACTATATTGATGTTTAAAATGTTACATATTATACCTTTAAGCTTTATGTGTTTTATGGATAGTCAAACCATGAGCCACTGCTCCAAACACTAACTCACTGCAAGAATAGGAAATTACTTATATAATTGGAATAAATACGTAAATGGTGATTGTTAACAAGACAAAGGGTTTAAATTTTCACTCCTGCCATCTTCAATCTTTCCCATGTGTATTGATATATAAAACAGGCCTGCTGTTGAAGCCCTTAGAAATTAACTCACAGCTTGTCCTTGGGATATACATAATTTTCATGTACGTACGGCTCATTATAAAGTGAAGTGCATCCGTTTTAGTAACAGGTATTAACCACAGCTTGTCATCTTTGGGATTTAATTGGAAGCTAGGCGATTTAATAGCAAAGAGGAGATGAGTCAGAGTGATCTGGCAGCCAGTGAAAAACCAATGGGGTTCATCAGTCACAGTAAACTCCGAAAAGCTTGTCTCCAATACATGGCATTCATTATCCTAAGAACTCATTCAAGATCTCTTCACTTAAAGAAGTTGGAAAAATCTGTGCTTTTGACACTCGGGGAGGTAAGGGTGCAGCTGTCAAAGGCAGGATGGCGGAAGCTAGCAAAAAAAAAAGGTTTAAACGGCAGATGTTTGCTATAATAAAATCTTCATCACTGAATGCTTTAGCGGATGCCAATTATATCTCTTTATAGGGATGAAAATAAGTCTTCTGAGTTCTGACGACTGTTGCTATTTAGCATTCGACTGAAGAATTTTTGGAAAGGGCTATAAATGCCTCCTCACATCGCTTGACTTTGCTAAAAAATAGATACTTCTTGATCTATTTCAGATAATTGTAAGGTGAAGCCGGTTGTTAAAGGCAGCTTGGACAGTCTTGAGAGAGGAAAAGACAACCCAGGGATCTTAAATCAATAAGAGAGTCCTTGGAGTTGCAGTGAGTGTTTGAAATGTTCGGCTGGCTGCCTGCATGTTTCAGTGCTATGGATGGCTTTTACCTTCCTGCGGGGTGAGAACAGGTCAGTTTTCTACCTAATTAGTCTGCAGAGGAGCTTCTCCTATTAGCCTAACAACCATATGCTGCATCTTGAGGCCTGACAATGACTCATAATGGATGTGGTGCCACACATCCAGGATCACACATAATATAATGACTGAATGACAAACGCATCTTGAGTACACGCTCATACAAAGACATGTAAAGTGGGTTTTGGACATTATCAGGGCAGTAATGAAAAAGGAATACACAGTTCTCTAATTATGTGTGTTTGAGGTTGGACTTGTTTTGAAATAAGACACTTTAGACACCAGTTTACAAATGTGATTATCTGAAAATACAAAAAGATAAAAAAAACTTCCAGAGCTCGACTAAAACCAAATCTGACCATAGTTTCAAAGTGATACTAACTTTTGTTGAACAAGGGGCTAAGGCCACAAGCACCAATTACAGAATGACGGCCATGTGATTGTTCATTGGCCATATGATTGTCATGCTGAATCGGTTCAATAAAAATCAAAACCTAACCAAGTTACTATGATGAGCATATTATTAGTCTACTGCAGGGGTGGGCAACTGGCGGCCCGGGGGCCACATGCAGCCCCCATCAATCCTCAATGTGGCCCTCAGGGCAATTTTTACATATAAATTAATTGGAAACATGAAGAAAACATTACAAAATCTGCCATGAAATCATGAAAACCAGAAATAGGTCCATAAAAATATTTGATCACTGGTAAATGTTGAGTTAAATTTGAGATATAATTGACTGTAATCGTTTTTGTGTCCTACAATTTGGCCCTCTGACAGTGAGAATTAAATGAATGTGGCCCTTGCTGTGCCCATAGTTGCCCATCCCTGGTCTACTGTAACCAGAGGATCCATATCTCTGCATCAACAGCACAGAACAACCATTAAACATCTGTAGGGAGTTGATAGGATTGATCATTGCTTCCCAATCAACTACAAACCCCATGTCCTTATAACCTGGTAATGACAGTCAAGCAGAAGACTTTTTAAAATCTAAAATGTCTAATTCTTTTTTAAAAATCTAGAGTTTTGAATAGAGATATATTTTCTCTTGTTTTTTTTTTATCTCAAGTTAATCTGTTACCTTTCGAATGGTCTACAAACAGCTTCAAATACACCACATCTCTTTCCACCACATCAAACAATGTGTTTGTAGCAGAAAACTAAACATACTGGATGGAGGGCAGCTCATGGAAACATCTCTGACAAGCATATCAGCCTGGAAAGCTGGCATCTCATCCCTCTTTACCCTGCAGATATGTCTGATTCTCCTCTGCTGGGCCAGCAGTCAAAAAGAGCCAGAAGGTTTACTCACCCTCTACACGCCTGCAAAATCCACCTGAAAAAGAACTCTGACACAGCTGCAAGGTCGCAATCGAAACAGAGAAAGAGTAAGCAGCCAAAGTTTGAGAGTAAAACTTAGTGTTTTAAACGACAGTAGCATTCACTTCAAGCATTGGATACAAGCTTGGACTTTGAGCATGGAAGTACTTCTTTTCGTAGCTTAAGATGGGATGAAAGTTGATCCTTGAGACCTTACTATGAAAATATCTAGGTTATTATGACTGACATAGATTATCAAAGTTTTTTTTTTTAAATAAATGTAAAGTTTTTGGAGTCAAAACTGTGGTGCTGCAGATACTGCAGGCGTGAGAAGAGCTTTAAACCCATGAAGACTTCGGGGACAGAAGCTTTGCAAAGCCATGTTAACAAATGTGGCTGTGCAGACAGGAAGCAATCTGCAGCAATGCTCTATTTTCTTTGCCCAGTATAGGTGAATTTGGCAAGAAAACGCACCTTTAATCTATTAAGAAATACGAATGATTAAGAATGTGACATAATTCATCTAATGATTCTAATAAATTATGAAATGTGCGTTCCATGTTATCCTACTCTCTCAATTTATCTGTCTTTCTCACTGATATTTTCCTGTAGTTCCTATTCGACTGTTTCCGCCATATAATGAAATTTAAAAACCTGTCCATCGTATTTCTTGTAATGAAGAACTAAAAACTCACTTGTCAGGTGTTTGAGAGAGGCAAGTAGACACACAAACATAATCGCTTGTTACTGCAGAGACATGTGCTTCAGGTGTAAACAGATGTATGCTTGAGAATGGACTGTCAGCTATTTACAGGTCTTCCACTTCCTGTGTGCAAACTGGAGTTTATGTCGAAATCTCTGTTGTTCATGTCCTCAGATTATTTACTTAGTTTAACAAGCATACTGCAAATATATTGTGTTATGACAGTAATATAAACTGGATCAACACATGTCCTAAAGATTATTGCAAACCGACTTATTTTAGTTCATCTAACTAAAAAAAAAAAACAAGGGAAGGGAAGGGAAGCGAGGGAAATAAGGGCAGAGGTTCAGGAGTTTACACAGTGAAGCCAGTCAGTGTTTTCTGTATTCCAGACCAAGAATGAAATGTGACTGAGGGTGTAACCAATCTGCGTTCACATCACTATAGATTAATCTGTTGATTATCTGAATTTCATTAATTATGTTGTTTTCAAAATGTCAGAAAATAGTGACAACTATGGACAGCACAGAGGCATAGTAACTTGAGAAAAGAGAAATGCCCTGTTCTGTCTTTAAAGCCTCTGTGAGGAACTTTGGGTTGTGCCAGTTTTTTGCCCCTGTGCACAAAGAAGGATGAGTTATCTCTTTGCCGAATTTGTCCTAAATTTGTAAGACTTTTTTAGGATTCAATATTCAAGCCTGGCGCAGTTTCGGTAGATGGCTGTTCGTCATGAGCCTGGATTTGCCCAATATTTCTGCCTCTTAAAAGGACGTTTTTTCTTGCCACTGTAAAACACTGTAACTTTGCTGTGCTACTCTCATGATGGATTAACGCTGGGTCTTTGTAATATAGCAATGAGTAAAGTCTTTTTTACCTGCTCTTTTGTAAAGTGTCTCGAGATAACACTTGTTATGAATTGGTGCTATACAAAAAAAGATTAATTGATAAAAAATCTCAACCTCATTTATTTTAAATATCAAACATGCAACCCAATATCATTCTTAAGCTGTTGTAAATCGCCTCATCCGACACCTACCCCGCGGCAAAGTTGACAGGCATATACAGTAAAATAACAGTATGGAGATAATGAATCTTCTCACTGATGGTCTGGTTCACTTTTTGAGGTACTGAGGAATCATTATTAACTTTAGTCTCATTCATAACCAGCTAATAACTCCTCACAGGAGCTTTAAAATGAATTTATGACTGAGATCATCCAAAATCTGTTTAAAAGTTAATACAGCTAAAATCTTGTTAGCATGACAGTTTGATGGTAGACAGAAGATCAATATCAAGTCGTAATGTGAGAGACTTCAAACCCTGGTGTCATTTCAGCCATCCTTTACAGAGTACCGGACCACTGACAGAGCCGGAGAAAACCTCCAGAATCCTACAGTAAGCTGAGTTTACCTTTGGAGCAGCTCAGGTGTTCAGTCTGCTGGATGATGTGAAATGAAATGGAACTCATCTCTCTTTGCCGTCAATACATTTTGGCTTCATGGCCTCCAGGATGGTTTGGCTTTAAGGACAAACTGTGCAGATGTCACAAGTATTTGGAACATTTTAGCTATGAAGAGCATTTGCAAAGTGTTTTTTTTTGGTCCATGGTTACACCTAAATGAAAATATTCCAAGGCCATTGAGTCAACTCTTCACTTTGAAAAACAGGCTTGAGAATATTTTAAGGTTTTATGTTCTGTCCTGCTTTGAATCCCACCATGTGCTTTCAACAGATAACAGCTCTCCTGGGTTGTTCGCATTCGTGAAGATTACTGGAGTCATGCTTGATCAAAACAGTAAACAGACAAACTTGAAACACTCTTGTGCATCAATGTACGATTTTGTGTCAATCAGAATAAACTTTACTGGAAAGAGTTACATGAAAAATATCATTGACGGACAACTCTCAGGGACAACAGTTTACTTTTTTTTTAGATACTTTTTTAATCCCGGAGAGAAATTCTGGTTTACACTCTGTTATTGAGAGGCATGCTTCTCACACACATAGGCCCGATCATGCATAAATAGGACCTCTGAACATGCATTAACAGAGAGATGTCAGAGTGGGGCTGCTACACACAGAGCGCGCCATAGCAAGCACCGCGGCAGTGCTTGTGGTCGGCGCCTGGACTCAAACCGGCAACCTTCTGGTATCCAATCCAAGTCCCTACAGACTGAGCTACTGCCGCTTCATGCACTAAAACACTCCGATGCAGTAATATTTGGAATCATATCAGAGGCATACATCAGTATAGAAAATATTGATATAGGGTATCTGTCTTCAAGCAGGATAAATAATGTAAGAGATCGTGTAAGTGGGACTCCGACAGGGTGAGCAGGACCCTGTAATGGGAATCATGACATCATAAGAACAAACTTGTCTCTCATATCACATACTGTGCCTTGTGACTGACACTACAGTATGTGTTCATATATACTGTACATGGTGACGAATACTATGTGATTAATCTTTAGTTGTTGCCTTTGTCCTATCAGGAAACAAATGGAACTAGGTCAAGATAATGCACTGTATTTATTCTGACATGTCCTCTGCTCTGGGCCTCTTCCTTTTCAGCATCTCATGCTGGAGAGAGCAGAGGTCGCCTGAATTAAACTATCAGAAAGACAACTGTTGGCTTGGTGTTGTACACAAATTTCCAGAACAACCTCGATACATAGCAGAGGGGTCTTGTGTCACCCTGCAGGGGTTCTTAATACGTGGCTACTTTTTTAAGAAATCAATTATTTAAAAATATATATTGATTTTGACTTCAAAATGTTTTAGTTCTTCCACCAAACAAATAGTCAGTTGGGATCTACAGCTAGATCAGAGTGATTAGCAAAGGTTAACTCTGTAGCTAATCAAGCTTTCAGTTCTCACATTGAACTGGACATTTCCACTCATGCTGAAGAGAAACAATGTGAACAGACCCACACGAACCAGTGCAGCGCCTCACTGAGTTTTTCTGCCTCGTCATGTCGGAGTCTGTGGACATTTTCTTTTCCATTCACTTCATCCTCACCAAAGATATCCCTCCCGATTGGTGTGTCCTTTCGACATGTGCGTTCATAAAGTAAAAAAAACAAAACATATTTCTTAGCTAATTTTGGAAGCATATGCAGATGCTCATAAAATTGCTGACCTGTTTTCCCCTTCTTTAACTCCATTTAAGAATACTTAATTAGGATTAAATATGTGTCTGCCACGCTGAAATAACAGCCGTTGCTTTAAATTTGGTCAAATTTATTTTTCATGAGTGACATGATCCAGATGCTGATGGTCCTCATTAAAAAGCATTCAATGGATGAACATAAATTATTCATATTGAATGAATGAAAGTGTAACTGGGATAATAAAACAACTGTAACTGTTGTGATGAAAACCTCTGGGAGCCGTTGGATCTGCCAGCTGTACACTACACTAAAATGCACAAAAACATTGGGAACGATTTTGTATTTGTACCCTTCACAAAGTGTGCAGGAGTTTCCCTGCAGTTTTGATGGATTCTTACCTCACTTACGCACCTGTCTTATGAAATACTGTTATTGTTTTTTCAAGCGTAGGCACATTTAGAAACGACCAGTCATTAAAATAACAGAGAGTTTATATAAAAGTTACCCTTGTTTTCATTCAAGGGGGTCAGTGTGGACTTTGTGGAGGATTACAAGCACTTGGGAATGTACTTGGATCATAAACTGGACTGGTCTAAGAACCTGAGCTGCCTCTACTTCCTGAGCAGGCTGTGCAGGATAAAGTTGTAGTATAGTGAGAAAGTATTGATTTCTGGTTAAACAGGCTGATTTTTTTTGTTGCAAGACTCATACATCAGGGTTTTGGATCAGAGCATTGACTGGCGTACTGTCTGATACAGATACTGCAATGTCAGTATGGCCTGCTGGTAACGCTAAGCACGAGCCAACACAACAATAAAATGATACCAATGAATACTTATAAGAATCATGTGTCTATTGTTTCTAATATTGGTTTTAGACTCAATGTAACATTCACAGTCCTCTTACTTCAAAAACTCTGCACAGCACCAAATATGTATCCACCATAGGAAATAGTTCCTGGGAATATTACCTCTTCTCTCTTATTTCAGTATCTTTTTGGTTCATTGACAACAGTTCCAAGCTTCCTTATGAAAAATTAAAATGTCAGATATTTTCACATCCAGTAGTTATTGTATTGGGAATATGGTGCCACAGAAAAAGGTATTGAGTTGCGGTGCAACTATAGGAGAAAAAGGGCCCTTCATGCAAAGTGTCAGGTGTATTGTCAAGTGAAAGTAAATCTCTGCTGCACATTCAAATGTATTTCCTCTAGAAGTTTAAAAAAATCTGTATGTACATTGGCCCAAGCAACCATGAGAGCTGATAAGGCATTGGAAAAAACCTCCCAGTGCCATGTTGTTCCACAATGATTCTTTAGGTTCTACTATGTGAAGACAGATGAGCGATGGCCAAGCCATTCTTAAAGATAGTTCCTGCAGCTGGCGCCAAAATGACTTCAACTGAATGACAGATGGCCTCCATTTACACACCTGATAAAATCCCAGTGAAAAATGTGATCATCTGCTCTGTATTGGACAGCACCATGGGCGGAATAGATTCATGTCATCCTTATGAAAGAACACTTACGCTATTCAACACAATGTAGGGCTAAGAGCAAGCAATAAATAAGTAAACACAAACATAGGTTCTTTATCAATTATAGAGGCAAACAAGCATAGCATGGTCTCCTTTAAAATAGATTTAATGAAATATGCATTTACAAGATACATAGCAGCCATCAGTCTGTCTATAAGCAACATGTTCTTCTCTTAGCCCTTTGTTCCACTACAGGGGGGATTTCAACGCTGCTTTCATGCATGCTGCATGGTTGCAGCAGCGTTCAATGTTGATATTAGTGTCAGGCTAGTGCTTTGCCCTCCACACAGACACTGTTAACACTGCTGTACTACTGAACTCTTATTTTATCATTTCTGATCTTGGTGTTTCCCTTGTGTGTTTCCTAGATTAGTCTTTAGTGTTTCCTGTGTTATTTCGTATCCTAGTGTTTCTTTATGTTCGTGTGTTTTTGTTACATTCTTGGGTTCTGTGTGTCTTTAGTGTTTTTTATGATTTAGTTGGTAGTCTCTTCAGTGTTTCTTGTTTTATACTCCTGCCTCTGTGTGTTTCCCTCCTGTCTTGATTGCCCTCATTGTCTTCACCTGTGTCATTAGTCTCACCTGTGTCCGATTACCCCTGTGTCTATTTAGTCTCAGTGTTCCTTCCCTCGTGTTGTCAGTTCATTGTCGTATGTCGGTGTGTGTAGGTCAGAGTTTGTTTTCGAGTAGTATGTTTTTGCCTTTTTGTTAAAATAAATCTTTTGTTCGTTATGCAATTGGGTCCAGTTCCCGGTTTCCATTCCTGACAGTTTTAGTCAAGGACTAGAGAAAAGAATAATAACACAGCCTACTCACTGCTTATTTGGATGTCACATAAGTGTCTTTAGATCACGGTCATTCCGTGTCAATTTATATGTAAAGTGAAGCGATGAGTTACCCAAAGTGTGCTAACATTAGCCTGCTAACACAACAATGCAGGCCACAGGCAATTGCAGCTCGAACAAAGGACAATTTTGTCCGCCGTTTGTGCGTTCTAATTCATAACTCCTTCGTGAGCCCGTGAGTGGAGAGGGGTTGGAGGTGTGACGCTGAAGGAGAGCGGAGGCTTCGGGATAGCAGAGGTGTCCCCAAACAGTAGTTTGTTTTGGTTTAATGCTGGTGCTCAAGGGCAACATCTACTGGATTAAAAAGTTGCACATTCTTCCTTTAAATTTACGTAATGGCTGTTATAGCTATTTCTTTTTTTATTTTCAAGTGCAGGGCTTCAAATAACCAATTTAATTGTGAATTAATCAGCCAGTTATTGTCTCTAATAATACTATGTGGCTTTATTTTTAAAATCTTAGAAAATGGCAAACCATGACAATCAATACCCAAAGCAAAAGAAGGTTTTGTTGCATGAGGCCCAGTGCTCCTAAATGAGCAAGTATTGGCAATTACAAACAACTTATCAGTAAGCAGCATCTCAGTAATGTCCCACCAGCTTGCTATTAGCATCAGTTCACAGATTTTCTTTCCAAAGCTTCAGAAATACACACTGGAAATCTGTCTGCAGAGACTCACTTTATATGGAACTGTCTTTCAATAAGCTTTCATGCAAGAAATCCTCTTTTTCCTCCACTCACACACGGCCACTCACACTTATGGCCCTGGGCTACCAATCACTGACCATGTCCTGACAATCGGGAGCAGTTTGGGATTCGGTGCCTTGCTCAGAGACACTTTAACATGTGGACGAAAGAGACCGGGGATCAAACCGCCTCACACACTGTCTGTAGGCCTCGCTCCCTTGTTGAGGACACTGTAGTCAGATTGGATTCATAGCAAAGGCAAAGGAATGCATTCAAATGGCGACCCAGTTTTAAGGCTAAAAAAAAGAGCCAAAAAGAAAACATAAAAAATTCTTAAGCTGCTCTCTCGTAATAATCCATTGTTGTTCCATCAGTGGGCTCTGCCTCACGCTCCAATAGGCTTTAACACATAGCTTCTGGTTGTTAAAATGAGCAGTTTACCCTTTAAACTGGCTCTAAGTGAATAAGAATAAACAGGTAAGGCCCTGACTGAAGGCTATTACATAGAAATATTAGCACTTACATATTCCCAGTGCTGTCATCCTCTGGTGCTGAGAGATTTTAAACACTTTTATATCCAATAGCCACATTAAGCTTGAAAGATAATGTGTCATTTTAATAATCTTGGTATGTTCAAAACCTCAGACTCCATGTGTTAATCCCCCCCTCTGCTCAGCCTGAACCGCTGTGCTCACGCTGGAATGATTGACTGACTGGTCACAACATTGTGGCTCACACTGAGAGCCGGTGCCAAGCCCTCAGTAATGTTGTCAAAAAATGAGAGACGCTGCATTACTTTGTGCATCAGCTGAAACGCTCGGTGAATTAGTGGATTAGTAGGAAAATTAATCAACGACTATAATGATTTCAATTAAACCCTTAATTTTTTTTAAAGCAATAAGTGCCAAGTTTTCTCTTGTTCAGCCTCTCAAAGGTGCCATCTTTATCTGTCATTACGTGTCAGATAGTAAACTGAACATTTGGTTTGGACTGATGGTCTGATTTAAGGCACGTTGGGCCTATTGGAGGAATGTTTCACATTTCTTTGACAGGTTGTACATAGCAATTATTTAACTGGGGAAATAATTATTTCAAAAGGCATTAATAAATTGTAGCAGTAAACGCTTCTATACTGTGGCTCAGTGGTAGAGTCGGTCATCGATCCCCAGCTCCTGCAACTACATGTCCAATGTGTCCTTGGGCAAGACACTTCACCCCAAGTTGCTCCCGCTGCTTGGTCGGCAGCGTGTGAATGTGTACGAATGGAATTAGTTAATACTGAGGGTCCGGGACACTTTACAGAAAAAGCAGTAAACAAGCTCAAGTCCATTTACCAATTAGAAGAAGAAGAAGATATACTTAATTAATCGTGCGAGGGGAAATTCAATTTACTCTGTAGTTGAAAATGGTACACACACATAGGCTGAAATACACACACATGCACAAACAGGATCCTATGGACATGCACTGATGGAGAGATGTCAGAGTGAGGGGGCTGCCCACAGCGAGTGCTCCTGGTGGAGGTTTGGTGCCTTGCGCAAGGGCACATCACTAGGGCTCAGGAAGCACCTCTGCAGCTACCAGGCCACTTTCCAGATTTGGTCCGCACAGGGACTTGAGCTGGCGACCCTCCGGTTCCAAACCCAAGTCCCTACACACTGAGCTACTGCCTATTTGTAACAAATCTTTGGTAACAGATGTGTGGGGAATTTGCTGACTGGAGTGTAAAATAAGTTTTGTGCCAAAGTTCCATCAAAAGCAGCAACAACTACAAATCAGCTTAAAGCTCATGCAAACAAAACCATATTTAATACAAAATTTAGATGTGTTAAAACCTGTTCTTTTGGGGCTCTAAAGTTGCACATACATATAAAATGCTGACTGTAAACAAAGCTGTGTGTGTTAGGATACCATTAAACTAGCCTCGTAGATCAGCGATTTCTTGGCAAGAGTTCAAGAAGACAAAATCTAATTTGTACCGTTCTGCTCCAGTAAACAATACTCCATGCTCCCACTCTGCCACAAGATTATCAATAAGCACAACTCAGCACAGAACCAGTGGAGCGCTCTCACCCAATTTCATATTTCATACATAAATGTCAAAACTTCTTCACCAGTTTTGGACCTGGGTTGTAATGTCAAAGTAACCTCTGCAATTTAAGATCATATAAGATCATTTTTGAATACTTAGCATGCTGAATACGATGTATGAATGCTCTTCATTATGTCACACCTCATGCCCTTAGACAGAAGTAATTCATTCCACTCTGGTCTAATGATGAAGCAAAAAGATAGTAAAAAGCCTTAAGAAGAGATATGATAGTGGATAGAGTCAGAAAGCGGGGAGAGACAAAGATCAAATGGGCAATGACATGCATTAAAGGAGCCACAGGTCGGATTTGAACCCAGGCCGCTCGCCTGGAGGAGTACAGCATCTGTACATGAGGCGTGCACACTAACCACCATGTCTGTGTGGATTGTGCTCTTGTATGTCCAAAACACTAACATGCATGGTGTGAATTAGATCAATTGATAAAATATAACAATCTAGGATGTACTCTTATACGAGTTTGTCTTGTGCAGGGCTGTGCGGTCAAGTCCAGCAAACATACAACATCTGGTGAGTAAAAAAAAAAAAGCAGTTAAGTGCTGATAAATATTCAACATCCACTATTTTTTTAACAATAAAGCTTGCTGAGATACATTTCTTATTTTGAGACTTTTAGATATGCAATTATTATAAATGTTAATAAAAATGAAATTGTTTTGGAAAGAGGGACCGAAACAACTCCAATATGTTTGGAAAAAAAAGGCTATGTCCTTGTTATAAGTAACGACTGACGTTGTACTTTATTTGCTTAACCAGCATCTTACTCCTCTTTTTGAGCACATCTGCAAGAAGACACTACAATTCATATATTTCCTCTCTTTTGGGGCGAGCAGACAAATTCTTGTTTTGTTTTTTACTTCTGTGATTCTCAGTGTCCTACAGAACTGTAACACCATAGGGTGTCTGTCCACTTATTTAAAGTCTAAACTGCTCCACCAATTAAAAAACTGCTCAAAGATTGTAGGCCAACCAATGCAGAGACTTTATGAATCAACCTACTATAAAAAAAAAACATGTAAGGCTTGCTTACAGCTTTGTCTCCTACTCTAATCACGCCCTGAACACTGCATTTGAAATATTACCATCTAACCTGAGATACAGGGTCCCTCATTTTAGGTAAGACTGAAGCACTCTTTGCACTCACTGTACACCAGTCAGTTCTAACATTTTACATGGAGCTAAATCCCAGATCAAAGTGCATGTAAGGCCTCTGAAATATTTGTTTCGGGTTTAAATGTTGTGTCAAATGTTCCCATCTTTGTATCTTTCCTTACATTTTTCTGTTGTAAATGGAGCTGCTGTGATGAGAGACACATTTCAGACATGGTCTGACAATAAAGACCTAATATGCTGGATAATCGGCATATCCATGTTAGGAGAATTTCATTGGCTACAAGAGATGGCAGTCATCTGCACAGTTGCGTGCAATTGGCCGTGAGAACAGGGGGCAACAAAGGCTCTCATTGGCTATTATAGGCTGCATTGTAGTGTCATCAAAAGGTCAGCGAATAGCGGATTTGTTTAACAGGTTTGTGGGTCTTTATTGATCTAATGTCTTTGGATTAAATCTTTCACTGGATTTAAATTGTGGGGACTCATTTGGGTGGAATAATATGATCAGGAGAGTACAATCTTCAAATGGTGAGTTAAGAGACGTTTGTTTGTTTTTTGGTGGTTTGACCCGCACACACTGGGCCGTCAGTGTGCGTGTCTGCTGTATTGGACATGTGCAATATGGTTATAAGGTCATATTAATGCAGACTTAATGAGTGAGAAAAACGATGTTCTATCATAGAATATTATGTTATTCCAAGATGAGAAGACAAATTGTTTAACAATGTGGTTAAACTCAAATGGGAATGTGGATCAATGAGCGCAAAAAAACAACAACAAAACTTTCGACTGTCAGTCGACTAAAGAAAAAATCTGAAGAACCAGGCTGAACTATGTATACCCTCTGTCTAGGACAGGCCTACTACATCATAGCTGCAGTTCCAGCATCCATCAGTCTAAAACAGTTAGGCTTGGGCACCGGTGATGGTTAGTGGTTAGTGCGTGCGCCCAGGGGCCCAGGTTCGAATCTGAACTGTGACTCCTTTCCGCATGTCATTACCCTCTCTCTCTCTTTCTCCCTGAATTCAAACTCTATCCACTGTCTTTATATCTCTACAACAAAAGGCCCAAAAAGCCCAAAAATAATTCTTAAAGGAAAAAAAAAAAACTGTTTGGCTATGACCAAGCTCCTGTTGATACACGGTTGTCGTCATATACTGGGGGTTTTGAGATTTTTTAAATTGGAAATCTTATCAGATTCAAATGAATGGAAATGTATTTTCTGTTAATTTGGAGATTAATTAACTTTTCAAGCTCATATCAAGATCTCACACCAGGGGGCAAACTCAAAGCAATTTGTAAACAAAAGTTTGAAATGTTTGTGGAAAAATATCTAAAATATAACTAGATTCATACGAGAGCTTTTAGCTTTCATTTCACATCGCCATGAGCTATTTGTGTTCACCTCATGACATGTTGGTTTTTTCCACTTTGCATTTGGCAATATATCAATACCCGTTAGTATCTGCATTCAATGCAGACCTTTCCAGGTTGTGTTATTTCTCAGCAGATTCTTCACCTTCTGATGTGCAGATTTACATAACTTTCTTTTAAGTATAACTGCTATAAGATATTCAAAATACAGGAACAAGACGCAACATACAGTATGTGACATACTGAGAACAAACACTGTCAGAATCAAATAATGGAGCAGATCCACTTTACCTCCAACATCCTCCATGAATATTTAATTTGGTACTGTATTCTTCTTTTGAAGGTTTATTTTTCTTCTCATCTTCTCTATTGAAATGGCAGCCTGTCAGGACCACCCTCCGGCTTTAAAGTCGACACTGTTCTCTGTGTGAAATGTATTTTTGCTTTTGGATTTAAATGCATCACAAACAGCTCATATTTCACAGCTTGCCAACAGCTACTGTGGCATATGTGCTTACTCATAAAGTCAAAACTATGTTATATTCCCGACCAATTTTCATATGTCCTCTGGCAATGCTCACTTTTCTGAATCCTGATTCGCTGCGCAGTCTGAGCTGCTGACCAGCGAGCTCTTATTTCCTGCAGCGCTGCACACATAAAAACCCCACACTCACTAACACACAGATATAAACACACTGAACGGATGAAGAGGCCAGGTCTGAAATAAATATTCTCCTCTCTGTGAGGGTGAAGGACATAAAGGGTTTTGCTCATTTTATATGTTGGCTACTGTGATGGAGATCAAGAAGGTTCAACGTATTCAACATGGCTGTCATGCTTCACAATATAGCTTCAGTATATGATCCAGAAAGCTCCCGAGTGCTTGTTAAACACTAAAGGATGTCACAGGACGATTGTATTCTAAAATACCACGCATGCATAGAACAAGATTACAAACACGTTCCTACACCATGGACATATCTCATCTCTCTAGGATGGCGCTGTAATGGCGACAGGTGGACCGAACGTCTTGCTGTGTGTTGAGTTATTTATGTTTTTAGCATTATTTATTGCTAATCTGTCATGCATCATTTGTTATGGCGTACAAGCTTCACTCACTCAGGACTCTTTGATTGCATTTTGGATGCTTGATATGTGATACGTGTTTGTGGTTTGTTTTGTGCTGTGCTGTCATTAATGTGAGCTGTTGTGCAGACTGATGCTTTTTACACAACGGAAGATGCTAAAGGATGAATAAAGTTATTTGAAGTGAATTGAATTACTTGACACCAAGCAGATTCATTGAGACAGTGCTGTATTCATTCCAGTTCATTTAAACTAGGGCAGGCTTTCCCAACCTTGGGGTCCCGACCCCACGAAGGGTCGCATGGAATTCAAATGGGGTCCCCTGAAATTTGTATTTATTGTATATTAAAATATATTGAACACAGGATACTGTGGGCCATAGCCAATGCCAAAACAAGAAACTTGCAGAGTCTATCTGTCAGTCATCCATTGTGCAGTCTGTCTTCCTCTGTCCGCAATAATAAACACGAAAAAGCCTAAAAGTGGTTTAAAATGAATGTTAAATTACAGCACAGAAGAAAAACGATTACAGGATTGAAAACAAATTGATTTCAGCAAAAAGCTGTGTTTTGGATGTCTTGCCTCCCCAGAGGTCTGTGAAGTCAAAGTTGGGTCACAAGCCAAAAAACATTAGAACCCACTGAACTAGGGTCTTATTTCTGCATCACTTCTTAAAGTGATGATAAATGTGTATTACTACTATCAGGAAACCTGTGTATTGACAAGCTGTCATGCAAGGAACAATTCTTCTCATTATCAGTGAACATGCAGATTTTTTCCTCATCAATCATTTTGTCTTAAAAAAGTGTCAAAATGTTATGAAAAAAAATGTCCATGACAGTTTCCCGGGGCAACAGATGTTAAAATGAAGACGCGCAAAAAATCCTCAAATTTGAAAGGGTGGAAAGTAGTTTGACTTTCTTGAGGTATAGATTATTGAAATATTTCCCATTATTTACCTTCAATCAACTATTCAACATCTTGACTATAGTTATTTCATATCAAGTGTTTACAATGTCAGACTGTAACCAACCTCACATAAAAAAGGTTGATTACATTATTCCAAATACTCTACGGCTTTTCCTCGACCTCTTGTATTGCGCCTCAAAACAAAACCATGATGTTTCCCCCCATACGAGTGGTGGAACCTGCCAGTCATCCGCCACTATAGGAGAGCAAGATGAGCCGATAAACGACAGCTTTAAACAATCCAATGGAGGCTGATTAACGAGTGGACCTCTTATCTAAACCACTTTAATTGAGGCTAAAACTGAAGGGAAAACATAATCCCTCAATAAAGAGCAAAACTGAGTGCACAAACAACAATGGGTCTAAATAGAAACAGCAAGCTAACTGTGGTGGATGTGAACTGTTTGGTTAATAATCGAAACCCTATAGACTTTGTATTATTCATTAACTCATGTTGACTAATTAAAGCTTTGTTGATATTGGTCTTTCCAACATCAGCTGACTGCTCATCTTTCTTACCTCAACAATTTTATTGCTGTCGCCAAGTTGCCAGATTCCAGCAATTCTGTAAATTTCTCACTGATGGGAAAGACGGCGAAAACGAGAATGGTCGAAAGTATTTGAGGACAGATTGCCACAATCGGCGTAGAGCTGCTGCTCCTTTGTATCGAAAGGAGCCAGTTGAGGTGGTATGGGCATCTGTTAAGGATGCCTCCCTGTAGAGGTTTTCCAAGCACGCCCGACTGGGAGGAGACCCCGGGGCAGACCCAGAATACGCTGGAGGGATTTTATATCCCGTCTAGCCTGGGAACGCCTCGGAATCCCCCAGGAGGAGCTGGAAAGGGTTGCTGGGGAGAGGGAAGTCTGGGTTGACTTACTGCACCTGCTCTCACGGCAACCCGACCTCGGATAAGCGGAGGAAAATAGATGGATGGATCGCCAAAATCTTAAATTTTCACTTTTTTTTTTATTGCCGCATACTTTTTTTATTTATTGTTTTCAAATGTCCTTTTGAGAGCAACCTATTGTTAAGTACATTTTTGGGTTAATGTCTTTGGGAGCAGCTGTAGCAACCTGGCCTCTAACCAGCCCACTAATATGTGTCACCTGTGAGTGACCCGTCAGTCAGAGTTTGTTTGTTTCCCTGAAGCCGGCCTTTCTCGAAACGTCAAAAAGGCAATAAAAGATTTTGGTGTGCTGTCTCGATATACTCAAGCCATTATTTGGTTGAGGATTCAGCACCCATATAAGTTACTGAGGGCGAGCCCGTTTTTTCAATTTACTTTATAAAATCATGAATGATATCAAATTAAATTCAAATCTGTCAGTTTAGTTTTTATTTAAATCCAAAGACCAAATCCAACCCTGTGTTCGTTGAACATTTGTGTTTTTACAACTATATAGAAAAAGCACATCTGTCTGTATCAGTTCTATCCCCGCTGCTCTATATGAACATTAAATGGTAAATGGACTTGAGCTTGTATAGCCCTTTTGTCTTCTGACTAGTCAAAGAACTTTTACACTGCGTGTCACACTTACCCATTCACACACTGATGGTAGAGACTGCTATGTAAAGTGACCATCAGAAGTAACTCATCACATTCACATGCTGCCGAGGAAGCAGCGGGAGCAACTTGGGGTTAAGTGTCTTGCCCAAGGACACATCAGACATGTAGCTGTTGGAGCTGGGGATCGAACTCCCAACCTTCCGAGTGAGAGACGACCAACTGAGCCACAGCATGAATGTGTGCATATGCTTTGCTGCAAGATTGTGTTGCCAGTTGTTTTAGAGCCAGTGATGTAAAATTTAAGCAAAATGACTGTTGACAAAACAAATTAAGATTTCAATTATTTTCAGAAACAGTGGGGGGAGGGGTCTTCCTCATTAGACAGAGTATTTTCATCAACTCTAATATGCAATGGAAACACGCAGTAAAATAGGAAATGCTGCAAAATGTAATGATGTGTTCTAGTGCTTCTTAATTACTGAATTCCCATAGTTATTTGTGTGCTAAAATGCAGAGGGAGCCCAATTTTCCGTTACAGAAAATGACTGCATGTTTACAATCAGGTTGGCAAACTCATTAAAATATGTAAAAATTAAGATCAGTGTACATGATGGAAGAGTGTGATTACAATATGCTACAGACTATAATTCATCATTACGACACTTTGCTCGAAGGCATCTGGATGGCAGGTGGTGATTGTTTCTGGAAAACAAGTTAAGACTGGCGATTGTCAGAGATGATCCTTTACTGCTGCTATTAAAGGGATAGTTGTTGTTGCTGTTGTTGTTTGTTTAGTGTGGTTGTATGAGGTACATGTCAATAGTAAGTGTATTGGCCAAAGGAGATGCCAGTCAGCTCGGCCCCTTTATTGAGAAACTAGTCAGAGTGCTGGAAAGGAAGCTAGGCTATACTATTATGCAGACAAGGCCATTTCTACAAAAGAATTTCGCGAGTTTTCAGAAAAACAGACCTAAAATACGATGACAATATATTTGTACACGTTTGGCATTTTTTCAGCGCATTACTTTGCCCTCATCAAGCCACTTTGTTTTGTCACCTCTTCAGGATACCACGTCTTCCTCTTTGAAAGTTAGCAAAATGACTTTGTCCAAATGGCTTTGTCTGCATAGCCGTAGAGCCTGGCATCTGCGCCGGCACTCTGACCAGTTTCTCAATGAAGGGGCCGAGCTGACCGGCATCTCCTGTGGCTAATGTCCTTACAACTGATTACAAGTACCTCATACCCACTTAAAAAACCTAAGTATCCATTTAAGGGTCGTATAAACTGCTGCCCATATATCAACTAAGAAAATTGCCTCAGGCCCTAGACAATTGTGGGGGATCAGCAGGGGCCAAGCCCCAAATCAGCGCATTGGGCCTGTTAAATAGTTAATCTGGCCATGGTTAAAAAAAAAGATGGTGTGATTTGATTTAACTCACAACAGTCATCTTAAAAACATGTTTGCTGTTAAGTGTTACAGCCTGCAAATGAGTATTCCAACCCACAAGTGATGCAAATACTTTCAAACCAAAGAACTCTTTGATACCCCTCTGTTTGAGACCACATAGGCCTAGCAGCACCCACATCCAGTCTGACCTTGATAAAACTGTGTGTTTGCGTGAGTTGCGAACTTTAACAGCCAAATAAAGCAGAGTAAACACAGACTAGCAGAACTTCCACAGAGGATTAGCTCATAAAGCAGCTGTGATGGGAACAACATGCTCCCACTCTCTCAAAACACACACACACTGCTCTGAAATCAGCTTACATCTCTGAGCAGCCTTCTCTCACTTACTTCACCCGTCACCTGGAGTAACAGGGTGAGCAATCCCGCTGCGTGGGAATGAATCTACTGTACATTATACAGTGTGTGTATGTTTGTGTATGAGTGTGTGTGTGTGTGTGTGTGTCAGATGGCCTCAGAGGAACAGGGCTCCCCCATTGGCCTTCCAGTCAAGGCCAGGACTGTGTGCTGACTGCGGTCAGCACAAAAAGAACAGCTGACGTGGCCCAACTGTTGACAGAACACAAGGGACAGGACTCCCTCACTCTCAGCTTAGTGTATGTGTGTGTTGGAAGAGGAAGTGCTTTAATCTAAAAATATTTGCTTGATCTTTAACCACAGAGATGAACCATGCTGTCAGGAGAATTCAAACACCAATCTGTGTGCTTTGGCTCTGTGGTGTTTAAAGGCCACATGCGGATGGAAAATCCAGAGAGACTACATCCCGCCCTCTGCTGCACACTGATAACTATTTATAGCCTCGCACAAACGATGAGTGAGCAAATATGATAATGATGTCATAGGTTAAAAAGGCCTTACAGTATTGCACTCAGCACAAATAAACAGAACCAGGTTATTGCTGTAGAAGCAGCTTTGCAGGGAAAAAATACTTTTTTTTTGCAAAAGCTGGTATTTTCAGCAGCTGCATAACTAGCAGAGTCTCAACTTGTGTTTGGATCATCAAACTATCTGTTAAACTGTACAGCTAATCATTCAAGGCCAGTGGTACCGCAATGTCATATTCATGGAGGCAGGGAGGATGGAGGGATTGAGGGGAACTGTCATGGGACCAGCATTGCATTGGTACACAGTTAGATGAAAGAAAATGTTCAAAAAGGAAGGATTCTGTCAGCGTCTTCTTGAACTTGTTTTTATGACACTGCCATTGTAGGCAAAGTTGCATATCAAAGAAGTATGTTTTAATGTGGCTCTGCTGATTCTGATTACTCATCATGAAGAGCACTACTCGTTTTCTGTCTTAGTAACTGTGATGATGTCCTAATGATGTCATCAGGGTTATCATGGCTATGAGACTGCAATGTTAAACAGTAAGCCTGCATAACAATTTCCAGGTGTAGGGTCTCAAAGACGTGAACGTTTAGAAGGCAAAGAGGGCCTAATTTATATGCAATCAGGATGTATTATGGGAAATGTAGGATCCAGCATTTGGAGCAGGATCTATACCAGAGATTAAAAGCGAGGATAACTCAGCCTGTGCTGCTTTGATTTTGACTATTGTTTCTTTAAATATTCTCTTGTGAGTACAGTAGGAAGAGAAGATCTCATTCTAAAGCAATGGAGAAGAACCCTCGTACAGTATGACATTCGATTCATATACTTACAGTTAAAACTGAAAATAATCATAATAATAATTTATACTTTATTAATCCCTCCAGGGGAAATTCGGTTTTACACTATTTAATGAACATGATCACACACATAGGCCGAAATACACACACATGCACAAACAGGATCCTATGGACATGCATTAATGGAGAGAGGTCAGAGTGAGGGGGCTGCCCACAGCGAGCGCTCCAGAGCAGTTTTGGGGTTCAGTGCCTTGCTCAAGGGTACCTCGGCAGTGATCAGGAAGTGGACTGACACCTCCCCCAGCTACCACACCAATTTCCGGACTTGGTCCGTGCTGGGACTTGAACCGGCGACCCACCGATTCCCAACCCAAGTCCCTACAGACTGAGCTACTGCCGCCCCAAGAAAAGCTCTTATTACAAGATTTTTGGCCAGACTACAGCAACTTGCAGAAGTACCCCTGAGGAAATCTAAACACAAATCTGAAAGAGTTATCACCTCCAAAAATTACTGATATTAGCCCTCATCATACACTGTGTATGCAGGTCCCGCTTGAATATCGCTCTTTCAGTTCAGTTTAACATGCAATCATTAAATTTGTTAGTGAAAGAATTAAGACAAGGAAAGCTTGTACTGCGTAGATCCACTTCTCACTTATTTTTCAACTCAAACATAATAACATAAATATTCAGAGAAAAAGACAAAGTGTTTAATTAAACTCACGGTGCGCAAAACCTTCCTGATTTAAAGAACTGAAGGCCCGTTTAGCCAAGGATCGCTCAGTGTTGTCACATGTGGCCACCATCTTTGATTTGTTTTCATTGTTAGTACTGTCTGTAAAAGAAAAAACCCTTTCCTCCCTGAATAAATCATGCGTTGTGTTACTTGTCAGGCATCTGTATTGTTTTTTAACCTCTCCTATATTTCTTTACCAAACAAGTGTTTTTCCTCGTATTTTCCCTTAACTAGCTTCTGGTTTTATTTTCACCAGACTTGCTTTAAAAAAATGTCTAGAGCGGATTCACTACGCCATCTGGGAGATAACTACACATTGATTGATTGGTATTAGAGCTTCATTTGTTTAATGTACAAAATGTCAGAATATCTGAAAATGCAGATGAGAACTCCCCAGAGCTCACCGTGACATCTTGGCATCAGTGACAAATTGCTTACTTCCTGTGAGTAACAGTCTAAGAAAGAAAGGGACTCAATAACGAAGGAAAGCAGCCAATTAACTGAATAAAGACCCTCAAAACATCTAACATGCAAATCCATTCCCACGGGCCTTGAATAGGACACATCAGTATTGTGATATAATATACAGTGCACATATGACACTCAAACTGTGATTTCATCCACATGGCCCAACCCTCCAATGATGGCTGTAAAATTCTGGTGATGTTGACAAGCTGCTGTTTAACAAAAACAAACAACAACTGAAAAAGCATATTATTGTTATATTTAGTTTATAATATAAGACCACCTAGTGTTATATGTACAGTGGCAAGTGTTGCACAAAGAGTATGCAGCTGCTTTAAAGCACTCTGCCTCATGTTGTGTTTAAAACATTACACAATGCAGGATGAGAAATCAATACGATGAGATTGTGTTTAGAAGCAGTCAAAAATAACTGCATTATCCTGCTAAATAACTGAAGCCCGAGCTGATACTTCAATTCATTAATCTATTACACTTAAATGTTTTGACACCTCTCATGGAAAATTTCCGGATCAGTTCTGACAGCAGAGCTGGGCAGCTCTCCAGTGTAACTACGCCAGTTTAAATTAAATCCTTTTATGGTGCTCAGTCAAAAAAAAGTCTAAGGTGCCGTAAATATTCACTGCAGGTCACATCATTACTTGCTGGTTTTGTCTAGAGCAAACATTTAGAAGATAGATTAATTGTCGCGTAAGCAAGGTGTAATCAACCAACGAATCGGACCGTATAGGTGCGTAAACTTGTTTCCTGAAATCCCCACAACCAAGCAGCTGTCGATTTCCCCTAATAAAAACAAAGTCACACCCACTCTGATTCGGACTTTAACCACGAGGGTATGATGCAGTCTGTGTACTACAGAATATAATACACATTACAGAGACTCCAGAGCGCGCCTAACGGGATCCATATTACGCAATATGCGTGCAAAGCGTGTGTAGCCTGTGCGCGCCTGGAATAATCCCGTAATGTAAAATTGCTGTGATCATTTTAAACCGAACCATAAAAAAGTGGCAAACAAGTGTGCATTAGGTTTGGTGGCGTGGTTTTTCCTGAAGAGATGGCACAGATACACAGAGACGCCCACCACAACCACGGAGCACACAGTGTGGTGACACGGTGGAGGAATATAAACTGACAGTGCCCTGACAGTCAAACCATGTGGCACAAATTAAGCGCCAACTTACTTTTCCTGCATGATATTCTCCTTGATGGCTCCCAGGGTGGGGAGGCTGCTCTGCTGGAGTCTGCAGGTGGCCAGGTGACGCTGGTGCTGATCTTTCAGGCAAGCGTTTTCCTTGCAAAGATCCGTCACCTGGAGCTCCAGCTCGTCAATCCGGACCCTCTGCTTTTCCAGCAGCCCCTGCTGGGTCTCGATTATCTTATTCAGCTCCTTTAGATACTCCGCCGCCTTGCTGGGGTTCTCCGTCGGGTTCTCCATCTCGTAAAAGCCCCGTTGCCCGTCCATGGAGGCGATATCCACACAACCAGAAAAGCAGCCCTCTCTCACACACACGCGCGCACTCAGGAGTAGTAAGACTGAGCGTTGTCAAATCCAGAGATCCACCTTCGCTCCGACATGGCTGGTGTGTCGTGTTGAAGTGACAGCTTTGCTGGGAAGTTGGCCGGGTTTGTTGCGCTGCTGTACGCCGCCGCCGCGTCCACGAGCTCTGCACCGCAACAGCCGAACTAACCTCCAACCAGCCGCTCCATACATGAGAAGACCGTTTAACTCTTTCAGGGCTGGCTGGAGGTTCAGCGCTCCGGCAGCGCGTTCCTCTCTTTCTCTCGAAACCAGTGCTGCTGTGTATCTTGTAATAAAAGAGACAGCGAGTTTGTTCAGTGCATGTGCACCTATACTCAACAGGTAGGCTGAGTTTCTGTTGCGTCAAATCACAGGTGCACAATCACGTCGACACCAGGGTTCGTTTGCGCGTGGTGTAAGTCAGCTGTGTGATTGTTCATGCAGGGGGGGTGGTACTTCTCTCTCCACTAGCATGCAAACAGCAGGTCAGTGGTAGCCTGAAAAATGCCTGTTTTTTCTTAAAGGGAGATCGAGTAAAAAAGTAAATTGTTTTAAAAAATCTTCAATAATAAGTTCTAAATTATATAGCCTACTTTGAAAACTTACTTTAAAATAACCTCTGTGAAAAACTATTTGTAGAATCCTTTGTGTTAAAAGGTTATTTTTTCAATTTGTTGTTGCTCAGGCAGGGCTTGATGAGGCTGCACTGGGGGACCCGGGGCATAAATGAGCAGGTGGGCCCTTTGTAAATTAACTTCAATAAATTGTGCAATAAGCAAAAACTTTCTTGATCTATTTTGGAGACCTGAAAGCAGCAGAACAAGCTCCAAGCTTATTACAGACATTTCCTATGTTAGCTGTTTTCTGGAAACTATAGGTGCATGAAAACAGTACACAGTGATGGTCATAAAACCGACATAATAAGCTGGTAGTTCCCCTCAACTCTTTCAAGCTGCAGGGTTGGGTTAAACTTGCGTGTATCTTGGTTCCTCACTATACATGAGAAGTGGTTGAAACAATTAAACAACACACACCCATAACTAAAACCAGGAAGTTAGGGGGTTACTCTTACTCTTACTCTTTGCATGTGTACAGCCTTGATTAAAGAAAAACTGAAGTATTGTCTTACAGAAAGGAAGTACATTTTCCCCATTCCGTTCAATAATTCAGGCAATTCAGTAATTTTCCTTCTCCCAAAAACCAAATGACTGTACCTTTATGTTCATGAAAGGAAGTGTTGCCTCATGTTTATCTGTGTTTTATCGGGCCCTAACACATAAAGTTAGTTAAAGTTCCTATCTATCTATCTATCTATCTATCTATCTATCTATCTATCTATCTATCTATCTATCTATCTATCTATCTATCTATCTATCTATCTATCTATCTATCTACAAAGCACCATTTTCCTCCCAGATGCCGGCTGATCAGCTGGATATGCAGCAGCTGTCTTAACTGTAGCTCGATGGTAATACCTTTTATATGGTAAATGCTAACATGGACACTTGTACCAACTCTGCACCTGTGTGAATCACTTATAAGAGCATCACACATTAAGAACAGTTAGAAACTGTAATATAATAATACACCTGCCAGCTTTTACACACAAACAAATAGAAATCATCCACAAATATGAGAAGGTTTACTTTATCATATCTGAGACCAACTGTGAGCCCATCAACCCTCATCGAGTAATAGCCAATGTCTGGGCCTTTGCTGCTTCCAGCAGATATCCAGATTACTGATTAGAGATTTTCAGAACAATGTTTATTTTGTGTGCACTGGTCGAGATAACAGTAGATCTACCAACTTGAGAAGATGAAATAGACTGGGGGGAGGGGGGGGTAAAGAGACGGCATCAAGTCAATGACCTGATTGGTTTCAGTATTGATATGCTGTTTACACACATTGATAAATGATACTTCATGTCAGACAAAAGCAGATTTGATTTGGGTTTCAATCACAGCATATTTGCCCAGCCTCTTTGTTAAGGATGCATGTTCAGCAAACCTTGCAAAAACATGTTTGGTCAATGCTACACGGTGTGCAAAAGGACTACAAGAACTAGTTCTGGATTGACCTCCACATGATTACTTTATATCGTGCAAGATATGGAATCAAGATTCTTAAAATTAAGGCATGTAATTGTGTAATCAATTTAGGGCCAAACTTGAAGAAAAGAATTGCATTGGCAAAGACTATTGGTTTAGAAAATACAACTTTTACCTCATTGAACATGACTTCCTGTACAAGCCACACCTACAGGTTAAACGACTATTGTCTCTATAGTAAACTCTAGTTATTTCAGTATAATACATATATAGAATTAAAAGTATAGATACAAAGTAGATCAAAATACAACTACAGGTTAGTAAAAATTGGTTAAAAAAATCTTATCTGGGAAGGTAATTTGTCCAAAACGATTTTCTCAAAACCAAATGTCCTCTCCATGTCTGTTAATGAAAAATGTTGCTTTAAAAGATTGTTGTATAGTCCACAATAGAGTGATCTTGTTTTATTTGAGAAGCCCATCATCCAATGATTTTATCTGATAAATGAACCTGATGAATCCATGTGGGGTTTGTTTCAGAATTTAATTCAATAAAAAAGAAGAATTCAGCCTTCTTGTGTGCGGAGATTTAATATGTAACTTAATACCTTTGTGTTTCAAGTTTTGGCTTCAAGTTTTCTGTCCTTGTTTCGTCTGACCACGCCCACTGGTGATGTCAGAGTCTACTGATGACCCCCTGTGGACGATTCCATAGCAAAATAGCAAAGTGAGCTTTAATCTCAGTTAATATTGTACTTGATCGATTTCTTTTTTGTAATTGTACCAAATGTTTAATGGATGAAAAAACATCAAGAATCCCCAAAACAAGATCCCCAAAAAGATCAAGATCCCCCCAAAAATAAATGAGCATGCCCCCATTTAGAGGACAAAGCCCACCGATGGAGTGTGGAGCAGCTAAGCATGACTGAATCAGTGTCTTTACCCGCCTTTTAAGGATTCACTGTAAAAGTTGACGTCAAATGGAAAGCATCAACTGCAAGTTGAGTGTGTTGAAAATCCCAGTCCACCAGTATGCCCTAAATTCTTACTTTCTTAGAAAAAACACATCTTCTGGTTTTACTCAAAAAAACATTTTATTTTAGAGGCATACCAGGGTAAATAATACACGTCATGTTCTTCTCTGTCTCTGCACTGTGTGATGAAATGTGATTACATTGAATCGTCAGGATGACCGCAGGTGTTTCTGACATGTTGCTCACTCTGTGATCTACATATCTTTTAGACTGAATGTACCTTACATCATGGTGCTTCAGTCTGTGGGGATAATAAGACTGTTTGTCTATTCGGCAGATGTAGCCTTGAACACATATGCAATAAGCTCACTGTAATGAAAGCAGTAGCATCACTGAGCAGCATTAAGACATGTGATTTTTTTTATTTATCAATAAGAGTATGCAGTTCTAAACTGGCTGCATGATAAGGAATTGCTTTTACTGAAGATGTTATTCAGGAGGTTTTGATTTTTCCTCACAGAGTGAGAAATGATCTCTTTCTTACCTTGTTTGAGTTGCTGTGAATGACCACAAACTGAAACCAGGTTTCTGTGCTGTCTTTTTGCACACTGCAATGTTTTCACATATATAAAAAAGGCACATATGAAGCCTGTCATTATCCCTCCTGCTCTCATTCTGCTAGTTGCTTGATGGCTCTCTCACACTATGATTGCCCTCTAGTGGTTTGCTTTGTTCGGAGCACTCTACAATGATGAGGCTGCTGATGTTTGACGACTTTGAATCAATTTCGAGATCGATATCTGACTTGTAAAGAGGTTTGGAGCAGTGATCCAAAGTGATTGTGCTCCGCATTGAGTCGCAGAATGAATCTAGTCTCATCTGGTGCGTGCAGGACTCTAACAGCTAGAGGGAGGAGGAGGTGTGCTCACTGACAGGCACATCACAGCCGGCAAATCCTCACTGCCATTACCTGGCAATTGCTTTTATGCAATGCATCCCATCTTTCCAATGAGAGAGTGGGGAAAGATAATATGCATAAATCACCAAAAAGATTCTATGATCTTTGCTTGTAGAAATCTTCAAAGCATGGAGGAGAGTACGGGCAAAGTGAATAGTAAAAAAGGCAGATTTTTTTCCTCCTTTTCAGAAGTTAGGCTATATTTAGACTCTGAGGGTATTCTGTTGCCTTTTGATGCAACAGCTCCGTCATGCAGTGATGCTGTTCGGCCGAAGCAAAACGCACATGTAGCTTCCTGCTGCGTGCAGTTTCGTACAGTTTGGTGCAGCTGATCCGGAGAGTACTCGCTTCAGAGCTTTGGTTCATGTTAAAATTTCATCTTTTTCTGAGATGAAATGGAGTCTCATCTCACAAAAGGCCAACGTATCAAAGGTTGCTACAGTAACTGTGACAGCTGCAGCTGTAATGCTAAATCCCATATGTCCGTCCTGATTTAAGAAAGACAGGCTGAAGTGGAGGAGATGTTCACCTCACTCTCCACCGCAGACGTCAATAAAGCAAAACCCGCGCTGAGTGGCGAATTGGAAAACACATGTGGGAGTGTCTGTTATTCCTGCCAGAGCACAGCTTGTAATTCAATTTGACTGCTGTGAGATGCTATCTTTCTTCATGGTTTAAGACGCAGTCATGGCCTTTATAAAAAATCTCAGCAGACTGCTTCCTTCCCTCAATGCAACCACAAAGTTGAGAGACGAACAAAAGGAGGAGGTTTTTTTCTTCATGTCTCCAACGGCTGCCTTCACAAGTTTTTTAAAACTCAGATTTATTTTTCTGACCTCAAGAAAGGATTTAACATCCACTCCATCAGCTGTTGTTTTATCTACTGCACCTGCAAAACAACATGCAGTTATGGAGCTTAAACTCCTACAGATGGATTCGGGGGGAATTTAAAAGTTTTCAAGGTTAGACTATTTATACGAAGCAGAAGTGTGGAGACATATTTGGGTCAAGTCTTGTCTTGAAGGGGAGGGTACAAAATATCACCATATGCCAGTATTATTACCAAGATCACCATCTATGTCTGAAAGCCTTTCACACATGCAAAAAACTCCTGAGGGTCCCCCAAACAGCTTTATCTGTCACCCCCAACTTCTTTCAGCCAGCCCCCTTGTGGGCAAGTGGGTGGCAGTGATGACGCCTATATCATGCCACTGCTGCAAAACAGGTTTGATCTAGCTTATGTAATGAAGCTGCTTCATAGCCTTTTCTTTTTGCCTACTGTTTATACTGTGAATCTGCAAATTACACGTAGTACTGGAATCAAGCCAACAGCATAGTTTCGGAACCTATTTGATTCATTCACCACTCCCGCAAACGTCCTCTTTACGTTATGTTTTACCTCCTGAGACTCCACCTCCCGTCCGTCAGGGATAATCTCCCGCTGTGAGGGACATGTGTGAAAGAGAAACTCAGGAAGATTTCAGGGACAGGCTGTTTTGAAATTCTCTTGAGATTTATAGCAGCGCATGTTTACAGGAGTGTATTGCATTCACATGAGAAAAGAAAAAAAAAATTCTCTCTTCATCTGAATTGAGAAAATAATTATCATCCCAAAAACTTCAGGAGTTTTGTGCAAGTGTGAAAAGTCTGCAACTGGGTCGTCTCTTTTGTATTAATAGCTGAACAATATGCATTTTAAGCCATACATGGAATTTCTCCTCCTGTCAAAGTGAATCTAAATGTGGTTATTTATCGCCATCAGTAAACTGTGCTAAAGGGCCTGAATGCCTGTTTTAAAATTGACATAAGAATATTCATCTAACAACCTACATTTGAAAGATTCAGTAGAAATGTCACCATACGTTGTTGTTTGTTGTTACTTTAAAAACCTTAATTCTTAAGTTTATGCTGCAATTGATGTATAGCTTAAAGTTTTCAGGGTTTTCTTTCACTCTCGTATTCCCCCAGCCATCCTGTACACAAAATATACACAATACACAAATAAATTAGATTTTTAGGCACGAAAAGCTTTAAAATGTCTGATCCAGCTTCGGGTAAACATGCGATGTGTCTCTGTCTGCTGAAGAAACTATTTACAAAGGTACCAAATCAAACAAATCTACATAAAATCCATCAGTCACTTTTCTCTATTTCCAGATTAGAAAAGATTCATTTATGTAGAAATCAAACGTCAACTTCAATAAAGTGTCTAAATATGAATCAGACAGCTGATTAAAGCCACCAGTCCTCAGACCTGCTGATGAAAGGAACAGACAAAAAGGAGCAGAGTTTCTTTCAAACTTCTCTGATATGGTTGCTCATCCCGTGGATATTTACAGACCCTTAGTGATTTTATTTCATCTGAAAACAGAGTTCAGTTGGAGTAGTTTATTCTGTTCAGAGAACATGTTACAACTCTCTGCTCTAATGCTAAAAGACAACATAGAGACTTTATTTCATTGAACAATTAAAAACAATAATAGGACTAATGTGAATAAAACATTATGTCAAATTAAGAGCACACAAGCAATAAGTTAGTTTGAAAGGATCACTTTTTATAGTCATTGTTTACCTTTTATACCAAAGTTAACAAATAGAAAAGGTTTTAAACTTCTATGTCACTTCTTTAATCTTGATTCCTTTTGGAAATGTGTTATCCAGGTCTGAAGAGGTCAACACTGAACATCATCAATGCATTTTTTTTCATGGTTCTTGACATCTAAACATCGCACAAAAAGTAAGGAGATGTATGTTTGGTAGATTATTTCTTTGTTTCAACAATGCTTCTTGGCAATAAATCTTATACCGTTGGAAAGCCTGTTTATTTCCCTTTTGAATGGTGCCACATTTGTAAGGAACATACATTTGTGGGATGAGCAGCAGAGCTAAGTATGTTGGCTGTGCCCATGAAAAACTTGCTAAATTTTCTCTGCCAAGGGAAATAAACAGGCTTTCCAACGGTATACGATTTATTGCCAAGAAGCAATACCACACTGATGCTAGAGGTTGCTATGTAAAGTAATCATCTGTATTATTCACTGAATATTCATACACATTCATGATGATGCAGCAGCTGGAGCATTTTAGGGTTCAGTGTCTTGCCAAAGGACACATTGACATGCGGCTGCAGGAGATCGAGATCAAGTACCCGACCTTCTGGTTGAGACTCTACCACTGAACCACGGCCGCCATGTTAGCACTATTAAAACAGTTCTTAAAATGTCTTTATTTCCTGCTGCCTTCCCATAGGTTCAATAACTTCTTATCTACTTACACTTAATGTAATTGTTGCATTAAGTCAGCTTTGTGCAGAAGGCCATTATGGTATCAGGTATGAAGATAGAACTTGTCAATGGGATCTGTTTATTGTTCTCTTCAAGTGTGTTAATAGTGATATAAAAATGATGAAATCAGCTTTATTCCATATCCCTCTAGATTATAGCTACTGTAGCTCATCCTGCCATTGTTGGAGTTCACCTACATATCAAAGGATAGATAGCAGCTGTTAATAGGACGCTGGCACCTCTCCCTCATCCCCACCTCTTTGTCATTCTGTCATGTATCTGGATGGAGGTTTGATGGATTGAAGGTTGAGTGAGGCTGACTTTAGAGCATCACCACTGTATGTTCTATTGTATATGATTAGGGACAGCAGGATCACAGCGCTCGTCCTTGGACAATTTCTGAAGCTAACGTTTCTCTTCTGATTACACGAGAGACGGGAGATTTTAATGTTCTAATTTTAGTTCAAAACAGAAAGTCTATGCTGTTTTTTAATGCAGTTTTTTTAAAGCAGACACTTCATTATTCTTTTTTTTTTTTTTTTTTACATTTTGGAACAGATATCCATTGCATATCTGTGTGACTGCTGAGGTTTAAAAAAAGGAATCCATTACAGCTTCTTATGCAAGCTTGGAATATTGATTTCTCAATAACTATTGGTCATATTTAAATACACAATGCATAATAGTCTTGGAGAATACAATGCACATTGAAAAAGCATGAATTGTTCACTTCTTTGTGTGCCTGACAAAGACTTGTAGTCTCAGCTGAATGCTTTGAATTCCGACAGCCTGCCTCTGCGCTCTATACCGAGATCCATCAGTGGAAACCAATAAGTGTGTTTTATTTTCCTGGGTCCAGTATGATATCATGGTCTGCCCTGCTTGTTGTCTGCCTCTGATAGATGGGCAGTGAGTTGAAACCACTGCTGTTAACACTGACATGCTATCTAGCATCAGACATCTGTGGTTTGGTTTGTCAACGTGATAAAGACAGGTGCTGTGGAACGCTGTGTTCCTCATCCAAACAAAGACAACAAAGCTGCTTTCACAGCTGTGTGCCAAAAAACACTGTGTGGCTGCCCACAGAAATAAATGTTAAAATGTCAGTTTGACCAAATACAAAGTCTGCCCAAAAAAACACATTTTAAAGATAGTGCAAGTGTGTATACACTCAATTCAAAGTGAAAGGACAAAAAAACAAGCTGTACATTTCGTCAAAGAAACATTTTAATAAGCTGAAATGTGAGAAAACATTTTGCACTTATCCTGATAGTTTATTTGATTTGAGTTATTTGAAGTCAGCTGTGTCTCAATTCAGGTTCTGCATCCTTTGAAGGGATATTTGGAAGACTGAAGCTGTTTTCACATATCCACTCCTGAGAACTTCAGGCTGGATGCCCTTGGAATCTTCCTGAGTTGGTTGCTCACGCATCTTCCTCACAGCAGGAGACTATCCCTGTCGGATGGAGGGGGGAGGCAAGACAATACTAAAAAAGAACAATGCAGACTTGGCGGACAATACAACAGAGTTCTCTATATGTTGCTATAATGAAATGTTTTGTCTTCATATCAATGCTACCTGTAGTTAGACACAATCACAATATCAACAAAAGAGCAGAAAGATAAATACTTGTGAACAGGAAACTTAATGAAGCAGTTTCATTACATGCTCAGAGATCGCACTGGTTGTGTGCATACAGTCTATGAACGTGTGCCGTTTGCATGATATAAACGTCACCACCCCCTCCTGCCCTTTGCAGTGAATTTCCCTGAGTAGGACCTGCTGCGTTCTCAAATTCAGCTCACCCCAACTTTACACCAATTTAATTAGGAGGGGGCTGGTTCGAGGCAGTCAAAAGGCCAGGGATACAAATATTTAAAAAAACAAAAGTCTTACATTAAATAATCTTTAAAATAATACGTTAAGTTATGTGGTGTTGGTTATGCTTGCTAATTCCAGTGCAGCTATTGAGGTCGCTATAGGAAACAGGAGTGGCGCTTATAGTAATGATAGGGTAAGGGCAGAAAGAGCTGGTGACGCAAACAGGAAATCCTGTGTCGACCCAACCTTCTAATTTAAGTTCTACCTGAGCTGTCTACACAGGCTACAAAGGATGCTACGCCTGAATTGGGACACAACAGTAAAGATACAACACACTTTTGACTCACACTCTTAAGGGCCATTCAGATAGGACACGGTGCGCACGGAGTAGGGCGCAGAGCAAAAGGGGAGAGCGTACACGAGCAAAAAGCAACAGCCCGCGTTGCTAGGTGACCGAAACAATAGTCTGGAAAATAGCTTCTGCCACAGCACTCTTTAGGCCTATGTGTCCACTATTGAGAAAAAAGCCCGACTTTTCTTCTGCTGCGGAGGGGGAGACGAGCAGCAAAGTAAAAGCGGGAGGCTGTTCCCCGCTATTGAAGCTGTTGGTCAGGATGTCCAAATATCTTTCCAAACAAGAGCTTTCTTGCCGATGTCCCTGTCGGTCTTTAAACTAAGCTCAGTAAAGTGAGACATTGTTTGTTGTGATCTGAGCTACCCTCCTATTGGATGCGCGGAGGTGACGCCAGGCAGCGCGCAAGAACGGCAGACGTGACCCTGCGTTGCACTCAACTCGGCGGTGGAGATATGCTCTTGCGCGGAGCAACACAATACACAATGAATGGACTTGTCAGCGTCGCGCAGCGGCCACCGCGTCCTATCTGAAAGGCCCTTTAGTCGGTATGTTGCTAGCTAGGTTAAGCAAATGCTAATTAGTTCTCTTTGCAGGTTTTCAAGTACAGTCTTGTTATAACCACCAGTTTGACATCTAATTCAGTCTCACAGGGAAGTTAAGCTGTTCCTGAAACCAAATCATTAAGCAGCACGTTAATAAAAGATGAACAGCATACATCAAATAGTCAAAAGTCCTTCAGAGTGCATGTTTACCAGTGTGTTTTATTCATCACGTGTCTGCTGTGAGGCCTAATGGCAGTGCTTTTCTATAATCATGTTTCTTTTGTGTTTGAGGAGATAAATGTACCTAACAATGACTCGTGTAAGGAACATAAAAGAGAGTATAGCCTCATGCAGTGATAGCAGGTTTCCTCTTGTTATCATAAATGGATTCATGATAACAGGACTTGGTCTGAAATGTGATAGTGATAGAACTGACGTGTTTTTTGAAAAAGCATCAAAGTCATCGGGGTTAAAGATATCCTTCGCTGCATTCAAAACTGCAATCTGATGCACACATAATGAGACAAAGAGGAAATAAATGTAACTCTTAAAAGCGTTTCAGACACATTTCAGCAGAGTGGCACTTTGCAGTTTTGCAAACATCTCCCTGTGGTGGAATATTAAAAATGAATCAAAACAAGTGGCTCTTTCATCAAAATGACACTGAAATGGTGGATAGAGGATTCGGGTTGGTACTGCTAGATGTTTATTGCATACTCAAGTCGAAAAATAAGTACCAGTATGAAAATGGAAGTGCAAGAATTATGTGGGATGATACATTTGACAACCGCTTTGTCTTGTAATTCAAAAGATAGCTGGAGCACCCACAAAGTGGATTCATCATCAATAACTGGGCGTTCAATGATTTCAATCCCAGAGGGGGATTGATTGTTTGATGCTGAGCCACCAGCTTCAGGTATCAGAGTTAAGCAAAGACAGTGATTGAGTACCATTCATCCAGCACTCGTGCATTCTCATTATTAGGAGGAATATAAAAGCTTAAAAGAGCACTACCGCTCTGAAAATGCTGATGCCTTGCCCCATCCTCTCTGTCAGAACAGGTATGTTAGCTATCTCTCATAGGGGAGGAACGATGCACTCTCTCCGTGGTTGCTATAAATCAGCTCTATCCCTGAGCTGACACTCAGCAGAGGACTGATCGGACCAACGGCAGCAGTTTAAATATTGTCAGGAAACAGGGGTGAGGCCATTCTATAACCCACACTGTGTCCATTTTTACATTTACTCACACCAGAGACCTTTTCAGATGGCCCCAGGGGATAATATCTTCCTCTATCAACGGCCTTGTGAACTGGTTTAGGTTGATGTCAGACTTTATATCGGCTGCTTCCTGCTGTTAAGGAAAGGTTGCTGCCAGGAACAGAAGAAGAAAATTACATTTACTCCTGTTAGTTGTAATGGCCAGAGGTCAATCAATTCCCTCCATTCTTGAACAATATCAGACAAACTATTTGATGTGCTTATTCAAGTCATATTTGAAAGGAACAGGTCTGAAAGTATACATATTGGAGAAGCTAAAATTTACATATAAAACTTGTTTCCTCAATAAGGGCCTGAATATGTAAAAGTGTGATTAAGCTGTGAACAGAAAACTCTCAAATTGTCACCTTGGCAAATATGTAAGCAGACTGAACAATTGTACATTAGTCATGCAGTGTATTTGCCCATGAGCATGGCTGGTTTTGGTGTACTTTATATGTCTGATGGAAACTTGTGCAAAAGGGGATGGCAGTAGCTCACTAAGTAAGCACTCCTGAATCAGAGGGTTGACAATTCATGTCCCGGTGCGGACCAAAGTATGGGAGTTTGTCTGTTAGCTGGAAATGCCAGGTCACTTGAGCACTGCCGAGGTGCCCTTGTGCAAGGCACCCAACCCCCAACTGCTCGGGCACTCCTTCATGTGCAGCCCCTCACTAAAATCTCTCCATTAGTGCATGTCCATAGGATCTTGTTCATGTGCATGTGTGTGCATTTCATACTATGTGTGCAAGCATGTCTCAACAACAGAGTGTAAAAGTAATTTCCCCTCGTGGGATTAATTAAGTATATTGTTGGGTCATATCTCATGCCAGATGGCATAAAAATTGGCACAATGACGACAATCAGAGGGCTGTCAGAGTCAATGAACTATACTGTTGAGTTCAATACAGTCAATGCATGTAATTATGTCAACAATGAAAGCAACCATGGTGCTCATCTTGTAGGCCAACATTGGTGTTTGTCTTGTCAGGGGACAATAACATTGTTGCTGTCACTGGTTAAGAGATTACACTCATGTTAACAGTTCACCATCCCTCAGCGTTACATTTCAAGGGATACTTCCTTTGGGAAATGAAATCAAGTTGAAGTCTGAATCACCCTTCAGGTCTGCGTTGCACTTCAGAGCTCTGTATGTTTGTGACTGTAGGCGACAGGTGGGCAGTTGGCTAGTTTAGAGGCTAAGTGTAGGCTTCTTAACTAACCTTTGGTATTCTCTGTGCAATTTTTCCATTGCTAAAACACATTTATAATAAACTGTGGGTAAAGTTGAGTACATCTATAATCTTGACTTAAAATACTTTCAGGGAATTGACTGCTGGATTGACACAAAATTGACAAAAAAGTTGCTGTAGCTTAGAACAAGACAAGATCCACTTCCTTTAAAGAGGCTTACATTATTTTCTCCAGTATGCATTTTCAGAATTTTTTATATTGTGCAATGCTGGTTTGAAAATTACCTTAAATGTTGTTATCTTATGGTGGGCCTACACTGTGCAAATTCAGGCCCTTTTTACGTCACACAACTTAATGGGCCAAATTTCAGCTCGATTACGCGTTGTTTGCTGTGCAGTGTACATGTGAGCACAGAGGCCAATCATAGCCCGGCCACCTGCTCCTAACCGGCCAATGAATTTCAGGCAACTTTTAAATTATTATCATACGACTGCATACTCTCACTCAGTGACAACACAGCCTAGAGCCATTTCCCTTACTTTGGTCCTTTCTTCCTGATTGCGCCCGTGCAAACTGGCTGACGGTGTCTGACGACAGCATCATGTCTGTGCGACATTAATGATTCATTCAGTGTGAGTTGACCTTCCACCACAATATTTATGCTATCATACAGTATACTCTTGGCCTTGTACACATGGTTAATACACAAAAAAAATCACTACAAATGATTGTCATATTAAAAAAAGCGGAAATGTAAAAGATGATTGTATTTAAAGAAGTCCTTGCAAAACCATACTTTCCAAAACTGTCAAATTGTACAATTGTACCATCTATAAATGTCAAGTGAGTCGTTGCTGCTGTAATCATCCATGTCAAACATGATGCCAAGAACATGTTAACTCCAGGTTCTCTGAGCGCCATTATTTGTTATTTCTGTTTCCTGGATTAGGTTTAAGTCATGATGTCTCCTGTTTCTGGAAAGCACAGTTCTCTAAAATCCCTTTTTATCCCATTTCGCAGTTTACAGAATAACTTCTCCTTGATTAGATGTGTTTGATTTTTGCTATCCTATATTTGACCCTGCTTCCTTATTGGCCATAAGCACACTATGTCCACACAGTTCACAGTATAAAGTATGTTACCATATGTCGGCCCAGCTTCTGAAAACTGTCTAACCAAACTTTTAAAATTGCTTAGTTTATACACGGAGGGAGAAGGGAAACAGCAACATCACTCGTTTGGAAATGTCCTTCTCTGTAATGCTCTGCTTTGTTTACTCCCCAATAAGCAGAATTTAGTTATCTGTAATGGGACTCATTCAGGTGAATTGACTACAGCCTGTAATTCTCTACAAACACCATGTAATGTCTGTGCCTGTGCTAAGAGAGGGTGGTACTTCTTCAGCTACATTTAGTCTCTCACACTCTTGTTGATCTAACAAACATATTCCACTCATGCGCTGTTGCTATTTCTTTTGGTTCTTTGTGTTACTGCATAAAATAAAAATCTGACAAAAGAGGACTTAGTCTTGTGGAAAATGTCAGAGTTATGACACTGATATAGTGAGATTCATGGATTCAGCCTTTAAAGGTTCATTTCTATAACAAAGTGGGTGTTCATTTTCTATAGTTTTACTGTCATTTCTCTCAGGTCTCAATATTCCAGCTTGAACTTTCTGATAAAGTGCTGGTCATTGATAAAGATATGTTATCTTCATTATTTGGCGAAATCTGTTGCTGCACAAGACACAATCAACTCAATAAAACTATTCAAAAATAACATACATGGAAGACAAAATACAAACATGAAAGCAAAGTGATACAACTAGCCTGCATCACCGTCACTGTTTTAAGCTGTTTGCAATGAATGGAGACAAGAACACAGACTAAAGGAAAGTAAAAGGTTTAATGCTTAACGTGCAGATGGAGGACGGCAGATGAAAGCGAGGAGTCAGATGGTTGGCTATCCTGTTTTAGTTTTTTTTTTAGGTAAAGACACTCTGAGCTGGGAATGGCTGCATGTCAGCAGGTTGCTAATGATCAGAGAAGGATGGCAGGCGAGGAAGATTCAACGGGCTTTCCCAATGGATCAGCAGAAGACTGGTTGATATGTGATTCACAGAAACAAAAATGAAAATTGGAGTTGTGGTAGGAGTAACTAAAAAGGAAAAAATATTGTGCACAAATTTAGAATTCACTAGCAAGGACCACGCCAAAACCATATACGTTTTAGATATTTAATGATAGATCATATGAATGAGGAGACAGATGAATATATGCTAAGGTAATGATTATGATGGAGGAGGATGTTGTCAGTTGGCTGGTCTGGAAGGATGAACTGACTGCAGGGCAGAGGGAGACTCAGAGTGGGGGTTCTGTCTCAAGCGCAGTTCTGCCCGAGCTGATCACGGCCCAGACTGTGCCTAGAATTAGACAAACGAGATGGAGGGATGAGGAAGGAGGTTGAGTGGATGAGAGAGAGGGAAGGGAGGGTGGGTCGTCGAAGAACTGAGACAAACGGTGTGGAGTGGGATGGCTCAGTATAAGTAGGCTTGTCAGATGATTGGAGGTGTGGTTTGGGCGTGGTCCTGCTCCCGAACCTAAGTTAATATATTAACTCCCTATCACACGACACATTAGTATGTCCACATTTTGGCACTAAAAAAACAAAAATGCTTCAAAATGAATCTTAAAATGTTGGAGGCTTGAAACCTGAACTAGCCATAAAAAAATGTATAAACGCTTTGTAATCCTAAACTATCTGCACAAAACAAAACAGTAACAGCAGACAGCAATCTTAGTGACTAATTAGCCGGACAGATTAATAAATGCAGTTTGAAAGGTAGAGTCAATAGCCTTTATCGTTGCAGCTTGTAAATGCAACACTTAAACTGGGCCCCTCTTCCTGGACTCATCGCCCCCCAGAAGTACACACTAACTGCAGGACATAGTGTGTAAGTTTACTGCTTGTACCTACACTGCAAGCTACCACATGCTAGCACAAGCTAACCGCGGGTGTTTGACACCTGCCTGTCCAACAGAAAGCATGCAGGCCAACTCCATGTTAGCAGGTGAAAGCCTACCGAAGGTTCACCCTTTTTCACTTCACTGTGAGTCCAATTACTGAATTGTATCTGCTCCTAAACTCACCTGTGCACTGTCATTGGCTGGGGGAAACACATCAGCTCCCCGCCCAGAAACCTCCCATCTCAACCAAACAACGGAAAACATGAATGTACTGTCAGAGGACAGGGTCTCTGCAGACACAGTCACCACTACACATGTATGGTGGCTCATAAGTGGTGATTGATACAGTAGATGTCGACCTTGAGCACCAGCATTAAACCAAAACAAACAACAAACTCCTGTTTGGCGACACCTTGGCTATCCTGAAGCCTCCGCTCTCCTCCAGCGGCACACCTCCAACCCCCCTCCACTCGCGTTCGCACAAAGGAGTTATCAATTAGAACTCAACATAATTAGCACCATTAAGCGCAAGCGGCGGACGAAATAGTCCTTTGCTCGAGCTGCAATTGCCTGTGGCCTGCATTGTTGTGTTAGCAGGCTAATGTTAGCACACTTTAGTTAGCCCGTAGCTTCATATTAAACATAAATTGACACAGAATGACCGTGACCTAAAGACACTTAAGTGACATCCAAATAAGCAGCGAGTATGTGAGTATTCTTTTCTCTAGTCCTTGACTAAAACAGATTTATACACAAGGCCGTCCCGTCCATGTGAGCATGATGTTAACACGGCTCTGACAACAGTACAGCTGGTGAGACTCTTGCTTCTCACTCGTTGTAGACAGTAATGACTCAGAGAGACATTTACAGTGGATATACTTTCTGCAGTATTTATGTGTAAAATGTTGCACAATCTGCCTTTAAGGAAAAAGCTACAGACTCTGCCTTTAACAATTATAATATATTATAGGTAATGATGGCTAATATATGAAGACCAAAGTCTAAATAAAAAATAATAAGGGTTATGTTTTAACCCTAACACACAGATGGAAACATATCAAATAGACATTAATGACTATTTATTATTCAGTGATAACCAGCGACAAACACAGCAGGGGTCCAGTTTATAATGTAGTGGTGATGATGTGTGCCAAAGCATGTAGCATTTGAAATTCCCTGTAGAATTAATGTAAATCACAACTCTAATTAACATATTTCTTCTAAAGCCTACACACACCTCCTACTCTGGCTGCACACTGACTGCAGCTCTGCAGCCACAGCTTTACTTACACAAAACTCATTTTCAGTTTGTATTAAAATATTTTATTTTAAACCACATTTGTGTTTCTCCTTATGAGGAACAGGCCGGGCAGCAAGATCAAGGACATTATCACACTAAATAAGAAAAAGGAAAATCCACCATACATATATTTGACTTTAACACAGTGAGGTGGCCATCAATCAGCACAAAGGTATATTTTTGGATATAACTCGCAGGTGCAATATTCTGTCATTTGAATTTTCAGGACTTTGTCAAAAAACATTTTTTTGATATCACTGCTTTCTGTCTATGTTGAATAAAGTTCTAAAGTTCTACCTTTGCATTTTTATGCAACTGTTTCTGGTGTTCACATTTAGCACAAGTCCATAATGTACAGTTTAACACACAATTGCTTTGTGGATGGGGAGGAGTTAACCTGTCAGATCTTTTGAAGTAGGCTACAAAAGCACATTGTAGCATACCAGCATAAATCACATTTCATTTGTCAAACGACATATACTGCATTACTTTTAAGTTTTACAGACAGATAACAAAAACAATTCTCTGAAGATGGTTTCTTCAAGCAGGGTTTGTAATTTTCTCCAGATACACTTGTTAAGATTTTGGTTGAAATCGACTTTAGGTCAATTTGACAGAAATTAACAATTAATGTGCTCTGAAAAAGGAAAGAAGAAAATCCGTCATCTGTAGCAGTTGTAAGCCTGTAAAAACTCCGACCAATGTCTGCCACGAGGTGCCAATTTGATGAACCAATCACGCCTCCCTGTCCCCCTGCTCGTTCTCTACCCCTTGCGTGCACTAGCCCACACTCAAAGCACGTCACCGATGACGGAGTTTATACTGTGAGTTTACTTACCGCTGAATGAGACATGAGACGACGAAGTTTCTACACAATGCAAGCGATGAGCTGAGGTCCGCTTCTGGAGCAACGGCGCTTGTGCATGTAAGTGAGGGGCGTGGCTTTTGAGGGAGCACAGAGGGGAGGGGGTGGTTGTTGACAAAGCACTGAGGGAATGCTACTTTCAAAATCATGCTAGTTTTCGAAAATGACCAACCTTGCCTTTACAGTAGTTTATTCTTGGGGTTTGCAAGGAGGCAAATCAGTAGAACTTTTATGTTTTAAATGTTGTTAGAATGACGAATGATGGCAGTGAGGAAAATCTTCACCTCTATGCAGTGGTAGATTTTATGGAGTTCCTACACAGAAAAAAAGAGCTGTATTTAAGCAGCAGGTGAACTGCCACAGGCGACAGAAGCACCTTTTTCTGAGAGCTGCACTGCCAGCTTCTGTTACAGTTTCCACAGGCTCACAGACTATTATAAGCTGAATGCAGAATCATATTATCAGTATGAAAAGTAAGAAACATGCAGAGCCTTGTCTGTGTCACAGGAAGCTGTTCCAGTGGTGCTAGTGTGTGTTTGCCGTGAGACGAGTGCGTGACAGGACTGGAGCCTCAGGAAGGCAATTACAATTCACTGGGATGATCTCTGGAGCCTGGTTTGTTCAGATTGGAAAGTGAAACAATATAGACTTTAACATCGAGACCAAATCCAGTCAAAGACACATATTCCTTTCCGCAGCTTCTGTGCATGTTTCCATCACCCGACATATCAAACGAATGAGAATATAGGGCTGTATGGGATAGGCCAAATGGGACATCACTGTACAGTAGGGGTGTAAAGTAACAGAGTAGTAGTACATGATTACAGTAGCCTAATTAAAGGGATACTTCACCCGTTGAAACATGAATCTGTATTTAAATTGGGTCATATATGTAGTAGAAATGTGAAATACATTTTGAAGTCGGTGCCTTCTTGGCTGAGAAAAGGCAGAAAGTGTATTTTTGGCTCATGTGGATGAAAGACAACAACTCCCAAAATGCACAGCACCGCAGGGCACTCCCGCTGAAGCTAGGGTGCTCTATTTACAGTCTGTCTACAACACATACGGCACATTCCGAGATTTCAGAAGGAATTGGCATCTTAGAAATTCCTGGCAGCAAACGGACTCTATGTCTGTGTCCATAGGCAAACAGTGAGAGCACCGACACCACCAGTCCGCCTCAGCTCCTTGTTCTCACCGCCGCCAACAGGCAGGTCTTGTGCCTCGGCTGCTGCAGGCACAAGACCTGCCTGCCGTTCCTCCATCAGCCTCAGCTGCTCGTCGCTATATTGCGGCTCGTATAGATAGCCACGAACATCCAAATCGAGCACAAGACCTTCAAAATCCTCTTCATCCATATCAGTTTGACGTTGAAACATACTTTTTTCGCTATTCTCGGTTCTTCTCAGCTTTCTCCACAGAGCCTGTTAGCATAGCTTCCTAGCAAGATGGCGGACGTTGCTTTCTGGCAGTGAGGTCCCACCCACTGATCTCTAATAGGTCTGTAGCTTCAGTGGGTCGAAAACATGAGAAACTAGTGATGTAGTTTCACCCCCTCTAACCAATGACGCAAAATGACGATTTTTGCGTCATTGGAGGCTCCTTTTCAGAAAAGAAATACGGAGCTTTCCTGTCTCTGGGGAAAATGAGGGCGGGATGCACGACCATTCAAAAATACTACCAGGTTTCTAATGATACCAAGATTAATGCAAATGGGTGAAGTATCCCTTGAGTATTTTAAAGGAGTATCTATACTTTTCCTTTGGCTCAGTTGGTAGAGTCGGTCGTCTCTCAACTGGAAGGTCGGGGGTTCGATCCCCAGCTCCTGCAGCCATGTTCGATGTATCCTTGGACAAGACACTTAACCCCAAATTGCTCCCGCTGCTTCGACGGCGGCCAATGAATGTGCGTATGAATGGGATTATTTACTTCTGATCACTTTAAAAAGCAACCTCTGCCATCAGTGTGTGAATGTGTAGGTGTGACCTGCAGTGTTAAAGCGCTTTGAGTAGTCAGAAGACTAGAAAAGCGCTATACAAGCTCAAGTCCATTTAATATTTATATTTTTGGAAACTTCTACTTTTACTCCGATACATTTCCCCAAGAATCTTCATTGCTCGTTGCTTTGTAAATTGATTGTCAACGTCCCAGCCTGTCTCCCTCTGCTCCGCTCCCCTCAGTTTCAATCTGCCGCTCTTTCTCTCCCTTGCTTAATCGCTGCACACTCTCGGACACAAGTTACATCAGGAGGAGATGAAAGATGTTGCTGCGAAACCTAGAGTCTCTTTTGGATAGTTCCAAAACAGTCATAGGCTAAGATTTATAACTTAGACTCTGAAGAAACACAAATGTCGACTTATAAGATTATACATTTCTCTTCATCATGATCGTTATACTATTTTGTTTTTGTGCCATCATTATGTGATCACACAGCTTATATCCATTCAGAGAGAAATATAGACAGTCAGACAGAGAGACAAACATACTGCTGCATGATGAAGAGTAATCAGAGCGAAACTCCAGCAGGCGATGGAGAAAGAGAGAGAGAAAAGAGCAGCAGATAAGAGGTAAACAGAGCAGGCACTATACTGCATTAAACGTACAGTATGTAAAATCCGCCGCTAGGGGGCTCTCAATCAAAACAATAACAAAAGATGACCTTGAAGCTTGCGGTGTATTATGGGATAAAAACGAACGAATCAATACAAACGGGCAAAACCGACCTGAGAAAGACAATATGTGTACTGACGATGTATCCAAGTATAATTTACATGACGTTTTATATCACAGCAGCACATACAGCGACAGAACAGCAGCTTTCAGTAGCAGCTAGCGCTAGCCTATGCAGCGGTCTTTGACGTAACATCCGGTGTTTCCATGACAACGATCAACATTTCCTGTCTATCATGGCGGCTCATCATGGCGGCCGCCTACAAGACACGTACCATTACAACTATAAAATTACGGATTTCTCTGGTTTTGATAACTTTCTGGAAATATTTGATGTAAGTACTCAACTAAAAAATATATATAACATGGGTTTAGTCCATTTTTAATTTCATTTAGATATTTTAATGTAAACATTAGCATGCAATTCTACATACTGTACCTTTAACTGTATCTGAAAATGTGTGTGATTGTCATAATATTACAGTAAAATAATAGTAACATAATGATTTTCACCATTTGTTTCTGGGCTTTTTGCCTTTAGTGATAGGACAGTGGATCAAGTGGCATCAGGAGAGAATGGGGAATGACATGTGGGAAAGAGGCTGCAGGTCGGACTCTCGCCAATGTTTTGAATTCGGAGTTCAGTAACAATTTTAAACACTAGGTGTCAGAGTTACATATTGCTTCTTAAAGTACGATTAATAATCCATACTTTTGCTATAGTACAAAAATATGAGATACTTTAAGACTTTTACTTAAGTCACTTCTACTTGAGTCATTTTCTGATATGACTTCTGTACTTTTACTCAAGGCTTTTAGATACTGTATCCACAACTGCCATTCAGTTATTGTACATCCACATCCAATTTTGGGAAATCAGCAACATTCATATAAATTATGCTTTCAGCTTTATTTTCAAACACGTTTGAAGAAAGAAGAAAAAAAAACGATAAAAAAAACTTTGTTTAGTATGCTGCTGCAGATGATTTGACATATCTTGGTTGTCATAGTAACACAACATGTTTCCATGGTGTAAGGACGGAGGGGGGATTGGGACGCAAGTGCGGACCCAGGGGTGTCTCAAAGTTATCCCAGAAGGATAACCACTAAATCGCAAGCGATAGATTGGAAAGGGGGGGGAAACCACGTAACTGTATTGAGCCACAACAGGCTTCCTAACCTAAATAATGCACCGAAAATGATTAACTAAACCACTGCTGCCAAGCAGCTGACACAAAACCAAAATTGTCCAGGAGACCCAGAAAACCCAAAACAAAAGGGAGAGGCGGCCAGAGAGACCTTTGAAAACACAAAAGGCTGGAGTCAAAAAGGAACTATCCAGCACCCCAAGTTATACACTGGGCGACAGGCAATTGGAATATGATTCACAACAAGATCTTAGTTGGTGTTTATATAGACACACCGACACTAGAGAAACACAGGGAGAACCTCTCACTACCTCTGAAGGTGAGATAATGAGTCAGCACAGAGCACTGGAGACTCAGGGTATATAAAAGCTCCCCACACCTGGGCTCAATCAAGGCCAATCAGTGTGACACACACCTGATTGCAGTGAGTTGATTCTCTCACCACTATCACTGAGCCGAAAGAATGAGTGCCCTCACAGGACCCCCCCTCTAAGGAACGGCACCTGACGTTCCAACAGAGCCACCAGGCCGGAGGCGACGGAAGTCCCTGATAAGAGCTGGGTCCAAAATGTCCCTAGCTGGGACCCAGGCACGCTCCTCCGGACCATATCCCTCCCAGTCCACAAGGTACTGAACCCCACGTCCCACCCGACGACAGTTCAATATACGCCGAACCGTGTAGGCTGGTTGACCCCCAACCAACCTGGGTGGAGGTGGAGGCCTCCCTGGAGGTGCCAGGGGACTGGAGCAGACTGGCTTGAGACGGGAAACATGAAACGAGGGATGAATCCTCATGGACCGAGGGAGCAGGAGGCGAAAAGTGACAGGGTTAATCCTTCGAATGATCTTGAAGGGGCCAACAAAGCGTGGCGCCAATTTGCGAGACTCTACCCGTAGTGGGAGGTCCCTTGTGGAGAGCCACACCCTCTGACCAACCCGATAGTTTGGGGCTGGACGGCGATGCTGGTCTGCGTAGTGCTTCTGCCGTGCCACAGAGCGTTGAAGAGACGCACGAACACGCCTCCAGGTAGCACGACACCGCTGGATGAACTGAGCAGCCGAAGGCACCCCCAAGTCCCTCTCCTGTTCTGGGAACAACGGTGGCTGATACCCATACTGACACTCAAAAGGAGAGAAACCAGTGGATGCATTCTGTAAGGTGTTATAAGAATATTCAGCCCACACCAGTTGTTCGCTCCATGTGGTAGGGTTGGAGGAGGCCAGGCAACGAAGTGTTCGCTCTAGTGTCTGATTGGTGCGCTCAGTCTGGCCGTTGGTCTCCGGATGAAACCCTGACGAAAGACTAGCTGAAGCACCCACAAGGGAACAAAAGGCCCTCCAGAAACGGGACGCAAACTGAGGGCCCCGGTCAGACACAATGTCTTGGGGTAGGCCGTGGTAGCAAAAGACATGCTTGACCACAAGCCGGGCGGTTTCTAAGGCCGAAGGAAGCTTTGGGAGAGGGACGAAATGGGCTGCCTTTGAGAACCGATCTACAACAACCATAATGACAGTGAACCCTTTAGATGAGGGTAGTCCCGTAATAAAATCCAGGGCCACATGAGACCAAGGGCGATTTGGGATAGGTAATGACCGGAGCAGACCAGCAGGAGGCTGTTGTGATGTCTTGTTTTGGGCACAAATAGTGCAGGCCGCCACAAACACCCGCACATCTCTCCCCATCCCGGGCCACCAGAATCTCCGTTTGAGAAAACCAAGAGTGCGACGAACACCAGGGTGATTTGTGAGGCGTGAGGAGTGACCCCACTGAAGCACTTGTGATCGCACTCCTGCAGGAACATACCGACAGCCTGGGGGCCCCCCTCCTGGGTCTGGCTCCTGCTGCTGAGCCCCCTGAACAACCGTGTCAATCTCCCAGGTGAGTGGGGCAAGGATGCGGGTAAGGGGAACAATGGGCTCTGGAGAACTGTCACTACCTGAACAGTCAAATCGGCGAGATAGGGCATCTGGCTTCAGATTCTTCGAACCTGGACGGTATGATAGGTTGAAATCAAACCTGTTGAAAAACAAGGCCCATCGAGCTTGGCGAGGGTTTAGGCGTTTGGCCTGCTGGATATAAGCCAGATTCTTATGGTCTGTCCAGACTTGAAACGGATGCTCGGAACCCTCAAGCCAGTGACGCCACTCCTCCAAGGCCAACTTCACTGCAAGCAGCTCCTTGTCACCAACATCATAATTTCTCTCGGCTGGTAGAAGACGCCGAGAGAAGAATGCACACGGGTGGAGCTTTTGGTCCCTTGGAGAACGTTGGGACAAAACTGCCCCAACACCCACATCAGAGGCATCAACCTCAACAACAAAAGGTATTGAGGGGTCTGGGTGAATTAGGACCGGTGCAGTGGTGAACCTTCTCTTAAGCTCTGTAAATGCCTTCTCAGCCTCTGGGGACCAACGGAAACGTGAAGGAGTACCCTTTACCAGTGCTGAAATAGGGACAGCAATCGAACTAAAGTCCCTAATGAAGCGCCGATAAAAATTTGCGAACCCCAAAAAGCGCTGAACCTGTTTGACAGAGTCAGGTTGAGGCCACTCCTGCACGGCCATGACCTTGCTTAGGTCCATTCTGACACTGCCCCGGGCCACAACGTACCCCAGAAACTTGACTGTGGGGGCATGGAAGACACATTTCTCCGCCTTAACAAAGAGTTGGTGCTCCAACAACTTCTGGAGAACCCTCTTAACATGAGACACATGCTCCGGATAGGACTTCGAAAAAATCAGGATGTCATCCAAATACACGTAAACAAAAAGTTCAAGCATCTCCCTGAGGACATCATTAACAAATGCCTGGAAAACAGCGGGGGCATTCGAAAGTCCGAAGGGCATGACCAGATATTCATAGTGCCCCCGTGGAGTGTTGAACGCTGTCTTCCACTCGTCCCCTTCTCTTATGCGCACCAGATTGTAGGCGTTCCTAAGGTCCAACTTTGTAAAGAAGGACGCACCCTGAAGCCGCTCAAACGCCGTGGACATGAGAGGGAGTGGGTAGCGGTTCTTTACGGTGATGTTATTTAGACCCCTATAATCAATGCAGGGTCTCAGCCCCCCATCCTTCTTCCCCACAAAGAAAAAACCAGCCCCAGCTGGAGATGTAGAGGGGCGAATGAAACCTGCAGCTAAAGCTTCATCGATATAGCTTGTCATAGCTGATGTTTCAGGTCGTGATAAGGAATACAGGCGGCCCCTTGGGGGTGTAGTGCCTGGGAGGAGATTGATGGAACAATCGTAGGGCCTATGGGGAGGAAGGATGGAGGCCTTCTGTTTACTGAAAACTTCCCTAAGTTCAGCGTACTCTGCAGGAACCCCATTGGGAAGAAGAGAGTGCATAGCAACAGGGGACGAAGAATCAGAAGGGGTCAAGGGCTCAAGAGCCCCAAGAGTCAGGGGATCACTGGGGTTAGAAGAGGTGAGACCTACTGAAGTGGGAGACACAAGAGGGTTATCCATAGTGGCACTGGGAGATTCAGACGCAGGGGCGCTCGTGGCAGCCGGAGGCTCAAGGCCCAAAGGATGGAGGTGAACAGAGTCTGATTCCATCATGTGAGATGCACAGTCTGGGCCCCAGCTCAGCACCTCCCCAGACCTCCAATTGATGTGAGGGTTGTGTTCCTTAAGCCATGGGTGTCCCAGAATTAGGGGTAACTTAGGTGCATCAATAAGAAAAAATTGAATCTCCTCCGTGTGATTGCCAATGCGAATAAAAATCTGGCATGTGACCTTCTCAACCCTTCCAATACCAATGGGTAGCCCATCCACTGCGGTGATAGCAAATGGACAAGAAAGATTAAAAATGGGTAGTTTGAGATTTCGGGCAAGGGTTGAGTCCATAAAACTACCTGCTGCTCCTGAATCAACAAATGCTGAAAAGTTGCACCGGTGTCCATTCCAGGATAATTCAAGGGATAAAAAAGTGTGATTATTGGCCACTGGGGGGGAATTATTTAGACTCGGCAAGACCTCCCCATGTTCTGACGAGTCTACTCGTTTCCCTGCGTATGGTGTTTCTGCATTGCAGGGCACTGGCGAATGAAATGACCCACCCTCCCACAGTATAGACAAGCTCCCCTGCTCATACGCCTCTGTCTTTCTGCTGGAGTAAGCCGTGTGTGTCCTATTTGCATGGGTTCTTGTTCATCATTGTCAGGGGATCCCCTAGGCAGGTTTGGTCTTTCCTGAGGGATGTTAAACTCCTCGGACGGTGGGCGGGTGTACGCCTGTTTCCTCTCTCTGTTTCGCTCACGGATTCTGTTGTCAATTCTAATTGCCAATGAGATTAATCCCTCAAGTGAATCCGGAACATCACGGGAAGCGAGCTCATCCTTAACCCTCTCAGACAAGGCATGAATAAAAGTGGTTATCAAAGCCTCCCTGTTCCAACCCGACTCCGTAGCTAAAGTTCGGAATTGAATTGAAAATTCTGCCACGCTCGAAGAGCCCTGACGTATGCTTAGAAGCCGTTTGGCTGCTTCCTGGCCACTTACATCGTGGTCGAACACCAATTTCATCTCTGCCATGAAGAGGGCAGAGTCAGCACAGACAGGAGTCTGTCTCTCCCACAAGGCTGTAGCCCATGAAAGGGCCTTGTCAGCGAGTAGAGATATTATATATGCTACCCGGGCTCGGTCCGTGTTAAACATAGAGGGTTGTAGTTCAAACACTAAACTACATTGGGTGATAAATCCCTTACACCTCCCGGGATGCCCGTCATAGCGGGCTGGGGTTGCCAGCTTGGTCTCCTGAACTACAATAGGGCCATGATGTGTAACTGGAGGTGCTTGTACTTGGGTTGGAGCTGGCCCGGGTGTCTGTAAACGTGCAAGTATCTCCTGAAGCATATGGTCATGAGAGACTTGTTGATCAGCAATCGCACGCAGCATTTGCTCATGAGAGCCTAAAAGGGCTCCTTGAGCTGTGATAGCCTGCCCCTGTACAGCTAGTTTATCACTGAGGTCCAAAGTCTGAGAATCACGAGAGAAGGGGTCCGCTGTGTCCGCCATTGGCTGACTCATTCTGTAAGGACGGAGGGGGGATTGGGACGCAAGTGCGGACCCAGGGGTGTCTCAAAGTTATCCCAGAAGGATAACCACTAAATCGCAAGCGATAGATTGGAAAGGGGGGGGAAACCACGTAACTGTATTGAGCCACAACAGGCTTCCTAACCTAAATAATGCACCGAAAATGATTAACTAAACCACTGCTGCCAAGCAGCTGACACAAAACCAAAATTGTCCAGGAGACCCAGAAAACCCAAAACAAAAGGGAGAGGCGGCCAGAGAGACCTTTGAAAACACAAAAGGCTGGAGTCAAAAAGGAACTATCCAGCACCCCAAGTTATACACTGGGCGACAGGCAATTGGAATATGATTCACAACAAGATCTTAGTTGGTGTTTATATAGACACACCGACACTAGAGAAACACAGGGAGAACCTCTCACTACCTCTGAAGGTGAGATAATGAGTCAGCACAGAGCACTGGAGACTCAGGGTATATAAAAGCTCCCCACACCTGGGCTCAATCAAGGCCAATCAGTGTGACACACACCTGATTGCAGTGAGTTGATTCTCTCACCACTATCACTGAGCCGAAAGAATGAGTGCCCTCACACATGGCTGTTTTTTCACGGAGGCTCAGCAGTCAGAGAAATAGTGTCAGTCAGTGCAGCGCTGGAAAGATTTGATTTGGTAAACAGAGCTCAAGGAAATGCTGATTCTACGACATCATCACTGTGTATTATTCAAACCTGCAGGTTGTTCTCTCTCTCTCTCTCTCTCTCTCTCTCTCTCTCTCTCTCACACACACACACACACTAACACACAACAATAGCTTCCTCTCATGTACACTTACTTCTTACCTTTGATATTTGTCTGAAACGAACTATCAAACTAAAAATTCACCTACTGTGTTTGGCTCCATCTACAGGGTTTGTTGCTCCAACATGAGTTGTTGTTGACTGTGGAGTTGGTGCAGATATCAAGCTGGACCAGCTGGTGCAACAAGGCCTCAGGCCAACAGGCCTCGAAACATGCAGCTCATGCATCAGATGGTCTCTGTGAATCATACAGAGACACTTTTTACTTATCTGTTTATGTTTTAATACTGCCCTCTCAATAAGAGAAGGAGTTAGACTTGAATCAAGAAAGCCAAGGAATGAAATGTTCGATGTCCGTCAAAAGGAAAGTAAATGTGAGCCATGCTGACTTGGTGTATAAAGGTAGTTCAGAAGAATCAGCGTGAAACGGCTTTAAATGCTGACCCTTAAAAAACAGATAATGCATACAATGTTTATGAGGTTATCGCCAGCCACAAGTTCATACATGGCCCAGTTATTGCTTTTGATGGACAATGCAGTATAATTCTGTGACAACATGTTTTTCACCCTTATTTAAATTTATTTGAGAAATGTCATCAAACCAACAGCAGCGAGAGCTGGGAGATGTTTACCTTCCTGGTCTTATCTATAATGGGCTTATTGAAGTGCATGCTCCATTAGTACATGTAGTCATATCAGCGACCCTTATTGTGGACATTAAAAGTTTCACACGATGTGTAAAAACTGCTTTCAATATAACACTTGGATTATGATGCAACAGACTCACCCCCTGCACAACAAATGTAGCTAGAAACTTAGCTAGCATAAAATCAAGGACAACATTTCATTTTGATGATCTGTATTGACAGTCACTTGAACATTCATTTATATTTAGACATCGGTAAATGAAGCCCGCTCTGTTTTAATACATTTGCAACCTGTAATTGCTGTGTCAGGATTTACTCAACAGCATGTTGTGCACATGTTAATATGTTGCAACAACGTAAAGATGTATATCTGCTTTGTGACAAGACTCACATGAAAACTATGACACAATATTATCTAAGCAAACCGAGCAATTTTAAGTGACTTTTCTACTAGTCTGCTGGAAATAAAGAGGGGAAGACGATTCTTTCAAAGACGATTCTTTTTCTCTGATTAGTACAAAAACTAAATAACATCAAATTCAATCCTGATTGTCATGGTTTTGGTCTTTGGTTTTTCTGAGTTTAGGTTCATGTTTTTATTTCTTCCCTAGTGTTGCTTGTTTCCCTGTGTGTTTATGTTTCCTAGTGTTGATTGTTTAGTCGTAGTGTTTCCTGTTTTATTTTGTATTTCTTCTCCTTGTGTCTCTCTGTGTTTTGTTACATTCTTCAGTTCTCTGTGTTTCATGATTTAGATTATAGTAGTCCCCAGTGTTGTCCTTACTCCAGACTCTGGGTGCGTTCGGATTGTCCCTCCTATCTCCTTTCACTATTCTTTTTTCCTTAACCCCGGAAGCGTTTAAGTGGCGGCCATGATAAGAGCCGTTCGAATTCTCTAAAAGTTAAGGAAAGGTGGGTCAATGCTTCCTTTATAACCTCCTTTAGCATAGGAACCACTGGACCATCCTTTACGAAAGGAGATGAGATAATGCCGCCCCACAATTCCTTGCGGCCGCAACTTTTAAAGCGACTCGCGCATCCGACCGTTCAGGAAAACTAACGATCTGTTGGAGGAGAAATGTGGAGACAATCTGCATTGGGTTTATATATTGATTTGACTTAAAATGTGTTACTGCCTTTGTATTTATTTTATTTCTTTATTTATATTATGTGTGTGTGAAGAAGGTGAATAATGTTCAGTGGAGATGCTTTGCTGTTAATGTTGATTCACACGAGAAATTGTTAAAAATTGTTAGAAATTATAAAACATTGTTGATAAAAAAGAAAAGAAAAAGGAAAAGGGACTCAGATCATGTAAGTTACCAAGCTGCAATAATATGCCTTGAACAACTTTGAACAATCTTAAACACAGAGGTGAACTATGAAAGTTATGCTGATGTTGTAAAACCATCAAAGTGAAGTATCCTGGCAGCCTTTATTCCTTTTATTTTAATTCACACCTCGTGGTTATCAGGATTATTTCACCGGTAAGAAGGCACAGGGAAAAGATTTTTAGATGAGCTTTTAGTAGTCCATTTTCGTAAGATTGTAGTTTCACTACGACAGACCCACGTCACTAACCTCCGCCACCGTCGCATTATTACGTCGCCTAGTGGAAATGTGGTCGGATTGTCAAAACAACGCGATCGCCTTTCCCTAAGACCTTTATGAATTCTCCTAACACCTTTCCTTAACCCCGTGACGTTTTCACGGGGTTAAGATAAAGTGGATAGTGAAAGTAGATAGGAGGGACAATCCGAATGCACCCTCTGTGTTTCCCCTCAGTCCTGATTGCCCTGATTGTCCTCACCTGTGTCTTGTTAGTTTCACCTGTGTCATTAGTCTCACCTGTGTCTGATTACCCCCTGTCTATTTAGTCTCTGTGTTTCGTCCCCTCTGTGTCAGTTCATTGTCGTTCGTCGGTGTTCTATGTTGTGTCGTTGTTGGATGTTCGGTCCTGGTTTTCTTGATCCTCATGGCTACCATTGTTTTCACCTTTTGGACTTTGTTTTTTGAGTAAGTTTTAGTTTTTGCCTTTTTGTTAATAATAAATCAATTTTGAGTTCTGCACTTGGGTCCACCTCCTTTGTTTTCCACGTTGGACCGTGACGCTGATAAATTCATGGATGGTTTATGTTATTATGTTTGCCGCTTTGCCTAATGGCTTACTATGTATTACCTCAAACACACGTCCGGCATCCCTCAGCTCCCCTCTCTCCTCCTGTCTCCACGCTTCCCCCACCCCTCCCGTTCTGTTTCACTGGCAGGTTTCTGTGAGGCATAGAAAGCAGCAGACAAGTGCTGAAAGATGTGGCTATCGAAGTTGATTTGGTTATTATCTGTTTGCCTTTTTATGCCTTAGAAAATCTTCCCTGAAACGACAGTCTGTTATTATGCCTCTGGACACAGCGTCCCTGAGAAGGCGGGGCGGTCACTCTTTCCCCTGGTGGTGGCAGAGCTAATAGTTAGAGAGGGAGGGGTTCCCTCGAAAAAAAGTAACCAAGAATGAAACAAGTTTGAGCCTATGAGTGAAACATAAACGGGCTGAATAAGGAAGTGCCTTCCCGTCGATAAGAACACAGACCCAAGACCAACAAATCGAGAGGGAGTTTGACCTCACTCTGTTTTGAGGAAGTCATTACTCCACCTTATATTTACATAGGATACATTTGCAATCATATCTTTAACAACAGACACTTTACACTGAGCTTATGAGATCTCGCAGTGCATCAATAATAATCAGAAGATTGGTAGTAATTGTTATCAAAACCATTTGTGTCATCGCATGTTTGTCCAAAGCTTCTTATCCATTTTTTTTTTCTACTTAATGAGCGCAGGTTGCCATCAATTGAAACTCCCACTGACCTGTATTACATTAGCATCTTCACTCATCGGGACACCAGGGACACCTGGATGTCAGGATAAACAGAAGGTAGTCTTGTCAGCTTCACTTAACACATCCTCCTGTTCCCTCCGCTGCTCTGTTAATTTAAAAATGTCAGGTTGAGATGTTTAGCATCCACCGTTTCAGTGTGGGCTTAAAGGCACAAATCAAAACAGCATGTTCAAGGTGGGACTCTTCTGCCTCGATGTTCTGTATGACAGATACGCAGGCTTAATGGAACTATGTTGTTGACACAGACGCACAAAATAACATCATATTCCCTCCCATTCATAGTTTTCAAGTGATGTTACACACTAATGGAACTGCCTACCTGGCAGGAAAGAAAGGCTTCCTACTGCTGCACGCTAAGGATAAGTTACCGGTCTCAGTTGCCACCTACAAGTTTTAACCAGCTTTATTTAGCTTTTGCAGAATCCATCTGAGAAAAGAAACCCAGAGAGTGTGTATAAATAGTGGATTAATGCTATTAGATGCTTTGCTGTCCCATTGAGGGAATAAAAGAACAGGAATCTCCTAATCCTGTCTTAAAAATATTGTGTTAATTTGAAGAGAATGCTACTGCCTTTTAACTAACATTACTGCCCCAGAACACTGTCTGAAAGTGACACTGACAGGGATCCTGAAACTATCGGTAAAGTAACATTGACTAGCAAATGTTAGCTTGTTAGCGTTCACATATACGCTTTAATAGTGAGGTTTTTGCCTTTCACTTCCTAAACAGCAGCATTATTTACCCAGACACATCAAAAATACATAAAGCTATCTGTACTTTTGTAGACTGTCATCCTGGTGGCTGTATAAGGGGAAGGATTCTCCACTACATACAGTATGTAAACATCCCCAAAATGAAGTTCTGGCAAATGTCCCCGGTGCTGTATGAGGGTCGCAAGTGACCCAAACTTGCAGTCAAACTTTAAATCTAAATTTTTCTGGGTTTATCGTGTTTTAAACATGCGTCGTTTGTGAAGAAATGAAAAATGAACAAGCCTGAGCTGCAGCTCCACAGTGTTTTCATTAGTGGCTAGTACTTTCCCAAGCTCTTTTTGCTCTACAGCCCTGGTCACCAGATGCATACTATCAATTAGTATGCATCTGCCCCCTCTGAAATCTAATTGAAACATAACAGCAATTAGCATAAATGTGTATTTGTGATGATAAGAACAATAGACCAATGACCCATACATAAGTCAGATGTGTGTTGTGGATCCTAGAAGGAACAAATCCACATTTTGGGATATATATTTATTCTTTTTGCTGAGAATTAAAGAGAAGATTGGTGTGTTTTGAGCATTAAGATCAGAGTTAGTTAGCTTAGCATAAAGATTGGAACCAAGAAGATAGTCCTTATGCTACCCTTCTAGACATTCAATTGCTCTCATCTAACTGTGTAACAAGAAAATAAGAAGTATTTTTTTTCCAACATCCTTAAACTTTTTGAAAAAGCACAAAAACAATGCATCAAATAGTAGAGGATACGTTGATGGAAGAAGACAACTTTCTATTCAAGAAAACTTCCTGAATCCATCTAGTGGCCATCAGTGGTACTGCACTTTAGACAGTGGCTCTTCTACACTACATTTGCTTTAGTAGTTTTCTATAGGGTGGCTAATCATCCTAAAACCATACTACTATATTTTATTCCCTTGCAGATGTTGCTAGTATTTTCTTAATACAAATATTTTTTGATGACGTAACATTTTCCACTGAGAGGGAAACTAAAATGACATATTTAACATGGCGTCTGTCAGCCCACAGAAAGGTCAAGAGACACATCACATAATAATTGCTGTACTGACTGTGTGTACTGAACTAGTTATGATAGCAAACATAACCAAGTGTTTTATTTCGACTGAAATGCTGATGCCGAGAAGTCATCGTTAATGGCTCAGTATGAAAGGTGAGCCTGAGAGCAGCCTGTTATTCAACAGAAAGAGATACATTAGCAGCTGCCATTACCATAATGGTATTACAAAAAAACAAGGTCAACATAAACTCACTGCATGAAAACAACAACCAGCAATAGAGGAAAACAACAGCATTAAAAGCCCCTTCAAGCCACACTTCCACGATGCTTTTGGATGTCAACTGTTTAAGGTGAGATTTCACGAGCTTTTCAAAGATGAGCTTTTCACAGAGACTCCTACAATGTCTCGTCTCCTTTTTTATTGCACTTTATCCTGGGTATACTGATTGCTGTATTTTGTGTCACTTCTAAATGTTTCAGTATGAAACAGAACATTTTGCTCCTGTTATTTCCATTTCCATCTATATTAAAAAGGAAATAATCTTAAAAGAAGGTAAAGAGGTGATAATGTATTTGAAGTGTCTAAAAATGTAAATTCTGGTTGGTGTTTTTTGTTTTAGATTCTGAAAAAAAAAAAATAAAGAATCAAAAAAAGACCAAATTATACTTTGAGTTTTCTGTTGTATCTTTCATCACTAGAAGTATACTGATTTACACAAGTTTTATGCTGGCAGCGCCCACAACCTCCTTTTCAGAGCGCTTCTCACCCGGCTAATCGTTCCTAGGTTACAAAAGTTTACTTCTGCTTCACTCTCAGTCGGTAATGTCTGTAGGTGTGTTTTAGATAGCTCATCTTGCTTAATATTTGCTTTGATTCAGGGAGATATCCTCAAGAAAACATGAAAACAATGTAAAGGACTCTTCCAATGTGGAAGTGCAAAATCCTGCAGTTCGTGAAGTGTCCGCTAGAGGCACAAACGCACAACAGGCAAAGAAGCACGTTTCTAGAGCAGCAATTAACATGTTTACAGCCTGGTACAAAGAAATATAATGGTCTGATCTGTTATTGTCCTCATGGTCACACACTGTATGGGGTGTGAATTTTTTTATAACGCATCCATTTTGATTGTATGAACGATGTGTTTTATCCATAGTTAGCTGACCGAATTCACAAGGTGGCGCGATGTAACGGTTCGTCAAGAGGCTTAAAACTCGCCTCAGCTCCAGCTCTCAGCCTAGTCGTTAGGTTGTCTGAAAGTTAGACTGAGACAGAATTTCCAGCATGGCTGCGGATGAGTAACAGATGGCTGACGTCACTCAGGCTTCGTCCAATAATATTTACAGTCTGTGCTTTAAACCTGGAAGCTGTACCCTTGAAAAGACGAGTAAGTAAGTAAGAAAAACAATCCTGCTGTTGTCCCTGCTTTCAAGTGAGGTTGCTGTGAGCGCAGTAACAAAAAAAACAGCTGACGCCGAGGATGTTTAATCGCTAAGAACAGTGAGTGCTGAAAACGCTGAACTATATTGGGTTTGGTGTTGATAACGGTTCCTGCCAGCGCAAAAAAAGCGCTGTCTTTGAACACAGGCCCTTATGTAGCAAAAGAAATGTAGCATATAGCTGTAAATATTCTGATTTCAAATGCATCCCTCCAAAGGACAATATCAGATGCTAAAGGTCAGAGACCTCTTCTTTAAGACCAATTATAATGGAAATAAGATGCATATATTTTGAAACACCATATATATCTTCTCTCTAAATAAATTCCCCAGTGCCCTATTTCTAACAGAACAGGACCAAGTCTGCAGCCGTACCAGCATATCTGTAGGACCAAGTCTGCAGCCGTACCAGCATATCTGTGACACAGTAACATGCTCATAATGAGTGTGTTAACAGGCTCATTTAGTGTGTATAATGTTCCCCCTGTCAGCCATCTCAACGTAGCTTGTTAGCATGCTGTGAATATTTGCAAAGCCCAGCACGGGCTGAATTTCTTCAGTTTTTGCAATAAAAGAAATATTCGTCAAATTAATATTGTGACCTGGCAAATGTTCTGGATGAGAAATAACAGAACACTAGACAATAATGATGGAGTCATTTTGCTTCTTAGAGAATGAACCTCATGGTCGTTTCAGAGAATGTGAAACTAAAGTTAATCACATTAATCTTTTCAGGGTATAAAAAATCATTTCAGTGTTTAGTACATTATTCTGGTCCACTCAAACAGTGTTACTTTGCACCATTTTAATCTAATTGTAGAACTTTCCGGGCGTCTCTGCTGAATATGTTCACTTCAGCATCTTTTTTGCACTACTCACCACTGCACTATTATCTTATTTAGTCTTGTACATATTAGTCTTTAATTATTTGTTTATTTTTTAGCTTATTGTTGATATTTAATGTTTTTACCTTTGTACAAAGAGAGCACAGTCTACCAAAGTTAAATTCCTTGTGTGTTAAACATACCTGGCCAATAAAGCTGATTCTGATTCTGATTCTGATTCTGATAAGAAATGACTAAAATAGAATTGTTACCAAGATGTCACAAGTGGTCCACGGTTGAACCTTTTGTGTCCCAGGAGTGTACAGGTGTAAGAAACATTATCCCAGCACAGACCTGATCAATCCATGATGGCAGTGGATTAGCGTGGCTTTCCCATTTACATCCATGCAGACTTTCAACGGTTATGCAAATCATTTGTAACAACAAATATGTTTTAAGAAAATGTAAAGGATTGATTTACATTTTGTATTTACTTATTAAATATATATCATGAACACACTTGCCAATTGCAAAAAATAAAGCATTTTTTTAAGAGAGAAGCAATCTTGCAATACTTGATCCTCTCGCAGCTCACTCACAGCACATTGTACTCGGGAAGTTCTGGTGATTAGCAGCTCCATCACCCCTCAGATCAGACACAAGTAAAACCATCATCTTATGGATTTTGTTAAACTTATGTTTACCTCTTTTTATGCGATATTTAGAAGAAGTTGATCGATTTCTGTCAGTTTATTAAAGTGGTCTGTAACTTGTTTCAATTCCTGCAGGTCAACACACAACAAAGCATGTTGCTCACATGCAGTGATTTAGAACGGTTTGTCACATAATCAAAGTCATCAAAGGTGTGAGATCATAGTGTCGGACATAGCAGCATATCTAGATGTTTCTCCATCATGCACACTTACTCTAATGAGCGCTCTTTTTAATACACACATTAACTCAAGTACTCACATGCTAGCACGCAATTAAGGGCTAGACTTTTAATGATCTTCAAATACAACTATATTTGCCACCAACAAACGACAGATATTACCACAGACTGCCCAGTGTCTATTACACACACAGTGACAGAATGCAGCCATTGTGATTAAGCAGCAAAAAAAGATAAATACAAACGGCTACCTTTATACTTTGTTGATGTTATGCACACAGAGTGTCATTTCACATGAGATCCTGACTGATATAGCTTGTAATGATCATTTTTATAATTTTAAATAACTTCTGAGCGAGAGTGAGCGAGCGTGCCGTTACGCACAGAAGTGGAGAGACAAAAACTTTGTTTGATCATCTGTCCCAAAGTTACTCAGTTTATTAGTGAAGTGTGTGAGCAACACTGCAGACTGCAGTCTCTGTTAACAGCCTGTGTTGGCATTGAGTAAATGATCACCCCCTGCTGGTGTGTACATTTTACGCTCAAGAGAGGCAATACATGACACTGACACTCACCCTCTAGTGGACCAAAGTGTTTATTACACGCTTTGGTATGATACCGTGTTGCAGACTAATGCTGTCTCATATTAACAGGTGGTCAATTAATCCCCTTGTCTCCTGTATAACATGAATGCATCCTCATTGTTGTGTGAAATATGAACTATAAACTGGTTATAGGCTCGGAGTCGAACTTTGGGTATTAAATTTGTAGTCTGTAAAGTGTAAAATGTTCAAAATCTGCATGAACTGCTGCTGATACTCAGAGAATATTTAATCCTGGACATTCAAATGAATGAACAAAAGATACATTCTGACTTCCAGCATCTCTGCAGCATATCCTTTTTTTAATCAGTTCCATTCAAATGCAGCGTTTGTAAAGAGGCTTACGAGGCTTTCAAAGTCCCCGCAGTAACCGACGGGTGATGTCACTAAGGCTTCGCCCATTATTATTTACAGTCATTGTTTTTTCTGCTATTCTTTCTCTTTCTTAACTTTCTTTTGCACGTCTGTGCATCGAACTTCTTCTACAGTAGGGAAGAACTTCTACACATTGGAACAACACTCCTGCATTACTATACAGAGATTCAATAACACTGTGGACTGTACTGAATGCACTAGATGTTCTTTAAACTTCTTTTTTGTCCACCTCTGTTCATAACTTTTTACAACTTTTGTGGATGTGTGTGTGGCTGAATATGATCAATGTTATTCTTTTTTGGTTAAGCTAAGCACAGCACATTTTGTTTGCAATGACAATACAGTAATTCTATTCTATTCAGCTTATAATTCTGATCAGTCACGGTCTGTGGCAATACTGAATGTTGAATCACCTCCTTCCAACATGTCACATAAATATAACGTTTCATCACGCCAAACAATGTCTTATGTTAACATCAGTGCATGAGAATTCATTCTCCCAAGTTATTTTTTTACCTTGACTCCAATTTATTGACATGATGTTTCGATTTTATTATTTTAACTTTCTTAGTTAAAACTTTTGTGTCAAACCCGCAGTCATACATTTTTATCCTAAATCTTACCAGTGTGGGTTTATATCTTCAATCAATCTTTTTTTGAAAACATCAAGAAGTTAACTTCTCACTTGAAAGAATCTAAATAGTCCCATTGTGTAAAGGAGCACTATGTTACCTCTGACACGTATCGTTTAAATGGGTACTGAAGTCCAAATTCAAAACATTGACGAGCGCTGCCTCCTCCCATAGATCTGTTGTGCATGCTGTTTGCAATATCACGGACACAGAAGCTTCGATGTTTAGCCAGCTCTGCATGATTCTTGGAACATTTCTCAGGTCTAACTTCACTCCTATTTTTAGAAGCGTCTCTAACATTTATCCTAGTTTTACCACGTTTCCACGTTTTTACAAATGGCTGTTTAGGTCGGGTAGAATCACCTGTAGCTGAACCAGTTTGCTTGCCCACTTCCATCGCTGCAACACCTGTTGGTTTGCCGTTTGCCTGGAAAACTGAGAAGTGTCCAATACGGCCGTGTTGGGGTGCCTCAAAGGTCCCATATTATGCTTTTTGTGATTTTATATGCTCTTTAGTTTGTTTTCCAGGTGTCTTGTGCATGTTTAGGCACATCTATGTGCAAAAATTCAAAGTCCGTGGAAACGCAGCTTCTCCTACCTCCTCCTGTTAGCAGTAGCACTAGCTGCATGTAACGCTCGGTTCTAGCCCCCCTGGTTGAAAAGTGCAGTGTGATATCACACTGCGATGATGTCACTGATCCAAGCCCATTGGCTCGTTGTGGCAAGCACAAGCTCATGCTGCGCATTAGCTACATTCCCAATATGGTAAAAGGGGCGTAACATTTCAGAGAATTGTCCGAACGACTGACCAATTACAACAGAGCGAATGGCCAACCAATCAGGTCAGACTTGGCACATGTGGGGACCCTGCTCGGGGGGGATTCAGAGCGTTGCAAACACAGGCAGATGAGACGGGCTGCATCGATCGGCAGTACATGAAAACATACACTTTTTTCGAACATTAGCGATTGTGAACGTACTTTAGTAGGCACATACATTAGATATACGAACCCCAAAAAGGGCATAATATGGGATCTTTAAAACTGCCTACCTTCTCTGATAGAACAAATACGGATCATTCAGGTCAGGAATTGGAAGGAGGACATACTGGCTGCTGCATTGTTGTCATAGCATGTGTCCTTAACGTCTGATGGTATAGTAAGGTCATTTTATGATTTAATTCAATAGATATCTTTCTTTACAAACTTTACTCAATTACGCATTTTAAACAGGAATAGAAATCTTGGCAAAATATTCATCGGTATGATTTTCATACAGGATATGGGAATGTGAGTTGAAGCTTAGCATGTGTTACAACGTGATGTTGCTCCCTGCTGAAAGAAAAGATGCACAATGCAACAAAAAGGGAAACAAGTTTGTTTCCCCCCACCTTCTCCATCCTTTCAGATCAAAAGTTAGACAACATGGAGCATAGGAAACTGGTATGTCAAAACCAAATTTTAAAAAAGCAAAAAAAAATGCCTTTCATCATTACAGCTGATAATTCTTCATTAGATTTGTATGATGGAGAATGTATCATCTTGACTCATATGGGCCATCCTATTTGAACGGGAAGTTATAGAAACATGACTCTTCTGACGTTTAATGAAAACCCCAACGTCACAGTCCTCTATTCCTTCCAGAGAGCCATGGAGCATGCACACAGTTTCTAAAATCAATTTAGTTTTAAACTGAATGTTTCCCATTCCTTAGAGAGGAAGGGCTGTGAATTAATCTCATAAAGAACTATTTAAGCCTTCTTGGAAATGTTGAAGTGCTGAAATAACAGCTAATTCATTCTATTGTTGAGATCCTTTAACCACTTTTTTTCAGGCCACACCAGGGGGTCTCGGGATTTGATGTGAAGCTGATAAGAGGAAATCACACAATTTTGTGCAGGACTTCTGCACAAGGCTGGCCCTGATTCAAACTCTGAGTCAAAGAAAGAGCTGAACAGAGAAGAATGAGGTTTGATGAGGGAGAAGCAGATAGAGATGGTATGCTTTCTATTTGCATCTTCCACTATCATCTCTGTAGCGCTCTGGTTAAACTGCTGAACTGGAGAATCCTGTGTATGATGTATTCTTCTGAGTTCTTTTCTTTGTACGGCTCCATTTCCCCAAGTCAACCGATTCTATGAAGCTTCGTGTGATAAAAAATTCATGAGCTCTTAAGATTTGAGATCTAAAATAACAGACTACCTTAATATGTTGGATTCACAGCCTCGGGGCAGAACCAGCACGGAAACATCACCATATGGAGACATCAGTGAGAACAGCTTGTTGAATACATTCTGTAGCAACCTAATAACTTTCCCTTTCACAGTCTTGTGGCACATATGTGCTTATTCAACATGTGCTGTCATTTATTGAATCCCCTGGGATGACTCAGACATTATGTTCTAGTTACTATTTGGAAAACAGATAATCTACATGTAACTGTAACCCACAAATGCAAATCTCCAGATAAAGTTTTGCAGTTGATAAAAAATAAGAGAATGTACACTGAACCACTGAAAAGTTCTCATGTCGAGCTAGATTAGTGTCCTTACCCAAAGCACCTCGAACAAATGGCTGCTGAGGAAGGCAAAGGTTGGTATTACACTTGGTGTCCACACATGTTATGTTCAAAGAATAAATTGTGTGTTTGTAAGGAGCAATTAGTATTCTAAGAGACACATTAGGGGACACTATTAAAGTCTGTGTAATCCAATAAAGCTGAAAGTCAACAGTGAGCTCCAGGGGAGAGCAGAATGAGAGTTGTTCTGATTTGTGGTTATTTCCCAATCTCATCGCAGCACACACACACACGCACGCACGCACACACACACGCACAGGCACGCACACACACACATTTAATTCATTACTCGAGCCTCAACATAGAACACAGTCTTACTCTGCATTTGTAAATGGTGTGGTGTTGTTTAATGGTGTTGAACTGAAGCATGGAATAATGTGTAAAAAGCTAATGGCTAAAGCAGCATGTAGTCCTGATGTAGTCCTGTAATGTTTGAGCACAGAGGAGATTTTCCAGTGTGGCATTCAGGTTGCATGACAGAAACAAAACCACTACATAAGTCAAACTTTTGTTTTTGAGCCAGCAATGTTTATCTTGTAACACGTTACAATCAAAAACTCCAGAGTCATGAGTCCACACTACTAACACCTATATATTATGAGATCCAGGTTGCCGGGCGCTCATCTCTGCTGCCACCACAGTTTTTTTCTTTTCTGGTCACACATTTAAGTTATAAAATGTTCAACTTGTCAGCTCAGGACACGTCACAGTGCTCCTCAATGTCGCTTTCGGCAAAAGGAGCCAATCAAATCCATTAGGAGGCTTTCCCTTCACAATTTTCTCCTACTTGTCCAGGAGCAAAGCCACAGCGAGAGCTATACCTTGGCTCAAATCCACTTTTTCCTACTTACTGTATATTATTTGGTTACCCTTATGCCCGTGCGCCACAGCCCCGCTCCACGGGTGCTCCCATCGGTGTTTTCCCTCAGACACCCTCGGTCGTCTTTTAAGTGGCCACGCCAAGGCGACATGTCTCTGTGTGATCAGGCCCTTTCCTGGCAACATTTCAGGAAGGCAAGGTTATTAATGATTGATATCAACACATTATTGGACAATTAATCAATTGACCGCATTTTCTGTGGTCATAAGGCCTATGTGTATAGACTTGAATAATGTTGTCAATGTCACTGGTTATGTTTTCAGATGTCATAGGGTCTCTACGCCAGATTTTATTAAGCAAGTGAGCCAATCACTATTGGGACTCCAGTTATATAGCCATATATAGCGTTTTTCTTGTCGTATTTTATGAACGGTCAACCTTGTAGTTTGTTTCACTCTTGCTGTTAGTTTTAAAGGTGCATGCTTTCATTTATTTCATGTTCTACTGAGAATGAGATGCTCACAGGGATAATGACAGATTCCCTTTTTGATCAATGTTCTTTATTCTGCTTTCCTGTGTCCATTTATATAGCAGTGTGTTAAAGCATATAAACTGTGATTAGCAGTCCTGTTGGCTGCCTACAGAGACCCCCTTCGGTCACCACATTCACAGTGCAGTTTCAGTGTGCAGTCATCTCTCAGCTTGTATCTCATTGTGCCGTGTCTGACCTGCTGCTGTCCTGCAGAGGCTCCCCGCTCCTGACTGACCTCCTGCCGTCACCCTCTCCCTGCACACATATCTACAGCACATTAGGCCTCTGATGAGCTGTGAGCCACCACAAAACAAAGCAATACAATCAATTAGGGATGAGCAAGCATAGCAGGCTGCTCTTGCCAGCAGTTTCAGGTTTGAGTTCCAATTTTACTCTCCGGCCTATTGATTTTACTGAGAACAGCTGACATCCCTCTCCTACTTATCAGATGACACAAGAAACTAATGATGGTCTAAAAACAATGTTCTTCCAATACACTATCATTGTAAGGAGTGAGTGAAAGGGACAGCAGTTCTGTTGTTGCTGAATGAACCAAAAAAAAGTTATATATGGCTATATTTTAGTTTGGAAAATCTCCATGAGAATCATAAAAAATGTGTATTCTCCTACTTAAAAATCTCATGACACAAGAATCGAACGAAAATCCAGAAAACCATACGACCACCTAATTATGTGCGGTCTCTGTGGCTATAGGACAGCAACTAACCAACTTCATTTAGCAATTTTATCTCAACAGCCCTTCCAGCAGACTGGCTGTACTCAGGCGGCAATTTTGTACAAGAGGGCCATTAAACTCTCTGGATTTGCATTAAATCCACGAGGCACAGGCCAAGCCTCCAGTCCAGGAAACCTTTGTTCTGATTGGTCATTATATATCCAGGTTAAACACTATACAGCAGTGATTTTCAACACATATAATTATAGATACAATTTGACATCATCATCTGCTGTATTGAAGAGCTTAAGTGCACAGTTCATCTTTAGGAAGCATCTTGTGTGTTTTTGCTGTAAACCAAAGTCTGTCAATGAAAGTCAGCGAATGATAATTAAGAGGAATTATCTGTGTGGGAGTGAAAAAAGAACGAGGAAAAAAGGGGAAGACAAGTAAGCGTCAGGACACTGGCAGACACAATGCTGATGAACTCTGTTTGAAGGGGCCCCCAATTACTTTTTGCTTAGGGCCCCGAATTGCCCCTGTTGACAAGGTCATTCAAGAAATCCTTTTTGAAACGCTCCTCTTACACTCCTCTCTTGAATATGTGTTGTATTGTCCACATATTCAAAAATAATAAAATCGTGAACATGTAGCTCACAGTGATTTACAGACAGAGAAATATCAAGAAACTTGCAGTCATACAGAACCAAAAGAAAACAAGTTTCAGCTCATTGTTAGGCTGTCCAGCCCACTATTGAACTGTTTTGGTGTAAACCTACCACTTTCTTAGTGTTTTGTTTTCAATACAGCTGTAATCTGTTAGATAAAAACAATCAAAGAACTTGTTGAACATACCTGTTCAGAACCAATGAGCAGACAGATATGTGAAGTAACTTTCTGGAAAACAACAGTGAGAATGAGTGCGTCATGACTCATGAACTAAAACTAGGTCCAGTTGCCCTGTACTGTGCCAAAGCACGACTATCCCCTTCCCCAATCCCTCGGTGGCCTGCATTCACATTGCACCTGGCCCAACTGGGCCTATCACAATTACCTCTTGTACATATCATCACGTCGTAATACTGGATTGTCACAGATTTTCCCAAAGACCTCCGTGTTCTTGATGGTTTTATACAGCTGAATATTCCCCAGTAAACACAGGACCTCTGCATTGGACCAACATGAACCCTTTTGTTCAAAATGATTTTTGAAAGGGACACTCACATTAATCAGGCTGTACGTCATGTCCACGCTGCGTTCTTGTGCTTTTGCTCATGCATGAGCAACTGTATATCGTGCCCGAGTACACCTCTCCCAACCATGCCAGGGCCAACATAGTGTACCGTGCTTGAGAACAGTATGCAGCACTCACACTAGTGAAATGAACTGGACTTTTGGGGTCAAACGTGCTTGGACACAGTACAGTTTGCCTGGTGAAGTGCGCCCTTAGTCAGCAGCTTATGATCAATGTCCTGTCTTTGAATGAATTTGCTAAATTCATTAGTTTAGAATATTTTCATCAGTTTACTCTCTTTACTTCATCTTGGTTTAGGACTAGTGTAAAAAGTTAGGTAAAGATAAAGAACACTGTTTTTAATAAACTTGCATAGCTCTCTAAAATAACACTTGACACATAGTCGTGACTTTCACTGCCATATTACCCTGCTGGTATGTCTGTTGGTCCTCACCACAGATGGCCAGTCAGCCAGAGGTCAACAGCCTGTCAGTCAGGTTTGAGGGGGCCACTGTGAGAGCCAAGGTTTCATTACATTACTGACTGCAAAAACAAAGATAAACCAAGGAAGTCTACATATTGAAATAAAATACTAAAGTTACTAAAGTAAAGGAAACCACACGGTGTCTGTCTGACCAACATGTGACACAAAGCAATCTTTCTTAAGTTGTATAATGTTTGGTAATTGTTTCTCCCCTGCCACACCTCACTACATGAAAAGAAAGATTTTCAACAGTCAGGCTCGCCCCCTGCAAGTTCCTTCCCAACAGTTATTGGCTCCGGCAAACTTTGTGGAAAACTGACATTAACTGCCAGGAATTGTGGAAATTCCCGGGCATTTACAGGACGGATAATCTGTTTTTTCCTGCAGTGCCTACTGTTGAACAATTCACCTGTCAGTGCAGAGTAATAAAAAAAGACTGCATTAGATCTAGGTGTACAGTACGACGGAGGAATAGGACCAAGTTAAAGACAAAATAATTCTAAAATTTATGAGAATAAAGTCGTTATTTTAGTTATTTTAGAAGAACAGCAGCCGCCTGTTCGTAGATGACAAACATGGAGCATCTTGTTATACTTTAGTAAAGGTTTCACAAATAGCCTAAGGAAATAGGCTACTTCCTTTTGTAGTTGGTAAAAAACAGTTAGTTCAAGATAAGTTTTCACTTCAACATGCAAGGACTTTATATCTGTAAAACGATGTATGAACAGGAAACAACAAACTGGCTCTGCAGACAAGTGCAGATAACAGACAAAAATATCCAGTAGTTGTGCTGGGGCTATACTTATGCAGATATAAACTACACATGCTTTTGGCACAATCAACACATTGTCATAAAATATCAGGACCCTGAAAAGATTCTGCAAGAAACTGGAGCTTTTCCGAAGAAAGAACCACACTGACTTGCAGGAAATTGTGTCTTTTGTGGCAAAATAAAAAGGCTTGAAGGGTTCTCCTTTCATCATTTTCGCGCAGGCTGGTCTCAGACTCGTAAATTTACGAGATTAATGTCGTAAATTTATGACTTTATTCTCGTAAATTTACGAGTTAATCCTGAAATTTTAGATTTTTTTTCCCTTTAAGATGGACCTAATACTCGTAGTACAGTGCACACAGTTCAGATTTTTTTTTCTTTCTAAAATGTAGGTTTTCATTGCACAGGTAAGTGATGCAAAGATAATATTATAACATATGAGACATTAAATGTCTCTTGTAAATACTTCTTGTATTGGAACAGTTACTCCACTTAACTATGGAGTCAGATCAGTCTCAATATTCATGAATGCACACAGAAGGATTCACAAATGTATTTCAATGCACACACAAATAGATATCATTCTATATAAATGTAAAAAAAATCCACAAATAAAAAAACAAGATTCACAAACGTATTTCCGATTCACACACAAATAGGTATCATTCTATATAAATGTAAAAAGAATCCACAAATATATGACACATTTGGATCTGGTTACATTTATACACGAACTGTTCTGTCTGCATTTACAGACTGTTTGTCTTGTGTGAACCTCACTGCATTTGTGTGTGGGATTTTTGAGACTCCCCTGCTGTGGTTCGATTCACAAATGCATTCTTTTCAACAGGGAAGTGTCTGTAGCCTATCAGATGTCTCCTTCCTGTTCAGCCAATCACAGTAGTGTAGATTCGAGGGTATGTTTTAATGTGATCACTAAGCGTTACATCTGCGCAGACAGCGATTAGCCTAGCTGTCTGATTCAAGTCATCAAATGCTATTTTGAAGAGTACAAATAATCTCTGATATTGTCGTACTATAGATGGAAAGTTGTTTATCGTGGTGGGTCTATTGACTGTGTGTGGTTATGTATTAACATATTGTCTCACCGGTGTGACGGTTTAACAGGTGTTGAATAAACTGGTGATATTTCTGCCGATGTGTTGGGGGCTTTAGGACTCATTGTTTACTATCGTAATCACGTTGACCACCAAATAATATCCAAATAACACCGTTCACGTCCCCATTATAAGAATGAACAGTGCCAACATCTATTTTGAAAAGATAACACTGACGTTACTAGTGTTATCTTTTCCTGCGTTCAGACCGTGGTCAGAGCGCACTGGGGAGACTGGTCTGCTCCAGCTCCAGGGCTGAAGTTGTAGCTCTAAACTCCGGGCCCTGTCACTTTTACTGAACAGCAGCAGGTAGTAAGCAGACACGGAGAGTCCGGCTTGTTTCTTGAGGAGTCGGTCCGTTTATTACACACACTGAGGTCAAACTGTGCATACACTCGTTTCTCTGCTCTGACACTGCTCTGGTCCCCGGCATCAACAACGTGACTCGCGCACACACACCGATCAAACACACACACTCGCCTCCGCTCTGCCTCTCCTCACCACCCACACGCATGCGCACTGAGCTATAAACAAAGAGGCATACGCTACTCGTATAACAATAGCTAAGAGTTTGCGGAGTCACAAAGTAAGTTAAAACCGACAAATGTCAGACGGAAAATCTTTATCTGTACTCGTCAAAATAGCATTTGGCTAGGCTAATCGCTGTCTGCGCAGATGTAACGCTTAGTGATCACATTAAAACATACCCTTGAATCTACACTACTGTGATTGGCTGAACAGGAAGGAGACATCTGATAGGCTACAGACACTTCCCTGTTGAAAAAAATGCATTTGTGAATCAAACCACGGCAGGGGAGTCTCAAAAATCCCACACACAAATGCAGTGAGGTTCACACAAGACAAACAGTTTGTAAATGCAGACAGAACAGTTCGTATATAAATGTAACCAGATCCAAATGTGTCATATATTTGTGGATTTTTTTTTACATTTATATAGAATGATACCTATTTGTGTGTACATTGAAATACATTTGTGAATCCTTCTGTGTGCATTCATGAATATTGAGACTGATCTGACTCCATACTTAACAGCCATGATGGTCAAAGTTATTCTTAAAGCATTAATTGAAGAGATGATCTTTGGTTTTGACTCAACATCATGTTATTACTGCTTCCCATCTCCAGCTCCTGCTCACTTCTTACGGGATATATTCCTTCTGCTCATCCTGCCATTCTTCACAGATGGCCTGAGACTTCCTCTCTATTCCCCGATCAACACACCTCTCCCTTAACATAACCAGCCCTGCAGTCACCTCACCTTCTCCCACCTGCTCGCCTGTCTCTACATAGTCATCATCATCATGGACATTCATTTAAGCCTCTGCAATCATTGAGGTTTCGACAGCCTCACTCCTCGTATACTTGACTATATGGTGATGGTAGGTGTTTTCTGTGTGACTCATTGTTATGTGCTTGTTTGTGTTTTTTCTCTTTGTGTTGGACATTACACCTGCTTTACTGCTAACCTATACCTGCCTTTTCCCTGTTACCACTTTGTTTGCCTGCATACCTTCCTACCTTAAATCAAATCCATCAATCCATCATCTTTACCGCTTTTCACATTCGTTGTTGTGGGGGGAGCTGGAGCTGATCCCAGCTGTCATTGGGCGAGAGGCGGGGTACACCCTGGACTTCTTTGGCAGTTAATCACAGGACTGACATATAGAGACAGACTACCAGCCACACTCACATTCACACCTATGGACAATTTAGAGTCACCAATTAACCTAACGAGCATGTCTTTGGACTGTGGGAGGAAGCTGGAGTAGCCGGAGGGAACCCACGCAAGCACAGGGTGAACATTCAAACTCCACACAGGTAACCAGGAACCTCCTCGCTGTGAGGCAACAGCGCTAACCACTGCACCCCCGTGCAGCATTCGAAATGAAATGGAAAATAAATACTTTGATATCCCTGCTTCGCCTGTTATTGCCTGCATTTTCCTCCTTTCCTCCCGCCTGCACTCCCAGCTTTGAAAGATAATAACTAGTGAGATTTAAGAAATACTTTTGTTATCTGTCGTCATTCTTTGTTTTTTACATCCTGAGATTCTTTGGATATTTTAACATTTATTTTGTTGGGAGTTTGAGGTTTGAGGTGGACTTACGGGTAAAATCCAGCTTTATTTTGGGCTGAATTTTTCATTAAAGTCCAAAAACAACCGTGCATCAAGGTGACAAAAAACAAAGGATAAGTAAACGGGTAAAAATAATATAAAAAATCACCAATCCCCAGAGCCTTATGCTTACTGTATGTGTGAAGAAAGAAATCAAACCCACACTGTTACATAGGCCTACCGTGTCTGCAGCACTTGTTTGTGTCATGCACCATTATTGAACATCTACAGGAGCCCCTCAAGGGATTTTAAACACGTATGTATGTGGCCATGTATGTAGAGCCACATACATGGCTCTCTGGTACAATAGCGAGCTCCAGAGTGTGCTGTAAACAGAGCGAGTGTGAGGATCCTCTGCAGAGACGGAGGCCTCTTGTGGATAATACACCTGCACTCTGAGTCACACAGTACGCCTCTGGCATTTAATGACATTAAGATGGGTCATTCGGTTGTCATTAAACTGGGACAAGAGGCTTTTCACTCCCATGAAATGGCTCCAGATATAACATTTACTTTGAAATAAACAAATCAGACAAATGACGATAAAAAATGTTTGCTGGAGGCATTTCTATGCTAAACAGTGAGCGAGGTGAACATGTTATCACCATAGTGGAAATAAAAAGCTGCAGTGAAGATTTAAATGTTACGTGTATTGTGTGAACTGAAATTAATAGTCCTATGAAGTCTTTTTAAAGAAAACATATTCACTTTACGGCAACACTTCTTCTCGTGTAATGCTAATAGAATGAAAAACGTTTAAATCAACAATCTGATACACACAATGAAACACAAAGCGAAGAGGTTTTAGCAAATGGCAGATTTCAGAGAATCACGTTTGACAAGAGTTCTGAGAACTATGACATTAAAACATCCAGGTTTTCAGTAAATAAAAAAAGAGATCACCAGGTAGTTGGTGGATATGAATGTTAAAAGTAAAAATGTATTATTACCATTTGCTGAAATCCAAATCATGCAGTCCAACTTTAAGCTGAACAAAACAAGTCCATTTGATTCAGTCTGCCTGAACAACATTGGTCACACACAAAAAGAGCAGCGTGAACAAGAAGTCATGCAAATGTTAGCAGTTGAGAGGACAGATGTTGTGGCCTATCTTTCATCATCAGCAGTTAATGTGAGCAAAAAAAGCTTAGGTGTTTGAGTCAGACATCAATGGGGAAAATGGTCTAGAGTTGAGCGGAGGCAAACAGGTGAGGTATGGAAAAACCTTCGACTAAACTTGAATCGTTCAAAAGGAAAATGGACACGTCCCTTTACCACCAGTAAAAAGTAGACCTTTCTCCAGGTGTTAAGGTCTTTAAACAGACTTCCTGACTTCATGATAATGAGCTCTGAGAGACAGCGTAAACATAGGAACCCTGCTTTAAATGTAAACTGCAGCCACACCCGGCAATTAATCGCCTGTGGGAGAGGAGCAACATTCAATATTCCTGTTAGCAAAGAGCACAATGAATGAATTAAGATGTAGTTGGTGGCTCCTCATTAGCATTCCATTGTTAGACTCTGTCACTGTGCATGTGTTCACAAAGGGTACAAACCTCACTAAGACCTAGAGCTGCATTGTTTTAATGTAATATTTGTGGCTGGCTGTCGCTCAGTTGGTAGAGTTGGTCATCTCTTAACTGGAAGGTTGGGGGTTCGATCTCGAGCTCCTGCAGCAACATGTCCGATGTGTCGTTGGGCAAGAAACTCAACCCCGGATTGCTCCCGCTGCTTTGTCCGCAGCATATATATGTGTATGAATGGGATTAGTTACTTCTGATGGTCACTCTGCGTAGCAACCTCTGCCATCAGTGTGTGAATGGGTAGGTGTGACCTGCAGTGTAAAAGCGCTTTAATTAGTCAGAAGACTAGAAAAGTGCTATACAAGCTCAAGTCCATTTACCATTTACACAATTACACAGGTGTGGTTTCAGAGGCAACTACAGTTTCTCAACGTAAGCCTCATTCACTCTGCGACATTCAGATTTTAGGAGAAACGTCACACGGACGTTAATATCACGCCCTGAAACCGCACTCTGAATAGGTCTACTGTTGGCAGATAGTGGTTCACATAACATTGGCATTACTTATTTTGTTCCATTGTTGGAATTGTTTGAGGGCACAGAAATCTTTACATTTAATGACACAACAGAATGTACTGTCATAGTGCCATTTATCTCAGTGAGACAAACTCTATCATAGACAGAGTTTTCTATTTATTCTGGGAGTAAGAAAACAATATGAAATGCAGTAACCATCTAAATTATTTATGTTATTTGCTTCTGTGTTCAGATTAATTTGAATTACTCATTCATCATTTCTAAAATTTCCATTTGAGTTTTCCAACAGAGATCTTTCCTGAGTAAGTCCTGATTTTTTTCATGGATATCTAATATCTCACTTGTCTTTCCTTCAATCATTTTTCCCCCCAAGCTGTCTCTGGACTAGTAGATTGATTGACACTTTATTGTCATTGTATAAAAGAACACAACATAACTTTGTTGGCGTCAATCCTGTATAGCAGCTTTACAAAATCTGGTCACATATACAAAGATATTCGTAGTCATGTACATACAAGAAAATATGGTTGTGCAAGATTGAGAGTGGGAAAGTGAAAAAAGTAGCTATAGTGTCAGTGATCTAAAAAGTTTTGTAAAGTATCCCTGCTGTGTAGACTTTTGGCTGACAGACCTTAAACCAGTGAACCATCTGCTTCTGGACTCCAAATGGACCAAATGAGCTAGATTGGATTTTAATCAAGTTAAGGCATGTTGAATAAAAACTCAGTAACCAAATAAAATCTGTCCCACAGAGTCCAAATAACTCAGTGAGTTGTGCACTAAAATAACATACTATGGGAGCAATGGGAAGGTTCCTCTCTGGGCAGAAAGTTCCTCTAAAAGTCTGTCTCTGAGCAGCTCCACCTGCAGCTCATTCTGCGAGCAGCACAGGACGCCAGCATGCATAGAGTGAACACAACACTCTTTCTCTGAGTTATACACACACACTTCACTTCATCAGTCAAACAGCAGGCTGTAACATAAACACAATCAATCATGGCACGCTCCTGTGCAAAATGGTCAGTGAGTGATAAATGAAGGAGGGGGCCTGCAGGCAGGGAGCTGAGACATTTTATGGATTATTTCGAACAACACGAACACCTCGGTGCGGTGGAGAGCTTCAGCCGTGTTGATTATTGTTTGAGTTTGATTCTTATTGTAGGTGTCCCTTAGGTGTGTGTCATATAGTGAGGCTCTGTGATTCAGTTAATTCTCAATAGGCCTACATACACTACATCAGAACCTCGCTGACCCTGCTCGGATCACACACGTAAAAAATCAAACAGCTAATTTCCCTTTTCATTACCGCTCCCCACTGAGCGACATGGGACCAGGCAGCATGACTCACAGATCACAGACAGCCACTTGGCTTTAACAGTTTTCATCTCTAATTTCACAGAATTTGCTTTTATTAAATTTAGCTTTGAGTCATTTTTTTTGGTGCAGATTTAACCAAAACTTGGTTCCTGACCCACCAGTTTGAGAACCACTGCTCTCAGTGAAATCCACCCATCACAATGTTACAACACAGTAGTTCTTTTCTTGACACATTCTTGACACATTCTTTGCAGAAATGCAAAAAGTTCAATTTGAATGATGTTCTCTATGATTGGTTTTACCTGTGCTGCCTCAACAGTAATGTAAGGAACAGGCTTACTGTTCAAAATGCAATCATCATATTTAACATTAATAACAGGACCATGCTTCTGTCCAGTCTCCACATGAATGTGTCTCTCTTAGGATGAATGTGTATAAGAAGAATTCAGAAGGACTTCCTTAAAATATTCAAATGTAAACATGCAAGTTATGGTTGCAGGTATTTGATCATGAACTAACATACAACGAATACCATTTTTTACAATTTTAATGTTGTGATGCCAATAGATCCTCATGTGCAAATGCAGATTACAAGGAAGATAATAATTCAAAACCTTACAGTAACATAATATCCAAGTTGAGGTTATCGGATCCAATGTACATTGAAGCTTAAAATGCTTAAAATGTTAAATGGACTTGTATCTAGTCTTCTGACTACTCAAAGTGCTTTTACACTGCAGGTCCCATCTACCTATTCACACCCATTCACACAATGATGGTAGACTGCTATGCAAAGTGTCCATCAGTATTAACTAATCCCATTTATACACATTAATATGCCGCCGCCGAAGCAGTGGGAGCAACTTGGGGTTAAGTGTCTTGCCCAAGGGCACGTCAGACATGTTGCTGCAGGAGCTGGGGATCGAACCCCCGACCTTCCGGTTGAGAGACGAGCGACTTAAACTCTGAGCCAAAGTCACCCCAGAGAACTGTAAATTCAAATTTGAGTTTAAATGGAATAGCTTATCTATATTTAAGTTGACAGGAGAATATCCCATATTAGATTTTACTGTGCCTCTGTGTGACTATTTCAAGAGGAGAGGAAACACTTGTCCTCACCATTTAGCTGTATGTGAAACCTGACAGTGATTCTTTGAGTATTTCTTCTGTTGATCACAGCACAATGCATTTCAGGTTTGTAACAACCCTGCCACACTTCTCGACCTCCTCTGCAGAGAAAGGCTGCAGAATGGTGTCTCTTTTTTTTGGAAGTCTACACATCCCCGTCAGTGTGCAGTATGGGAGCAGCTGTCAGATGTGCGGCTGGATAAGAGGAGTTGGATGCTGGCTGTGACAGCACATTGATGTCCATGCTGTGGGCCTGCCGCTCCCTGCCACGGCTCTGCAGCATATTCTCTGTCAGGACCATTGTGCTGTGAGTGGCAGTGGCCGAGGCTCCCACAGGAAGCACAGTGGCATTCTGGGAACACAATTTACACCTCAGGATTTTGAGTCATTGCCATACTGGACGGCATAGTGTGAGTCTCTGTGAAACTTGTTTTTAATTACAGCTTGAAAGCGGAGCTCAGTTGTTTTTACAGCTGAATGTGTGCACCATGTAACAAAGAAACTTATTGTCCAACCTATTCCTCTAATTCACTGTGATTGAACAGATGAAATCAAAGATCTTAGCACTGTACCTGGCATGAATTAAGTTCTTTGAAGTTTGAACATTACATTGAAATCTAAACAGCACTTATTGGAGTGTTGCAAAAGCAATGATGTCATTTGGTGGCCGTCGAGCTTAAAGTGGCTGATATTCATTTTTCCTAGAGGCGGTAAGTTTACTTTATCGTCCAGTACTGGATACGTACAATGTAGGGAGAAGGGAGTAGGGAATGGAGGTGTGATTTCGGACACAGCCCTAGTCTTAATAGGACACATCCTGTATACAAATATATCCAGCAGCTGGTTGAGACTGAACAAACTACATAGATTCGGGCCATAAAAACAAAAGATTAAGCTGAAAGACACTAAACGGCTGCTGTGTTAAAGAAGAATATTATAATTTATTGCCTCTGCAGGATGTAATGATACCATTTTGGGGAACCTTAAAAGCCATTTATTGAAGAAGAAAAAAAAAACTTGGCAAACAAAGAGGTAAATAGAGGCTAGTCAGGACATTGGCTCTCATCCACTGGTGATCTGTTTACTGCATGAGATCAGGTTTGGCATCTAAAGGAAACCACAACAGAGGGATGGCAGCTAGATGCAGAATGGTAAGACAAACAACCATAAAGGCAGTGTTTCATGAGATCACTGCCTGGCTCGAGAAATCAGATGTTGTTTGCATCAGCCCGAGCAGAGTGAAAACTGAGAGGCATTGTTTGACTGGAAATAAAATGTAGTGTGTCTCTCGAGTCTTCCAGCCAGCAGTCCAAAAACGTGAAGCCCCCAAAAGACTCACACAGAGAGCTAGAGGTCTCATTGTCATTCAAAATAATGCAAGCATAGCGAGCACTATATCTGCTTTACAACTCAAAATATGAGTGAGAGGCTTTATTCCATTGTGTTTTGCTGAATGAGTAGAAAGTCCTTGTATTTGCAGTGTTATTAGGTGTTACATCACAAGTGGCTTCCATAGTGGGTTCATCAGAAAGACTACAGGGAAGAACTGCTGTTTGTTCTTGTCTCTGCTGACTTGTGAGTAAACTGTTTGGCACCCTGAAAGGCTGAGCAAAAACAGATGACTTACGTCCATAGACTGTGTCAAAAGAAGATGCCTCTTGTTTTATAAAGGGAGGCCAATGTAGAATTTACTAATTTTGTACACTGTATTGTTTAAGGGGAAACAGTGGCTCAGTGGTAGAGTAGGTCTTCCCTCAACCAGAAGGTTACCCTTAGCTTAGGAGTCTCCATGTTGAAGTGTCCTTGGGCAAGACACTGAACCCTGAATTGCTCCCGCTGCTGTTCTGGCATTGAATGAAAGTGTTTGAATGCATAAGTGCTATTGGGCGGTTGGACATTACCTAGCAGTCTCTGCCATCAGTGAGTGATGTATACAGTATGTGACATGTAGTGCAAAAGCGAGGGGAGAGAGAGATGTTATGTGGTTTGTAATCCTACATTTCTCCTCGAATAATGAAGAACGTGTTATCTACACCCCGAAGCATGTTTCAAGCCAGTTGATTGCTTTAAACAATCACCTCTGTCGGAGGAATAATCCTGTGAATCATTGTTAAGAAATATTCAATCCCTGCACGAGATAATTGCCCCTTCTGGCTTCAGCTGTGCAGATGGAAAACACTGATTGATCTTGAAATACTTCTCTGAAGACTTGTGGGAAGCGGATTTCTCATCAACAGCAAGGAATGATTGTTTGGTCCATATGGAGACATCCAAACATGACCACTTAGAATACAAGAGAGTATATGAAGTCATGTTATAATAGAGATTTAATTTATGGTGTTTTACACCATCAAACTATGGCCTCCAGCAGTAGGATCACTATTTCATTTGTTTTTCTTGTTCATATTTAGCAGAATGTTGGGCTGTCATATCTACTATGACAGTTGCTATGGTAACAGATGCTCAGGATTGTTGGTCAGGTGTTTATTGCCTCAAGCAGACCATATAATTCATGTCAGGTGTGGCCCTCGGAGTGTCAATCCATTCAGTGAAACAGAAAAACAAAATAACAACTGGCAGGCTTAAAGAATGTTTGTGCAGCTGTAAACCATGATGTAAAAGTGCGAGTGGAATAGGTTGTGTTCAAGGTGACACTGTAGGGGCCTATAGTGGTGGTGTAGTGATAACCATTATGCACATGTGACAAAAAGTTACATTTAAAAAGCTCTATATTACTATTGTTCATTGGTCTGTAGTCTTAACACTTTGACTTTGTTGTTATTTATCGTGTACTTACCCAGAGGCGCTGCTTGTTAACAGAGCAGGCAATTGCTTGGAGCCCGCAGGCCAGCAGGGGGCCCCCCGAGGGCTGACAAACTGTACCCTACATCAGTGGAGAGACATTTTAATAGCATAATTTGCTAGCATTACATCATGGCATATTTGTTCTTTGACATTTAGCGTTAGTTTACTTAGCTAGCAGTGCAGTCAAATGTGTGTGTGAGTGTGTGTGTGTGTGTGTGTGTGTGTGTGTGTGTGTGTGTGTGTGTGTGTGTGTGTGTGTGTTCCGCTGACTGTGACCGAGTTGAATACGCAGCCACGGGAGTCAGAGTCGCCATTGGAGGGGCCCCTTTGAATTTAGGTGTCCTAGTGGTTGGTTAGCGTGCCCATGTGTAAAGTCTGTGGTCCTCGAGGCAGCGGCCTGGGATCGAGTCCGACCAGTGGATCCTTTACCACATGTCGTTACCCACTCTCTCTCCCCAATTTCCAATGTTATCCACTGTCCTGTCTCTCTAGTAAAGGCAGAAAAAAAGCAAATACATCTTTTAAAAAAACACACAGCATTTGTATAACACAATTGTATTTGTATAAGCATTTGTATAACACAAAAAACAAACAAGCAACAAAAAAACCAAGGAAGCAGAAGACAAGCCACTACCATAATGGACACTACCTGCAGAAAGGGACAGAGCCGTCTGTACTTCCTGAGAAGGCTGGGGTCCTTCAACATCTGCAAAAAGCTGCTGCAGATGTTTTACCAGTCTGTGGTGGCCAGTGTCCTCTTCTACGCTGTGGTGTGCTGGGGAGGATGCAGCAAGAAGAGGGATGCAGAACGGCTGGACAGACTGGTGAGGAAGGCTGGCTCTGTGGTGGGCACAGAGCTGGACTCTCTGGTGACGGTGGCAGAGAGAAGGTCTTTGGACAAAATGCTCTCCATCATGGACAACACCCACCACCCTCTGCACAGCACCTTCACCAGGCAGAGGAGCATGTTCAGTGGCAGACTGCTGTCACAAGCGTGCTCCACGGACAGGCTTAAGAACTCTTTTGTCCCCCTGGCCATAAGACTGTACAACATCTCACTGTCACGGCAGGGATAAAGCACTCAGTGACTCCTGGACTCATTTTTTCATCTGTACTGCTGTCCTAAGAGTCAGCCTCTAGTTGGACACTTTAATGCTGACAATCACTTTAATGTTTGCACTGACTGTTTAATTACTGTTTAAAGTCTGCTTTCACATATTTTTGCTCTTCACATTTGACAATCACTTTATTTATTTTTTTGCACCTTTAATGTTTGCACTGACTGTTTAATATCTGTTTTCACACTTCCTGCACTACCTCCATCTTAAACACTACTGTACAACAACACATACTTTCAGAAGGTCAACACTCTTCATCTCTTATGTACAGGTGAAAAAAGATGAAAAAAATATGAACAAACTTCAGATTGAACAGCTTTCTTTTGAATGTTTTGATTCAATATTAAGTTGGTTGTGTCATGAATTATTTGTTTTTGTCTATTTATTTGAAGAGGGACAGTGTACATGAACCAACATTCAGACCGATGTAAAAGAACCCAAGTGAGCCAAAAGGCTATTTTACATCGTAGTTAGTTTGCCAGATGTTCTTTGGCATCATAGAATGAAATATAAGCCATTAACATATGTTCAGTAGAATAGAAAAATACAGATACGTACAATACAATTTGGGTAAAGAGAACAAATAATATCCAACATAGGACATACAGTAAGTTACCATGGGTAGGTACAGCATCAGTGTTGACATTGTTGGTTCTCAATTAAACCTTTTTTAACATTATATTTAAATGTATGATATCACTTAAAAATGCTGGGTTATTTTCATAACCCAAACGCTGGGTTAGTGCCACTGGGTTATAGGTTGGGTTGATTTGACCAAACATTGGGTTAAAAAAATTGACCCAGCGCATTGGGTTGGAGATGCAAGCCAAAATCGAGTCTCTTAGCACCACAACTCAATTCCTCCCCGTCAAAAAATAGTTCTACAAATTTGGCTATTTTTACAGAACATCTTTCAATCATAGTGATCAAAGCATATAGATCAAAAATGTTAACATTTGTATGATTACTGTCACGTTACGTACACCTACCAAGCTTTTAATCGAAAATATTAGACATAAAACAAGGTTTTTCTGATCTTGTGCGGATGGATATGATAAACACCTCGTCTCAACGGACCCTGAGCGCGAAAACAGACAGAGGAGATGAGGACGACGAGAGGCAGTCAACAATTCAACAGGTAACTGGAAACAGAAGATGGTGAAACTGTTTTAAATTATTAATTTTACTGTTGACTGAAAAAATAGTGTTAGCTGGATGAATTCCCAACTTAAGTTGACTGTTACCATCGTCTAGCTAGCGCAAGCTATTTAGCTTGTGCTAACGTAAGCTAACTGATGCTAATAGTATAGCTCGCGCTAGCTAACGGCTAACTAGCTAAACCTAAAACCGTTATGTTACATTAGTCAACCGAGCAAATTCAAAGAATAGCTCGCGCTAACGGTTCACCTGTTAGCTAGCAGTCATTTTGTTAGCTAGCTATCGCTAACAGTTAACTTGTTGTCTAACGTTAGTGTGAAGTAACCCTCACACCCGCGGGGGCGTTTGTGCCCTCAGCCGACAGGAACGTTACTTTTTTCCGGACGGCGTCGCGGGCTCAATTTTAAAGCTATGGCAGATATACTGGTATCTAATGAAACTACATGATCTACTGCATCTATTGGTACCAAACATGACATGATATCATGTCGGGAAGAGGGGTTAATAATGCTCTACAGTCAAGGCAGTTTTAGCGAGGGAAAAACTGACCATTTTCAAAGGTGATATCTCACCTCAAGTTATCTGAATGCAATGGGTCAATGGGTAGCCTACCTATGAGTTTCTTCTTTACCGACATGCCCACTTAATATTTGCATGAAGAAGTTATCAATGTGTTATTTTCGCCTTTTCTGAAATGTTGTAACTTAGCCTATTTATATTTTTCTGCATAGGCTACTGGGGTTGATAAACAGTCTTTGATTCGGCTATGACCATTTCTCCTAAGCTAGCAAGCTAGATCTACTGTGCCAGCATTATTCTATTCTTTGTGGACATTTTATTTGTTGCACCTGATTTGAGTAGGGTTGGATACACTGTCAAACCAAACTCTTCATACTTAAACTCTACTCATTACATTTGGATTTGTCTTAATCTATCACTGTTTGTTAGAATTGATTAATTTTTCTGTTCATTACAGAACCAACTATGACTGCAGAGCTGGCCATTGAATTGAGTGAGTGGCTGAAACAACATCTGGCCACAATGCAAGGTTGGCCAACTCGTGCGGGAGACCGCCATCCATAGGGCACAGTGGATCCAAGCAAGTGGGATGAAGCCAATCCAAACGATAATCTCAGAGTTTCCGCCTTTAGCAGACACTCCAGGCATGGTGAGTTTCTCACAGAATAAGTTTGACTCAATTGATTGCTGTTTGTGTCTCACACCTTTTGCATCTTTGTCTTTCCCTGTACTTAGATATCTCAGGAATTCTCTATATTGCACCCAGATGACCCTCTCGCCAACATCAATTTGATCTCAGCAGATATTCACATTTTAGCAATTGTTTTTTTTATTCTTTATACGCTCGTTGTTTTTGAGTTGAAGCATTCTAGAGCTTTCTGGCACAAACTTTATTGGGCCAATTGTAATGGAATGTATCTCTACTGGATACACTGGCAACACATAGCGACCCTCCATAAAGTTATGAGTTTTAGGTTGCTAATATGTTCTCTGTTGCATTTGAAAGACATTTGACATATATTTGAATTTTAGATGTTATGAGAAACATGAATTAAATTAATTTTAGACATTTTAGACAATTGTATACATGTTAGAATTTGATGCATTGAAATGTTAATTTATGGTCATCAGTATTTAGTTGATCTTTTATCTTTATTCCATGAACATTACTGAAAATAATTGTATATATTTTCACAATTTGATGTATTGGAATATTCAATATGTTTGTAGCAATAAATTATTGTCTGGGACATTATTTGCTTGTTTAATCATTTCACAGCAATTTTATTTTGTTAATGAATTTCTGAATGCAGGAGTTTACAATAAGTAATTTAACCATGTGAAACTGACAACCCAGAATTGGGTTATACATTATTTAACCCACTTTTTTGGTAGCTTTAACCCAACAAAATAGTAATTTTGACCCATTTTTGGGTAGAAAATATAACCCAACGTGCTGGGTCAAACCTTAACCCAACCCTGCTGGGTTAAAACAACCCAGCGCTGGGTCGGTCCATATTTGACCCAGCGTTGGGTTACCAGTTGGGTTGTTTTTAACCCAGCAGTTTTAAGTGTGATAGGGTGTTGACCCTCTAATTGATTGCAGTATTAAATTCCCTGAAGAGACACCCTGGTCTACATGTGGTTTTCCTGAGTGGGATTCTGCAGGCCCTTGTATCTGCACCTCTAGTGGTCCTGTTTGTGGCAGTTTTGAAGTTAATAAGGTCAATCAGTGGAGAGTGAGTTAAACCATGAAGAATCCTATAAACTAGGCAGACAGTTTTGTATGTGATAAAGGTTTCCCAATTCGACTGTTGGACTTTATGGCAATGATGAAAACTGAATGATTGTTTGTCTCAAGTTTTGAGTGCTTGTTTATATAATGATTCCAATGGTGTAAGTGCTTGTGAGTATGTTTAGACCAACAGTAAAAAGGGGATATGAGAGAGAATCATTGAGGGGAAGTATATTATAGCTGCATTGGTTGATAGGGAGTTTCTGATAAATCAAAAATGTGCCAACATGAACTGAACTTTTCTACAGACTTTTTGGATGTGGTTTTTGAAGCCAAGGTATGAGTCGATATGAAATCCTGAGTATCTGCACTCTGGCACAGTGTTGTGTAATGTTTGATGTGATGTTTGTCCTGAGATAAGAATGGCTTGCTTAACATCCAGACTGTGGCCTTTAGAGAAAAGGCAGTTTTTGATAAAGCCAGGATGTTACCTTTAACATTTCATTAGTTAGTTAAAGTTCAACCTTTTATGCAGTTCTACCATGTATAAAAACAACTGTATCGTCGGCATACATTCAAATATCACACTGTACACATATAGATGGCAGCAAAGTGGCATTTCACCCACCTGAACTCCCAAACCACTTTAGAAATACAATTTCTAATTACTTGTCTTATCATGTCATTTTACAGGTGTGCCTGTAGAAATGGTTCATCATTTTAGTAAGGGTAAGCAAGGTATCATTGGCATTTCTTTACACGCTTCTTTAAAGAAAAACATTTCTGCATTGCTGCTAAACTTTAATCTTACCCGTATTGTAATAAACTTTTTCAAATTAAAAGCACTCAGATAAGCTGTGGTCAGATTAGTACTGGTCTATGGTTAAAGGAAGAATTTGCGACATTTAGTTTACACTAAAATATATCAGAAATCAAGTATATAGACAGTACAAGTATAGACAGCTGGCTCCTCCCCTTGAGTATAAAAGCTGTTTTAGTCAGGACTAGACTAGAGAAAAGAAAAATCACATACTCACTAATTACAGTATTTTAATGTCACATAAGCAACAGATCATGGTCATTCAGTGTCAACTTACATAGAATGTGAAGCTATGAGCTAACTAAAGTGTGCTGACATTAGCCCGCTAACACAACAATGCGGGCCAAAGGCAAGTGCAGCTAGAACCGAGGACAATTTGACCGCCAATGCACTTAATGGCGCGTAATTATGATGCAGTCAATTTGATAACCCCTTTGTGCGAAGGCGAGGGGAGCTGATTGGAGGTGTTTGGCTGGAGGAGAGTGGAGAGCTTTGCCAAAAGCCTCAGGTGCGACCAAACAGAAGTTTGTTTGGGTTCTATACTGGTGATCAAGGGCGACATCTACTGGATGAAAAAGTTGCACGTTCTTCCTTTAAGTATTTCTAACATTGTCTGAATTTCCCCCATTCTTGGTGATACTTGAATAAGCTCGTGGAAGCTACAATTTGTTAAAATAGATCAGTATATGGACACTTAAGGATTCAATTATACTGTATGCAGTGGTCTTTAGAAATTATAGAGAATGAACATGGGCTAAAAATATATCACAGATCATAAGGTCACTGAAAAGTTCTACAGCCAGTTTTTTTTCTTAGTTTCCAGCCCAGTGGAGAGGTAATGCCTCAGAGTCAGACCATCTCTATTACCATGCTCAGGCTTTCACATATTGTGCTATTTATAGACATCTTACTCTGCGGCTGCTCATGGGCAGGATTACAGAGTCACCCAATTCACAGGAATTACAGGTAACATTTCAACTGTCAGTGACTGCATTGCAGTGGTTAAAACTGTGATGTGTGGATTCATTTAGCTATGTAAGAGCTGAGAGACATATCAAAAGCATTCAGGGGAAATCTCTGTGGGAGCCCCACGATATGATATGATCAGATTAAATGAAACTTTATTGATCCCAGAGAGAACATTTTAAGTGATGCTGCAGTAAAAGTAATATTTCCCTTTTTTGCCATCCTTGCTGAACAATATGACACAAAATAACAAATGTGCATGAAGTCATGTGAGAGAGTCAGTCGATTGGGTTATTCACAATTACAAGCAGCGCTTGAATTGTTTTCTAATACAGTTTAAAGACCTTTAAATGTTTGTTATATTAAACATGTTTTGGAGCGCCGTAGGTGATGTCATGTGCCTCATGTACAGAGGCTGTAGTCTTAACAGTGGGTGGCCCTGGTTTAAGTCCGACCCGTGGCTCCTGCCCCGCATGTCATTCCCCACTCTGTCTGTGTTCTTGATCTCCGGCTCTAACCACTGCCCCATCTCCACAATAAAGTCCCCAAAAACCCAATAATAAAAATAATATGAATATAAACAAAATAAAAACATATTTTGGCATGCACTGTATCCTGAAGCCCTAATGAAATAAAACACTATAAACCTGGGTATGCATTCTTAAGTAATGTGTTGATAACATTAAATAAAGTTGGGAAAATTATAAAACATCCAATTATCAGTGATGACCCTCAATACCTTCAATAACTGTAAGCATTGATACTTCATCACTGGAAGTAACTTAAGTTTCAGGCATGTAGGAATATTTATGGTTTGTGCCTTATTCACAAAAACATTTGCAATGAAATCACTAAGTGAAGTATGGTATAGAGGACAGACAATTAAAGTGATATAAAAAGAAAGCATTATTTAGTATTTAACATTCAACATAAATATTACTTTTCTCATTCAGACCATCCTGACTGGTTACATTCCTTACCTTGTCAGGTAAGTATGTGGTTACAGCTGCTGCTCTGAGTTATTTTTTTACTTTTGTTGTTAAAGCCTTGCCCACATTGTTTGAGCAGACTATGAATACAAGCTGTAGCTACCTTCATGAAAAGTAAAAATAAATTATATAATAAAAGAGACAAGTAACTTTTTTCAGGCGTTGACCTCCACAAATGCTCATGCCAACTTTGTGTACTGCTCCAAAGTTTTTAGAGTAAGCAATAAAATAAATTTGGACAAGTTTAAAAGAAAAATAAAGGAAAGCTTATCATGTCTTTTAATCTGCTCTTATATAGTATAAAAATGAGTAAGGCCTTTTACCTGCTTTTTGTAAAATGTCTTGAGATAACATTTGTTGTGACGCTTTACAAATAAAAAATGATTGATTGAGATTGACTGGTTCTTCTGCTTCATTTTTCCGTGCGCGCTGTGAACGCATCAGACTTACGCATTCTACGTAGGAAAGGAGCAGGAGGAAATAAAGACACTGTAGATATGCTGTCAAAATAACGTCGTTTAATGTATTCTGGCTTGATACTGACGAATAACCTAAGCGTAATCCTGTTGGGAAGGAAACACGGTGATATTTTCAAGTCATATTTTATTTCCAGCACCTTTTCTGTGACCAACGTTATTCCACATAGGCTACAGTAGCAGGTGAGTCACATCGACTTTGGCTAGCTTTTGTCCTTTGAAACAGGCTGATACAGCACTTGTGAGGACCTTTTTGTCTTCAGCGCTGAAATTAGCTGAGTAAAATTGTAAACAGTATCCACGGAAAGTGCAAGGAGGCTGTATGAATCCACGGAAACAGCACCTTATGCAGTTGCGTCTTTGCAAATGTTTACATGTCACTGCGCATGCGCGGAAGCAGCGTTCCAAAGTCTCTTACATTGCATCCGTTTCTCTCACATGAGTAGACATTTGTTTTTACTTGGGTCTTTCTATAACAACAGAATAGAGTTGTAGAGTAGAAATGCAACCGTAAGCGGGAGCAGATACCGTGTTTTTACAGGAATGAGACGTCATTTTCTATGACGCGTTATGCGAAGTGACGTACGTTGCTTGAAGGCAGCAGCAGCTGATCACAGCTGGATCAGCTGTCAGTCGGCTTTGTCAGCTGTGGAGACTTTTGATGCAGTTTGTGAATGCACATTTGTACGCTCCAATAAAAGTAAAAGACGAATACACTTACCAGTGGCAAAGCCTGCCGAAGAGTTTTCTTTCTGTAGCCTATACTCTACTAGACCTAGGTCTACCTGTTTATCAAACATCTGCACACATACAGTACATATTCTGTATTTATTGTGTCCTCCTTAGAGCCCAGGAAACGTTTCCACTGGCAGAATGCATTTACATTTTTTTTTTATATTTGCTTCTCTATTTATTGATCTTGTGGTTCTTCCTTTTGTTTAAATCAGGATTATGGTGGATTCTCTTTTTTATTTTGTATTTATCAGGTTAAAACTCAGGAACGACTCAGGAATGGTCAGAAAGTAAAATAACAGATTTTGAGAAGATGAATCTTTGTTTTTATGACAAATAAATTCTGATGTATATTTTTTTAACAAGATGGTTGATCAGAGTCAAATATTAAACTTTGTTGATACGCTTTAATTAGTCATCTGTTTTTCACTGTGGTAGGGCAGTGATGTCACAAAGAACATGTTGGGCAAACAAAGTCATACAACATGGAATTTAGAGTTAAGACAAATCACACTGTTCACAGGGCTGATCAGCAGCTGTCTCCTTTCATAACTGATTTCTAAAAAAGTTTCTGTGTCTTCTGGTTGAAGACTTCAGACAAGGCTGCAACATTCACTACAGCACTCCACATAATGTTTGAGATTTTACCAGAGAAACTGCTGCTCTTTGCTATGCTCCAAAATCACTTTCCTTCCACTCTGTACGCCTGTGTAAAGTTGCACAGAGCAGATGAGCGAGCAGGAAGTCAGGTGCAGAAATAGCCTTTTGCAGACTGCAAATATGAACTGGCAAATGGATTAAGCATGTGCTCTGGACAATGTTCATTGTCTATCCTAAAGTACATACAACATCTGGGCTGCAGGAGTTTGATATCATCCCCACATCTACCATTTAGAATATGACCCACTCTCTCACTGAACCTGGCTGCCCTGTATAACAACAATAAGTCAACTTTCAACAATCCAGCAGACACACAAGTTAACGTGAATTAATTAAATCAACCATAATTGAGATAATAAAGAAAATATTTACTCTGTGTGGGGTTTGAAGCCGCGTTGAGAGTGGAGAAAATACGTCCCATCTGCAGTGGGCTCATTGGTCAAGTCGGTTGTCAGTGAACTGGAAAGTGGGGGGGTTCGATCTCCAGCTCCTGCAGCCATATGTCGGATGTGACACGACACTTAACCCTAGGATGCTGCCGCTGCTTTGTCAGCGGTGTATGAATGTGTATGAATGGGATTAGTTACTTCTGATGGTCACTTTACATAGCAGCCTCTACCATCAGTGTGTGAATGTGTAGGTGTGACCTGCGGTGTTAAAGTGCTTTGAGTAGTCAGAAGACTAGAAAAAAGCTCTACAAACTCAAGTCCATTTACCATTACCAGTGTAATTCAGTGGAATATCTGTGTAAGCCTCCATCTTAGCTTCTGTAAAGACCGATTAAATTGGATTTTGATGCACTAGGTTAAAATAATTAAAACATATCTTATTCTGAGTCAGGTGTTTGATCATTTTGGAGTAACTGTAAACATTTACAGCAGTTTCAAGTGAATTCAGTGATTTTGTAGTTAATATTCTTCACTTTTCCCCCAGATGAAAAAAGCAATGCCTGAAAAACATGTCTCGCAAAGAAGATAATGAAGAGAAAAAAAGGTAAGCAGAGCCAACAAACAGAAGACAGTTTCAACAATTCCATAGAGTATAAGCCACTGAAAAATCATTTCATGTAAATGTAATGCAGCAGCATTCGATTGAACACCTCTTTGACCGTCTTCCTTCAGCCCTCACCGCACTGAATTGTACACCAGCATCCCTCGAACATGTCTGCCCATTGTGTACCACCCAGACTACAACATCACCTTCATGGGCCTTGAAAAGCTCCATCCATTTGATGCAGGGAAGTGGGGGAAAGTCATTCACTTCTTGAAAGGTAAGAGAATGAGAAACAGAGTGGTAGGTAGGGAGGACATTTCCCCGAGCTGATGTATATGGAATCACTCAGGGTGCATCAAAGAGGCAAAGAGAGATGAGAGAGGTAGAGAGGTGAGAAATAGAAGCTGAAGAGGGGAAATTCAGAGCAATAGAGCACAGATAATTAGAGAAAACTCCCTGTGGGAGTCTTTTCAGGTACAGGAGATGAGGCCAAGCACAGGTTCCAAGGCCAAGGGAAAACAGTGACTTGCTAACTGGCACGACTTCACACAAAGTTGTTGTCAAATTGCATCGTTGATTGTCTTTGCATTAAAAGTTCCCTGCACCGCTTAATGAATTCACAAACTTTGAGAAGTTCAGAGTGCAAAGTAAGAACTGAGCTCCTGCTGACAGGGAAAAACCTTTGATTCATTTTTATTTACACTAGCAAAAAATGTAGTGACAGTGGATGGTATAGCAAATGTAGCCAGCATATTCAGAAAATCTTCCAGAGGAAGTTGTGTTATAGATTTGACTTTGTCCTATGTTCAAGTCAGAGACAGTTTTTCTGAATCCGCAGTCAGAAAACAACTATCTGTGGTCCAAGAAAAAAACATGTAAGAAACTACTTAAAGTAACAATGAACTTTTTGTGATTCATTTAAACTCATTTACAAATCATGTTAAAACAATGTTGTTATGCTGAACACTACCTTAAATGCAACCTGGAAAATGCAGTCTCATTTAGGGCTGGGAATCTTTGGGTGTCCCACGATTCGATTCAGAATCTATTTTTGATTCAAAACGTTTCTGGATTCATGATTCAAAGTATTTTTTTGGGTTAGCCAGGATCTTCTTCAGTCATCTGTGAGACTGGCTGAATTTCTTGCTGCTCCATTTGGCATTCTTTTGAGTTAAAGAGCTAGCATTAGCACTTAGCAGGGAGTGACTGATAAGCCAAAAAAAAAAGAAGATTTTTGGAAGTTATGAATCTATTTAAAATCTCAGAAGATAAGAATTACGTGTTTTATGTAAATCAAATTTTGTATTTCCACCTCTACTATATATATATATAAATCGAGTATCAATACTCAATATCGACATATGAGGTTTGGTCCATAGCTCAGTTCCAGAGGTTGTGATTGATAACTGTGATATTTATTACCTTTCAGTGCACCTGTAAACATCACATTGACCAGTAAACTCTAAAAAAAAAATCTGATTTATTTGTTGCTGTATTGTAGATTTTGTTTACCAAGCTATCTAAACTAAGACTTAAAAATTAAACAACAAAAGAGAGTTCTGTCATTACACAAATGTGTAACTAGAGGACTGAATATGACGATGATGAAACAAATGTCAGGTTTGATGTAGAGTCTGTTGGTGTTTGAGGAGGACTTATTCCTGATTCCTATGTGGAGACTAGTTGAATACTTATTTAAGATTTCATCATTCACAGTCTGAAAAAAGTGCCCTTAAATTTGGCTACTTATAATTTTTTGTGTTCTGTCATTGAATTGTTAAAAAATGAACTCGTCAGTGCCCTCTGCTGGTTAAACAATGTAACGGAGACCTGTAGCTGTCATTTCTGTACTACAATGTCTTGTCACTCACATTACAGATATTATTACAAATAAATACAATTCAAATGTATTGGTCAACCCCAACTTAAATTGTCTCTTATTTGGACATGCATGCCAGTTAGTTTTCTCGCTGATGACGTCTAGGTTCGGCGGCAGAATTCCGATGAACACGCACCCTCTACGTGCCAAACAGAGAACATGGATTTTCTGCTTAACTTAAACTCCATGAGACACAGTAGCTGAACCTGTTGCAAGAAAAATCCTTCGTGGAAGTTTGAATATAACTCTTCTTTTAACTTCCAAATTGTTTGTGTATCAAAGTTTATTTCATAGTAATTTTATAGGAATACATATACAGTAACCTCAGCATCATTCTTTATAGGAATGATTGTGACATCACACACACTGCCTCTCTTTCAGAGGAGGAGTTCATCACTGAGGGGAACCTGGTGGAAGCCCGTGAAGCTACAGAGGAGGACCTGCTGGTGGTTCACACCAAAGGCTACCTCAACAGATTAAAGGTCTCTGTTTTCCCTTCACACTGCCAACCTTTACTTCATCGCTTGTTCAGACAGCATGGCATTCATGACAGGTTTTTTTTTCTTCTTCACCATCTCTGCATCACTCTGCAGTACTCAGACGGAGAGAAATCCATCAGGATTTTTTAAGTGATTTATTATTATGATGAAGTGATAATTGGAATTCCATTCAAACGGGTTAATGTTTATTTAATTTGGCATTTGCCTGCTATGACATCATTTATTTATTCATCTTTTAATGTACTGTTCGTGTATAGGGACATAAGAAACAGTAAACTAATGCAACACTACAGCATGTATAGTAGGGCTGTGCTCAAAAAGTCGATATGGCAATATAGCGTCATGTGCTCCTTGCAAATACATGTATCGATGCAGATGTTACAGAATCCATATGGCTGCAAAGCTGTGATGACAGTTTTGAATTGAGGAGACAATTGACCCACGGTACAGTTCACAATAACACCCTAGCCAAAGCTCTGGGATTAACATATGTCGATGTATCTTTAGGATCTCCGTGGATCTGAAATGAAGGTTTTTTGTAGGATCCTTGAAATTCCTCTGTTTTTATTCTCAACAATAACAAACAGCTGTTGTAGTGAATCCTGTGTAGGACATGGTCATCATCCAAAATCTATTCATATCACGATACGTATCTTATTGTGGGAAATACCCAGCCCTAATGTATAGCCTAAGCTAATTTGTAATGCCTGTCCCTAAATGGGCCTTTAAAATAGACAAAAATCAACAAGTTTAACAATCAGACGACAGAACAGTACAGGATACCAAATATCATATTATGATAAAGTCAAACATGAAGCACAAGGATCATGCATGACTACAAACTGAGTCCTCTTAAAAACAGTTTCAGTTTGAGTTTAAAGTGACCCCCCCTGCAGGTCAGGCGTTCCACATTTTGATCCCCTGAACAACAAAGGCTGCTTGTCCAAGTGAAGAATTACGAAAGGGCATAGATGCTCCGTGTGTTACAGAACCTGATACTGTAAGTGGAACCACAAGGTCACAGAGCACCGGAGGAGCCTGATGATAAACAACAGTACAGAGTTCTCATTGAAATGCGGTGGCTTAATCATCGGGGGAATTAGACCCTCATTCAAATCAATCATGCCGAGCATATTCAGAAGACAGCGACTCTTTAATTTCAGTCAGTAAGACCTTATTTACCTTTTAAATTGAGTTTATTAGAATACAATGTTTTGCGTTTTTTATTTTTACCCTTCAAAGTTGAACTCGTGGGTACCACCCTTTTGAAGGTCTATGTCTCGTCTCGGAATCAAAGGTATTTTGACTCGGTCTTGCCTCTTTCTAAAAGAACAAATAATTTAAAGTCATATGTAGTTAGATTTTTCCCCCCAGTTACGGCTGCAACCTCCCCTGTGTTACCGTCTAGTTGAGTGACACGCCACCTGCACACAAGAGGAGGATTTCTCATTGATACTTATGGTCTTGGTCTACTCTCGGTCTCGCCCTGCCTTGGTCTTGGTCTTGACTCGGTCTCGATCCCTAAATGTCTTGGTATTTTCTCGGTCTCGGAGCACTCTGGTCTGCGGTATGTCTTGGTCTGGTTTAGTCTGGTCTTGGCTAAGACACTAGTACCAGACACCAGCTCCCTCTGACATCAGCATATTTCAAACCCTCAGTGATTTGAAAAAAGTGAGACGTTGTTGAAATTTCTCATAAAGGAGTGTTGCAGAAAGTGATGAACTGATAACAGTCCTTAATATCATGTTCTCAGACGCTGCAGCCTATTTATTCTCTCTTTGCTCTACTGCATACAGAGCTATTTGTCAGAGGGCCCTGGAGAAGTATCTCAGTACTCTGTTGTGTATTTGCATTATTCTGTGCTGTTAAATTGCATGTGAGACCAGAGGCTCAAGCCGGCACACTGACAGCGTAGTTATCTCTTTCTTTAGTCACCGCTTTAACATCTTAATATCCAAACTCTGCTGGGTGCAAATTAAAACAGGTTTCTAGCTGTTCGGGTTTCCCTCTGTGGTTTTTGTTTGCCCTATAAGCTCACAGAGAAGGCCTCTACACGCTGCGTCTAATCGTTTTCTTTTTCACTTTAGTGGTCTTTGGTGGTGGCAACCATCACAGAAATCCCACCCCTAATGTTGCTGCCTAATTTCCTGGTGCAGCGGAGAGTGTTGAGGCCGTTGCGGACACAGACTGGAGGAACAATAATGGTAGGAAATCTCCGAGCTTCATTTCCTTTTTTATGTGTTTGCCTGTAGCTGATAATATTAACATATTTCACCCATCTTCTTGCTATCTAGCATCATTTGTCAAAGGGGAGAAATCCAGATAATGATCTGCAGTGTAGCACTATCAAATAATGGAGTGATCCACTACTGTCTCCGTAACCTTTATCAGATAATACCAGCTCTTCAGGTGCATCACTGATCACGTATGCACAACCTCAGCAGCATAAAAAAAACATGAATGATTTCTCATTTATACGGAACTTGAAGGGATTTTCTAGAAAAACAGATTTACTGTCTTAAATATCTCAATATCACACTCTCGACCTTTCCTGTTGCAATTCCATTACCAATGATAAGCCTGAAATATGACTTCACTGCTTCTGAAACAGAAATCTCTTCATTGTGTTACATGTTACAAAAAAAGTCAAATGTGTCAACAAAGGTGAGCTGACTGTATGAGATGATGTCGAGTAGCTTCGTAGATATTCAACCGATAATTTGTGTGGACCTCTATGGAATACATCTGGTTGGCTGTTGCCATGGCCACCCATAAGGGGGGATAAAGAGCCCAGTCACATTGGGAGGGCCCATGAAGGTTAGCTAAAAAAACATGGTCCATCCTTATTTTAAGCAACAATGACCACATTTTAGTTTTACACCTAAATCCTCACCATTACCTTTGAAAGCAACACAAACACACATTGTATTTTTTTGTTGCTTCTACCCGGTGTCAAACCTGTCTTCTTAAAATGATATGAGACTTTTTTTTTTGGAAAGGTACTGATGTAAGCGAGCCCAGTGAACTGAACTTTTATGCACGTTATGGTGGAATAACTGCCATTTCAGGACCTGTTAGGATGCCAGAAAAGAAAGATAAAGAAAAGGAGGGAGCTGGCTCAGGCATCTGACCCTAACAAGAACTTGTTAACAAACTTATTTCAGTCCACTCCAAAGGCTGATGGGAGCCAGGCAGAGGGAACTAATGTGAGACCAGAAGGCTAGTGGTGTACTGAGCGAATATGCATATGTTGACTTTAATGATATTCTGGGAGGACCCAATCACTGGGCTTTACAGAGGCCCAGCCATTTCTGCGGGCAGACCTGGCTGTTCCCCACTATATAGTACACTTCTCTATTCTTCTGGTCTTATATTCTATGTATTTGACTTTGTTCTTTTGTCTTTTATTTGTTTAATTGTACTCTCTGCATCATTGTCAATGAGGGCTTGCCCTCAATGGTTTCTTGAGAATAAATAAAGGTTAAATGAAAATGAAATCTCTGATGAAGAACTCTCTGAAACAGGTACTATACATCATGTTGCCCATATGTACAGATGATATTAAGGTATACATATGAAACAGGAGAGGTCACCTTGTGAAGTTAACCCTTAAGTAGAAAAATCTGCAAGCTTTTTTCTGGATGATGAGGCGTTACTTAACATCAAGGAATAATTGCCAAACCAATTTTAAAGAATTGTAATGCAAACATTAAGGAATAAAGGAAGGAAGGGATGAAATCATATTTCTTTTAGATTTTCACTGTAAAGGGAACAAGGGTAAGTCGACACCTGTGATTGGGGCTCCTGTGATTTCAACATAGCATGTTTCCTTAATGTCTGATCATATAGTACGGTCATTTTATGATTTAATTCAGTAGATATCTTACATATTGGACCTTTAATAGTTGATTTGGGAAATATGTCTTCAACAACATACCTGACAATCAGTCTTTAAGTCAAAGCTTACAGATTGTGGAGCTGCTGGTGATTGAAAATCAAACCGTGGCTGTTTGGATGGAGTGGCTCCTCTTTGGTCTGCTGAGCTAACATGAGCTGCCCCCTCTTCACCAGTGTTTGCAGCTCTGGGCTCTCTGGCAACTATTTTAGTCCAAACATGTTTGTTAATACATTTTTACATTTAACCTTGTGTAGTAACCAGTCCTCTTACATTTCTGTAATTGTAACAGCGTTATAGAATTTGAAAAGTAATACACTACTAGTTTCTGTAAATAGTAGTGGAGCTACAATAATATGTTAGTAACGTGGTACATAGACTTGTCATTCAAACTTGTACTTTACAGTGCAGATAAGAACGAAATTTCGTAATCCAACACTGACGATAAGTCATGCCAAATATAGTTTGACAAAGGATCAGACACAGGATGGGGCAGGTATAAGAATATTGAATAGACGTACTCTTGTAGAGTGTAATTCCCAGGCACAAAGAGCTGCCAGAACTAACATAGGGCCATTGTGATACAGGATGGAGTTAGAGAGCTAAACCCTTCGGATACAATTCTCCTAACTGAAATTGTGTCAGCAGAAGAATGAGAGTCCATGTACAATGGCTGAGTCAAGAGAAAATACTAAAGAAAGAACATTAGAGGGCCAAGTACTGAGCCCTGAAGTGAAGGGTAATAGGACTCCACTTATAGCACCTTTCAAGTCTGTCACACTCTCAACGCTCTCAACACTATATGCCATTTATGCTATTCAAACATACCTTCATTCACCAATGGCTCATCATGTGCTGTTGTGGTACTCGTACACACACTTCAACACGTTGGAACAGATAAGGAGAACAAGTGAACATAACTGAATGTATTCTAGTTCTCTATAGGAGAACATGTGTTGTGCCTCATTTATAAAAGTTTTCTAGTACTTAAAAGACTTAAAAGGATGAAATCCTTTACAGCTATGTGCAGCTTTTACCCTATACTAAACAACGGTGCAAGGACATTTCTTATATATCACAACGTGTGTGTTGTGAGTCTTTCCTAATACGACTTCCCAACGGAAACAACAAACAAGGATTGAACCACCAGTCTTTGAATTAAAAGACAACTCTACCTTTTCTATCCAAAGTAAAACAGTAAAGAGGATAGGGGGAACTCACAGTGTGACCCACTAGCTCTACAGTACTTCGCTGTAAGATGTACAGATCAGATCAGAGGTAACAGTTGACCTAAGTGATTCACATCCAGCTGATTATTCTGTGATACAGTAATCCATTTCTTGAACCTTTGTTTAAAGGAAAAATGTGCGACTCTTTGTGCATAAATATAGCATAATCATTTAATGTACGTACATGTCTCTCTGAGTCATGACTGTCTACAATGAGTCAGAAGTGTGAGTCCTACCAGCTGTGTTGTTGTCAAAGCCTTGTTTACATCATGTTTATGGACGGATTGGCCGGCTCCTCAAGGACTAGAAGACAGAAGAATAACATAATCTAGGCTTATTTTAATGTCTCGTACGCGTCTTTAGATCACGGTCATTCTGTGTCAATTTACATAGAATGTGAACCTATGAGCTAACTAAAGTGTGCTAGTATTAGTCCGCTAACACAACATCGAGGCCACAGGCGATTGCAGCTCGAGCCAAGGACAATTTGGTCCACCACTTGCACTTGACTGGAGGGGGGGTTGGAGGTGTGTTGCTTGAGGAGAGCTGAGGATTCAGTATGGTGGAGGTGCAGCCAAACAGCAGTTTGTTTTGGTTTCTTGCTGATGCTCAAGGGTTACATCTACTGGATCCAAAGGTTGCACATTCGTCCTTCAAGACTGACACTGTAGCTGTCAGGTTTGTCACGATACTAGACAACAATTTCCGATACCTGTTTTGATACCATGACAGCAACAAAAAGTCTTTTTGTTAAACGTACAGTATGTAAAATCCGCCGCTAGGGGGCTCTCAATCAAAACAATAACAAAAGATGACGTCGAGGCTTGCAGTGTATTATGGGAGTAAAAACGAACAAATCAATACAAACGGGCGAAACCGACCTGAGAAAGACAATATGTGTACTGACGATGTATCCAAGTATATCACAGCAGCACATACAGCGACAGAACGACAGCTTTCAGTAGCAGCTAGCGCTAGCTTATGCAGCGGTCTTTGACGTAACATCCGGTGTTTCCTTGACAACGATCAACATTTCCTGTCTATCGTGGCGGCTCATCATTGCGGCCGCCTACAATACATGGTCCGTTACAACTATGAAATTACGGATTTCTCTGGTTTTGATAACTTTTGGAAATATTTGAGGTGATGTAAGTACTCAACTAAAAAAAATATATAACATGGGTTTAGTCAATTCTTAATTTAAGTTAGATATTTGAATGTAAACATTAGCATGCAATTCTACATATGTACCTTTAAGCTTTGGTACTTTTCAGTACAAATGATCATTAAAATAATGAAGACTGGGTCATTTTTAACATTGTCAAAGAATTGAACATGTTGACAACCTCAGTAGCTGTATTGGATTTTTTGCACATTTTTCTTTGGAATACGTTCAAATTCTTTAATTAAGAGGCACAGCACACTTCTCTTATCTCCTTTAGAAAACAATAATGTTTATTCACCTCTCTTCCATGTAATGTCTGGATTTAATGTTTGTTGAGGAAAAGTTTGTGAGCTTCCTCCTACAAAATCTCTTGTTTCAATTTGTATTCATGTAAAGCAGTTTACTTCATTTTCAGATGAACGTGAGGAGAAACTAAAAGCCTCTTTTGGTTATATTGTTGTAGAAAACAGAAAAAGAGGAATAAGCAATCAACAGAAAGCTCATGTGGTGGAAAAAAGAGAAATGTCACAGTGTGTTGTTTGTGCTCCATCTATTTGATCCAAATACAAACGATGTTAGAGCTAGCATCATACAAAACAGTCTTTTTACTCTGAGTCTGATGGTTTGATGGAGTCGAGGAGATCCAATTAGAGGGCTGTAGTAAAATGTCCCTGGCACTCTCACTGCTTACTCTAAGTGCTTGTTTTCCAGACACAGAGAAGAGTGTTAGAGCCCTGGCCCGAGTGTGTGCACACATGCTAATGTGTTATTACTCATCCGTCAGAGAGCCATATTGGCATTTACACACAATCTTCCGATCTCATATCTCCTCACCTCAGGAGTCCTACATGCTTAGCTTCAGGAGTAGAACACAGTGAAGCCCCCGTTTTGACCCTTGAAAGAAAATCTTGACCTGCCTTGAACGAGGCGCCTACCACTGTGCTTGTTATATTCTACTCAGTGGAAAGAAGTTTGTTGCATGAGGAATTATTTGAGTACATTTTGGCCGTCAGTCCTTTTGGAGCTGTGAAGCACTTAAAATGTTTTAAAACTTTATCCCTAGATAACTACTAGATAAGCCCTCAGTGGTTTATAGAGGATGAGCCAGTGGAGCGTCCAGCCTCAAATAACATCCTCCTCATGCGTGGCCATGCACTTCAAGATGAAGTTGATCATCATGCGAGACAAACCCTGCATGTCTCTCTTTTCTCAGTAATAATGCTCTCAGGAGTAGGTTTAGCATATATATGTGAGCTGTATTATTCCTTGATGTAAAGTCAGAATGTCTACTGCCACACACAGTCATTTCATAGATGAGTTTTCTGCTACAGCCACTACATTTAAACAATTTAGTTCATTGTTGGCATTGGAAAGAGCAAAATGTCTTCCTTCTCTGATGGGTGAAAGAAATCTGTATTCTGTGTCCAATTACATAATATCTTAATGAACAGCAATTTATCTATCAACCCTGTACTGCTGTGCAAGTGTTACTAGTTGACAGATATGTTCCCTGGTTTTTAGTGAAAATTGTGTGTGGAGGAGGGGGGGATACAATATTAACACAACAAAATAATAATCGCCAGCCTTTTGTAGATTTCTGCAGCTTAACTATAATGTAAGTGGTGATTACAAAGGTGAATTTTTTTTCTTTTTTGTGGCTTTTTATAGCGATAGGGCAGATTCGAACTCAGGCCCCCCACCTGGTGGAATACAGCCTCCGTACATAGAGCACACACATTAACCACTAGGCTACTGGCGCCCCATTAATTGAATGTTTGGGGGTCAAAGTTTCCTTATAATATATCATTCATTATGCTGCTTTTCATGTGATTTTAACATTCATGAATACCTTAATTATATAACAATACCATATTGAGAGATAAAGCAGGTCAGAACTCAGAGCACCAGTAGGAAGGATAGGCTGCTTCTAAGTATAGTCAACCCTTTTCTTTGGGCAGAATGAGCTCAAACTTTAAAGTTTTGCTTTCTTGTTTGAAATACCAACACACTCTTGTCTGCAGATTGAATCAATGCACAGTGCTCTAGTCTAGCATGTCCTAAACAAATCGACAATGTCAAGGCGCTTTATAACCAATTAAATCTGGAAAGTATTCGACTCGACATTAGTCAAAGGAGATGATTGAGAGGGATCATGTTTGTAGGGAATATGCCACTATGAGGTGGCTGTGGCTCATTTGGTAGATTTGGAAGTCTCTCAAGCGGAAGATCGGGGGTTTGATCCCCAGCTCCTGCAGCCACATGTTCGATGTGTCCTTGGGCAAGGCACTAGTTTGTCAGCGGCGGGATTAGTTAATACTAACGGACACGTTACACAGCAGCCTCTGCCATCAGTGTGAATGTGTAACACCTGCGGTGTAAAAGCGCTTTGAGTAGTCAGAAGACTAGAAAAGTTCTATGCAAGCTCAAGTCCATTTACCATCCCTCATTCTGCCTTTAAGCATTTCATTGACTCTTAGTAATAAAAGGGTTGCATGGATTCATTTGTGTTCTCCTGTTACACTTTTGCACGACTTGTAGAGCGACACATTGGCTGTAATTTTGACAGCCATGACCTTTTAATTATAAACCTAGTTTGAGCTCAGCCGGGTTGTAAGTGTTTCTTTGCCCATAGATCAGGGAATACACTCAACTGTTGAAACAACCCAAGATCTCCGGGAGGAATCCTTTAATGTCTCAGTGTTAGAATGTATATTTAAAGGCTTTAAATTCACATGACATTGTTTAAGGTCAGATTGACTGAAGGGAAAATCTAAAAGTAGCGTAGGTTATTCCATTCAGCATATAGAGAGTTATATCATGATGTGAGCCCTGCACTGAAAAGCTGTAATTGAAGTCATTGCCTGGAGACAGGATTTCTAATTTCACAAAAGCTGCTGGATCATTATTTTTCTGCATTTTTGTGTTTATCTGAAAAAGGTCATTTACCTTTTTTAATTTGGGATTATGTTTCTTCCAGAAAAGGTCATATTCATACATTTCTATGTTGATGGTGAAAAATTAACTGTAATGTTTTGTCTTTCACAGGCAGGAAAACTGGCTATGGATAAAGGATGGGCCATAAATGTAGGTGAGTTCCTACCAGGTACAGATACCCCTACATCATAAGATAAAAACTCCTCTCCACTTTTCCAACTATTTATTGGAAAACATTTAAATCCAGTATGTGAGTAACCTGTTACTGTAAGTGTGTCATAGTCAGCTGTAGCTCAGAGGTAGAGCAGGTTTGTTCTCTGAAGATCGGCAGTTTGAGACCGACTCCTGCAGTCTTCATGACAAAGTGTTCTTACGAGGCACTGACACCAAATTGCTGCACGACCAAAAAGATCATCAGGGCCAGCCTTAACGCTTGTTCTCATCAAATCTCACCAAACATTAATTGACAACAGCTGGAAAATACAAGGGGTGGGAATCACCAGAGGCCCCGCGATACTTGAGTCACGATAAGATATTATTGCGATTTTAAACATTTTGCGATATGCTGAGAATTACGATACAATATATTGCTTGTTAACTTTTTTAACTGCTTATCATGTCCACAAAATTAAACTAAATCAAGCACCTTTTTTGACAATTAAGAAAACATTCTCATTCTATTCTTCTCACTTCAGTCTTTTTGTTTCTACACAATGGGAGTCAAGCCCACAAACCGACCAACCCTCTGAAACGACCTGCATTTTCACAAATCTGAACTGAAGACTTACGAGCATACCATCCAGGGTGTGAAATACAGGGGGTCTAGGGGGGTCTGAGACCCCTTCATTGACACTTGAAACCCCCTGAAAGCCTCAAAAGCAAAAGTTTGGGGGGTCTCTGGAAAAAAAAATCACCTGCAATTGACTTTATACTCTGCAGTGGACCAGAGAGAGAGAGAGAAAAAGAGAGCGATGTCCTCTGTTAGGTCTTTGAATGCAAAGCACCAACTACAAACGATGTAATTCCCCGTTTTGTGCAGCTGCTTGCTGGAGATGTGATTCGGCGCTCTCTTGGGTTTGCTGCATCTTGATAAGAAATCTCCCCACATGCGGGTCTGGGATCGGAACTTTTTAAAACAGGAGTGCTGTTGTCTTGCACGGAGCCACCGGAGACACTCGGTGCGTTCAGTGCGGCCGTCCAGACCGTTTGCAATTATTTCCGTGCAGCGTACTGTATCAGCGCTCAGTGCGTGTGCAGGCAAAAGGCACAATTGGTGCATAAAAACTGATCAGAATGCAGTAAAATGAATGTTAGGTGTCCAAAGAGATCCCCAGACCCCCCTAACCTGTTGGTGAACACTATTAAAGTGCGCCACCCCCCCCCACCCCCCCCAAAAAAAAAAAAAAAAAAAAAAATTCAGGCTGACTTACTTTAAGCCCTGAAGGGGCCCCCCCCCCGATTGCCACCGGGCATTTCGCACCCTGATATCATCTATTATTTATTATGTTGGGGTTTTGCATCAAGCTCTTCTTGATAAACCCAGTTGTGACAGCTCTTCGAGGGTAACGCCTGTACTCAGAGTCTGGGCTTACAATATTTTGCTAATGTCCTTCCCAATGAGATCCTTATCCTGAGAAAAATGATACATCTCCTTCTGACTATCTGCCATCAGTGATAAGACGGAGAGAACAACAGGTCTTTGGCTGACAAGCCGGGGTCATCCTTCACACCTCCAGTTAGTGCCAAGCAGGAAACAAAAAAAAAGCTGCATCAGACTTTTTACTTTGTGCCTTCTGCTTACTCAGCTCCTTCACACGGCCTGTTGTAGAATCTGTGGGACAGATTGTTCTGCATCAATAAACATGATTTTAATATAGATATAAAGGCTATTCAAATGCTTGTGACATCTGCATACTGTGTGTCTCCACACAGTGAGGACGTTGAGGCTTTAGAAAGGGTGTTTTTTGCAAGCCAGGCAATAAATGATAATCATATTTCACCGGTTTCCTTTCTTGCCTTTATTAATATTCTACTCTACACTATGGTTTAATGAACATGAGCAAAGCGGGGCAGAGGGGACAATAACTCTTAACCTTAATTAATGGTTATCATCCCTATTTAAAAAAAAGTCTCTTCACAGTCTTTCCCTCCATCCCTGTACATCGCTCTCCAAGCATTTAAGGAGCCACTGAATGGGCCAATTCTGGTGTCAGCACAGCCATTGTTGTACCACAGGGGAACAGCAGACATTTTTATAAACTGCAATAAACTCAATAACAGCCTATTTTAAGTTCCCTATTATGGCCATTTAGAATAATCGCGTAATAGGACCTGCTCTGCGTGTCTAATGGCCCTAACACTGAGCCAGTGGATTTTCTGTTTCCCAGGAGGAGGCTTCCACCACTGCTCTGGGGACAAGGGAGGGGGCTTCTGTGCCTACGCCGACATCACTCTGGCCATCAAGGTAAGTCTGATGTCAAGCACAATGTAGAAACAGTCACTCAAACAGTTAACTGTGGCTTTGTTGGAATTGGAAACAAAAATGAAATGGTCTGAAGAAGTTCAGAGTAACACTTTTTTGTAAAAACAAAGTCAAAAACTTCATGGAAATAGAAATCTTCAGGCCCTGACACACCAAGCAGACGGTAAAGAACAAGCAGCGACGAAGGCCGCCTGTGGTGTCGCCTTTTGTCTCTGCCAAAAAGTTGCACTTGAACACACCGTAAAGACTACAGCCGATGGCCAACCACCACGTACGTTCTGCACATGCGTGAGAGACAATAACTCTCCATGCCAGCAGGGACCATTTTCACACCGCTGTCGAGCACCACTCGTATTATAGGTAGCCTACTAATTGAGAATAATGTCTGATGAAAAGTTTTAAATGGCTCTGGCGTTGTCAGCCCTTGGTCTTTTAGTGGAAAAAGAAAATAAGTGGCGGAGGCGACAAATAATGAGAAACCACACTAATGGGTGAAAACATGGATACTACAGCGGCATGCTCAAGTGGCTTTACCGAACCTGTGTGGAGAGCTGGAGATAAATGAAACCTGAAGAGAAGCTACATTTGGACAAACAGTGAGCTTCACATACAGATTGGGTTCTGTTGGCTCTGCCGTTTACACAGACACTGTCCCCTCTGTATTGTCTCTGTTACTACCTCCCTGATGGTTCAGGGGTGGAACGACTTGGATCCATCCAAGACGACTCTGTTCCTTTTACATTGAAGGCAAGCCATATTCAGGCGTAACAGTCCCATCTTGAACAGGTTGTGTAAAAGAGATTATACAGAGTCAACAACACACAAATCCAAACAAAATACATAGACTGCCTGATTTCCTTCTGCTTATTAAATCGTGCAATGTATTGCTTGTATAAATTAGACAAAACTAAATATCTGTTTGTGAGGAAAAGTTCAAACCTAGACTAACATTTGATCCTTACATGTCCTTCTATACTTTCCCATTATTGACACTTCTTTTTCTTCCCAAGTTGTCTCTAAAGGAAATGCTCCTGCTTGATTTTACGCAGGAAAGGAAATACTAACAAGTAAATGTCGTCTGAGAAAATGCAAACATCAGCTCGTGTAGTTTGCTTGCCGTTGCCAGAGCATTTTACCTGTTGACAGTCATAAACAATAACTGCAAATTACCGACAATCTTCTAGATGTTCTGGTTTGCTTTTCTAGATCATATGGAGGCATAATCATATATTTGAGACCTTATATAACAATGTAAACAATCTTAAAAGTTAGAGTTTTAGGGTAAAGAAAGAGCGAAATGTCAACATGAAGCTGTAAGGATGACATATTCACACTGTTGTTTTGGGATTCCAGAGAGAAATCAAATGTTTTTGAACATTTATTTTCCAGTTTCTCTTTGAGAGAGTGGAAGGCGTCTCCAAGGCTACCATCATCGATCTGGATGCTCATCAGGTGAGCCCACACAATTACATCTCACGGTGTCAATGTGCATGAGAGCTGAGAGGCTGACACCAATCAATGAGGCTCCCTGTGGGTTCAATTGGTCCTCACTGTCATATTCTGTGGAATATATCTAAAAAACATCTCCACTGGCAAACAGCTGAGTGCATACCAGTTTTTCAATACAATGCACTCAGTGTTTCCCCGAACACAACCTCCAAAAGAAAGGCACAAAGTAATGAACTAATGGAAGGTTATTTATGTGCACTTTTTTATTTTAGCAGATCACGACCATCTCTTACGTGTTAATTTTCCTGTACAGCCTATTGAGGAACACTTTTCCAGATTTGTTAGGGTTGGTAGCCTACATCCAGCATGTACATAAGCCTGTGATGCACCGCTCTGCTGTTAGACTACAAGCTTTAAAACAGGCAGGTCACCAAACTGCATAACTGAGCTGCGTACCTCAAAGTTCTGTGATAATCGGAGTCTAAGTCTGGATCAGACTCTGTGTCTCTCAGTGTCAGATCACACAAACGTGCGCAGTGCATTGCAAAGATCTTGTAAGTGAAAAAGAAGTCTCGCTTGTTTAAAAAGAAAAAATCATAATAAATTAGATTTATGTAGCGCTTTTCTAAATACTCAAAGACACTTAACAACGAATAACAACAAAAACAAAACAAAACGACGGAAACAATACAATGAAGATATGATGTAAAAGAAGGAGGATGAGAGTTGAGATTATAAGTGGTTGTAGGCGATGTTGAAGAGGGGAGTTTTTAGGGATTTCTTGAAGGAAGTGAGTGAGGGGGAGTCTCTAATGATTTTCGGGAGTGAGTTCCAGAGGGTGGGAGCGGCAATGGAGAAGGCCCTGTCCCCCCAGGAACTATGGTTTGTCCTGCAGGGTGGTGGTGGGGGGGGGGGGGGTTAGGAGGTTTGCATCAGCAGACCTGAGAGATCATGAACTCAAACACTTCTGTAACTGTAACTCATTAATCATTTGGTACAAAATTGTGTTCAGATTGTGTTTAAAATACTCAACTGTGTCAGACATGAATCATGCAGAAATAAAACAGTGATTTTCTCTGAAAGCACCATCACCTTTTAATATTAATTACATAATATCCACCCCCTCCTGTGTACGGCATTTAAGCACAGACCACTGTATCCTCCTGTAAACTCACATACAGTATGTTATAGTATCATTTCTAGCTTTGTAAAGTAACACAGCAGAGGGGCAACAATATGAATGTTTAAAGAACATATATGTCTAAGTCACAATTTAAAATACTAACAAAACATTTTCTTTTTTTCCTTTATTCATGTTCCTTTGAACACGTGATGGGGAGCATAAAGGATTAATGCTGTTTATATTGTACTGTTAAATGTAGGTCACTGTTAAAAACAAACAAACACAAGTCTTTACATTCTACTTACTAGCTGTATTATTATGCACCAATATAACGAGGCGGACTCCTTATCTGAGGAGATGTACTTGGCAGTTCAAAACCCTGATTCTGATTTATCAGCTAAATGTTGGTGGACTGAGCTCACCCTGGCTTTAAAGAATAATGACTCAACATTTTTGGATGTGTGATTATCATATTTTATTCTTACTTTGGGTTTTAAGCATCATGACTTGTATCCCCCTCCAATTAGCCCTGAGAACTGTTTTAAAAGTGATGATGTTTCAAGGCTCCTGAGGTCCATGGCTTTAGTCCAGAAATAAAGCGTTTACTTTTGGAGCTATGGCTCAATGGTAATGATGCGCCTTTACCTGTTGACACAAACCGGGGATCAATACAGATGCTGAGTAAATAATTCATGAAGAAGAGCAAAAGAGCAGATCTGCACGAATGCATGGAGATGGGCCTCAAGAACCCAACTCAGCAGATAATTAGGCTGAGGGAAATATTGGTGATGTGCACTAGATCCTAATTACAGCCCTGAAACATGACAATTGAAGTGCTTTTGTCCTCACTTCAATTGAGATGATGGCTTAGACAGCTGTGTAGCTCAACAACAAAACACTAATGATCAATTTGAGGTTCAGTTTGTAACAAGCTTGACTGAGCCATGCTGTGGAGGCATTCTCCTAGCTGTCTACTGTGTGTGTCTGTAATGGCACCCAATGCACCCATGCATTGATAAAGACCACCCACTTCTGTTCAATGGGGGGCTGTGGCTCAGTTGGTAGAGTCGGTCGTCTCTCATCCGGAAAGTGAGGGGACGTGCAGCCACACGTCAGATTTGTCCTTGGCTAAGAAACTTAACCCCAAGTTGCTCGCCCTGCTTCGTCTTCGGTGAGTATGAATGCGTATTAATGGGATTAGCTAATACTAGGCCTGTAACGGTTTTTGTATTGGTCCCGAATCGGGTCACGGTTCGGTGCATGCAGTCACACGACTTATATATCTTAGGTCACGCCTACCCATTCACACACTGATGGCAGAGGTTGCTATGTAAAGTGTCCATCAGTATTAACTAATCCCTTTCAAACACATTTTTGTGTCCATCACAAAAAAATCCTTCTTGTTGACTGAACACATTACTTACCACCTACATGTAATATGGTGTCCGACAGTTTTTAGTCATTCTGCAGGTTTCTGTGAGATCACACTGTCTCTGAGCAAGCTGTCTGCTGTGTGAGAGATTCGTTAGCTGATACACCGAACTGCCAAATCCATAGATGTGTCTCTTTATCGAGCACAGTTACATCTCCATTTAGAAATGTGCTATTATCCTGAGGTCCACTGAGGCTCTTGTGCATGTAAGTGAGGGACGTTACTTCTGAGCGAGCACAGAGGGGAGGGGATGGGTGTAGACGGAGCACTGAAGGAATGCTACTTTTAAAATCATGCCAATGATTACCAACCCGATGATCTGTATGTTTAACATTTAGATAATAGCCATTAATGACCACTTACATTTTCCACAAACATTCTTCCTCTTTCTGTTTTCTGTTTTCCTCGTGCTACAGATCTCCTACCCTTTTCATTCTGTTTTAAGTAGAAATAGGATGGATATAAAACTTCAGTACAGATGTTTGAACTTGGTAAGGGAGCAGAGAAAAAAAGAGAGGCTGTTCGAAGGCAGAAGTCAGGCTTTTGGCTGACAATAACAAATGGTTTGAAACAGCCATCTTTTATTGTAAAGTATGTGGGGGAGAGGATGAGACTAATAAGACTGCCGGCAGCAGGAGGTTAGGCAGCATATGAGCTGATTTATAGTCTCAGGCTGTCTTTTAAAGGCACGATGGAGCACAGTATTCACTTACATGTTGATTTAGTCATTGTCTCAAGGAAGCTTGTATTAGCCGTCTTAGCGAGTTCTCTGGTTTATCCATAAAGTGCAGACTGAACACCCAACACAAAACTTAATGTTGTCTTTACTCTTTATATACACACTGGAGATGTACCACCGGTCTCAGCCTTTTACAATGGTGAAGCATTTTCAAGTAGTTCCAACCAACTGTTTTAAACTTTAAATCATTTGATGTTTCACCTAAAAAACGTCAATTTGCTCGTTGAGGTTTGTAGTTTATTTTAGTAACTTTACTGTACGACCTTATAATTTGATAATTATCATGACTGTACTGTGTACTGTGATATGACCTTATTGCAACTCTAAATTAGGCTCACACTATTAAAGCGAGGTAAAATGAGAATCTTGTTGCCCTCTAGCACAAACAGATCGTGTGTGTTGGGAATTGATATACTGTATGTCGATCAGTAATCCAGCTCCATGGTTTTCTGAGTTACAAAATGGGGCGGCTGTGGCTCAGTAGGTAGAGTAGGTCCTCTCCCAACCCGGGGCTTCAATCCCCAGCTCCTGCAGCAACATGTTCGATGTGTCCTTGGGCGAGACACTTAACCCCAAATTGCTCCCTTCATCTGCAGCGTTTGAAGGTGTGTAAATGGGATTAGTTACCTCTGATGGTCACTTTACAAAGCAGCCTCTGCCATCAGTGTATAAATGTGTAGGTGTGACCTGCGGTGTAAGCAATTGGAGTAGTCAGAAGACTAGAAAAGTGCTATACAAGCTCAAGTCTGTTTACCATTTATCAAAAGTAATGGGGCGCCTAGCCAACCCATTTTGTATCTTGATCAGAAAGCCATAGTTCACACTGCCCATGTACAGAGGCTGTAGTCCTCCAAGCGAGCGGCCTGGGTTTTAATCTTACCTGTGGCTCCTTTCCCGCATGTCTTCCCCTCTCTCTCTCTCTCTCCCTGATTTCTGACTCTATCCACTGTCCTGTCTTTAAATAAGGGCATAAAAAACCCCAAAAATAAACCTCTTAATAAAAAAAGTTACAATGATTGTTAAATGCCCATTGAAGTGTTTTTTCCCCTTTACTAAACAAGCAGTAAACTATAGATGTGGGTGTTAATGCTATAATCAGTTGATCAATCTGCTTGTCTGACACTGTGGTACAGAGCGAAAATAATTTAGTCTGTACCACGGCTAAGATGTAGTCTGTTGTAGGTTGTTGATTTTGCGGTGTTTTCTACACCATATGTATATGTGCCTGTGGTTGAAATAGAAAGAGACTAGCGTACTTCACAGATACAGGAAGTAAGAAAATCTAAGCATTTTTTCCATGGCCATATTTTCATTACAGCACAAGAAGCAGCACAAGCAGTGTTTCCATCATTTGAACATTTTCTCTGACTAGTTATATTTAAATGAGCTACTTTAATAGAGATTCCAGCCAGTGGATGTGTTTAAATTAGCAACAAAATGTAAATAAAGCAGGAGTTAGTGCGTGTGCATTTGTCTGTGAATGAAAATGAGCGTTTCTAACATTATCAGTATCTCCCAGCTGCTCCTGAGGAATGAAAACTTCTTCAGGGTATTTAGATCCCTGCAGGCCTTTGCAGGCTGTAGGACACATGTCTTGATAAATCTGCTGCCTCAGATTGGAGAGGCGCTGTGTCATAGATCAGTGCCATTACCCTACAATCTCCTCACCGTGTTTACCATCAATAAATCACGTGTTAATGACAGCAGGCTGCTACAGAATAATCACGCACATACCTCTACACACATGAGAGGGCTTCTCTTTAACTCAGTATGCTGCATGTTTGATCCTCTTCACCCCTTTTTGAAAGATAAATTCAGCTGTTTATGAACTGCATTTCAAAGCAAGTGCTGCCTGACACATCTGAAGATACGATTTAAATATATTAATATCCAGAAACAAAGTAGAATTATGACAGAAACATCATTCAGGGCAATCAAATAAACAACTGTGCCAAATGATACGGTCAAGTAATTTATTTCTGTTGTTATTTTACTCACTAATTACTAAAGATAATCACCTCTGGGTTGTCCTCATAATATTCCTCTCCTCCATCCAGATAACAATGTGATTTCCTGGAGAAGCCTCCTTCCATTTGTTAAGCGGTTGTCATCATGCGTCACTGTGATTGGCTCGTCTGTTCCAAACAAAATGAGACCTGTGTCTTTAATTAATCCCCACAACCTTTGATTTGTACTCCACTTAACCCCCTTCACCCAGCTCTCAGGTGTGCTCGGTGACATGCCCCAGATCGCTTTATGCTAGCACAATAAAAATAGGACCTTCAGACAGGATGGGATTTGTAAAAATGTCAGCAACCATCTTTTCAGATTATTCTTTACCGATTATGCCACTGAAGAAGCAGATTGGGATTTTCTGGTACAACTTCACCAACTACCATGTGCATGGAGAGTGAAAGGAGGGTTGAAGAGGTCATAAAGCTCCAGCAACACTTGTAGTATGTAGATCATTATTAGACTAACGCCTTCATCGGGGTCCTCCAATTATAAATGACCAATTATGCCAGAAATCAATATTTGACCTTGTGCATTTTTCAAGTCAAATTTTGATTTGTGGTGTTAATGAAAGTCTGCTTTGTCGAGCTCAGGAAGACTTAAGTTCCCATGTTTCCAGAGAACAATACCAACATGAGCAAGTTAAAGCTCTTACGTGTGTATGTTCTTATCATTTACATGTTGTTTTAATGACGTACTTAAGACAATCCTCCTGATAAAAACTGATGTAGTCTCTGTGTCTCTGGGCCGTGTGCTCTTTTGCATCAACTTTGGCGCCCCCTGTGGACAAAGCAGTACCTTGCCGATCTTGTCCTGCACATATGATAAAAAATCCTGCAGTCTTTAACAGTCAGTTTAAAACTCGCTGTGAGTCTTTGCTATGAAAAATTACAACTTAGGTTGTTTCTGAAAGGTGCTTTATCTCCTTTTGTCTGACACCCGGCTGCAGTGGTTACAAGTATCACAAATTATCTTATAGAAATGATCAGTCTTGTTGGTTATGGTCTTGTTTGCTTTTGTAGGTCACATAAAGACATTAATGTTAACCGTAATCTATTTTTTTATAACAAGTCAAGCTTTAGTAATGGCTGACAGTTAAATCATAATATCAACAGCACTCGTGTCTTTGAGCTAAAGGCTTGGAGCTAAAGTCAGTTAACATCCAAGATGGCGCCGAGAGATGGCGCCTCGGTACTGAGCTCTCTCGTAGTTGTTGCGTTTTTGTTTATTTTTGTAGCTTTTTGCTCCCCTTCTCTGGTCACTTACACCAGAGAAGTATTATTAAACATTGGACAGTCCTCTGCCGAACTTTTTTCACCGGTTCTCATTGAACCAGAAAGTTACGCGGAGATTCTTGCCGGAGGAGCAGCAGCTCTCTATGGAATTTGCCGGAGACGCCGCAGACGTGGTAAGCGAGCTGGCGCGCTCGTTAAACTGAGGCAGCGGGGATTACGCACGGCGCTTCCATCCATTCACCTGGCGAATGTCCGCTCCCTGGCTAATAAAATGGACGAACTGCTGCTCCTAAACACCAGAAACACGGACTTTTGCAGATCCGCCGCCCTGTGTTTTACTGAAACCTGGCTCAGTGAACACATCCCGGACAGCTCACTTCACCTCCCGGACTTTCAGCTCCTCAGAGCGGACCGCGTAAAGGAGCTTTCTGGGAAGACGAGGGGAGGCGGAATATGCTTTTATATAAACGAAGGTTGGTGTACAGATGTCACAGTGTTGAAGCAGACGTGTAGCCCAAACCTGGAGAGTTTTTTCATAAACTGTAAACCGTTTTATTCCCCGCGGGAATTCTCCTCTTTTGTTATGGTCGGCACATACATACCACCTCAGGCGTGTGTAACAGAGGCGTTACAGCACCTGGCTGATCAGATTACAGATGTGGAGAAAAAACATCCTGATTCCCTGCTCATCATTCTAGGGGATTTTAACAGAGCAAATCTAACCCACGAACTTCCCAAATACAGACAGCATATTAAGTGCCCCACCAGAGGAGCTAACATACTGGACCACTGCTACACAGTAATAAAGGATTCTTATCGCTCTGTTCCCCGTGCAGCTTTGGGACTCTCTGATCACTGTCTGATTCATCTCATCCCGACCTACAGGCAGAAGTTAAAAACTGCTAAGCCTGTAGTGAGGACTGTAAAGAAATAGACAGAGGAGTCAAAGCAGGAGTTACAGGCCTGCTTTGATTGCACTGATTGGACTGTTTTTGAAGCTGCTTCAGAAAATCTCAACGAATTCACTGACACTGTGACATCATACATCAGCTTCTGTGAGGACATGTGTGTGCAGACCAAGACCTTCTGTACATACAACAACAACAAGCCCTGGTTTACACCCCAACTCAGGAAACTGCGTCAGGCCAAGGAGGAAGCCTACAGGAGTGGGGACTGGGACCTGTTCAAGCAGGCCAGGAACAAACTGACTAAGGCGATCAAAGTGGCGAAGAGGAGCTACACTGAAAAGCTAAAACAAAGCTTCTCAGCTAATGACCCTTCAGCAGTTTGGAAAGGCCTGCGAGAGGTCACCAACTACAGGAAACCCTCCCCCCACCCTGCAGGTAACAAAAGACTGGCTGACGACCTCAACACCTTTTACTGCAGATTTTCTCACCCACCCCCCAGCCCATCAACATCTACCCAACACTTAGACTCTGCCCTACCTGCTCCCCCCACAACCCCCTCCCCCCCTCCCCTCTGACTCCCCACCTGCACTGACGATCTGTGAAAAGGATGTGTGCCAGCTCTTCCAGAAACAAAAGACCAGAAAGGCTCCAGGACCAGACGGCGTGTCCCCCTCCTGCCTGAGAGCCTGTGCTGAGCAGCTGGCCCCCATCTTCACGCAGATCTTCAACTCATCACTGGAGCTGTGTGAAGTGCCCTCCTGCTTCAAAAGCTCCACCATCATCCCAGTCCCAAAGAAACCTGCCATCACAGGACTCAATGACTACAGGCCCGTCGCCCTGACGTCTGTGGTCATGAAGTCCTTTGAGAGACTGGTGTTGAGCCACCTGAAGGGCATCACAGGCCCCCTGCTGGACCCCCTGCAGTTTGCCTATCGGGCAAACAGGTCGGTGGAGGATGCAGTCAACATGGGTCTGAACTACATCCTGCATCACCTCGACTCCCCAGGGACCTACGCTAGGATCCTGTTTGTGGACTTCAGCTCGACATTCAACACCATCATCCCGGATATCCTGCACCGTAAACTCACCCAGCTCACTGTGCCTGCCTCCACCTGTCAGTGGATCACCAACTTCCTGACTGACAGAAGGCAGGAGGTGAGGCTGGGGAGCATCACATCCAGCACCCGGACAATCAGCACTGGCGCCCCCCAGGGGTGTGTTCTCTCCCCCTCTGCTCTTCTCCCTCTACACCAACGACTGCACCTCAGGGGACCCTTCTGTGAAACTCCTGAAGTTCGCAGACGACACCACCGTCATCGGTCTCATCCAGGACGGTGACGAGTCTGCCTACAGACGGGAGGTGGAACAGCTGGCTCTCTGGTGCAGTCAGAACCATCTGGAGCTGAACCCGCTCAAGACTGTGGAGATGACAGTGGACTTCAGGAGAAGCCCCCCCTCACTCCCCCCCCTCACCATTCTGAACAGCACAGTGTCTACTGTGGACTCTTTCAGGTTCCTGGGATCCACAATCTCACGGGACCTGAAGTGGACCTCCCACATAGACATTTTAAGGAAAAAGGCCCAGCAGAGGATGTACTTCCTGCGTCAGCTCAGGAAGTTCAACCTGCCCCAGGAGCTGCTGATCATGTTCTACACCTCCATCATCCAGTCTGTTCTCTGCACCTCCATCACTGTCTGGTTTGGATCTGCAACCAAACTGGACAGACACAGACTGCAACGGACAATCAGGACTGCAGAAAAGATCATCGGTGTCAACCTTCCCCCCATCCAGGACTTATACCGGTCCAGGGCCAGGAAACGGGCAGGTAGCATCACTGCAGACCCCTCACACCCCGGACACAAACTTTTCAAACTCCTTCCCTCCGGCAGGCGTTACAGATCACTGTACGCCAAAACAACCCGTCATAAGAACAGTTTCTTCCCCCAGGCTGTCACTCTGATGAACGCTAAGCAGTCAGAGAGTGTCAGACCTGCTGCTGTGAAATAACCCCTGGAACATAACTGTCACTGTGAATGTACATATATGCAAATATATAGTATCTTTATTTTATTTAAATTACCATCTGCACACACTCTTTAATGTAAATACTGTAAAAATATCTACCTCATGTTCACTACAGCATTTTTGTTGCACTACTCACCACTGCACTATTTCTTATTTAGTCTTGTACATATTAGTCTTTAATTATTGTTTATTTTTCTTAGCTTATTGTGATATTTAATTTTTTACCTTTGTACAAAGAGAGCACAGTCTACCAAAGTTAAATTCCTTGTGTGTTAAACATACCTGGCCAATAAATCTGATTCTGATTCTGATTCTGATTCTCATACTGCACTCTTAGATGTATATTAGTGTAAAGGTAAGACACATGTGATGCAACCTTTTAATAAATTAAATTTAGAAGTTCAGGAAGTTGTAATTTTTTCAACTTTGGATGTAATCAAGTTTCATGTTTCACCCTGCTTCATCTTCAGGATGAGTTGAGCGAATTACCTCAGCTTCATACTTAAGACACATTCTGGATGAAACTTTTTTTTTACAAGAATGCACAAGTGCCAGCTTCTCTTTTCAATGAGGAGAGAGCAACAGAAAGCGGCCATCCAGAGAATAAGCGCAGCGCCCAGAGTCTTTTTTCGAGCGATCCGCCCTCTTTTTTGTGCGGCCGCTCCGAGCGCTCAAGTTGAAAACCTTTCAACTTTTCAGGAAGGTGCTGTTGACGTCACCGGCGCTCTTTTCCAATTGTACAATATACTCTGTAGTTTAGCCGCCTACGGAACATGTCTTGTACCAACATCCTCCTCGCTCAGTGTACGACCTCAAATATAAAACACAAGGTAAAAAGTAAGGGAGCAGTGTCTGTCATACAGCGGCCGTTGACAACTTACTGTTGTCATAGAGACAGGACAGACATGCAGCGCTTTTCTTCTCAGTGAACAAACGCTTAATGCAAGCGCTCCCGAGCGCACAGCCAGCGCTTTTCTGCCCAGAATAAACGCTCAGTGGACACAGGGCCAAAAGGTCCCAAAAGTTTTTGCTTTCTCTTTTTACATAGATGCACAGCAACTTGATCTGTACTTAGTTTTGTAGGAGAAGCAGCACATTAGAATGGATGTGCTTTAACAATGGATTACACAGTCTCAGGGGGGATGATGTACAGCCGACACTGAATCATTCTACATGTCCATACATCGTCCTTTTCATCAAGTAATACTAAACTTGGCACAGAGCCTAATCTCCTCCTGACAGCAGCCCGACTCTTCGGGTGACAAAAGGAGGGCAGGAAATGAAAAATGATGGCGTAGCAATGACTCTTTAGAAGTGTTTTTACCATTAAATGCATAAAGACGACAGGACTATTTATCCCTGACCTGGTGCTGTCACTCATGTTAGTGTATCTCAGGTGAACAAGTGTGTGAGTGACACTTGGCACCGTCATGTAATGTAGTCGACTGTCAAACTGCTGTGAGTTATGGACTGCTTTGTATTACACATGAATGAGGAAACATGAAGGGTGAAAAACCAATTATTTAATCCAGTTTGTCATAGTTGGATTACTTTTTAAGAAGCAGAGTCGGCGCCAAAGGGCTTGTTTATAACTTTTGTAATAAATCTGCTCTGTTGTAGGGAAATGGACATGAGCGAGACTTCTTGGAGGACAAGAGAGTTTTCATCATGGATATGTATAATCGCTACATTTATCCCGGGGATACGTTTGCCAAAAGTGAGTGGAAAGCAGTATTGATGGTAAACTCTGCTCCTGATGCTCGGCTGGAGGTTGAGCTCGGTTGATGACATCGCCTTTTGATTCTGCTGTTTGTCCCGCTGCTCTACCAATCCACTACCGCTCACTCTGTTGGCATTCAGCAGGAGATCCGTCATGCAGCAATCTATGCAACACAATAATCAAAGCTTTTACACAGATGAATACGCCAATACGTTAAAGCTCATCTGACAGCAACCAGAGTTAACGTTTTAACCCCACTTCTAACCTTCACTCTGCAGTTGAAATGTTACAGTCCTGACTTTAAAGGTCACATATTATGCAAAATACACTTCACCGTGTTTTTCTAACACTAATGTGGGTCCCTAGTCTGTCTATAAACCCCTCAATTATGAGAATAGTCCATCCTCTCTGTCGTTTGCCTGCTCCACTTTTCAGAAAATGTGTGCTCAAACAAGATTTTCCCTTTGTGACATCACAAAGGGCAGTAACCCCTCCCCCAGGTGGTTGACACTCGAAAAGCTAGGTGTTTGTTCTGCCCTCTGAGTCTGCCTTCTAACTGTAAACAATAGGGCATGGAGCGAGAAAGCCCAAGACACCCAAGTCCATCCAGAGGGGCGTGGTCAGACACAGCTCATTTGCATTTAAAGCTACAGACACAGAAACAGCCTGTTCTGAGCAGGGCTGAAATAGAGGGGTTTATAGGCATGATCAAATACAGGATCAGAGTGGATTTAGAACAAGAAACTTCATGTTTTGGGGACCTCTGAGACTTATTTAAACCTGTTTAAAAGGAGTATAATATGTGACCTTTACATTTCTCTCTATCCTTTGGTCGTATTCTTCTTCACTGAAATTAATTGAACTGAAAACATTTTGTAATCGTCCGGCCTTGAGAGCATGAAGTAAACGCACATTCTGGCTTGTTTTAGATAAAAGACAGTCCACTTCTACCTCGTGTTTTTCCTCCGAGACACCTTTACTTTATTGTACCTTCAAAGACTAAAACATCCCATATTTGGACACTTTCTTTTGCTTTCAAGCCTTTAGAAAGAAGCAGAACAGGACTTGAAAAAACTAGCAGTAACTGTTTGACAACCTGCTGCCGTGTTCGTTCTCGCTTCCGCAGCTTCATTCTGTTTGTATTTTTGAAAATGAACGGCCTCCTAATTAACCTTTTTTCATCATTTGCATTAATTATTGGAAATGTACATGCTAATTCATTAAGCACTGCAGTTGATATACATGTGAGAGTATTTTAAAGAGAAGCACTATTACCTACCTGACCACTGATTGGAATTCATTCATTGTAGTAATTACTAGCCTGCATACAGTATATATCTGGCCCCTGAATTCAGCCCCACATTCACGTCCATGATGCATCACTCCTGTCTCCATTCTTTCCTTTCTTCAGGAGCCATAAAGAGGAAGGTGGAGCTGGACTGGGGCACTGAAGACTCCGAGTACCTTCAGAAAGTGGAACTTCACTCTGAGGGAGCGCTGAACGAGGTACGACCTGACATCATCGTCTACAACGCTGGGACAGACATCTTGGACGGGGACCCGCTTGGAGGACTCTCCATATCTCCACAGGTGCTGTACCTGATGCGTTAGACTTTCTTATACTGTAGATGTAATCTAAAGTAGGAGGGATATCTTTAGGAACTCTCACTAGAGCAAAGGGTAACGTTAAAAAACCTTTATTAAATCAAGGCATTAAAGATAAAAACATTAAGAACAGGAAAAAACGCTGACCGGTTTTGACCACACAGGGTCTTCTTCAAGGCGAGAAAGTGTCAACACCATGCAGCAACCTCCGGTCTTGAAAAATGAAGCCAATGTGGAAGTGAAAAACCCTGCAGTCGTCAAGTGTCCTCTTGAGGCTGGCTGCAGGAGCCTCGGAAGTCACATAAACACATCATGCAAAAAAGCAATTCTTTACAGCAAAAATGATCATATTTACAGCCTGGTACAAAAAACGAAATAGGTCTGATTAGTTATTGTCCTCATGGGCACACACTGTACTGGGGGTGAATTTTTTTATAACGCAACCGTTTGGATGTTATGATCGATACGTGTTATCCATAGTTAGGCGTGTAGCTGACATGATTGACAGGTAGGCACAGTGTATTGGTTCTTCAAGAGCCTTAAAACCCGCCTCAGTTCCAGCTCTCAGCCTGTCGTTAGGTTGACTGAAAGTTACGCTGAGACAGCATTTCCAGCATGATGGCTGCTGCCGATGAGCCTCCGGACCCCCCTGCAGTAACAGATGGGTAACGTCCATTAATATTTACAGTCTTTGGTCAAGACAAACTGGAAAGTGAGTACCATCCACTCACATCTCCAAGTTTGACTTATATTGTTCATTTTCACAGTAAAAAAAGTAATGACAAACATGAATACAAAATAAGAAGCTCCTGTTCTTAACAATACAGATTTAACTCTTTTTATTGAAAACACAATTTTTATTATTTGATGATAATAATAATAATTTATACTTTATTAATCCCGCAAGGGGAAATTCGTTTTTACACTCTCCTTAATGGACATGAACACACACAGAGTTTTCAGAGGGTTTCAGAGTGAGGGGCTGCCAACAGTGAGCACTCCTGAGTTTGCTCAAGGGCACCTCGGCAGTGCTCAAGAAGTGGACTGGCACCTCTCCAGCTACCAGGCTAATTGCCGGACTTGGGCCGTGCTGGGACTTGAACTGGCGACCCTCCGATTCCCAACCCAAGCCCCTACAGACTGAGCTACTGCCGCTCAGACAACAGTACTGATACACGTTTAAGCAAGGTGCCCTCTGCTGCTGCAGGTTTAACATTTCACACTAAAGTTTATCTCACATTTTACAGCTGTGTTCTATTAAAACTTTAAATGAAGATAACTTCAACTTGTAAAAACTAAATTTAGCAGTCTTACTTGAGTAAAAACGAGTTTCTCTCCACTGATCCTGGCAGATTCAGGGCGTCCCAGCTCAATCTGAGATCTAAAATGGGAGTCTTGTGTGCATTAAAGAGTAAGAGAGTATTCAGCTGAAAAAGGTTTAACGTCTGGCCATCTGGCTCACAGCTGGCACTGTGATACAACAGACCCCAACCTGAAGCTGCATGTACGTATGTTACAATGTACTGATAAAAGAAGTGACTTCCAATCTTTAGATAACTTTACTTCCTCCTTTACTCTTCTAACACGTAAGGTAAGCCGGGTTCATCTGAAAACTACATGAAACTTATTTGTCAGGAGATTTCGAATCATACTGAGAGCTGATCTGATGAGCCAAACTAGGATTTATTGCTATCTGTGTGCAGAGAAGTCCTGCCAGTGATCCGACAAATCCCAGAAAGTGATTACTGCAAATAAGGTGAATCTGTTTGTGAGGACTGTGCACTGATTTGTTGCAGAGATAGTTTTGGCTTTTGAGTGGAATATAATTGAATTTAAAACACAAACCAAAGAAATGCTTGGTTAGTCCAGCTTTAATTATTGTTATTTAAAGTTCTGTTTGAACATGTGTTCCTGTCATGGCTAATAAAGATTAAAACCGGTCCTTGTGTTACAAATTGCTCCATAATGAATGAGAGTTTTTACACAAGCTGTTCCCCCTCCTGATCCCAAGGCAAACAGGGGTGTGTGTGTGTGTGTGTGTGTGTGTGTGTGTGTGTGTGTGTGTGTGTGTGTGTGTGTGTGTGTGTGTGTGTGTGTGTGTGTGTGTGTGTTGTGTGTTGTGTGTGTGTGTGTGTGTGTGTGTGTGTGTGTGTGTGTGTGTGTGTGTGTGTCACCCCAAAGGACCTGGTGCTACACAGTGGAGTCGTGAGATATGGCCGCCTTAAGACCTCCATCATTCTCAGGGGGAGGAAGGGAGCATAGATAGGAATGTTAGCCTGTAGCTCGGCAGAATTCAGAGAAATTACAACCATTATGGGCTTTGGATAAACTCACAGAGCAGCTTTTCTCTCCTCTTGGCCTTCCAGGGAATTGTAAAGAGAGATGAGATCGTGTTCAGAGCTGCGAGGCGACGAGGCATCCCAATACTTATGGTGACATCTGGGGGATACCAGAAGAAAACAGCGCGCATCATCGCCGACTCCATACTTAACTTGCACCAGCAGGGCCTGATAGGAGCAGAGGCTCTGGAGGCAGAGGGATCCTCATCACTGGTGACCAGCATGATGTGCAGCTCTGGATCTGTGGGGTCCAGATTCACGGCTGTGTGAGGCACGAGAGTCCTGGAGTTCTCACCCGCAGGTGTGTCATCCACATGAGAGGTGTTTAAAGGCTCTACAGTAACTTTTTATTGCACACTGACCATTTAACTTGAAGGTTACTGCAGCCACACAGAAATGTGCTTATTTGAAATGAATGAAAAGGTGGTTGGCCAATGCTTGTTTGCACATAAGCAACAAAAAATAAGCTTTTTTAAAATATTTTTCATTTTGGATGTAGAAGTTGACTCTTACTCAAAGGGAATATCTGAAACAAAATAGTCTTGAAACAATCAAATTCTCCTGACTGCAGTCAATTTCAGAAGCTCTCAGATACCACAAATGGGTTTGTTTAAATATTCATTCGAGGAAGAATAATGGTTTTTATGTTTAATGCATTATTTGGGGGGGTGTTTTAGAGAGGTATTCTTTCATCTCAGGAAATGTAATTATGTCATCTGTGGGCAATTTGATGTATTAGTAGTTCATAAAATAGTAAAGAGGTTTGATATTCTAACAGATACATGGGCAGTAAATTAATAACCCTCCTTTTCATTAAATGGTCATGGAGAAGAAACACAAGAGAAGTCCACATGGAAGCTGTAAGTGTCAAACATAATCTAACGTTGATGTTTAACATGAGAAGTCTTCTTTATTCCTTGTTAACTTTTAGTTTATGAGTTTAATTCTGATGTTTGCACTTGAACATATTGTAATAATTTTACTGTTAATTCTGTGTCATTAATGAAAATGTGCCATTGGGATTTATACGTTCCCGTCTAATTGACTGTATCTGTGCAGTTCACGTTTACATGACACCTTGGATGGTTTTATTGTAGGTACCTGTACTCACATGGATTTAAAAGGTGTTTTCACATAAGGCAGGATTGTTTTATACCCTGCCCGAGCACAATTGACCCCCCCGCTGGTCTGCGTTCACATCAAACTGCAACCTCCGGTGTTGAAAAATAAAGGCCAATGTGGAAGTGCGAAATCCTGCAGTTCGTCGAGTGTCCACTTGAGGCTGGCTGCAGAAACACCGGAAGTCACATACAGTACATACAAAAGGCAACAAATCTGTTTTTACAGCATGAATTAACATGTTTACAGCCTGGAACAAAAAACAAAATAGGTCTGATTAGTTATCGTCATCGCTGGCACACACTGTACGGGGGATGAATATTTTTTAAACGGCTCTGTTTTGATTTTTAAACGATACGTGTTATCCATAGTTTGGCGCGTAGCTGACATGATTGACAGGTGAGCACGATGTAATGGTTTGTCTGGAGGTTTAAAACCCGCCTCAGCTCCAGCTCTCAGCCTGTCGTTAGGTTGACTGAAAGTTAGGCTGAGACAGGATTTCCAACATGGCGGCTGCTGCCGATGATCCTCCAGAGCCCCCTGCAGTAACAGATGGCTGCCGTCACTCAGGCTTCTTTCATTCATATTTACAGTCTGTTAGATTAGTAACCTCGTTCCGTACCCTAGTACACTTGCATATGTACACAGTCCGATACAGCAGGTAGCAGTATGCACATGGTTGCACAAATCCACCAAGACGCAGAAAGAAGAAGAAGCATCATGTAACAAGACAACCACTCGCGGGCTGAGTCCATCCTGCTAACTGTGGATGTTTTTATTATTTCTGAAATGCCACAACGACCCTCTTCCTACTTCCACATGTACCTTGCAGCTCAAAGGACAGAATGGGCCCGTGCTGAACAGTTAAGGCGGGTTTTTGTAGTGACAGGAGCGGTTTAGAATTATGTCTTATAGCGGTCCACTTCCTAGTTTTAGCAGGGTTGCGTTCATATGTCCCGTGGATCGTAATCAACACATGAATGGTGCAGGAGACCACCTCTTCAAGCGGACGGTTTGTGTTTGCACTGATCAAATGAACCAAAATTTGGGGTCCAGTGTACTCGGATCCGGACCCGGGTCCCTAATGTGAAACCACCCTAAGTGTGAACAACTTTAAAACACTAAAAAAACTGTCGGCACTTTAACTGTTATATTGTGATAGTACGTTAACACTCCCAGACTCCTGAAAATCATTGTACTTGTCGTAGTGTGTCTGTGGTCTGTAGATCTAACTTCAAAAACGTAAACTGTTTAAATGTGGGAGAGGTGCTTTTCCAGAGGTTTGCAGTCGAGTAATATGGAGACCTCTTCTAATGATGTTTACATTCACACTGGTTTTATTAGACAAAATAGATATTTTTAAACACTATGATTCATGAAGCAACTTCCAAAAAGCACTAGCACATTCACGGGGCGTGTTTGTGTCTGGGAAATCTACATGATCTATTCGGGTTCTTCTACCCCTTTAAGCCATGTAAAGCTTGAAAAGGTTCTTTCACATGTTGGTGCCAAAAGTTTAGGTTAAAATGTACAGCTTCCATGGTTCTGGCTTTTTTTTCTTTAAGTAAACTGTAAAACCAAGAACTTTGCTGAGACCTACTAACATGGTATCATGTTCATAAAGGCATTATCTGAATCCCTGCTGCAGTCAGGTGTTGTGTCCATCAGGGGAAAAGCACCAGATTACAGGCTGAGTAAATGACACAAACTAACAATCCATACTTTTCACGTGACGTCACACACTTATGGCTCCGCCCACCTGGCAGGCGAGAAATTCTTCCTACTGCTGCACTGCTCAGTTGCCACCTACGTGTTTTACCAATCAACAATTTTGGAAATTTTAAAGGAAAGAGTTTTTTTGTTTTTTTTAATTGGATGCACTAACCGACGAGAAGACCAGCCCGAGTTGGACTTCTGCAGATTTCCATCTGAGAAAGAAAACGCAGGCAGCATCGATTCTAGTACAAAACCAACGTAATTCAGCTCTCAGAGTCCGCTGTATTTTTGCTGTTGCGCTCAGGATGATCTCAGTTGAAAACTACTTTTGTAGGCTTTCATTCTGGCGGCAGAGTGACAACGTGTCCTAACAGCACGCGGGCGTTATATGTCGCATCGTGCATGATCACACGCTGGCTGGCCACACTGCATCCGTTAAATATTACATTCTTTGCTCTATAAATTTCAGTTTCCCCTTGCAAACAATATGACATCAGTGCTTTTGTATTGGAGGTGGACACACGGATGTGTGGTGCTCTGTATTTAAGCACCAAAACACAAGGAGGCTTGTCAATAAACAGGTGTTTGACACAAGTCAAAGCTCAACATTTCAAACACGGATGTGGATATTATTAATACATCGTTATCTCCACTTTGTACAACACGCCAGCAAGATGTGCTGAGTAAGAAAAGCGAGCGTCAGTGCCTTGTAGAGCCCGCTCCTTCCTTGTTCCCCGCCCGTCGAAGCGAGCGACAAAGGAAAATGGAAACGGGCCGTGTGGAGCTGCATAGCACTGCGTCGCTCACAGTTAGGACACTCTAATAGATAACAATAGAATCAGGCTGATTTTGATGCTGACGCTCACTCGAGTCGCGTGCTGTTAGGACAGGCTGTAAGGGGAAGGATACTCACATTTCTGGCAAGGACTTCGCTTATTTTGGTGCCCACAACTTGCAGTTTACCTTAATAACTGTTTTTTTTTCTGCAGTTGTCAGGTGATGTAAGCATGCATTGTTTTGAAGAGATGGAAAATTAACAAGCCTGTGCAAGCTTTCTGAAGCTCTCTTTGCCCTCCAGGCCTGCTGGAAGCTGGAAATAAAACAGGGCTGCCAAATTTAATTTAAAAGACAAATACATGTGCAAATAATATTAGGATGCAAATGATGTGTTGCAAACATCCCTTTTAATTGAAAGTTAAACGTCTGACTTGACCATGTTTCCAGGATTCAGCAATGATTATGGTGAATATGCCTCAAAGTAGAAGTTATGGCCAAACTGAAATATGTAGATCCAACCTGTAGTTTGATGCTCCTTGAATTCCTGCTGTTGTTTGAATTTGGCTTTAGGAAGTTCTGATTCCTGAAGCTCATTAGCTCAGCAGTGAAATTCAGCTGTGATACTGTACATCCTTTAGTGTGTGGTGAAGTGTTAAGAAAGCTCAGGGAGAAAAGTTAGACACAACAAAGCTGATGACCAAATGAAAAGAGAAGTTAAAGTTGCTGTGGCTAAAGAGAACTTTTAATTATACAACCACATCCTCTGTGGACTCTGTGTCAGCCATTGCTTTCTACATGTTCTGCGGCTGAGTGGACCTGAAGTTGCAGCTGGCAGGTGCTGCTGCATTGACTTTGTAATGGGGTTTTTTTGAAAGTCTTTTTCACGCTCATTATATTCCACTGCTCTGGCTTCATTCTTCAGGAAGAGACATTGATGAGTGAGGAGGTGAGTACAGACTCATGATGCTTTAAAGGGATCTTTGAACAACATGAAACGCCGTGTTCTGGTGCTCCTCCAGGGAGCTGTTTGGACACACTCATAATGAAACTGTGAAAAGCGGGCCATATTAATAATGGCAGCCTTAATTAGCTCAAGCTTTTGATCTGGTGTGCTGCTTTTAAATGTGGCTGAAGGTTTGGCGCCGTCTACCTTTAATTAGGACTTAGAGTTTATCACTTATTGTAAGACAGTCTCTACTTCATAGTGATGAGATCGCAACACATTACAGCTCATCAGCCTCATTTCTGTGTCGGCCAGCGTTATAGTCACATGTAGCTGATTGAATGTTGTGTGCCAAAATAATCCTGAAGTCTTCACAGCTGTACTGTACTTTTGTTGTTTTACTAATATTGAGAACTACTTCTTTGCTTTCATGATGATCTTGAATAAATCCAAAACAACCAAAAGGACTGTTTGGCTTTTTTATTGATACATCTTTGAATTGTTTCTCCGTACAAAAACTACAATACATTTGGAAAACCCTGGTTGATGACTATGTTACTGCTTTGTAATTCAGCTTCACTTTTCCATTGACTGCATGTCCTATATGGCTTTTCCTTCAGCCCTCGTATTTGCCCGTTAATTAAACAACAGAACCAACTGTCTTGATGAAGAGAAATGTAGTCTACATCATGTTATTAAACAACTTTTAATGAGGAGTCACTGCAGAGGCTTTCTGACCCTCCGTTTTGTCCATAGTTAGAGCTCCACCTGAGCACTCTGTCATCTCACCTGGTGTTATCATGGGCGGGCAGAGGGTTGTGGGAGAGGAAGTAGTAAATGTGTGCAGGGCAGGGCAGGGATGTTGACAATATGACAGTACTTGTATTTAACATCATATGAGGGGCCACATTCACAACATTCAGGGTGAAAGGCAGCACTCTTCAATCTGTGCGCCCGAGGCGACTGCCTACCTTTGTCTTGAGACAGCCCGGGATCTTCATTTGGTCACATTGTCATTGGGCAAGACACTGAACCCCAAATCGTCCTAAGTGGCATAGCCATCAGGTTTGAATGGGTAAGAAAGGGATTAGTTAATACCAATTAAAACTTTACATAGCATTCTCTGCTATTAGTGTTTTAATGGGTGAACATGACATGTAGTGTAAAAGCATTTTGAGTGGTCAGAAGACTAGTAAAGCTCTACACAAGTACAGTCCATTTACCATTTGAAAACTTTGAATTCTGACTTAAATGACTATTTAATGGCAGCTTTCTGTGTCAATTATGTTTTGTTTTTTTCACGAGCACAGAAAAGTGCAGAATTCTACGATTGTAGAGACCACTGGGATACATTTTTTAAAAGCTCTCCAAATGCTAATCGCTTAACAAAAAGGTAAAACGCTGCTAATGGCATTAACTTCCAACTATAATTTCCCCCATTAAAACATCAAATCATTGTCTGACTTGGAACAAGAGGCCCAAGGCAGATTGAATACCTGACTTAAATCTAAATTCTACGTTTAGAATGAAAGACATGCATTTGCTGTTTGTGTGGTAGAGCACCCCAACAACCAAAGACATGGAGGCTGTGTTGAAAAGATTCTTTTGAACATATGTAATAATCTGGGTTAGAAGCTTATACCAGGAATTACTTTAGTCGACTTTCGCTCTTCAATAATCACCCTGGTATATGCCAGAGAACAATTCACTGATGAAGTCATTAATAACAGATTAAATGTATTAGTGCATATTTTATTACAACACATGTTCTGTATTAAAGTGTTCTCTAGAAGTTATTCATAGGAGACCTGGGATGTAATACAACCTCCATGATGGAAGGATATATTTGTTTTTTGTACAGATCGTGTCCACCCACGGAGAGACAGACAGATTAAGAAAACTCATCATGACAACATCATCTTAAGCAGATCATGTCTGTGCTGGAGAGACAAAGAAACCTTGCACTGAGCTTCATTAAACATGATTCCTTGGCTGTGTGCCTGACTCCTTCTTACCTCAAATGAACCGCTTCAGGGCTCAGCTGGACAGAGGCCGAGACTGTCGAGTGTTTTCTGTCTGGCCGCTTCGATTGATATGTTTTCACCTCTCCAGACGAACCCACCAAATTGAAATAAAAAGGGTCCAGAATTAGCATCACACTTTAACCTGGCAGGTTTAGGTTGGGTGAACACTGCTTCTAACAGTGTTTTTGTCTCTCATGGCTAAAAAACATTGGAGGAATAAAAAAGAAATTTGGAAAACTTTTAGAAGACTGGAATCTGGCATTGAACGAAAGACATGTTAAAAACAATCAGGTTGTTTTATCTTACACTGTTACAATGACTACAACACAGCTAGTGGCCACTGTAGCTTCAGTGTGGTAGTCCGCAGTGAATCAGGCTATAATGTTAGCTAGGTTAGCATTAGTAGCTACAAGACTACTAGCAAGGTTTTCCTCCTCCTTACAAACAGGGCTAGACATTTGGCAAGTGGATTTCAGTAGTGGCGTGTAAGTCACTCCCACTTGGCACTTCTTGGGTAAAATTTGATTTGATCTTTTTAATTGTATTAATCTCAAAAGGATTCAAAGGTTAGATTCTCTGATCGAGCTCGGGCCCGACTCAGCCCGCAGCACGTTCTGGGGTCAGAATCAGATTGGTTTGGGCTGGATTTTTTTGGGGCCCCATCTATGCTGTAAAAGGCATCAGCAGGCCTGCAAACACTTGTGATTTGAATGGGAGTCTCCCTAATTTTAACCCTTTCTCCCGCTGTTCTCCCAATTGCTAATATGTCCCGATTATCTCCCTATTTCCTCTCCCTCAGCTCTGCTTGATTCAATCTCTCTCTCTCACTCTCGCTCTATCTGGCCTACTTTACCACTCAAATGCATATAACCTTCTTCCAACTCGCATCATTTAATGTTTAATGATAGGCCCACAGTGCAAGAAATAGCATACAAGTAGAAGTTGATTATCCAAAAATGTCTCCCCCAAAAAACACTTTCCATGTCTTCACATCACAGCACATTATAGGCTAGATTTATAATGATAGGCTAGATTTATAATGAAGTATCAGATCAATAAATTTGGTCTGTGCAGAGTGCTAATATGGAATGCAATGAATGAACAATTATTATAATTCTTTAATTGGCAGAAAAACTGATATAACAACAAAAGCGTGTCCTATCAGCGAGCAGCTTCCAACCATCTCAAGTCCCCTCCATTGAAACCATCTACTTAGGTTTTCTGCCTCCTCTTTAATGCTGGCGTGAGAACACTGACCGATGTATAAATGAGCAAACTGAGAGTAAAGCCATGTGATAATAGTGAAAAGTTTTTATGGTAACATTATATACAAGTAACGGACAAAATGAACACAGTTCTGACTGAGGTTTAAAACCATCTGACATAATAAGATCAAAGTTCAGGAGTGTGCCAAGACTTTCACTATTATATTCTGACATTCAAAATGTGTCTGGGAGAGGGAAATCGCTTGAAAAGTCATTTGGTGTAACGCTGTCATTCGTCATGCCTCAGTCTGCGTCCTGTTAGTCCCCCAACATCATGCAGGTGAAAGGCTAAATTGCTCTTTTAAGATTGGATTGGCAAAATGTAAGAAATGGAGTCAGAGAATTTCAGACAGAGCAACTTAGCTGAAGTTTTTTTGTTTTGTTCACAGCAGTCAGATCTTCAGAGGATACTTGTAGTCTTGGTGTGGTCAATTTTACTTCAACTGTTTTGTGCTTTACCTTGTTTTATTTAAAACATAATATAACCTCGAGCTCTTCTGGTTGTGAGTTATGGTGGCAAATATTCCCTCCCAAACAAACACAGCCTAAAGATCCCTAATATCATCAGGATGTAATATCATCATTAAAAGGACCATTACTGAGCAACACGTCACACTGTGGGCTCGCAGCTTTGCTGTTGAATAAATGGACCAAAGCTGCTGAATGGAGGTGCAATGTGAGCTGTATGGAAATTCGATAGTCGTATATTAATGTGCCCAGGTGTTTAAACTAAGTCAGCAGTTACTGGCAGGCTTAGCATAATGTGAGGTCTGGATTTGATTCAGTTCCAAGGCTGAATGGGAAATGTATTTAATGACAAACACTTAAAGAGTAGGGTTGTTTATGTCATCCATCCTCTGGATATTTGCAATACTGTTGGCAGTCTTTCTCATTGTTTTGATACCTGTCATATAGAAATCTGATCTTTAGAGAACACCGAACCCATGGCATCAACTCCTGATCTGAGAAGCGATTGTTACACCTAAGGCTTCATATAACAAAGTCCCCTTCATACAAAGGTACTTTCATTAAGAAGTTTAAATGACTTAGAACTCGGGATCAAAGGGCTTTACTGGCTGGGCCTCAAAATTAATGAGAATTTGTCCTGAAGGTGTCTCTTTGTCTGGGTTAATGGCAAGACTTTGACTAAACATTTGGGTGACCTCTGAGATCTTGGTCTTTGATCAATCTGAATGTGTCAGAATAAGGTGGACCGAGATTCAATGTGACTCCGTCTCATTTGAGCAAACCTTGAACCAGCCACAACAAGGTTGCATCGTTCTCTGATGGGGTTGGGCTGGTTTTTGCACGTTTATGGACTTTTTTCAGTTTTTTCAGAGGGCTGAAGCACTAACATGGTAAACGAATACTAAATTGATCTTTCCATACCCTGACCTACGAGACACTGATCCACTTCTGGCCCCAGATTACTTGAACATCAAAGGGACTGTACTGACTTTTCCAACTTACAATGTATGTACTTACTTTTAGGCTCAAAACAGCAAATAAGGAGCACACTCCACAGTAATACAATTCTTCAGAAAAGTCAGCACACTGAATGTCTGACGTCAACGCTGATGAAGGCCTTGTGCTGAAACGCGTCCGTTGTTGATCTGTACGCTGCTGCTCTACCCAGATAAAACATACTTTGAAGGACATTAAGTGTGCTGACTTTTCTGTCCCACTTACCTTTAGGCACCTAAAGTAAGACCAAGGCCACTCAACTGCACTGATTTATATTTTATTAATTTAAGCTCTTGGAAATGTTGCTGGTGACAAATGACATTGAAACAGAAGATCATCAAATTTCAAGGAAAATGTTTTCAAATGAACAGGAATGATGTTATGAAATCGTAATTTGTACATTTCTTAAAGCTCAAGACAGATACTGAGTACTAAAGTCCAAAATAAGCCTCTGTGATTTGGTGGATTAAAATGGGATTACTAACACAGTACATAGATCCATAAGGAATGCATCAACAACACTAAACAAGAACAAGATTGAGCATACATGTATGGCATAGCAACCCATGTGTGTATACATACATTCACAAAGCTTTGTTAACTAAGGCCTCCTGTCATGTTGAAGGCCCAAGGACCTGAACCACTTGCTATGTCGCTCGAATTTTGCTTTGCCAAAGTACATTTGAATCTTAACTTTGAACAGACGCAAACTTTTTACACTCATGAAAAGTGACAATTAATATGTATCACTCACGAAAGACTTACACGTCTTCATACCAGCCCAAACGTTTTCTATAAATCACACCACTTCTGGAAAATGGTGGGCCAGCCCATTACCAGGTATGATTAATTATTACATGATTTGTTGCTTATTTTATTTCACTTTTCCTAAATGGATTGAAACCACTGCATCTTTGAGATTATTGTAGTCACAATAAACACATCTGTTTTTGGACAAACACACAGACCTACACTTCTAAAACAAAGTGTCTCAAAGGATGGGACTGTAAGAGAGGACCATTAAGGAGTGAGTGACCTTCTGCTGTGGTAGAAAGGTCGCAAACTCCTTAATGGATGAAACATAATCACCTTATTTCCTCTGAAGAAATGTAATTAAAACTGAACATTTTGAAAGTAAACAAATCCTGTCTGGATGGAACTTCAGGATGCTCATTTGAATAATCTTGATTCTGAAGTTTTCACCATTGTGATGTGTCATCTCATTCTGGAAGCAACAGAGTCTTTGAGTTCAGACTGAAGACACACTCAGTATCAGTACACACTCAGTATCAGTACACATCGTATCAGACTCACAGGTATCTAAAAGTTTTCAAAACTTCATATCATCGTGACTTTTTTCCTGGATTTTCTCAAGACTTCACGTCTCTGGCCTCTGGAGAAAACCAAAGTAAGTATGAAGAGTCATGTTGATTTGCTTTTTAAAAATAACTTATATTTCTTGGTATCCTATACTGTGACTTGATTCAATTGATATTGTTTTTTAATGTATACTTTAAAACTAGAAGTGTTGCCTAAAATACATGTTCAAATAAAGAAATGTCTCTACATTTTAACACGCAGTTCCTTATTCATTTGTAATGATGTGTGAACAGTGATTTAAGAACAATGCGTGACAGGTTGTTGGATTGTCCTTATTTTCAGTCATCAACATGGAGAGAAATCTCAATTTGAGGAAGAGAAAAAGTCTGGAAACTGATGTTGCACCCAAAAAAAGATTAATCGAGGAGGCAACATGACCAACTCCACTGACCCTTACATCCAAATTCAGGGAGATGTCAGTGTGAACAAGAAGAGGGCTGCAGTCGATGGGCAGGTGCTCCAAAAACGAATGAGTTGTATCCTCAACAAGCTCTTTAAATACAGTGGTGAATCAACAGAGGATTTCAGGATCCATAGGGGCAAGACAAAGGCCAGTGATGGAGGTGAAGCCCCAGAGAAGAAGAGGAAGTGCAGCCACAAGAAGAGCAGCTGCATTTCAACCTACCTCACTCTATCAAGAGCTTCTATTTCCAACTCTTCTGAGTCCAGCGCTGACATTCAGAGGGATGTGAGAGCAGAACATTTTGGAGTTGAGTTCAGCCAGACCCTCCAGAGCATCTTGACAGAAGAGGAAAATCTCTGCAAGATGTCCTCCTCAGGGAACTCAAAAAGAGGTATGCTACAATTGCTAAACCAATTCAATATATTAATTTAAACAATAAATGTATGGGAAAAAAAAGGAAAAGTACAGAATTAGTAAAGTATTTAGATGTAAAAAATATGTATTTTTGTTTGTTTTTTTAGTCAATTTTGAGTTCAAATACAAAGAGATCGCTCCAATCAGCACAGGAGGCTTCGGCTCTGTGTACAGTGGCATTCGTCAATCAGACCAGTTACCAGTAAGTCATACAAACACTTTTCTAACATGCTCTCATGCCTTCTCACTGATCTTTGGAAAGTAAACCAAACAACGTTGATCTCTGTCTTGCAGTTTCCCATTAAACACATTGATCAAAAGACAGTAGAGCGTCAGCAAGTGGTGAGTAATTTGATCTGTAATGAACAGCAACCAAAAACCTAACTTTGAAATACTAATTACATTCCCCGGTATACTGTTCATATCAACTCTTATCTCATAGAGGATGGGTAATTTCCTTCCTTACCATTCTCAAAGATGTTGGGACAGATATCAGGTGCTTAACATCTTCCTGTATGCATCTCTTTTCTTTAGACGTGCAAAGGAGAGACGTATGACATCATTTTGGAGGTGGCCCTCATGCTTAAAGCTGCAGGTCCTCCAGGAGAAGTTGGACAGTCCGCTGCAATGTCACTTCTGGACTGGTACACTCTGGACAGCGAGTTGATTCTGGTGATTGAAAATCCTACGCCCTGCAAGGACCTCCTAAAGTATCTTCAAGCAAGCAGAGGACCCCTGGATGAGCATGAGGCAAAGGTACGAATTCTGGGCGAAGGAGTTTGGGTCGGCTAGCTCATTTGGTCCAGTTCAAACTACAGCTGGGAAGTTGTATCTCACTCTTTAAGTTAGTTAACATTAACATTAACATGCACATTATAAAGCCTGGTCACAACAGGAAGAAGCACAAAGACATGAATTCACAGTTGCATGTAGTGCTGCTAGTTTACACCAGACGTATTTTCGTGTCCTCATGTCCACCTAGCGTTTTATCTGGTTGTGCCCTCGGGAGCACTTGCATGAAGCATTTGTGCGTTGAGAAGAAAAGTGCTGCACGTCCGTCCTGTCTCTATGACAGCAGTCTGTTGACAACGGAAACTGTATGATCGACACTGCTCCATTACTTTATACTGCATGTTTTATATTTTAGATCGTTTTCTTCAATCAGAAACAGAGCGAGGATGATGTGGGTACAATTGACAACACGATTGGTAGGTGGCAAAACTACAGTGACTATCATACATTTCGATAAGAGCGCCGGTGACATCAACAGCGCCTTTCTGAAAAGATAAAATATTTTCAACTTGAGGGCTTGTAGTGGCGGCATATAAAAGACGGAGCGCTCGGAAAATAGACGCTGGGCGCTGCTCTTTTTATGCAGGCGGCCGCTTTCTGCTGAGAACGCTCTCTCCTAATTGAAAACAATTAGCACTCAGAAAAACACGCTAGGTGAACACGGGGCCTAACATGCTAACCAGCAAAGAGCGTGTTAGTACAAGTCAGTCATGAGCATGGTGGGAGACGCTCACTTCTACTGTCTGTCCTTCTCATAAGTTTGCATTTTCAAAATGGCTTGAATACACTTCACAATTTTCAGTGCAGGACTACAACTTCAACTCCAAAAAGTTAGCCAAGATTTCCTTTGCGTCCTTTAGTGATTCAATAAATGAAGGGAACCATTAAAGTTTAAATTTGTGTGAAAAGAATTTAGTCACCGGGACATTAAGCCACAAAATGTCCTGGTTCAGTCTGAGTTTGGTGCATCAAGAGTGCGCCTGATAGACTTTGGCTGTGGCAGCTTTTCCACAGAGACATTTTATAGTTTCAGTGGTATGATATCTTGTTTCCGTTCATTTCTCATTTTCAGTCTTTTAAATAATGACGTTTATATTTTCATTTATGCTTTTAGTGATCACATCTTTCTCTTTTTGCCTCGATCTTTGTTTTTGTGTGTACTAGGTACCCACATATACGCCCCCCCAGAGTGGTTAGACTATAGGAGGTACCAGGCCTGCCCAACCACTGTTTGGCAGCTGGGGGCACTGTTCTACTCTCTACTGCCTGGCCATGGGCGTTTCACCACCAGTAACTTCATCAACAACGACATTAAAATCAACAAGAAGCTGTCCAGAGGTTAGACTCGCTCTCTAGAGCACCAGAAACACCTACATTTTTATCCTACAAAGTTTCATTAATGACAGTATGTATTTTCCTCCAATGTTTTTCTCCATTGGATCCATGCAACAACCCATTAACACCTTGATGTGCTTCTTTCTCTCTTGATTTTCAGACTGCAGGACTTTGCTGCACATGTGCCTGACCAGAGACCCAATGGAGCGGGCCACTCTGAAGGAGCTACAGCACAGCCCTGCCCTCAAGTAACCACTGATGTAGTACGTTAAATCATCGGAGGAGAGTTCCTCCCTCCAGCCCTGAAAGTCAAGACAGCATCACACGTAAACTCTACAGATGATGTCCCATTCTGCACTCAGGGGCGTTTACTAATTTTTGACAAATTAAAAAGCTTTGTCAAAGCTAACGATAAAATCAAATTATTCCAAATGTTATGTCCCACCTTCTATCTTGTGATTGGATCTATCCAGTTTCAGTAGGAAATGGGTCACGACACCGCAGTTAGAAACTCTCAGAGTTCAGTTTCATGGGGACTTTAATGATTATATTTAATTATGGACCTTAAATCTGGACTGTAAGACACTTAAATAAAGGTAAGGACTGTACGGTGGTGCAGTGGTTAGCTCTGTCACCTCACAGCAAGAAAGTTTGATGGGGACACTAGACGTTTTGCAGACCGACGGAAATTTTCCATAGTTCAAGAACTGTTGAAACCCGCCCTCTTTTTTATTGATTCTGCACCGCACCGCTATGAAATATGTTGGTTCCTAGAACCTCATTTATAAGAACCTTTTTAGCTCCTGCTTAAGAGTAGCTCCCAGCATAAGAGGGACTTTAAATGACGTCAGTGTACGATGATTGGTCGAACACAAGAGGCAATCCAGTATCACCAACCACCGATTTTAAATCCCACTGTAGACGTTAGCAAATAACAGTAAAGTCAGTAAAAGCTCTAAAAAAAATCAATAACAATGGGGGAACAAAACACAGACAAAAAGGATCGACAATGCTTTCGAGCTCAGTGGTATTCATAAACCCAAACACACAGCTCCCACCACAGGGTCCTCCATATTTTCAGTGTTGTCGCATAAGTAACGTCCCTTTAAGGTTCATATTGACCAGCACCATGGTGGTGCAAATGCAGACAGAAAAAAAGTCTCCATGATGTGTAGTTCTCAGGGAACTCTCTATAGTGGATAGTTCCTTTTCAAAAAGTCCCCAGAACTCTTTGGTCCTAAAACACCTAATACAGTCTGTAAACAGTAGACAACTAAACACGTTAATGCAGTCTATTTTGACATGTACATATTTTACTGTAGTTTTTGTCTGGTTCTGATTTATTTTTCTCATTTTTGTGAGGATTTTTCTTTTCTCTCTCATTGATAGTTTTGCCCCACTTTGGCATTGTTTTCTACTGTGTTACTGTGAAACATACATATTTATGTAGACACCTCCTCTTAATTAAAGCTGTCTGCAGGACGGATTTGGCTCCCCCTGTAGGTGGGGAAAAATATGAGTGGAATGACCCTTTATATTACCAGTATTATAAATCAGAAGTGATTGGAAGGAATACTTGGTGGTCTTGTAAAACCCTCTTGACAGAAATACAACACGATGTAACTCCATTCTCAGCAGTATACAAACCTTATTCGGACCCTGACTGCAAGAGAAAAATTGGATGTTGAGTTAATGATATTTGCTCTCAGTTTTGGCAGGCTAGTTTTATTGTTTCCCAGCTCTTATATAACGTGGCTGACAGCAGATTCAACCTTAAATCTAGACAAATCTTCTCTCCCAGAGATCTCCCAGTCCCCTCCATGCTGTTAGTGTTGTGCCTTTCTCTTATCTATATGAAGTGAGAGATGTTTGTGTGGCAGACAGACCTCCTGGGATGACGAGCAAGGATTTTTCTATCATTATTGTCCTCCAATTCAGCGAATGCCTCACAGTGGAATTTTATTTACTACCTAATGTATGATAGATTATGCAATTTCTCCTCTGCAATGCGCTGAGAATATTAAGTTGTTTCACTCACCTTGTCAGGTTCATATTGCGAGAAGGCTGCCTACACACTCCTGGGTATCGTTTAGTATTTTACTCCCACTGGGTTTGAATTTAATCAGAAGGACTTAGCAGCCACCTTCGAAGACATTAAGTGGATAATGTCTTTGTATTAAAGCACAGGGAGTCTATTGGTGGGTATAGTGTAAACACAGACATATTTCTTGAGCGCTGAGAGGCTGTTCCTCCCACCTCCAACATGCTGCCTCCTGGGCTTACAGCTACAGGGAGACACTGTCTGTGTTCAGAAAGCTCTGCTCCAAGTTACTCACCGGGCTCCTTTTCCTTCTTATTAAAACACGACATGTTATTTGCAGGATCAAGTTGATTTGTTTGATTGAATTTGTTATTGTGAATGTGAAGGACATACTTTGGGTTATTGATAAGATAACTCAACACACACACAAAATAGAAAACAAAACAATACAGAAAGATTATAAGACATAAATTAGTGTTGGTATGAATTATTAAAGGGAGGCTTAAAGTTTAACTTGTAAATTTACTACTTCATAAACTTCATTCTCCTCATAGAGACATGTGACAACCCTGAGGTTGTTCTGATTAGTGTGCAGTTTTTACTAACCCTGTGGCCCTTTCGGAAAAGTCACAGTTCAGTATGGAGTGCAGACTTTTCAGTAGGGGGTTTCAGTATACTGCACCTTTGTGGTTCAGTAGACTGAACATTTCAGCATTGATGCTAACTTCCGGGTTTTGTGCAGTATGGTATGGATGCATCCTTTCAGGAAATTAGTTGTATTTTAATACCCACAATGCTGTGCGAAATTAAATGTCAAACTTTACTTCACGTGTGCCTGAGGAGGAAGGGTTCCCGTTCGGGTAACTCGCCTTTCAATTGTTAAGTGGTTAAATTGCTTACATGCAATGTGAAGTTTTGTGTTATTTACTGAGCCATCGTGCATATCACATCTGAGCTGGAGTGTCAAACATGAGGCGGGCTAATGACGACACTTCCACATTGAATGAATCAGACTAAGTAGGAACAAATATCGGCCTACTGTGCGCGCCTACTGAACAGTAGGTCCTAACAGTACACAGCACAGATAGAAAGGACTGTCTACTGTCAGATTGTGTAGGCACTTTGCAATTCGGATGCACCCCATGTGTTTCTATGTGGCCTCCAGATTGTGATTCGAGAAAGGGGTCGTTAGGATAATCAAGCACAACTGGCTCATTGGCTACTATATATGCAGCTAAGGAAGCTTCAGACCCAGAGCTCACTCTCTCTCGTAGGACACAAGATGAGACTGCCAGCGAGCACACCAGTTCCCTACCTGATCCATCTTTTATTTTCTTACATTTTTTTTAAGGTTAATTTTTTGGCTTTTTATGCCTTTATTTAGAGACAGAGAAAGAGTGGGGAATGACATGCAGGAAAGGAGCCACAAGTCGGATTCAAACCTGGGCTACCCGCTTGGAGGACCTTGGCCTCCATACATGGGGCGCATGCACTAACAACTAGGCTACTGGCGTCCCAAGCTTCTTTTATTTTGATCTAATTTTGACACACACTGTCACACTCATCCATACACACTTGACACTACTGATCATACATACTGAGATTTTTTTTCGGACTTTTTTGATGTCCAAATAAAAAACACTTAAAACAGTGAAGTTTGCTTGAGCTATAGTGCAAAATTCATAAAAACTGTTATCTCAAGACACTTTACAAAAAGCAGGTAAAAGACCTTACTCATTAATACATCAGAAGCAGCACTAAGCAACATTTAGCAAAGTTACAGTTGCAAGAAAAAAACTTTCTTTTAAGAGGCAGAAATCTTGGGCAAAACTAAGCTCATGATGAGCAGCAACCATAGCAGCAGGCTGTCAACCCCATCGATCCAGAGGAACCTATGAGACAAGAGAGCTCCCTTCTTTGTTACAAATAGGAGCCAATTTGTAACAAGCCAAGACCTTAGTTGTGCCTGCAAAAACTCAGGCAGAGCGTCTGAAACACAAAGCTTTAAGTCCCCACATTTGTTGCCTGCGTCTGTTTTTGTGATTCATGATGTGGAGCAAAAAGAGTGAAGCTGGCAGCGTCGTGTGATGTCTGGATGTTTTGAATGAAATGACTCACACTGTGTTGCTGTTTAGCTTGCTCTGAAGTTTCCCACCTTACAGATGTCTATGAATTATTCATATCTTTAAATTGTTATTCTGAACCCTAACCAGCAGGTGGACCAGTGCAATGGGTAAATGCTATATTTATAGCTTCAAACTTGGTGGGATGGAGCACACTTTCTCATTATGCCAAAAAATGTTTGCAGCAGAGCCATTTGAGGTATTTCATTGTTCTGAAACTCTGAATCCACAGTCAAACAGGCGGGAGGTAAGATTGATATTCCCACAACAACAACTCTAAGCTCTCCCACTTCTGTTACTGTTTACGCCATGTTTTCACAGTGATCATTAAATGTGTTTTTTCCTTAAAAGGATCCCATTGCAGAAAATATTTTTTATCCACTGACAACAATAACATGCAGCAGTTTTATGTGAGCCCAAAGAAAATCACTGTTGTCTTTGGCTCTTTGGATGATGTCCACCTGTCATGAACACTCCCTGTAGATGGATGTGCCATATGGCTGTGGATGGATTAAGACGGCTCTAAGCTTTCTTAGTGTACTAACAGGAAGTTGAAGTTAACCTGCAACGCTTTTTAAATAAAGCAGACAATGAAGACATATCTGCAAGAGAAGAGATATGAAAAAACAGTGAAGCATAGGTGCAGGATTTTTTATTTCAATAGGTGACAAAAAGCCCACTCACAAATACTTGCAGAGCTGCTTTTACATAAAAATTACATCTCTTATGTCAGTCAAACAAAATGACATAAGCTTTAAAAACAGTGGAGTTAAGAAAGGGACTCTTTCAGCCCAGTCATCACTCATGCCAGGAGAGTACTTCTGAAGTGCTGCTGCTGGTTCAAAGTTTCATTTAAACATTTTGTTCTCGCTGCAGAGACTCCTGTCAAAAACCTTCCTGCAACAGCAGATAAAAGCAGACACAACACTAAGTGATAGCACACAAAATATCATAGGAAACCGTCAGGAAAGCTCACGGTGCTCATGAGACAAGGAGATGGGGTTGCTTGGAGACAGTCCAGGAAGTTCTGATAAGCATCTTGTGAACTAAAGCCATGTCGGCATTACTGGGAAGCAAGGAATTACTGGTATGTCACGTCATATATTGCATACATTGGATTATAATTCAAAAATATTTGTCAAATTTGAATTTTGTTCCCTAATGCTGGCATGAAAGAAAAGATTGGGAAGATCCAGCAAAAAAGTAAGGCACAGAATATTAGCAGATGGTTTCTTCATTATTATTATGTTTTTTATTTCTTGAATTTGAATCACTTTAAAGTATTCTTTCAAATACCAATGTCGCTCTCTTTCACATGCACTTAGAAAGACCAACTAAACAAGCAAACTAGCATAGTCTGCTAACTAAGCTAATGCCAACATTTCTCTTGTTCAAATCTTTCGTGATATGAGGGGGAAGACATCAAAGAGACATACTTGCTGTTGCCATGGTGATTTAAAATGCTGTCTGTCAGTTTGGGAATTAGCTTGTTGCTCTGCTTTTACTGTGCAGTGTATGCAGTTGCCCAACATTTCAAACATGCCAGAAATTATCTGCAATGCACAGTGCATGCCCAGCCTTACTTAGCCCACTGTTGAATGTACAGTAGATGTGAACTCACTTGTGCTAAAACAGCTCTATGAAAAGTTTTACGCTACATCCTTGTGCTGGGTTAAAAGACTGAAGACACAATCCCTAACCAAAAGGTGTCAGTGACTCACACAACCCTCTGTAGTACGTGATCTGAGGCTGTAGTCATTGACAAGATGTATTCCACCACACATCATCTCCATTAAAATCGCATGGCCAATGAAGCCATAGCATTCTTGTAAAAATACAGGTGCATTTGTGTGGATACAGTGAGTCACAGCATAAGATCAATGTTGTACAGGGGCTTCAACTAAAAGAGCCAATGACTCCTTGTTCCCTCTATTTCTGGCACTCTTGCTCAGATGATCAGCCTGTTAAAATCTTATATCCAAACATTCCTTTATCCCCGACTGTTAATATTGGAGCTGGTGAACATTTAGTGGTCTTCTTTTCAAGGCTACAAAATTAAGGAGAAAGAATGTACAGTAACATAGTTCTTTTGCTGTGTGCAACTTAATCCATTTCCAAAGGCTACAGTAGGCTCTCCCTTTGTACAAGGTTACTGTTCATGAAGTTATGCATTCCCACCCTTATTTCCTCAAAAAGAATTAGTTTCAGGAACATTTTTGAAGGTGTGTTCTTGACAAGAGAAAGCTGCCAGAGTGAAGGCCTCTGGAGCTGAAGGACCACACAGGGCTCCAGACTGAGCTTTCATACTTCAATCTACCATCAGCCACAGAGACATGGCCCTCTGCCTGGAAACAAGCAGAGCAATAATCAATCAAGCAGTTGACTTATCACACCGAGACACTCTCCGTCTTTTCGTGTAAATGAATATGTTTCTTCTGATAGATTCCCCTGCCTCTGTCTGAGGGAATTCTTGCTTTTCTTTCCTTAAAGTAGTTTAAGGAATTCAAGTTGCATGGGTATGTTTCCAAACAGCAGTAAAAGTGTTTGAACAATCTGACCTTCAAACACGCAGAAATCATGTAAAGTGATGCATGTGATGATTTTATAGCAAAGTACAAAAAAACAAAACAATGTGCTGTTGAGTTAAGCTTTTTTTTGGCGAGCGAACTGACTGCTGTTCAGGAAACAGTTTATATTGTTCGCCAAGGAATGCTCCAACATTTTGGATAATTTGTGGACTTTCTGAGAAGTACAAGAGAAGCTCAATGTTAAATCTATTTTTGTTGGCTTAATCGGATAGCCTCTTGATCCATTGGCTAGCCTATCCCTAGCCAATAGACGTAAAACATGGGGAAACATGAAGCTTGTTTAAAAACTTAAAGCATAAAAGTGTGTTACACCTCACTTCTACTTCATGTATGAAGGCAAGTCAGCCCGGAGGTCCATTCTCTGTGAATCTCTGTGATATCCCATGTGCCTGTGAAACCACTCCCCTCTGTAATATTTTGGTTCTGAATGTGCCTTGAGTACATAAAAAAATTTAACTTCTGCAGCGGATTTCAGAGAGACCGCATGGCCGTGTGCTAACTCAGCTAACAGGCTGCTAACTAGCTAAAAGGCTATTTCCTTCGATTCCCAAAATAAGCCTAGCCCCCATGGCTGCAGGTAGCTTCTATCAGGTTTCTATCGCTTCGTAAAGACCTGTACTTCCTTGCGCTTGACACTAGGAGGCATCATCCTTATATTTATGGATCTATGGACACCAGTCGTATACTTAAGCGGAAACGAGGCGTAAGGTAACAGGTGTCTTGTCCTCGATGCATGCATATGAAAAGATTTAAGAATGAAGATTTTACATAGCTGGGGTTGCTCAAACGTACAAGCTGAAACACTCAGAGATGAATGAAATGGACCTTTTGGACCAACATAAATATAGGTTAAAGAGTTATTATCTCTAATGATGAAGAGCAATTTATCTCAGTCTTAGACTGTTTTGCATTCTGCTCTTTTCCCTGTTGCAGTTTTTCTTAGATGTAGGTAGGTAGTGTCAGAACATGGCATCCCTGATCCCAGTTTAAAGATTTGACATGTGCAATTTTATTCTGACAGATTGGAGACACATGTCATTAAACCCAATACCAAACATTCAATTTGTTATTTCAGAGGTCTGAAGATGCTTCTCACTTGGTGTCTTTTACCACCTGTTGCATCTTTAAAGTAAGCCATATAGCTCACTGTTTGGATTTTGATAGCAAAGCCTGAAAAATTAGAGAAAATGAGAGAGAATTAAATCAAATGAAAGGCAGGTTGTTCATCTAAAGGAGACAAGAAGGGAGGGTGTCTGGGTCCAAGAGGTTGATTACCTGACCCATTAAAAGTGTTCCTCTGGGGGAACCGGCTGCTCGTGCTGTGTGGACTACAGAGAAGTCATGTTCCAGCCCTCATTTGATAGGCCTGCCATTGGGACTAGGATGGGAGCCAGGCATTTTCATTCATCCACCTCAGACAAAGCTGTCTGGGAAGTCTCTGAAACAGCCACGAACGTTTGGAGAAACCGCTGTCCACATCCAAGCTGCCACAGTCAATTAGGAGCAAAGAAAACGGAAAACAAAAAGTCTTAACAAGGCATGGTTTGGTGAGCCTGTTGAGTTTCTGTGGGCTCCATATACTTTGTTACTGTTTGACTGCATGCGTCTGTAGAAGCCTGCATGACAGAGTGCAGTTATCATGTTCATAAATAAAGGTTGCTTATTATGAGGTTATTTCTTGAATCAGTAAGAAAGCATATTTGCATCACAATGTTCCAGCATGTAGAGGTAGATGAAGTTTGTTTCATATTCATGCACAGTAATCTTCCAGAGTGGATTTTTATTCTGATTCATGGCCATCATTTCAACTCTTAGAGGTCACATAATATACTCCTTTTCAACAATTTTAAATATGTCTCAGAGCTCCCCAAAACACGTCTGTGAAGTTTCTTATTAAAAATCCACTCTGATCCTGTATTTTCGTATGACTATAAACCCTTCTATTTCAGCCCTGCTCAGAACAGGCTGTTTCTGTGTCTATAGCTTTAAGGCCCTGACACACCAAGGAAATTGTTGGCCGTCGGTCTTAGCTGGATTGTCGGTAAGCGGTTGTCGCCCTAGTTTTTTGCGGTGTGTCCCTACTCGTCGGGCCCTGTCTAGCGCAACTTTTTGGCCAAGACATGAGGCGCTGTGAGGCGACGTTCTTTGTCGTCTACTTGGTGTGCGAGGGCCTTTAAATGCAAGTGAGCTGTGTACGACCACGCCTGGTAGGACTTGGGTGGTTCGGGCTTTCTCACACCATGCCTGATTGTTTACGGTGAGAAGGCAGACTTTGAGGACAGAACAAACACCTAGCTGTGGGAGTGTCACCCACCTGGGGGAGGGGTTACTGCACTTTGAGATGTCACGGCCTGTTTGAGCCATAGACTGTAAATATTAATGGATGAAGCCTCAGTGATGTCACCCATCTGTTACAAGGGCCTTTGTGGTGTCATTGATGGCTGCAGCCATGCTGGAAATGCTGTCTCAGCCTAGCTTTCAGTCAACCTAACTTTCAGTCAAGCTAAAGGACAGCTACATGCCTGATTGTGAATAATGCTAATGCTTCATAAAATCTAAACTGATGAGTTGTCAAAAAATCACTCCTCCTACAGTGTCTGCCGATTGAGACACATTTCGTTTTTTGAACCAGGCTGTAAACATGTTAATTGATGCTCTAAAAAGTGGCTTTTTTAAATGGGTGTGACTTCTGGTGCTGCTGCAGCCAGCCGCAAGCGTACACTTGACAAACTTCAGGGTTTTGCACTTCTGCATTGGCTTCATTTTTCAGTACCGGAGGTTGCCGTTTGGTTTGAGCATACATTTTCTGAAAAGTGGAGCAGACAAAAAGACAGAGCGGATGGACTTCTTTCATTAATGTGGTGTTTGTAGACAGACTAGGGACACATCAGTGTTTGAAAAAACATAAAGTGTATTTTTGCATAATAGGGTTAGATGAATAATTGTTCCCAAGAAATCTTCCACCAGCCAATACTCATAAATTCCACTTTTATCTTTGCTTCCATTCAGCCTGTAGCTGAGCGTCTGCTCTAACTCTCCTCTTGCCACATTTTGATTGATTCACATATTTGCATGCAAGTAGAAAAATCCTGTTTTAAATTTGGGATGTTTGTCTTTTATGGTTAATGTTTTACACGATGGCACATTAAGAAATGAGCCAAACACATCCAGATGGTGCCGCCCGGAGTGTCACTTAACTCCTGTTGCTGCTACCTCAAAACTTCCGTGTCAAGATATTTGGCAAGTACGTCACTACTTACAAATGAGCTGGAGCAGGGCTCGGAGTTAAATTTTTTACATTCAGTTGAATACATGCAAATATCAGATATTATTTCAATTTCTAAGGAATTTATAACAAAAGTGAAAATGCACTCGACTGGCTCAAAGTTTAAATGGTCTGCCTAAATTTAGATTCAAGAACCAAAGTAGAGTGACTTTTTCTCTACTTTGAAAATAATCTTTAAGTAATATATTTATTATACAAACCTGAAATAGGATGATATACAAGGCAACAACAGCTGATGTGGTTTTTTAAGACTTTTATTTTCCTGCAGTAAATCCTCCAAATGAAAAAAACCCAAAATGAATTTAGTGACCTACCCACTGCATGCTTCAAGTATTCATAATATTAACCTTTCAAAAGCTGGCATCACAAAGTAATTTACAAAGAAGAGGCACAAAAGAACAAGATACAGTACGATAAAAACCAAGCAAAAACAAAATACATGACAGATTAAGAAGTAAATCTAATAAATGGATCAACAGTGTCCACAGGTTTTAAACCCAATGGGAAAGAGTTCCAACATGTTGGAGCTCAGACCTCAAATGAACAGTCTCCTTTGGTCTCAAGCCTGGAGTGTGACACAACCTACAAACCCTGATCAGCTGACCTCCAGAGCCTGTTTTGATTACCTCTCCTTTAACTAGCATGTCAGGTTGATGTGTATTATTTTTTTTGAAGTTGTTTGCCAAGAAGCTTAAGTTATGCCTTATTTCCAACTCTTCGTCTGTGTCTCGATTGATCCAAAGTAAGGTGGGATACATTTCTAACATGTTGACCACCATTGTTTGGCTTCAGAACACCTCATCAGAAATGAATGGGTGACATTATACAGTAAGACTATGCCCATGTTTTATTCAGTCAATATCCAGGAGTTTGGTATTTAAAACTAGCTGATATGAGAACAAAAAATAAGACTTTCAAGACTTAAAGTATTACAAGTCCTACTGTTTTCTTGTATCAGTTCACAGTGCATTATAAAGTCTGTGCATATCTGAAGAATGCATAATGTGGGTGCATTCCTTATGAGAAGGCTCCAGTGTCATTATAATACCAAACTGATAGCCAGGAGAACAAAATCAAACCTCAGACGTAGTAAGGTGTAGTTTTCCTGAAAGTAGTCCATTATAGTTTAAATAAATAACATGGGGCACTGGTAGCTCATTGATAGAGCATGTGCTCCATGCACAGAGGCTGTCCAGTCCACATTGCACTTGTTGCAGGTTGTACTCCCGATCCTGGCGCTATTTTGTGAATGTCATTCCAGACTCTCTCTCCCCACATTTCCTGTCTCTTTATAACCGTCCAATCAAGTATAGGCAAAGGCCCCCAAAAATAATCTTTCAAAACAGTAACAGCATATGAGGCAACGTCTGCAAGCTAGTTCAGGCAGACAACTCAAGCTGCGAGGATTTCACACTTGACTTGCATCATTCTCCACAATCACCTGACAACACCTCCTTCCAATTAGCATTAAGATTTCCAGTCTCTCCCTCTGCTCTTTTATTGCCAGCTCTGACCTGCACCAGTACTGCATTCTTGCTCAGGCCCACCACCATCCCTGCATCCACCTGTAGGCTCAGACTGGGGGGTTTAAGATATCAACCCATCACTCTTAAAATGTTTGCATGTAAAATAAGACTGCAAGTAGTGATGAGGTCTGACGTCAAACAAAAACTACGTTCTACTGCTACAATACAAATTCAAACAAATACAAACGTGATTGTCTGACTGAAATGAAATAATGACAATCACTGCCAGTGTCTGCAGTTCCTGCAAGCATCTTATTGTGCAGATATTGGATTTTTCTGCTCTGCTTCCTAACTTGTCAGTTTATCTTGATATCCTGAAAACTGAAGTGAGACTAAATGAAAGCTTGATTGGACCACTGATTCAGGATACTGTTTATAAATAGAAGAAGGTCAGGAGGGCTTTCATTTTTTAGTTTTCTGGAAGGTGCCCAATTTAAAGTCATGATTTTATAATTGAAGAACAACTGTGACATTTCTAAGAAATTGAGTTTCCTTCTATTTCTAACCCATATACCCATATCATCTGCCTTTTTCTACCTCCCATAGAGGAATACAGAAGGGATTTAATATCAGAGCCGGCGTGGTCCTGACTCAGCTGCCTCACTGTCCCTGCAGTGAAACCATAAACCAGCACATACCCCCTGCTGTTTCTGCCATCTTTGAAAAATCCCCCATATTGGCTAGAATAAAGGGACAGTCAGGGACTCTTACAAGGGTTATCAAAGTCAGTGCTGATGCATGAATACATTTAAGAAAGAGATCAAATATGAAAGCATGTGCTTTTGTCCTGAAAATGAACGTCTCAAACACTTCTATGTCTTTGTAGAGTGTTCCCTTAGGTGTTTCAACTTCCCTTTATGGCACATTTCCCTGATGCATCAAAACTTCTCATATAACACAGAGAGAGAGAGAGAGAGAGAGAGAGAGAGAGAGAGAGAGAGAGAGAGAGAGCGCGCGCACACAGGTTAAATGTTTCTAAAGTTTTAGTTGAAGAAAAGTTGCATACGGCCTGTGTGTTGTTATACTGAAGCAGATGTCTTTCGGGGAGGGGGGGGGGCAGAGCATTTCTGTAAGGACAATAGCACCAGGAGAAAAACATCTACAGACTTGCTGCATGTCTCAGCTTTCAACTTGAAAGCTGAAGAAAAGAAAGCACTCAGTCTGCAGGGAGAGCAGGAAGTTGTGGGACACTGATTAGCTGCTGAGACAGATGGTGTTAGCTGTGTTTCCAGTACAATCCTGCAGACTGCCCACAGCTTCAGCTCCCAGGAGCCTCAGAGGGGCTCTGGATCACATGAGATGTGCAATGAAAACACACCACAAGGCGATATCCTCACTTCAGTAAAAAAAAATCTGAAACAGTTCTGGAACCTACAACATAGAAAAATACTTTAATAACTCTGAAGCTAAGATTAGATATTTTCCTGATCAGAGGCCTCATCAGGCCTTGAGGTAGCACATACTGTACCATCTCAGGGGGGAAGGATTCATTCAACATATGCTTCAACACCATTAACCAATAAGATATATGTGTAAAGAAAATCTCAGAGCCTTTACTGTTCTGGATCATCCTTTTACAGAGGAAGATATTTCTTGGCAGCTGAATAATTCTAGGTCAAGAGGCCAGATTTCATTAAGGTATGGATGCTTCAGCTTTGCACCATCAGGCAAAAAATGAATACATTTAAAATGTATAAGAAAAAATCAAGATGGGATAATATGCAGGAAGGCTTTCTCCTTTGTATTCCTCGCGTTCCTGTTGTCCGCACTTCCTTGCCGCTGAGACACAGTCCGACGCTGGTGGCTTGGCGTCAGGGACGTCGGGTTGTAGAACACCACACCTCTGAATGAATTGGTGAGGTAAATGAAGGTATTAGATGACAACTGGACCCACATTGTCAACCCACAAGTCAACTTCTAAAGCACATTTAAAAAACAACCAAGGCTGACCAAATAATAAAATCTATTGAGTTAAAACGTTATAAAATAATCTATAGCTGTTCTAAAATCTGTTGGGGTAAAACTTTGTTATCGTGAAGGGAAAGCCAAAACGAAGACTGAGGTCTTCAGCATGGATTTAAAACACTCAGGGGGAGAGTTCAGAAAGCTTCAAGCTAACTACTTTGTATTAGAACAAAATGTCTCAACAGACAAAAGGTTTTGTACCTGACCTTAATCAATACTCTCCAGGCTGCTGGATAAAGATGAGATGAGTCATATGAAAAGAGATTTACAGTTCACAGTTTTCAAGAGTCTCTTCTTAGATTCTCTCCAAAAATACCCGTTGTCTCGTCTTTGCACCACTACTCAATGACTGAGTGAAGTGGGTGATTCTTGGATTGGAAAGTTACAAAAATGTGACGAAGTATTTAAAACTAAGGATTTGACTAATGTGCTGAAAGGGTCTATCAGTGTGTGTCGCTAAGAGTGAATCTATTTTTGTTCTGAAAGAAAAGGTGAGTCTTTTTTTCAGAAATGTTTCATTTGTTCTACAGCACAAGTGTTGTAAAGTGGAATATTGCAGCTTCTTCCTAAGTGGAAACCCCAGAGCTGAAAAATGAAGTTAATTCAGAAAAGCAAAAAAAAGACTGCAGTTCCTCGAGTGTCCACTTCAGACTGTCTGCAAAAGCAAAAAATCCCAATTGGTTCCCATGTTTAAATGCTCATTTTGACAGAAATAAACATCCAAACAGCCTCTCGGTGTCTCTAGCTCAGTTCTTTATTGGAAAAATGGGGGTAATTTATTATCTTTCATACAAAGTCTGTAAACTGCATGGGGAAATGTGACAAACATACAATTGTAGCTGCAAGTTCAAACCTTGCTGGTGTGTTTAAATAACCTTAGTTACCCCTGCACTGTCATCAGTCCTCACCCAACAGAACAAGCAGTTTCAATAATACAGGAGGCCCTGGAAAAGTCTGCTAAATAATCTGGTGCTGAAATGCACACACTGCCTTTGAGACTGTGGGTTTCCTTTAGGCCAGCGTTCAGCCTTTAATGAGCCCAGACCTCGTTATTTGTGAACTTTATTGGGTGATTCTTTGTACAAATGTAGACTGCGATTTGTGAGCTTTTACAGCCAATCCATAATGCTTTTAAATCGTCCAAGATTCTCAGTGTTGCCAAGCTGGCCTTGCCAACTAGTGACATAATATGAGGGACGAATAAAACTCTCCTCATAATCTAACGCACGGTTGGCACTTTGCTTCCAATTTAAAGGACGCTCATGGGCCATTTACAGTGTATGAGGCCCAGAAGAAATGCTGATGTCGTTGTAAATTTGAGAGTCGCCCTTGTGCAAACAGATTATTGGTATTCATAATGTGTAATAATCTTAAATTGAACGAGAGAAATCTGTTTGGAAACCCAGTCAGTTCAGATAAGTCTATTTAATCATTCTCTTGGTGTTATTGATTAGAACTTAAAGGGTCTAGTTATTGTAGTTTGATCGGCTAGTTCAGTCGACTTACTGTCTGTAACATGCAGATCAGGGGGCAATAGGGAAAGAAAGAAAAACCCTACTTATAAAGCACATTTCTACTAAAATATATTCAAAGTGATGAACATGTAGACAAGATATGAAAGGGATTAAAGGCAGTCTAAAAAGATAGATAGGTAAATTTTTTAAGATACATCCACAAGAGAGTGGGGGACGACATGCAGCAAGGGTCGAGGTCGGATTTGAACCAACAGCTGCTATGACGAGGACTATAGCCTCTGTACATTGGGCGTGCGACATAACCTCTAGGCTATACCGTGCCCCCAAAAAATAAAACAAAGGATTTAAAAACAATAGATTAAAACAGATGAATATTAAAGAACAAGTTCAAATGAACAAGAGAAACTTCTTTTACTTTAAATTGGGTGACATCTGAAACAGACATTTTAATCACAGTCTTTATTAGCATTTGTATAAGAAGGAACACAAAACTCAAAAGAAAAACCAGAAAAGAAAGCAGCTGACTCACGGCGAATACAGAAACTGTAGAGAGTCAAAATGACAAAAAGCCGTCACAAAGACCTGCAGAAAAATGCTTCATATCCAGTCATCACCACAGACATTTCCCAGGCCGCTAGGGGGAGCACTTAGTGGAGCAACATGCATTGCCTTTGATGAGGTTCATTCATATCAGACCACAAATGAGACAAGTTAAAAGAGAAATACAGTATGTTGGATATTATTTCAGGAGGCTGGGTTTTACTTACATCACCATTATTATTATTTATTCATTTACTGATTTTCTTAAAACTTGATTTGATTTTATGTTTTCTGATTTTCCAATATCAGATGCTCCGCCTCGACTCTCAGTCATTTACAGATTGCTTATGATAGATTGCCAGAGCCATTGCTAACTGCTAATTTGTTTGTGGGGGATCCTTCCTGCATTTTGTTGCTGGCTCAGCTCCAAAATCAGAGTGGGGCAAGTGAGCAATGGATACAGACTCAACAGCCCTGTGTACACAGACATACCAGGGCCAAATAGCCTTTGAGAATGATGCCACTGTGCCTTTAAATGTTGCAATAATTAGAATTGAATATGTCATATTCTAAATCATGTTTATAGAGGCTTTAACACAGAGTGCATCACACCTTTCAAAGTTATTGTGCTGGTTGTGTATTTGCTTTTTCTCAAATAATTTGGTAATAATGATCAGCTGACTGTTAGCTTAGCTACCTCACAGATACACAAAGCAATCAGCCAAGTCTTTTTAATTCCTCTGCGGAAACAATGTTGCAGAAAAGCAGATGTTCTGAGTTTTATTACCTTACAGCTGAGGACCTCCAATATAGCAGCCTTGGGTTGCATTATGTCATCATGAAGCTCTTTTGAAGCAAAGACCTCACATCAACATATGAACACACATTTACCCCCAACAGTTCTTACATGGAATGGAGTAAATACAATCAGATGTTTTCGCACAGACACCTCATCACCAGTTTGTTTGCCGTGATGCTTTTATTCAACGTGAAAGAAAAAGGCCATGAAAACTGAACACAGACCATATTTGGACTTGGCAAATGGACGTAACCTTTACAGCAATTTTCTAGTCTTCTGATGACTCAGAGTGCTTTTAAACTGCAGGTCACACCTACTCATTCACACCCATTCACATACTGATGGCAGAAGCTGCTAAATAAAGTGACCATCAGTATTAACTAATCTAATCATACACATTCATATGCCGCCGCCGAAGCAGCGTCTTTCCCAAGGAACTTTGCTAAATGTTGCTGATGATGGATTAATGTTGGGTCTTTATGGATATTAGAACAATGAGTAAGGTATTTTACCTGCTCTTTTGTAAAGTGTCTTGAGGTAACATTGGTAATAAATTGGCGCTATACAAATAAAATAAAGATTGATAGCTGGTGCAACAAGCCACTAATCTGGCCTAGTGAGTTTCATGCATCATGCATTCCAGGACAGTTTGGAGGAAAGGGACATGCAGAATGCCAAATAAACTCGTGTGTGTTGCCATCTAGTATCTTGTGTTGAAATAAAGTGAGGCAACATGACCATTGCAAGGTAGTGTTAGAACAGGACTCTGGATGTGAACAACAGCTGCTTTATGTCATTCTTTCAGTCTACAGTTCTAACTGGATTCCCCCTGCAGACAGAGGTGTAGTGCTCAAGACTGGCTTGTGTGGATCTGCTGACCAGATGGGAAGAGATCCTTTGCCCTATTTTACACACAATCACTGCTTTCTCAACCGACCTTTAGGGCTACATTTAACAAAGGCGCACTGTCGACACTCGCGTGGCTGTTGATTAGGTTGACATTTGCGTAGTACGCAAAGGCTACTCATTTGAATAGCTGTTGTAATGCTAAAATATTGGGGGGGGCTATGCAGATAGTTTTTTTATCTGTAAAGTATAGATTGAACAATTGGCTGAGGATTTTGGAAACAAAATGGGGATTTTTTTTTCCAAGCAAGATCACATCTGACATTTACGTAGCTTGACCAAAAGTAATAACTTTTACCAATCTATCTTTTAATTCAAGGTAAAGGTCAGACTATTATGCCATGATGACCTGTTTCACATTGCTGATGTGTGTTTTTTTTTGCAGCCAGGCACCGCGCTAAAAGAAAGAACAGATGACTGAAAATGTGTTTTGGGTTTGTTTAGCATTTTTTAAAGATTGGCTTTGTCCTTTGGCTTAGCATTGGCTTCCATCACCACAAAGGGAGATGACAACAGACGCAGTGGATGTTCACTTTACTCGGACGTCCATTCATCAGGTTTAAGACAGGAATGCATCTCTCTGTCGTCACATGGGGGAGAATCAGCACTGATGCAGCAAGCCCTCAGATTGAAGTTCAGACCCACTGGGGTTAAAGTGAAGGAACATTTGAGATAATTTGAAGCTCCATATTTCAGAGTCTTTAAAGCCTGAAACTTTTCAGCTGTTATGCGTTGCTGTAGAAGGCTGAAGACACGGGGAGCCAATTTGGAGCGTTGCATAATTTGGATGCCACCTCCGTATCGAGCAACATCCCCTGGAAACTGAAGCTCCCTGCCGAGCGCCTGCTGATCGCCCATGCATTTTTCATGAAATCAGACGCTGATTAACTGAATGGGTGAAAAATAGTTGCATTCAACAAAGCAATCACTCTTATAAAGAAACATGGAAATGAAAGTTTTAGTTAAGACAGGGACATAAACTCCATGACTTTTTCAGACACACAAAATGACTGTTTTAAACATGACATGATTATTGAAACTACTTTACAAATTGCTTCTTTGCAATATAGGCAAAGAGTTGCTACCTTTCACCTATATGAACTAAGACGGTTCTTTATCTGTACACAAAGGCATGTTAGAAAAGCATAGCAGCATTCATTACAAATACATGACAAAATGTAAAAAGGTGCCTTGTTTTGGCACATCCAGCAGCTGGTTAGTTGACTTCAGTGCTCCAGCCTGAATATAAACATGGAGCAGTTCACTTAAGTAAGACGAAGTAAGATTGAATGGAAAGCACCACAAGTAGTAATGTAGTCCCTCTTTTTCTTGACTTGTCAGGAGGCGATAAGGAACATTTTGTACCAGCTGCAGGGGTTGAATAGCAGACTGGTCCAAACCCAAATCCAAAGAATTACAATTGTCTGGACATTATGAATGCATATATCACCCTCTCTAAATCACTTTGGCTATTAGACTTAGCTGACAGAAGCTCCACTTAACAATGGAAGAAATCTGCTTGTCAATTTTTAAAATCATTGTCAAAATAGACGCCAAGACCCTTTACAGAAGAATGCATATTAAAGGCAAAAGGGCCAAAAACTCTGGAATGGCCTACCTGCAGAAGTCAGGTTTTCTAATTGTCTCAGTGTTTAAGTCTCTTCTTAAAACATTCTAATATAAAAATGCTTTTAGGTCTTTGAAGATTATCATTGTTTCCCATTTTCAGATGTATTGTATCTAACAGTTCAGGGTGTCCAAACAAGATGACCTCTGTCTCGTTTCCATTTAGGTTAAGGACATTTAAACTCATCCATGCTTTGATGTCTCTCAGACAATCAAGCAAAGGCCTTACTATTCAATGTCAGAGGCATGTAGATCTGTACATCATCTGCAAAACAAGACATACTATTTCTCAAAACTGGACCCTGTGGTGGAATTTTGTATCTATTTAGATTTATAAGTACAGACATAATAATAACTTAAAGGGATACTTCACCCGTTGAAACATGAATCTGTAGTGAAATTGGGTCATATATGTAGTAGAAATGTGAAATAAATTTTGAAATTGGTGCCTTCTTGACCGAGAAAAGGCAAAAAGTGTCTTTTTGCCTTTTCTCGGTAAAGACAACAACTCCCAGAATGCACAGCACCGCAGGACACTCCCGCTGAAGGAGAGGTGCATTCATGTGGTATCGGAAAAATGAGAATCTGACTTGTAAAATGCACATGAAACACCTGCTCAAGTCGGTTTTGTGTTTTGTTAACATACTTTTTATTCATGCACGTATTGCACATCAACTTTTTGCTTAAATATAACTTGACTATAAGATTTCTCCGAGTTGGGAAGTCGGAAGAACGACTTCCCAACTTGGAAACTTGGACCACCTGAGCAGCACCTGAATGCAGCATTACTAGCGGACATTAACAACAACATATACGGCCGTTTCCACAACTGATTCAGAAATTTCTTCCAGAAGGAATTGGCATCTTGGAAATTCCTGGAAGAAAACAGACTATATGTCTGTGTCCATAGTCAAACAGTGACAGCACCGACAACACAAGTCTGCCCCGGCTCCTTCTTCCTCTCACAGCCGCGGACCTAGCCAGCTAGGCTAGCTAGCCTGCCTGTCGGCACCAGCAGCCAGCTCGCCGCTATATTGCGGCTCGTAGAAAGAGCCACGAACATCCGATTCAAGCACAAGACCTTCAAAATCCCCTTCAGTCATATCAGTTTGAAGTTGAAACATACGTTTTTCGCCATTCTTGGTCCATTTTAGGTTAATCCGTAGAGACACCCAGCTTGAGCCCGGCTCAGGCTCACTGTACAGCCGCTGTCTGTCTGCAGAAGCCGCCTGGCAGATATAGCAGCTCGTAGAAAGAGCCACGAACATCCGATTCGAGCACAAAACCTAATCCCCTTCAGTCATATCAGTTTGAAGTTGAAACATACGTTTTTCGCCATTCTTGGTCCATATCAGCTTATCCGTAGAGACACCCAGCTTGAGCCCGGCTCAGGCTCACTGTACAGCCGCTGTCTGTCTGCAGAAGCCGCCTGGCAGATATTGCGGCTGGTAGAAAGAACCACAAACATCTGATTCGAGCACAAAACCTTTAAAATCCCCTTCATCCATATCAGTTTGAATTTGAAACATACTTTTTTCGCCATTGTCAATTGTTATTAGATTTCTCCATAGAGCCTGGTAGCATAGCTTTCAAGCAAGATGGCGGATGTTAAGTTTCGATTCTGGCAGTGAAGCCCCGCCCACTGATCTGTGATAGGTCTGTAGCTTCAGTGGTCAAAAACATGAGGAACTAGCAATGTAGTTTCACCCCTGCTAACCACAACAGCCGCGAGTGACGCAATATGACAATTTTTGCGTCACTTGCGGCAGCATCTCTGAAAAGAAAATACAGATTTTTCCCGTCTCAGGGGGAAATGAGGGCTGGATGCAAGACCATTCAATAAAAACACAAGTTTACTACTGATACAAAGCTTAATGCAAATGGGTGAAGTATCCCTTTAAGGTTATTCACTGTTCCTGATGTCAGTCAGACCTGATAGAGTTCAGCTGTGACTAGATGAGCAAGGACAGCTTAACGTGTCAAGGGTTTCTCTCATATCTTGTTTGGTAGAGTTAGTGTCCGCTCCAAATTGTCCTAGACACCACATTCTAGTTTAGGTGGGTCAATATGACCCTGACACTAATAATAATATATTTTCTATATATGCAAAGAGTCTGGGAGAGTCTGGCAGAACTGACTTAGCAAAGCACAGAGATACATGTGTTCTGTTAGCTCACTCTCCTCATGAGTCATCTATAAATTTTTTCAACTTAAGTCATCCGAGTCTCCTCAATCATTCTTGTTTGAAGTCAAGTCTTACAAATGTCCTTTACAGACCCCAGGGGCAGCATTTAAAATGAAAATAGGATGGGGCCCACAACTGAGCCTTGGGGGACACCACATGGAAGTCACTCAGAGGAAAAATCCTCCAGGTTGACCGAGAACCTCCTATTTGTCAAGTAGGACTTAAACAACACCTTTAATTCCAACACAATACAACCAAAATAAGAGAATGAAATATCATTATTTATAAATAGTTATTCCTTATGCTCGTCTTTGGCTCTGACTCTCTGCAAAACTGGATGAAACAACGTCCCAGGAAGAGCCTGTGTTTATATTTCCCCTCACAAAATGTAACAGTGCGAGTAGGACACCGGCGAGTTAAAAAAATAGTCAAGACATTTTCTTTTCAAAAATATAACAATGATACAAGGCATTCAATATACCAGCCCAACTTTATATACGAGGTATAAGCAGCCCAGTGGTCTGCTGAGAGAAATATGTTTTTCCCACTTGGCTTTCCAGCTGAAATAATCGTCTAGACCTGCTGAAATGTGTTCTTTTGAGCAGACAACTTTTGTTGTGTTTTGACCTCAATAAAAATGTATTAGTTGATGTCTGTTCCCCCTGCTAATTGAAAACTCTGTCAGTGACAGAGTTGTAGCACAAAACTCCAGGGTGAGCTGCATGTATGAACACAATAGGCATCATTTCTTACCCTGACAGCCCACAAAATCTTGCGTAAAGTCCGAGTGATAATCAGTAAAATTCACTGCAAGCAAGTAGGCAGGGGTGACGGCATTTATATCACACAACCAGTGCGATGGTCGTGCATACGTAATGAAGCTGTTTCCTTTTCATAGTACACCGTTATGTTCTTTTCCACTCATTCATTGATTATATGAATATGTCGGATATAAAGGCAAAAACTATCATACGTCCGCCATCTTGGATTTTCTCAGCTTCTTTTTCTAAAACCATGTCTTGCTGGCTGACTCACACTGAAGGAGATAGTACATAAATAATCAAATCATAAAGATATCAGTGGCAGGTTGTCCTGTCAATATTTCTAGATATTTTCAAGAAAGCTTTTGTGAGAACAGCTTTTGTGTGTTCATCGTACAAGTGACGCAGTTAACATTTGATTTGATCAGTTTATGTATCACATTCTATTAACACATCTTAAGCACTTTGAAGCTCACATTCATAAAATATGTAATGGCAATCATTTTCAGACAAGGCACCTCATATACAGCACAATACTATAGGATCCTTCTATATGTTGCATGTATGAGCACATGAACCTTGGGATGAAATTATTTAAATACCATAGACTGTAAATAATAATGGATAAAGTGACATCACCCATCTGCAGGGGGCTTTGGAGTTATATCAATGGCGATGCTGTGCTGGAAATGCTGTTTTTACCTAACTTTCAGTCAACCTAACAACAGGTTAAGAGTTGGAGCTGAGGCCCCATACGGTGTGCCGATTGAGACATGAGCTAATCAGACCCATCTAGTTTTTTGAACCAGGCTGTAAACATGTTCATTTGAACTTTTTTGAACGGGGTGTGAATGTGACCTCCGTTCCTTCTGCAGCCAACCTCAAACAGAAATTCTATGAACTGTTGGATGTTACACTTCTTCATCGGCTTCATTTGTCAACACCGGAGGTTGCCGCCTGGTAAATACCTAAACATCTTTTAGCTTTTTGACCATTCTGTTTAACTCCATGCAGACATAAAACAATCAGGGAGATTTAATGTTAACCTTCATTCTGAATAACACTCTCACTTGTTTATCCCTCAGTACCCAACAACACACCATTAAACTCAATCAGTGCAGTGAGAAGAAAAGACTTCAGCATCCTGTTGACTAGCGCAGGCAACAATCAGAGCACATGTCTGTCAATGCACCGCTCTCTGCTCCATCTGCTCCGTCCAAACATTCTGCCCTGCCAAACAAAGACATGTCAGCCAGTAACTAAGCAAGCAGGAACACTAAAAATACAAACAGGGCATTATGACAAGTTAGTTCTTTTTTGCTAAATAAGTTTGGATTGGCTTTCTTTAATATACATGGAAAAGTTTCACTCAAGTTTTGTACAAAAGAGAAGTGCGAGGGCTAAAATCGATTCAAGCCTTTCTGATTTAAGCTCATGAAAATCCACCTGGGTAAGTGTTCTGATTCATCTTGGGCCTTAAACCTTGTTCATGTGCAGTCCATTCTCAGATAGAGGTGAAAGATGTGTGCAGAGGCAAATACAGATGGAACACAGCATGAGCCAGGTCTTTATATGGTTCACCTGAGCCTTTTAAAGATTTGATTTCAGCACATATTATTCCTGTAAAATATATCAATATCTCAAACAAAAATGTTGGATCACCACCCTATTTAGGCAAAAGTAACACAGCAATGATGACAAGCTTTAATGTCATAGACTCTCAAACTCTAGTGGAAACGGTGACAAATCTAAAACCATCCACCTGCTGTCTTGATGCTCTACCTACCAACTTCTTTAAGATTGTTTTTGACTGCCTAGCAACAGACATATTGCAAATAGTTAATAACTCTATTCAGTCAGGCCATTTCCCAAAAGCCTTCAAAACTGCAGTTATTAAACCTCTCCTAAAAAAGCGGAGCCTAGATGCCTCTATTATCAACAACTACAGACCAATTTCAAATCTACCTTTCATAAGTAAAATAATTGAGAAAGTTGTCCTACAACAACTAAATCACTTCCTGGCTTCAACTGGCTGCCACGACAACTTCCAGTCAGGATTTCGACCTCTTCATAGCACCGAGACGGCCCTGATTAAAGTTGTAAATGACATCCGTCTTAACACAGACTCTGGCAAAACTTCAATATTAATGCTATTAGACCTCAGTGCTGCATTTGACACTGTCGACCACTCAATACTTTTGGACAGGTTGGAAAACTGGGTGGGGCTCTCAGGCACAGTCTTAAGCTGGTTCAGGTCATATCTACAAGACAGGAACTATTTTGTTTCCATTGGTGACTTCGTATCAGAACCAACCGACGTAACGTGTGGAGTCCCCCAAGGTTCGATCTTAGGGCCGACTTTATTCAACATCTACATGCTTCCACTAGGACAAATCATGCAAAATAATAAAATTGACCACCATTGCTATGCTGATGACACCCAAATCTATGTAGCGCTCTCACCAAACGACTATCGCCCCATAGATCTTCTGTGCCAGTGCATTGAGCAAATCAAGGACTGGATGTGTCAAAATTTCCTACAACTAAATGAGGACAAAACTGAGATCATTGTATTTGGTGCTAAAAAAGAAAGGTTTAAAGTAACCCAACACCTTCACTCTCTGTCCCTGAAAACATCAAATAAAGCCAGAAATCTGGGGGTTATTATGGATTCAGATTTACACTTGGAGAGTCACATCAAATCAGTAACAAAATCGGCCTACTATCACCTCAAAAATGTAGCACGACTTAGAGGGCTCATGTCAGCTCAAGACTTAGAAACACTTGTACATGCCTTTATAACTAGTAGGCTAGACTATTGTAATGGTCTCCTTGCAGGTCTTCCAAAAAAAACTGTCAGGCAGCTCCAGCTTGTTCAGAACGCTGCTGCTAGAGTTCTAACAAAGACCAAAAAATGTGAGCACATTACACCAATTCTTAAATCCTTACATTGGCTCCCTGTATGTCAGAGAATTAATTTCAAAATCCTACTGCTCACATATAAATCACTACATGGTTTAGGGCCAAAGTATATCACTGATATGCTTCCACTACATAAGCCTTCAAGATCACTAAGATCTTCTGACACCAATCTGTTAGTGATTCCCAGAGTAAATACAAATCATGGGAAAGCATCATTTAGTTACTATGCAACAAACAGCTGGAATAAACTTCCTGAAGATTTAAGACTTGCCCCAACTCTGACCACTTTTAAAACAAGACTGAAAACTTTTATGTTCACCTTAGCCTTCTGCTAAATTTTACCTACATTGCACTTTTAACTTCTGCCTTTAACCAAACAATTTTAATCACTCTGCACTGTAACTTTTATGTTTTTATTCTCTGTTTTTTAATTGTCTTTTAATTCTTGCATTTTATTTCACTTTATTGTATGACATGTTATGATGTGAAGCACTTTGAGTCTGCCTTGTGTATGAAAAGCGCTATACAAATAAACTTGCCTTGCCTTGCCTTGCCTAAAACAGTCTACTGACAGTGTGCTTTGCATTTGCCTTTAAAAGGGCCCTTGGTTACCTGACCCAGTGTTAAGAGACTCAGGGCAGGGTCGCTCCGTCCCCCACAGCGCCGGGGTAATGGAGATTCCAGAGCACAACACCACCACCCACTTCCCCTTTCTCTTCAGAGTTCATTTTTGTCCTGCAAATCACTCTGTGCAGTGTATCCCACAGATAACCTGCACGTGAAGGTCACTCCTCTTCAAGTCTGTGAAACAGAGCACTAGAGGGTGAATATTTACTTGTTTTGCAGAGGTATGTTTCAGTGCATTTGGCAAAAGGAATCTGTGAAGATGTAATGATGCTTTGACCGTGTATTCACATCTTCTGTTTATCATAAACTACAGAGGATCTACTTTAAGTACTTCAGTATCTGCAGGAAATAAGAATTTGCAGCTGAACTAGTGCCAGAAGTTAATTGCAACATGCTGCATGTATGAGAGCGGTTCAAAGACAGGAAGATATTTCCAAAGCTTTTCGTCTCCAGTCAGTCAGTGATGGGAAAAAATGCTCCCTCAAATATTCTATTTATACTTTCAATACACATTACCCTCTGAATATTGTTAGTCTGGAAGTAATTTACATTCATTTATGCACCGAAAGTTTGAGCCAGCGACACACTGACTGAACAAAGAACATTCCAGGAATTAAATATCTCCATTGTGTTTAACTGTACTTTATTTCCCCTTGCATTAAATTTTCCATTCAAGGACAAAACAAAATTCATCACTTAATACTTCAGAGGAGTTTTGTCACCACAGAACATTGCATTTTAAAGAGTCCCATGTTTCTAAAAGCTGATGTTTTACCTTTTGATACTCGGGGTAAAAACAGGATGTGGAGATCATTTGAATGATAATCTTTTTATAGATGCAGCCAAACAGGATAATGGTGACCTATGTGTGAACTGCTCAGCTAATGGAAGTAGTGTTGTATGTTTCTTACCTTCTGTAATGTGGGGCTTGCAATCTTAGGTGAATAATGTGCGCCATCCTGCCGCTTATGTGTTAATAGCTGGTTAATTCTCTAATCACAGGAGGCACACTGCATGACAATACAGTGAAGTGTGAATATCAAGAGAGTCGTGAGCATGCTTTGACCTAAGTCCCTTTGGAGACTTATTTTGGGATTGTTGGAGCGTATAAGATTTGTAAATTATTATCACAGCAAAAGAAACACCAAATGCAAAATCAGAGAAAAATCTGGAACAAGGCTGAGAAGTCCAACCTTACAAAACCTTACTGGTCACTTTTGAGTTTAGCTCAAGCTTCTGAAAAATCTAATTTCAGTTTGGTTACTTTTTGTGTTTTAAGATGTCTTGAGTTAACACAGTTCCTTATAAGCATTGCCATTTGTAGGATAAGCATTACAGGGAGCATGGGAATTTTATATGTGTACAAAGTAAGTCATATTTTACTCTATTCATATCCAAAACTTTTTAAAGTGAACCCCAGGAACATGCTTGTTTTTTTTTCTTCAGGAAGATCAAGAAATAAATACAGAGAGCCTGATTAACTAAAGTATTACATGGCTTTTACACCTGCTGAACCTGTGAAAATGATTCTAAAAGACACGCTTTAATTAAAAAAAATACAAACACAAAGGGTTACATGCTCCCCAAACTGTGCTGCAGAGAAAAAAGCGTGTGCTCTGGTGGTGTTTGAGCGTATTTCAATAAGCCATTATGCAGTCATACAGGTTAAAATTTGCCTATTCTTGTGGAAATCAGCCACGTTTCAAATAAAACATCTAATTCACAAACGTGTGGCCAAATGTGTGGAGACTGTCTGGTGCCATTATGCTATAGGCAGGGTAACAGTGGCCTTTACTTGCTCCAAAAAGGGAGGAATTTTGGTTTTAAACAGTAACACTCAAATCTCATATTTGGAGACTGGCTTAACAATAAACCAGAAAAAGTGTTCCCTCCCTTCCCAGCCCATCCTCAATCCTCCGTCAGCATGAGTGCAGCTCCATGCAGAGAATGGAGGTGCACTCCACTTTCAGTCTCACTACACTGAATAACCTTATAGGCTATGACCCCTGAAAATTGATGCACACTCTTTGGTGGTGTTATCAGCCAAAATACATTGTTCCACAATCCCCCCCCACCCCCACCCCCCCAATGGAATACAGGCTAGCTTTCTGCTCAACAGCTCCGGGTGTTTTACTGAGGATCTATTTATTTATTTATACATTGTTGAATTTGGCAAAAAAAACTTTGCCATTAACTCTGAAACTCTTATTTTACTTTAGTTCCAAACAATGAATGCCTAAGGCAATAAAAAAGATAAGACTTTTGAGGTCAGACCTTTGAGGTCAATGTTGTTTTCTATTGAGCCAGGCTGTGATACAGCTTGTGAACTTGTTCAACAGAACTTTTTATGTGCCAGAAATCATTCATTCCAGCTGCTCAAATGATTTCAAGTGATTATCTTCAAGTACATCTATAACATGATCTCACCTTCCTCAAGCTCCAGCTGTTATGGAGAAGACGTGATATCAAATCTTAATATCAAGCCAAAACTGGAGAGCAGTTTTTATTGTTTTGTTTTTCAATATAAAGTTTCAAAAGTTTTTTATGAATGTGCTTGGTTTTTTCTTTGTTCTTATATATGTACAATATATTTGGCTAAAATCTTTTTGACAGTGTGGCACAAGACAATGGCCCCAGACATGATGTCAAATCCATTTCTGAAGCCCCTGCCAAGTCTTTCTTCAATAAATCACACAAGTGGGACACCAGTGAGTCCTGAGCCAGATGCTCCATGGTGACCCCTCGACTCCCTGAGGCCCCCCCGTTTCAAAGCCTTGACTGCGTCTGATGGCTCTTTGCGGAGATCACACTGGGATTCTACAAATCTCACCCATGCGTTGTCAAGTCTCTCTTAGTGTTTTACAGCCGAGCTGAGCCTGATCCTGTTATGCGCATGCAAAATCCAAGTTTGTTCACTGCACCATGGCAATCCCCCCTCTCTGATCTTGTTATACTACACTGTGTATCATCTGTGCGACTTCAGACAAAACTGCACTTAACTCCTGGGAGCAACGCCGTCACGGCCAACTCTATTTTTATATGTGAAAAATAAGTACAGTAAATTGAAAATAAAAGTAGTCCCTACAAGCAAGTTCTAACATGTCCTTCCGCTGACCCAGTCCTGAACACTCAGAATGTGAGTCCTCGCATTGTTCTACCTCATCTCTCATCTGTAGTTGAAAGCCGGCCCACTCCCCTGGCAGTGGTCTTATCTGCAATCAGAGGCGATCTGTTTATCACAGCACCGACCACCACTTCACCCCAGGCTCCTGACAGCTTCTCATTAGGACCTTTATACGGGCTGCTGGGAGGGGTCCAAACTGCTGATCAGGTCACGGCGCTCTAACATGATGAGTGATCCCATTCAGGCATCTAGCACGCCAAATTTTATTCCAAACACTCTCCAAACACTCTTTGAACTCTGAATTTACGATGCCTTCCAGAGGGGGCTGCTTTAACTAAAGGAAGCTGTCTTAAAAGTGAGAAGTAGTAAAGAAACTGAGTCTTCTGCCATTTGTTGCTGCAGGGTCATGCTCCCTTAAAAAGGCGTGAATGTATGAAAGTGACCGAGGATGAATTATTTCTTCACCTCATGTGAATTCAAAGACATTCTATACTTTAAAGACATGCATCTTTATCCTTCAGGCAACAGGGATCAGCAGGGGATCAAACAGGTCATAAAAACAGACAGATTTGTTATTTTGTGGTAGTTGACATAATCTATGCCCCTGTGTCATGCATGGCGTGCAATTTGCACAAGACAGACAGACAGACGGACAGAAGCCTGAGGAATGATAAAGGTAAGAGTAAGGCTCTTGTTGTTTGACAAAGGTTACAGCCTTCCTCTTAGGAGGTACATGCTAGTTCCTTAAAAACACAGCAGACAACAACAGCCAAAGTTTACCATGGGGGCTGACAACATGGCTCTAAAGGAAATATAAAAGAGAGCAGCAGCAGAATTACTCAAGTCATACAGGGACTTTACACCACACACACAAAAAAGTTAAATATAAAGGAACATTAACAGACAAAAAAAATGAAAAATAACTTCAATCAAGTTTTCACAGCAGCAGACTATGGGTGCTGGGATTTAAAGAAATAAAAAAATATTGATTTTTGCATACAAGTTTTGTTGTATACTCTCCTAAAGGGTGAAGAATTTCACTTTGGAATATTAACTTTTTTGCTGCGACTTTAGTTCATCTCTTATGTCTGTGCATGATGTAGCCTCAGATATGGAAAACGATAAATATTGCTGGCCTGAAAACGGGACAACACTTAGCCTTTCTATGTCAAATGTTAGAAAATAGTTCACTTCTACATGGAGACTTACACTAACAGTACAAGTTCCCTTTAACACGGAGGCTTTCTGGTGTGTTTATTCTGTCCGCATAATACTGATATATAAACAGGCAAAATTGCTAGGCAACCTGACATGACTCAGCTATTTCGCTAGGCTACACCAAATAGGCTAACTCTTTGTTATCTCCTGGATATCGTTAGAGAACAAACAAACGTACTAAGAAACTATTTATCAGTTTGTTAGCTTTAAGGGTTCACGTTTTTTTTGTTTTTAACGACAGAGGCAGGCAGTTTCCTTCTACTCATGCTATGCTAAGCTTATTGGCTATTCCTACTTCATGGACAGATTAACAATTGTCTAAGTGTCTACAGACTGTGAAAGTAGGCTAAATATTTTGCAAAAATGATGCTTTAAAGCATGGCAAAAAGTAGGTAACAACAATTTGACTGAGACAGAGAACATTTTGAAAACACTGACTGACACGTTTATCTAGTGTGGCTATAAACCATTGGCAACAACAATTTAGGCCTATACATTATGAAGATTTTTTTTATGTTGTGAAAATGAGTGTAGCCTTGTCATTAGGTTTTTCCTATAGGCTACTGACAAAAACTGTCTTCCTGATGTTTTTATTATTTACATATAAAGTGTACAAGTGAAGCATAAAACTGCCAAAAGTGCAAAACTGTCAGTGCTTTCAGAAAGGTTAAAACCCCCTTAAGTGAACTCACTTTTCATTTGAATTATTCTAAATTATTGTTTCTGTTGGTGCTGATGTTGCAGCGGTGTCTTGGAGTGATGCAGAACCGGATACAAGAAATATGAGAAAAGAAATGATGAGAAAACATGACTCTGAAACGTCCTGATGTCCACTGCAAAGGACTTCAGAAAACAAAAAGAAAAAGTGTTAACGAAGATCATGCTTTTTTCATCGCTTAGCCTCAATTTAACCCGAAATTACTAAAATTCTCAAACATTTTTTTCTGGGTCTCAGTAGCCTACCTACCTGTTGTGGGCCGGCTCAGCCAGGAGTCGGGGAAACTTTTCGTCCCTCCCCCTCCGCCTGCCTGCCTCCCTGCCTGCCTGCTCCCAGCAGATCCTCGACAGTCTGAAAGTTCTCACTTGTGGCGTTTGGAGGACCTGCTGCCGGCTGCTCTCAGTACCACAAGATAAAAACAACCCGGTGTCTGTAAACTGCTTTAGTCGTTAAACCGAAGTGTCCGCAGCTTCTGATCGACACTCTCTTCGCCTGCTGTCATCCATTGTTGATGTTGTGGTAAGAATGACTGTGTCGCTCATACGGATAACTTTTTTTAAAACTTTGCTTTCATTGGGAAATTCAACTTCTGTGCAATATTGCAATCAGTGTTTAAGCAGAGGATACGTTAGTCATTTATCAGACAGAGGAGGCGACAGGTTGTAACAGTTTGTTTTTTTACACAGGACTAACTGAGGAAGTCTCAATTGGTATTGTTTTTGATCTAGGCTAACCTTAAATGTTGCACTAAGACTTAAGATTGCATATTGCAATTCGTGCTGAGAAAGCATGAAAACGTCAATGACTTTGGCTGTTAAAATGAAATACTCTCAGTGCAGTTTTCTTCAGCACACAAAAGTTGTATTAGTCTTTATTACACAGTGTTAGACTATAGACACATCTTGATCTACAATGCAGAATCGTTTACAAGAAATAGTTTTGTTACAGATTTTTTATGAAAAATGTGAAGATTGAAAGAATCCCCTCATTGTGGTCATTTTGGCAGAGCAGCATGACATCAGGGAATGTTTAGGGATCAGCTGAGTGTGTGTTTGTGTGTTCAGGCAACACAGAGAACAAGGAGGAATTCCCCATCCCTCACTCCACTCTGCAAACACCTTAATAGCCTATTCTTAGTTTTTCTTTTACAGCCTTGCCAACTTCTAACACATGTGGTACAGTAAAGGAGCATGTCACTTTCACTGACAGCTCTGCATTGATCCTCACGTCTCAGGCCAGAAATGAGCTCAGTTTAGTGACCTTGGGCTTTGAGTGTGGGCTTGGGCTGTTTTTTTCCTCCCTATGAGAAGCTGTTGCAGGAGAAAAATAAAACTGAAGTTCTCTTTTCTTTCTTTTTTTGTGGTTCAAACTGTTTGACTTTGACTCTGTAAAATATCAAAACCAGCCTTAGGTTTAAAATGATCTGAGAATCCAGAGGAAAAACAAAACAAAACAAAAAAACCTCATGACAGAGCTTGTCCACTGTTTTATGGCTAAACACAATTGTTTAGCATTTCCTTTTTTGCCATTCCAAAAAAGTTCAGTTTGAGAACCCAAGATGTGGCAAGTGTGTGAACTATTTCCAACATGTTGAAGTCATTCTCTGGCCCAGGTAGCTGAAAACTCAGATCAGAGATGATGAAATGATGGTTAGGTCGTTATCCAGAGCAGATTTACAGACGACTGGCAGCACCATTTGTGACAAATCAGTGTTGAATTCAGCACTTCATAGATACTTCATGAATATCAGGCCAGGAATAGAGCAGGAAAGTTTGATGTTGGGGGTGTGTGTTTACTTTCGAAGATGACCTACAGAAGTCTTTGCCTTGGGAAAATATGCTTTGTGTCTTTGATGATGTATTAGATGTGTCCACAAACATTTTGGCCAAGAATTTAGAATTGTTCTCTTAGCACAACAGAACAGTATGTAGCTGAGGGAATTTGTGTTTAGTTTTAGGCATTATTTTGATGAATATCTCTGATTTATGCAACTCACTCAAATGAAAACAAAAAAACAAAAACAACTAATGATCTGGCTCCAGGATCCAGCAGTGTGTAGGTGTTTTCACGCATGCACTCCTGGAAATCAACTTCAAATTTGCAGTTGAGCTGCATGGTGTAAGGCAAAGACTTCATTTTTTTCACCCCGACCTTACCCACACTATTTTCTGCCAGCTCAGTAAAATGTTTGGGTGAAGTCGGGGTGAGCCCATGTGTGAACGCAGCAAATATATTCAGGGAAAATCTCTGCGAGCAGTGAGCGACCGATGTGAGTTTTATGCACCTAATGAAGCGGCTTTATACTCTTTTCTGCCCACCAGTATGTTCTTTCCCACCCGTTTGTTTGTAATGTGACTATGTCCAGCTACATGTAGCATTGATATTAAGGAAAGAAAATTATACGGTCGTACTCTGTCTCTTTATCTGCCTTTTTTTTTACATCATGTCTTCACTCCTGACACCCCCTGCCCTCATGTCCGACAGGGGAAACTTCACGCTGTGTGTGAAACATGCAACTAATTAGCCACTCCCGATTTCCCAGAAAAGTGCATGTGTAAAAACAGCTTATGTCTCAAATGGTAACTCTTATTTAACATCTTTAAGAAGTCAAAAATGTAATTCTCACTTTGGTCTCTTCTTAACTACAGTACTTAGGAGAATGTTCTGTCCTTTAAGTGAAATCAATCTCTAAATTAAACAAACTGCTTAAGTTATTTAAATTCGTTATGTCCAGCAACAAGACTTTAGGGTTCATTGCAGATTTTTACGTAATTTTTTCCATGTAGACAATCAGGGAAGTGGGGGAAGGGTCTTGTGCAGATTTCAAATTTCACAATGACAGCCTGTATAGTGATTAAGAATCTGCAGTGCAGCTGGTGTTAATGACGTGTATGTAGTCTTTATGTCAGGACAAATAAGAGGCTGTAAAAAGTGGACTCTCGTGAGCTCAACTGTAAAGCCAGATGTGTTTCTGCTTTCATTTTGAGAAATAAGCCTCCATCTGCCCGCCTGTCTCCCTTTCTCCTATTTCTTGCAGAGTAATGGTCTTTCACGAGAGCAGAACGCGCCAGATTCCTTGAAGACAAACTAAAGGCCTTGGATGATACCTGATCTTTATTGAATCTCAGACGTACACCTGGGGCCATGGCTATTGTTGTAAGGGCAGAAGTAACACTAGTAAGGATTACATTTCTCTTTCTTTACCTGAGTGTGGGCTTCTGCCAGCGTGACTGCACAGGCGTGGACTGTCCCCAGCTGGAAAACTGTATCGAAGAAGGGCTGGAGAGTGGCGCCTGTTGCGCTTCATGCCTACAAAAGGGATGCACATGTGAGGGGTACCAGTATTACGATTGCATTAACGCTGGATTCAAGAATGGCAAGGTGCCAGAGGGGAGCTCTTACTTTGTTGACTATGGCAGCACAGAGTGTTCCTGCCCTGCTGGAGGAGGACGGATCAGCTGCAACTTCATCAGCTGTCCTGATCTGCCACCAAACTGCATTGAGGTTTCAGAGCCCATGGACAGTTGCATGCAGTGCGAACGTGTTGGATGTGTCCATGATGGCCAAAAATATGAGGCTGGACACTCGTTCCACATTGACTCGTGCCAGGTCTGCCACTGCCCCACTGAAGGGGGGAAACTTATGTGCTACCCTGTGCCAGACTGTGACCCACAAAAGGTAAAAAAAATGATGTTGGCTGCTTCCAGAGAGGGGGACACAGTGGACAGGCACAACAGTTACCCCCACAGTTTAGAGCCACGTGAGCACATGGATAAAATCTCGACTCCTGACCAACTTCCTATGAATGCGACTCTTCCTCTCTTTAAAGAGCTGCCTTTGTACAAAGAGGATCCAGAAGATTATGATTACGGTCCTATAGACTCTCCAGAGAACTACCATCAATCTCTGGTCTTCTCCACCCAGCCCCCCTCCTCCAACAAAGTCCTCTCTGTGTCCCGAGGCTCTGACAGACCTGACAGAACGGCGGCTCTTCAGGGCTTTGACAGACAAAACAAGCTGGAGCTGAGAGAGAGATCCAGCGTTCACCATCCTGAGGACAGAGGGGAAGTGACAGAAAGTCTCCTGAGAGTAGAGCAGAGTACTGTCAGACCTCATATACACAAGGGCGCTACGACTTCATGGCAGCCATCACAGGGTCTAGACAGTGCGCAAAGTGAAACATTCAGTGATCTTACTGCACACACAGATGTAGAGAATCCATTGCATGGACTAAAAAGTTCAGATCGAATCATATTTCGACCAAACCCAGAATTAAGAAGTGAAAAACACCCAGAGGATCTACATATGAGTTCAGAGAGAGCAGTTCATCAGAGAATCACTGAGACAAATATCCTGAAGACATCTGATAGTGTGACAGCCAATGGTTCAAAGAATCAGATCAATGTTAGTCATCCAGCGAGAGGAACACAAAGTCAAACCAATCAGCAGACACAATCAGATAGAGACCATTTTTCACTATACACACTAAAAAGCCCAGAGAGTCTGATCCATCCCCAAGCAAGTTCAAATGGTCAAAAAGAATCACAGAGGACAGTCACAGCAGACAAAGAGGAAGGGGTGGATGAGGAACAAATGGACGAGGAGGAGGAGGAGGAGGAAGAAGAAGCAGAAGTAGTAACATTTCATAGTGTCACTGGGCCTGAAGATGTGGCCTACGAGCTTAAGCCAACGCAGCAGGGGGAAAACAACGAGGAGCCAGAGAGCAGCAATCCAACCAGCAGCTACGAAAAGACTACACCTGAGCCCAGCACCAGCTCTCCCAGGAGGCCTGAGTACCTGACAACTCCCGTGGTCCGATTCATTACCACCACCACCCAGAGGCCGCAAAGGTTCAAGCTGGACGAGCATGAACCCAGCGGAAAGCCAGGTCAGAGGACATTTAACCTTCACAGTGAAGACCAGGAAACGGTGACGGAGAAAGATGAAGAGAGGATAGATCGCCCAGTGGTGCCTGTCGAACCTGATGGGGGTGAGTTAAAACATAAGTACACAGCACAGACAAGTGCACTTAGAAATAATAGTCATATCTTTTGAAGATAGAAGATTGTAATTTCTATTTAAGAATGTCAGACCTTACATTGTATGATTAACTGACATGACGTGACTATAGAGAAGTTCTCACATTGTAAAAACTTGTCTCAAGGCCGGAAATGTTGGGGGAAACATGAAGTGTGATATTTTTTTAAATGTTTGGCTGAGTTGGAAAAGAGTTTTACATCTGGGCAGTGAAACAAGCTATTGCAAATGATTGATGTTTTATGTTAACATAGCTAATATCTTACTATATAGCTGCCAATTTGCACATCCAGACAAAAAGCTGCTTATGCTGCATTTGTAGTCGTGTTTTTGGCCACCATATGCATGGGAGTTCAGAATCTACCAACCTTTTCATGTGCTTTGGTTTTACCAAACATCTTGGAAATATACCTGCAAAATGCTTTACTATGCACACCAGATATCCGCTAACTTTGTGTCTATGCTGTTGGTTGTGTACAGAGTGAGAAATTCTTTTTGAGGTTTAAAATCAGCAGCCTTGTTCTGCTGGATAAGTCAATGACAGTGGTGAGAGTAAACCAAAACAGTCATTTGTGGGCCAAAATCCCCAAATAATGAATGCTAAAAGCCAAAGGTGAAAATATGAATATTGCTGAGTGGAAGGTATGATGAAATTCAGAGGGTGCACCTCTTGAAGGACAACATTTCAAATCTTGGACTTACAGTATTTTAAATGCAGTGAAAAGACTCTTGAACAATATTGAATGGGTTGTTTAGTGGCAGAAAATAAAAGCCTCAGACTCCATCCCCTCGCTTCACCTCGTCTATGGTCCGAGTGTCTCTCACACCTGTCTGGGTCTAAGATTCAGTGAAAGTGCACCCTGTTGGTATTGCATGCCTGTGACATAGACTGGCAGTTTTTTTAAAGAGAATTCAGTTTTTCTTGTGTGTCTGCAGAAATGTGTGACCATGAACCACAAAAAAAGTGAAGCACATGCTTTACATGGGCTGTTCAGTTACAAGTTGTCATGAGAAAGTCTTCAGATTTGTTGCTCTGTCTTGTGTTTGCTGCACTGAGTGAACCAAGCACCTGTTTTATGCACCATTTCCATACATGCTTTATTATGTAGCTAGTTAACATTAATGAGCATGGCTAAAGCTAACTGAGGTTTTCAGAAACCAGAGGTCTCCCAACAACAGTTTATATGACAACAGCTTGGAGTGATGATGTTTTACTGTGTTGAAATAAATGTTTGGTCTCTTTGTTGATCGTTCCGACAGTTTCAGAATCATTGCTGCTTGAACAGTGCAGTGGTAACAACATAGGAAGTGTTTTGTGACTATGGCTTATAGAAACGTTAGGCTACTGAACAATAAAGGAAATCCAATTATCACGATTATGTTGATGGATATTGAGATCACAATCGTTTAAAGGCAGGGTTGGTAATTTTCTTCAGATACACTTTTTAAGATTTGGGTTGAAATTGTCTTTTGGTCCTGACAGAAATTAATAACTCACGTGCTCTGAAAAAGGAACCAAGAAAATCCGTCATCTGTAGCAGTTGTAAGCCTGTAAAAACTTTGACCAATGTCTGCCACGAGGTACCAATCTGATGAACCAATCACGTCTCCCTGTCTCCCTGCTCGTTCTCTACCCCTTGCGTGCACTAGCCCACACTCAAAGCGCGTCACCGATGACGGAGTTTATACTGTGAGTTTACTTACCGCTGAATGAGACATGAGACGACGTAGTTTCTACACAATGCAAGCGATGAGCTGAGGTCAGCTTCTGGAACAACGGAGCTCGTGCATGTAAGTGAGGGGCGTGGCTTTTGAGCGAGCACAGAGGGGAGGGGCTGGGTGCAGATGGAGCACTGAGGGAATGCTACTTTCAAAATCATGCTAGTTTTTCGAAAATTACCAACCCTGCCTTTAACACCATTACTCATTGATGTTACATCATCTGCATCACATGCATTAATCAAACACTTCAGCGTTGTGAACACTTTAAAAAGAACAGGCAATAAATGAAAATAAATAAGTGAAATAAATACAAATATATACAAATAATAATATTATATAATAATAAATAAATAAAAATAGATTAACTATTTATTTATGTAAAAAGGGACAGTGCACATTAATGAACTATGTTTTTGAGGTGGCCAGAGTAAAACAACAAACAGTTACCACACATGAGGCGAGCTAGTTCAGGCTGTCAACTCCAGATACACCGGTGTCACAGTTGTCATGCCTCATTCTCAACAATCACCTGACAACATCTCCTTCCAATAATCTATATAAGCTGCAAGATTTCCGGTCCCTCCCTCTGCTCTTTTATTGCCAGCTCTGACCTGCACCAATACTACACTTTGGTCAGGTCCACCACCACCCCAGCATCAACCTGTAAGCTCCGACAGGGGGGTTAAAGATATCATCACCCCTTAAATGTCTCCTAAAACTGTGAGCAGTAATTAGGTCAGAGCCTAGACGCCAAACACAAACTATGTTCTGCTGCAATAAATATTTAAAACCAATCAAACGTGAGTTGTCTGACTGAAATGACAACATAACACGGCATGTGGCACAATAGTCCATTTTTTTTCCTTTACATTTTTATTTTGGGGCTTTTGGTGCCTTCATTGGAGAGAGGACAGTGGATAGAGTGGGGAATTGTGGCGAGAGAGAGAGCGTGACATGCAGGAAAGTAGCCACAGGTTGGATTCCAACCCCAGCTTCCCGCCTTGAGGACTACAGCCTCTGTACATGGGGCGCGCAAACTAACCACCAGGCCAACGGCACCCCCACAATAATTGTTAATCTTGATTATCCTGTTTTCATGGTCGTGGGAAGCCAAAATGGTAACTGAAGTTGAAACTTGATACATTTCTCAGCCCTATCACTTCCTTTGTCTGTCTGTGGAAGTGTACAGTAGGTTTTTGACCCGTATAAATATTGACTACTGATGCTGTAATGCAGCAACATCACCTCTTTATACATTTTATAATTTCTGAAAATGACACACAGATGTAGATCTCCACCCTTTCACAAATCCTAGTTATATTTCTTGCAGTAAAGCATACCCATTTTATATCCAGCATAAGTTTTTGGCTTTACAACATTGTCCTGTTGGAACAAAGCTCCCTTTCTCCGTTGTGTTCTAAATAACAAGCCGAGCCATATGTCATGAGCAAGTGGAAGGAGTGGAGACACTTGCCGGTCCCCAGGCATCTGAACAGGAATATACATAGTGAGCACAGGGTCTGTCTGGAGCAGGGAGTCAAACACTCCTCCCGTGGTGAAGATCCTCTCACAGCAGTCTCATTCCAGTCTGCACCATCGCTCAGCCAGCACACCGGGCCTCACTGCTTTTTACTGCACGTTGCCTCAGCTCTCCCACAGGAGACAGACATGGCTTAAGAATCTGGACTGGTTATATATTATCTCGGGCCTCCAACCTTCAGATGCTTTTATTTCAAGGATTTTGTCTTCTGTGAAACTGTGTGTGAAACCGTGTTTTCATATAAATGTAATATCCTGATGCTTGAAGGGTGTTTGTGCTGTTTATTTACTGTTCAGTCATTCAGTCCCCCAGCAGGAGCAAACACTCTCTGTACAGAATATACATGTTTTCTTTTTTACTACTTGACTTCAACGTAAAAGATAAACACATCTGTTTCTGTACTTTTCTTCATGATAGAAAATATAAATCTCCCATCAACCAGCTTTACATTGAATCACACAGAGTGGTATATAAACTGCTGGTAGAGTATAGCAGGTCATATATTTTCTTCAAAACATCAATGACTACTATTCAAACATTTATTACTTTAACATTTTTAGGTCATTGCACTTCATGTGGGATAGCGGGGTTATTTGATCTGCTTCTGGTGCATATGAGATTACCCTAAAAAGGTGTGTGCAGCACAAGGTACCACCAGATCCAGATGTTGGAGCTTGTGAGCTTGGACGTTGTGAATCAATGAAAACACCTTAAATGTCAAAATGATAACTGAGCATCGTGTTTGCCTTTATCGTCTCTCTTGCCTGACACTCAAGTGATGATCGGACCTTCAAGCGCTCAAAATAGTGTATATGAATATCAAGCAGATTTTGCAGACTGTAATTGTTATGTTTCCACACTTGAAAAAAAAAAGTCCTGGAGTGCCCAGCACCACATGTATGTACAGAGGTAACTGTGTTGAGGTCTGGTTTTGCCATTTGTGAGTGCAGGCCAGCGGTGGACTGGGGAGGGGTGACAGTCGTGCTTCAGCATGGTAAGGGGCAACTGGGCCTAGTGGGACTGCGCCCTCAAACTCTACACTGTAGCTACACTTTAGACTCCAACATATTGATCTGGTTACAGAAACACATGGACAGTAAAATATTAAAATGAATAGTATACTATGCAGTACAATATCATGCAATAGAGTATTACCTTTTTAAAAATAATATTGTCAACGTTAACGTGTGAATGCATGATTAGGCTGGAGACCTTCACCCTTTATTTATTTATTTTCACGCAAAGTACTCATTTGATTTTTTCACTTCATGTGCACGTTTACACAGAGCGTCATTCCCCTTAATTATCCTTTAAGAACATAATAATGATAACAAACAGTGAATCAGACCTGGGCTCTTACAACTGAGCAGCAGACATCGAGCCAGCGGCTCATAACAGATTGAAAGTTATGAAACTGCATTGTCTTTAACTTGCAAGTCACATCTTCAGATCGAGTCTTTCCCAGTAAGTATAATTGATCACAGCCTCTTATGTCATTAATCACAATTATTTTTTTAATCAATTGACAGCACAAAAAAAATAGTTTGCTATGATTTATTTGGCAATCTATAATATTTCAGACATGTTTTCTTTGGCAGAATTTACAGTGGTTTGTGGTAATCTTATGTGTCTGAAGTCATCTTCAGACCAAAACTCTATCCTGTAAGAGTGAAACCACTGAATATAATACAAAGAATCACTGAGGACAGTGTTAACAGCTGTGAGCAAATTAAGCAATCAGGACTTTTAGGCATTAGCATTTCGGGCCATTTGTAAAATTTGAGCTTGAGTGGGAAATTTACAGGTCAATGTTTCAAGGAAGCCGATCAGTGCAGAGTTTTTTACATCTTGAAATGACATCAGACATGGTCCCCTCGCTGAATACAATCAATTCACACGAAAATCTGTCGATTTTAGGCTCATAGCGTCACAGTATAGGCCAGAATGCAGATGATATGTGACCTGCAAGTTACAGTGAAACTGCACACCCTGGAGACAGAGTGCTACACAGCTGAAAGAGAACGCTGGTTACTGGTCACCATCAAAGAAATCCTCTCAGCAAGCCGAGCAGAGCCTATGCTAGCTAACAGGAAATCGATCTAGACAATGTCCTGCTTCAGAAAGTGTGAAAGTAGCTTTGTATGCAATACAGTGAAGTGAGAAATAAATAAATAAATAAATACCCAGCACTTATTAAAGCATGCTTAAAATACAGCATGGGGGTGATTAAATGATCAAGTTCTTCATCCATTTGGAGGCGGCTCTTAATTGTTGAAACTTTTGATGAGACTATGTAATTACATAGTCACTGTGTGCCCCTTTCTATCTATTTACTTTTGGTAAAATGAGGGAGCGAGGGCAGTAAACTGGCTGCTAGACCATGACTGGGTCTCAAAGCTTCATCCTAAAATTGACACTGTGTCCTCTGTAGCATATGCAGGAAGATAGAGTGAGGAGGAGTTATCTGTCAGGGTAACAGGGTCCTCTAATCCCTGATAAAGTGCTTCCTCCAGATAGAAACACCCTGGACTACAGACAGGTGGCTGCTTACAATCTAATAGAGGAGATAGAGGGACGGCCAGGCAGACCCTCGCTCCAGGCTGCTGATAACACATTTTATCAGTTCTGATGTCATATCTTCAAAGGAGAGCACCAACAAAGCATGCAGCAACTCTTTAAAGGAGCAATATGTAACTCTGACACGTAGCGTTTAAAATGGTTACTGCAATCTCAATTAAAATATTGGAGGGAGCTGTCTCCCCCCGTCCCCTCTTCCCTATAGTGCTGATGTGCACCTGCCATGTTGCGTATACGGAAGCTTCAGTGTTTAGCCAGATCTGCATCGGTTTTGAAACCTTTCATGCGTTCTAACTTCTCTCTACTTATTTGAAAGCATCTCCAATATTTATCCTAGTTTTACCACGTTTCTGGTCGTGGAGCTTTAATAAAAAAATGCAGAGGCTTTTTAGGTCGGGTAGAATCAGTTATATCTGAACCAGTTTACTTGCCCGCTTCCATAACCGCAACACCTGTTGGTTTGCAGTGATAACTGGTCTCAAATCTGGCAAACCAAGGGGCAGCCTAAACTGCCTGCCTTCTCTGGTCCAAACAAATACAGACCATTCATGACCAGAATCTAAACTTAAAGGAGGACATACTGGCTGCTGCGTTGTTGTCAGAGAAGCCAGCACTTCAACATAGCATGTTTCCTTAATGTCTGATGATATTGTAGTAAGGTCATTTTTTGATTTAATTCAGTAGATAGCTTACATGTTGGTCCTTTAATGTCTTATAAGTCCCAATTTTGGAAAAAAATTGTCTTTTGTTTCTTTTTTTCTTTCAAAGTCTTAATGCAAAGTTGATCCTGTTAGTTATCAGCTTGATAAAAGTGTATCTGGTCATGTTTAGCATTTTTGACTCTATGGTTTTCACTCACTCATCACTGAGATAAACATCCATTTAAAAAAATGTATATCTTTTTTTTAACTAAACTGTCCAACACAGTGCCCCAACAGGCCTGGAGCACTTCTGTTGAAAAGGCTGGATTTGCAGAGCTTGTCTATTTTGAGCGGCGACTTCCTGCGTTGAAAAATTAAGATAATGCAGAAGTGCAAAAGCCTGCAGTTCCTCAAGTGTCCACTTAAGGCTGGCTGCAAAAGCCCCAGATGGAACATACACACCCATTTAAAAATACCCTTTTTTTACAACAGAAATAAACATGTTTATAGCCTGGAGAGAAAAAAGGAATTTGGTCTGAAAAGTGTCTTTATGGACACGTGCTGGACAGGGCCTGAATTTGTTTATAACTCATCAGTTTAGATTTTTTGACGGATAAGACTTATGCATAATAAGGCGCGTGGCTGACCTGACTAATGGGTCGGCATGGTGTAGCTGTTTGTCAGGAGGCTTAAGATCCGCCTCAGCTCCGGCTCTTTCCTGTTGTAAAATTGACGTGGAAGTTGTAATTTATACTTTCATTCCCAGACTTGGAAGAAATCGAGATGTTTTAGGTCACAACAGATAACAAACGCATGATACCTAATGGCAGACATCATGCCTATTTTGTATTGTAGGTCTCGTACATTCCTACAATAGTGTGTATCTTGCTTCTCACTTGTAGTGTTTCTTAATGCTAGAGTGAAATACTATTTAAAAAACCTTATTTTGGATAAAAACTGCTTCCTTTACCTTCCTTGGTTTAGGGGAAACTAAACCATAACTGCCAAGCAGCTGACTATGAGACTAAACGTTGTCAGGTAGAGCAAGGAAATAACTCTAAACTATAGACAATGGTTGCCGGTCCTCAAACTCAAAAGACTGGGGCAGACAGGACCTAACCAGCACTAAGAGACACTACAAAGGGGCAAACAGACAGTTTCAAATGGTGCTTCTGTGGATACACAAACCCCTACACAATAAGAGAAAACACTGAAAGAACCTCTAACGATCTCTGATGGTGAGATAATGAGTCAGCACAGAGCACTGGAGCCAAAAAGTTTATATAACCTTCCAACACCTGGTCTTGATCAAGGCCAATAAACCCCATACACCTGACTCTGCACTGAGTCGATTTTCGAACCAAGTGAGTGCCCTTACACTGCGGCTGTTTTCAATACTTCCTTCTACATACTACTGTTGAACCCAGTATGCAGAATGTACTGCATACAGTAGAATGTAGTATGATCAAGTGATTAACCTCCGTTGTTGAAAAATGAAGCCAATTCCGAAATACAAAATCCTACAGTTCATCGGGGGCTGCTTGAGGCTGACACCAAGAGCCCCAGACATCACATACACACCCCATTCAATAAAGCCAGTTTTTACAGCAGAAATGAACATGTTTACAGCCTGGTACAAAACATAATATTAGTCTGATTGGTGATTACTCCTCATGGGCACACACTGTACGCCAAAAAGTCAGTAAAGTAGCTGTCTTGTTCTCTGTGTTCTTCTCCAATGTGAGGACGCAGACTCGACTGCACGTCCCTTTTATTTTTCTATTTTGATTTTTTCGAGTCCGCCTGTCTTGTAAACTAAGCATGCATGTGTTGTATTATGACGTTATGTACAAGAGGTAACCGTGCTCAGGCCCAGTTAGTCCTGGAGCAGTGTGAGTGCAGGCCAGGGGGGGAATTGGGAGGGGGGTGCAATTGTGCTTAAGCACGGTACGAGACAACTTTGCTAGTGTGAGTGCGCCCTGAAAGTTAGGCTGAGACAGGATTACCAGTCTGGCGGCTGCTGCCCATGGGCCTCCAGAGCCCCTGCCATAACAGATGAGTGAAGTCACTCAGGCTTCGTCCAATAATATCTACAGTCAATGAGTATGCTTGCCAGTCGGTGCTTATTTTGCAATATGCCATGCTCGGCTAAGCTGGTATAAAGTCCTGGAGGGCGGAACAGCAACCCAGCTGACAGCAGCTGACGCTAAAGTGTAACATTCACTTACGGTCTGAAAAAGCTGAGAAGTGATTCATTTTGGTTTTCATGATTTTGAGAATCAAAAAAGACAATTGGTGGTGTCTTTGGGGGGTTTAGTCTGATTGTGTTTATTTCACTTGTTTGATGTCGGTCATTTCGATCTCTGACCTGCGATTTGCATTGTGGGAAACAGTACAGGGAGCTATTAATATGACATTAAATCAACCTATAAGATAATCCTATATAAAGGGACCAGACTTCCTTGATGTGATCACTGATCTTTATTTGCCCCCGAGTGAGAGGGAAGGGCTTCCAATTAAACCCGAATCAGTACTACATCTGGGTATTTTTGGAGTACTGCGGATCTAGCATTTGTTTGCATACTGCATACTGTAATGTGTTCTTATCAGTAAGTATTACTATGGGCAGTTTCGACAACAGCCATTGTTTCTTCATTAACTCCTTTCCGACCATGATACTGTATAAAAGAAAAAAAGAGCACCAGAGAAGTCCATCTAGGAAGTACAGATATTTTTGCACAGGAGAGAGTCCTACAGGAAACTACAAATATTGGCTTATATAAAATACTCAACCCAAGCATGACCTTTTCCTTCCTAACTGCACAATTTCAAATGTTTCTAACGCATGGCTTTCCTTGTGAAAAGTTTGCTGTTTGATTAGCTTTGGGCATCAAATCTCCTTGGTAAGATGAACACACAAAGACTTATTTATTCAGGTTACAGAAAGGATCATGACATAAGCCAAAATAATACTTCAACATGTCTCACAAGTGAAAAAGAAAAAAGCTTGTGCATGTGAGTGTTCCACAATTCTATCAAGACGCCACTCTGGAGCAGCTGAACATAGATTGTGACGTTTTCTTCACAGTCTAACTTATGAGCAGACTTTTGGTAAATGGTAAATGGACTTGAGCTTGTACAGAGATTTTTTAGTCTTCTGACTACTCAAAGAACTTTGACACCGCAGGTCACACCTACACATTCACACACTGATGGAAGAGGCTGCTAATCCAAAGTATCCATCAGTATCAAGTAATCCCATTCATACACATTCACGTGCCACAGATGAAGCAGTGGGATTAATTTAAGTCTTGCCCAAGGCCACTAGGACATGTTGCTGCAGGAGCTGGGGATCAAACCTTCCAGTTGAGAGACGACTGACTCTACCACTGAGCCACAGCTGCCCCATCACTCTTCTGTCACTGCAAAAGGCTACAGGGTTATGCTCCCAGTCATGTGAAAGAACATATCTCCTCAGTGGAACAAATAACAGGTTAGGCCAGATATTCTTCCCAGGAAAAGAGGGTCGATTTTGTTGAGAAAACGAAGAATTCTTGTTGCTCAACACTTGAAACTGAATCTGGAGCTACTCACCAATTGTGTTTGTTGAAGTGGATGTAATTGTAAAGCAATGCTTCACCTGTCTTCTGCCTACAGTGAGTTTCATAAATGATGCTCAGCCAGTCAGACATTTTAAGCGATCTGTCAGGCTGATGGAGTGGCTGGTCAATCAAATGAAGATGATTTATTTTGTCAGATGGATGTTTCACACTCTCTGTCCCTGGACTCAGGTGAGTCAGTCCTGAAGTGGCTCTTCAAAGGTTACTGCCATGATAAATCAGGCATGATGACAACAGCTGTCTGAAGCTTGGATTGCCATCTGTTACAGGTCTGCGCTTTTGGGCTTTTGGCCTGTGATTCCTCTGAACTTAAACCACAAAAGTTTCACATGGTGCTAATTTGGGTACTATTAGCATGTAGCATACACTATTGTGACTTTGGCAAAAATAAACTACACTGAGATGTTTCTGGCTCATTAAATAATCACAATTAGCTTGCTAGTATGCTTGCTAACGAAACAGTAAATGATAGTTAAAAAATTATTGGTTGCAGGTTTCCCTCTGCTAAATGGCAGACATGCACAGAAAGCACCATGGCAACAACAGGCATGCTTATGTGCTTAAAGTTCATATCATAAAAGAAATTAACGAGAGAAACGTTGGCAGGAAATAGATGCAGACCTCCAGCTGCTACTGTAGGGAATATGTGCTAATCATTTAGCTGCTAGTTAGCGTGTGTTTGTTGGTGAAGCTGAGTGTGTGCATGAGAGAGTGTCTTTGATTTTTTTGTATTCCAGTCGTGCATATGGTTCAACTGAAATACACATAAATATGACTTTTATCTGTGGGGGTTTGACAAATGTGTGAGCTTTGGTTGTGCATCTAAAACATTTTACATTTTACCCTGAGCTTTAAGACAGTCCAACAATTCATAATAAAAGCCCAACAAACATTGCTTTAAATGCAATATCATTGAATTTCAAACTATTAAAATTCTGCGATTATAAAAAATATAATTGTTTTGACAGCCCTAGCAGGTTGTTGTTGTGGTGGGGTCAGATGGGGGGTATTAAACAGGCAGCTAAAATGTAACAGAAACGTCTGCTTAAGTTTACCACCATAGTGGTCTGAGTGTGGTCACTGCTGAGATATTCTTGACAGTCTTAAAGCTGGGGACTACATTTGTTGAAAAGCCTGAAATCGCAATTCACAGTGGATAAATAAAACTGACCCTGGTATTAAGAAAAAAAAACACAGTCAACTGTCAACAGATTTATAATGATCTGCCATAGAGCAATGAATTACAGGTTATAACACATCTAGAAACCAGATTCACAGCTAAGGATATAACAGACTACAATTCTCCATCGAAGAAAACATGTTTTTTTTTTTCTTGAAATGAGTCCCAACTGGATCCACCATGCTTCCCCAACCACAGAGCATGATTCAGATTCAAGGTCCTTGATAGTCCCCCGAGAAACACGGCAATCAAAACGCCAGTCACACTCCCCAGACCTGCCAGAACGGATGGTCATGGAATCTGCTTCTCACAGTCTGCTCATGGCTGTCATCTCTGCTAAACAACAAAAAGAGTTTTCACATCATCATATCTGAAAAATGTCTTTCTACTCCATGAACAGAGCTCATGTAGCGGACTGTCTCAAACGGGCAGTGTTATTCTGCATATGTTCAGTGAAAGCAAGACAAAAGTTTCCATCTGTTCACTTATAATCACACTGCTTCCTCTGGGATATTAAATAGCAAGCACTGAGCTTGTGCGCTTTGAAAAAAAACGTGACTTTGATTAGAAATCTGGACTGTATCCAAGCAGCAGAGCGTGTACACAAAGCTGAAAAGACCGGTCTAATGTCTGGATTAGTGACGGAAATGATTTCCTTCTTCTAGGAATTACAGAACAAACAGCTCAAACAGAGCTATGTTTAACATAAGATGACATCATTTATGAATGTGAATGTACCACATGTGAGTTTGGCTGAAATGACCTCGACTGGATATCCTGGCTGAGTGGATATTTATGTCTTACATTTACTTTCTCTTACAGTTGTGTCATGTTGAAGCACTTGTCTCATACATCAAGGGATTCAGACCACAGCACTGATTCACTGCAGTGTGTTTGCTTGTATCGCATGTCCCTAACATATATGGGGTTTTTCCTAAAAAAGTTTAACTTGAACAGGAAACACATGACAGGATAAATTGACCCGATTCTCTCCTTCCAAGCCAAGTCCAAACTAAGCAAAGTCACAATTTTTATGTTTCCAAAGATTATCTTGCCAGGTTTCCTTTTGGTGTGAGGTGTGTGGAGAATGATCCGATCTGCTCGGAAGAACGTCATGTCCACACCGATTTCAAATCATAACTATTAAAACAATCCATATTTACGATCAGATTTTGAAAAATGTGAAAGACCCACCATAAAACAACAAACAATCATAGATCTAACCATTTCTATAATGTGTGGAGTAGCGATATGACCTAATTCTCGCAAAATATCTCATGGTCCAACATAACTTAAGAATAAACACATGGTGGATGATAGGCTAGATAGGAATTTGGAATAGTTTTTGGACTACTTTAACCAAACCTTCACAAGGAAAAGAGTAAAACTATGGATAAGATGTTGAGACAGCAGCCTGAACATAGGCTGTACGTGTTACAGCATGAGCTAGAGGTGGGTGATAAAGATTTGCTGCGGTCGTTGTGCTTTCTTCTTCAGTTAGCTTGCTTCCCAATTGGCTATTGTTTCGTTCATGGGTCAATCCACAGAGTGCGTGCTTGGCTGCCCTTGGGGTTCCCACCAAAAAACAGGATATTAGGATTTGAAATCGGGGGAAGCCCCAAGGTCTTTCCAAGCAGATCGGATCACTGTTAAGACACCTCACACCACAAGAATGTCTGCAAGATAATCTTTAGGACCCTCAAAAAATATGACTTTGCTTAATGTTTTCAAACGGGAGGAATTGGGACCAAAATCGACCCGACTATTTTGTACTGTAGTGTAAAGTAATTCGGATAATAAAGGTCATCTGTGAAAACTTACGTTGCGCTATTTTACATGACCAAAAAAAGAGGAATAAAGCTCAAGCCTTTTGCAGTTTGTTCTTGGCTCCTCTGTCTGCACTCCAAGCCAAGGCTGGCTTTATCAACCAAGAACTTCCTTCAACATCAGGGTTGGTTATTCTGGGCAACACGGCTTGATCATTTATAAAGACTGCCTCAAAATGGCAAATTAATCAGTGTTTAAGGTTGAGTGCGAAATGAGTCATTTTACAACACAATAATTTAACAGTTTCATTCAGATGAAAATCAAACAGTCGTCTTCATCAGCATTTTTACAAGTGAAAGTCAGTGTTTCTAATTTTCGTAATTTGGTCATGTAAAACTATTAGCATTCAACAGAAGTTGGTTGTTTCCTTTTGAAAATACTTACTATGAGTAAGGTCTTTCTAGAAATAAGCTTCTGCAGCACAGAAGGTTTTATGTTGCTGAGTTGTTTGGAATTATTGGGCAGTATGAGAAGCAATAGCTGCCATTGCTCTAAAGACAGAGAACAGGGCTCACTCTAAAGACTCGGACCAGATCATCTCCAAAATGTGACCCTCAGGCTTTTATTGAATTAAAAAGCAGTTTCCTTCTGCGCCATTTATTCAGCCATCATTCAGTAAGAACTTGTTTGTGCATTTCCTAATTGATCAGCACAAAGCGTGATTTTGTGTAATATAAGGTTATCAGGATTGTGAGGACATGGGAGCGAATGGCAGAACAAGAACTTTAGAATGAACAATTTTTACAACATTCTGTATTTAAAGGAAGAATGTGCGACTTTTTGATCCAGTAGATGTCGCCCTTGAGCACCAACATGAAACCAAAACAAACTGCTGTTTGGCGACACCTTCGCCACACTGAATCCTCCGCTCTCCTCCATCGACACACCTCCAGCCCCTCTCCCCTCGCGTTTGCACAAAGGAGTTATTAAATTGGAACGCACCATAATTAAGCACTAAGCGCAAGCAGCGGACAAAAATTGTCCTTGTCTCGAGCTGCATTGTTGTGTTAGCAGGCTAATGGTAGCGCTCTTTAGTTTGCTTGTAGCTTCACATTGCATGTAAATTTACACAGAATGACTATGATCTAAAAACACTTACGTGACATTCCAATAAGCAGTGAGTACAGTATGTTGTTCTTCTTTTCTCTAGTCCCTCACTTAAACAGCTTTTATAAACAAGGGGATGAGACGGCTCAGACAACATCACAGACAGCGTGACTTGCGCGTCTTACTCATTGTAGACAGTCATGACTCAGAGAGATATTTACAGAGGATATACTGGATTTCCGTTATATTTATGTGTAAAATGTCGCACATTTTTCCTTTAAGGATAAAGTCCTAATGATTCAGGTATCACTGAAAAACAACAACTGTGATTTCTTAAATTTGAATTCCAAAATCACTTACGAGGACTTTTTAGCAAGTCAGGAAAAGAAAACTGACCCAGAAAATTGGACTGGGGTTAAACATAACAGGTTTGTACTGAATAATGTGCAATATGTTGTGTGGTTTTGCATTGGTATGTGTTTATTATTGATTCTATATAAGTAGCTCAATGTTTGGCAGCGCTTTATGTCCAAGACAAATTTCCTCAAGGGGACAGTAAAGTGTATCGTATTGTATGTTTTCGTATGGTATTGTATCGTATTGCATGTATCGTAGCATATCGAATTCTGTGAAGTGATAGTAAGACTGTGTGTGTGTGTTTGTGTGTTTGTAGGGGAGAAATGTGAGCACTTTCTTAGCATGTGAAGGAAACCAGCAGTATCTGCATGTCACAGGGATAAATTCCAGGCATAGTCACTTATTGCAATGACTTGAAATAAGCTCAGCTGAAACACACTGTGGCAAACACTTCCAAAACAAACACACCAGTTTCTTCCAGATGGTCGTGTAGTCATCTCTCATTATCCAAAATGGTTTTCAACACAGCATTTTCTTTTGCACTTTGAGGATTTTTCAGTCTGTCTTTTTGCACTCTTGCTGCTTCATTTTACTGATGCATCCTTTCTTGTTTTTTTCTTGTTTACGTACTTTTTATTTCTTTAGGGTGTTCATATCACCTCAGACCTGAAGTGGGGTCTATTTATGGCTAGATTGACCTTTGCCTTATCAAGCTATTGGTGTGAAAGGTCAAGAGTGAGACCTTTAAAGGAAGTCAGAAAGGCTCAACAGCAGCCACAAATCTTCAGGCTGTCATCAGTGTTGACTTGACCGAGGAGAGGTGTCTCTGGGTAACTGCACGTCAAACAGAGGACAGGGACACAATCAGTTATTTACGATGTCAGTGGAAGCTTCTTCTCAGCAGAGATTTATGATATACGATCCTTAGGTGTCCTACGACTGAGCCTTCCCCGATCCCTTGATTTAACACGAGATCCTCAGGTGCCCTGAGGTTCCCTTCCCCCCCCCCCCCCCCCCCCCTCTACCTGTGATAGATAGGTGGGCTCCGTTATTGCCTTGGCCCCAGAGGAGAGTCAGTACGACCCCCTTGAGCCTCAGCGGTTCCCGCATCCTTCTGTCCCTGGATAATACAGCTGTTATGAGGGTCTCTTCCACCTTCCCTACCCCCCCATGTCAGCCCGACATACTGTTTGACCCCAATCACAAAAACAATACTGCAATCTGTGCAGCTTAGATTTTAGAGCATAGACTCCAGAGGTGTCTACCCAGAAATATAGACCTCTGAAGATTTCCCAGTGCAGCTTTCTGGTCTTGTAGCAACCAGTGCACATGCATAAAGGGTATGCCAATGTTAACAGTGGCTTGGAAAACCAAAATGCTCCCAACTAGAACTGATTCCATTTGTGCCATCCTACTGTCTGAGCAGAATATAAGGCCCATTGAAGAATACGTACTTCCTTTAGTCACTGCCTCAGGAGCTTTTTCCTCGGCTCTGAATGGAATAAAGCTAAACTCTTGGCTGACTGTCTGGCTGGAAAATCAGAGGCAGAATATTTTTTTCAAGTTATTGTTATTCCCAACAATGCAGAGAGACTGTCTCTCAAGATGAATGCATTAAAAGCAACTGGCATAGATATCGTGAACAATGGATGATGTTGATTTTCATCTCCTGTTATATTTCTTGCATATATCTCAGCTTGATGGCTTATTTTTTTACATATCTTAAGTGGATCTGTGAGAGCTCTCGTCTCTCATCCTGCTATCTCCTGCTTTGTTCTCAGCCGATGTCTGAGCCATTTCGCTTCTGGGGCTCCTCGGAAGAGGCAGCGAAGCGTCTGAATAAAAGTGGATGATGATGTAGAACTGGTCCCTCATCTGTCTCTGTCATCAGAGTGTTTCTTTTCATCTGTGAATGTGGAGACAAACCTGGGCCATGTTTGCAGGCTGCTTACGTTGGTTATGACCCAAGTCACGCCGTTTTTTTGGGGGGGCCGACCAGCTGTAAAGTGGAACATCATGCAGCTAACCATGCAAAACCTGCCTTTGTTTCTGTGTTTGTTGGACTACAGAATGAGACAGAGTGAACAAACACTTGGATGGGCTGTGGAATACAAAAAAAACCTGTTTGTTGTTGAGGAGGAGTGGAGATAATTGGGGAAACAGAGAACAGCTAATCAAGGCAACGCACCCTCTTGTATTAACACAGTTTTGTGAGGAGAACATGTGAAACAGTTGCACGCTGCGGCTGAATAACCAGAGCTTGTTCTACTGCCAAAAGAGTTAGAACTGTTTGGGAAAGCAATATTGAGACATCTTGTCTTTCCCAAAATAATCTCCAACATTACATCGAAGAAATTCAACAGAAACCAACAAAAAACACTCGTGAAAAAAGGCATTGAGACTGCTTAGGCTTCTTCATCCATCTTATCCATGAGAGTTAATGGAATAGAATTTCTATGTTTTCACAACATTGAAATATTAAAAAACCACATTAGCAACGTGTCTTTGAAGGAAACAGTGGAGCTGCGTACAGAAATTTCAACTACTGATTCGTGAGTAGTTTTTGGTCAGGTCGACTCAGTTTAAAGGGACAGTTCAGGTTTTTTATAAGTGTGGTTTAAAGAGTTACTGAGCAACAGTACAGCAGTCATTGTACCACTTGCAGTCGATAACAGTCTGTCCCCTGTTTGAAGAACCCCCCTGTGTGAACAAATGCTGTATGCTAGAGGATGACATTTTTTCACGAGTCTCACAGGAATGAATGAATGAATGTTACTACTAATCATGGGATTGGGACGGGACAGTAAAAAGTCAAAGGAAGTCATGATAGCAATAGACCAATAAGGTTATTTTCTCTATCAGCTTTGGTGTCTGTTTGCTGGTTAAACATGTATGACCATGACGTATGTCACAAGGTCATGCACGCTGCAGCCGTCAAATCACATTGGATTCAGAGAAGGCGGGTATAACTGATGTAGAAATGGTAGAGTTGCAGCTCAAGTTAAAAACAATTATCCGTCTTTTTAACTGACAGAGCTGTGGGCGGTAGTGCGACACCGTATTCTGTTTGTAAAACTTGTAACTTCTTTGTCAAATACACCAGTGACTTGGGGACGAGTGGCCTCAAGACGCACGCTTACAAAGCATGTGGGCTGGAAAAGCAGCCAACAACCACTGGCTTTGTTAAACATAAGTTGCTAAATGGAGAACGTGAAGTAATTTAGAAAATGGGAGTCGTTATGGGACGGGACACAATTTTTTTTTTTTATTCTGGCCTGGGATTGGGATGGGATGAGATTAATTTTGTGGGAGTGGGATGGGATCGGAGTGAAAAACCATTCCCATGTCAGCCTCTATTGTATGAGTAAGTTGTGTGTTTTTTAAAACACAAGCCTAATCCTGCTTTATTTTAACAGTCAAATGTATCATTGCTCTGGAAAAGTATAAAACATAATGTAAGTCACCTAACCCACAGCAATGGTTTCAGGCATTAAAAATAATCCATCTGGTAATAATCAATCTTTATCCAAATACTTTGTTTTTTGTTGTTTAGCTCGTAAAGAGTCCTCAGTATGCAGTCTGTCTCACAGGAGACTGAGAGTTACTGTATGTGTGTGTAGTATTTTGATCATTGAATATTATACCTGCTCTACTGCACTGTCATTAGTCACTTTGCTTATATTTGTACACTCAACAACTAACTCTTTGTATTAAAATAGTGCAAAAATAACAGAAAATGTAACATCACTTAACACATACAGTTTAGGTTAAGATTGTTCTCGATATCTTATTTATGGAGAACTAACAATTCCACCATGAGAAGGACTGGCATCAGCCCCAAGCCAAGACTTTTTTGAATAGACAGGGACCTTGAGCAGAACCGGCCTCTGGGTGGATGGCCGTCTGCCTGATAGGGGAAGTCAAGAGCATAAAAGAGCCCGCGAGTCTCCTATTGCCAGTCTGCTTTGTTAAGATAACCACATCCTGAAACTAGCTCAGCTCTCATTGCTCAGACATGAGATTGATTTCAATCTGAACATATTTCCTTCAGCTAGAGGGCAAATCATTTTGTTGGGCTGTCCGGATCGGATGGAGAAGTCGTTTGCTTTGCCTGATTGGTAATCCAAGTATCCAATTTTTCAAAACAAAACCATTTTTCCTCACACTTTCAACGTGTCTTTTTTTCTCGACTTCTGTAGAGGTACTTTGCCAAACATCAGGAACAATAACCTGTTATAGAATATAATAAAAGTGTGAAGGCTCTTTCTTTTTCTTTTCAGTCAGTATATGTGTCCACTGACGGCTGAAATGTTTCTTTTTCTGTTTGAAAAGCATTCAAAAAGGATTTATTTCAGATTTTTAACTTTGAAAACTTTCCCCTGTGGGCCGCTCTAACTGGCAGATGTGAGAGGTCGATCTGAAAGACAGTCTGGCATTTTGTTGCTGGTGTTGCTGCTCTTTCAAACTTCGCTTCAAGGCCACACGTCCAGTCCTCAGCTCAGATCTCACCCAGACTGCTGCTTTTGGTGGGCTCCTAGCAGAATCATCTTGCTTTATGCCAGCAGCTTTGAGAATAATGAAGTCTGACAGTGAGGGGATGTCCAGAATATAAAAGAAAGTGAATTTAAGATTGAAAATCTAAAGGTTAGAAAGCATTCTAACATGTTTTTAAATCATGTATGCATGATTTGTTCGTATTTAAAGACATTTTACTTCCAAGCTAAAGCGGATGTAGACCTTATTAATTGTGCATGCTAATTAAAGGTTTGAAATAAAGATTTGAAGCCAAATTTCCCGCTGTTTCATGTGCAGAGGAAAACAGCAGCCGACAGGGTGCCGCCGTGGACAAGCTGCTGTTGACGGGCGTCTGGGGCTGATGGATTGCCAGACATGAAAAGGGCTGAGTGTTGGAGGGAGGTCGGATGGGAACGCTGGGCAATGCAGGAGATTAGAAATTCTAGGCAGAGAGGAATAACTGTTGAGAAGAACAACAAAAACCCCTCCTTTGTTTCGATGCAGAGAGTGATTTGAACGTTCTGTATCATTGGCTTTGCCCGCGAGGAAGGAAGAGTGTGAGAAAAAGAGAAGGCCGTGCTGTACTGTACCAGCCTTTTTTTTCTGTTTAAGTGAAACCATGTATTTCAGGGACAGTACTGACTCAGTGTAAGGACACTTTGCAAGCCTACAGTCCATTATATTCCCATCTGCTTTCCAGATTAGACCCTGGGGGGCTGGGTGAGAAGCAGGGCAGAGAAGAGATGGATTGATACGTGCATATTTCTGCAGTTATGTTAAAACCTTGTTAAGATGCTGGAAAATTCAAAACAATCCTTGGACTGACCCTTAAAAAGTGTGACTAAAAACACGTCACTTTGTCCTCATGACATTGTAGAGTGTTACAAAACACTAAACCTGAGAAAACAACACAGTGATTGAACATATTGAAAAGCTATTTTTAGACTCAGTAGTGTCGTCTTATGTAAAAATACACCTGTCTTTAAAGGGGGCCTGTCTGTCTATTTGAAATGTTTTCATTGGATAAGACTCCTGGCTGGCTTACAATCTTATGACACAACTACTTTAGTTTTAGTACGTTAAATGCATACTAATAATAATAGAATTTCAAACACATCATGGAGATTAAGTCATGTAATGATAATAATTGTAATTTGACAATGGTCAATATAGTTACTGTATGTGCAAGCAGACATTTCCCAAGTGCACAAAGACAAACCCAGACGTGAGAAGAAGGGCTAAGCTCGAGGTAATTCGTGCATTTTCATTTTTGCAGCTGAGAGGTATAGCGAGTTGTCTCCTAATTGCTAGATTGGCAGTTCGATCCATGGCTCCTGCAGTCCACATGTTAAAGTGTCCTTGGAGTTCATGTGACTGTGATTAGATCAGTAATGATGTGTAGCCAGACACTTTGCACAGCAGCCTCTGCAATCAGTGAATAAATGACATGTAGTGTAAAGTATTTTGAGTAAACACTAGAAAATCACTGTAAGTGTTAGGGGTGTAAATCTGTCAATATCTCACGACTTATCAGCTACCTGTCAGTGAAAAAAACGGCTCCATAGACAGTGCAGGCACAGCCATACATTACTAATGCTGGAAGCTAGCTAATGCTAGCAGAGCCGCTGACCAGCCAGGACCGACACACCCCTTGCTGCATCGGTGAACCAAGGAAGATGGAAAGGGTGTATGGACAAAATTGCTAGCAGCGGGTTTGCCACAATCAAACTGGCTGCTGGGGAAACTTTACTCAGCATGAAAGAAAGTATGTTTTTAAAAATTGCTTTTTGGACGTTTTGAATCGATTCAGAATTGTAGAAATTCAAAATTGAATTTCTGATGTAAGTCCATTTTTTCCCACACCCCAAGTAGTAGACAATTTACAGTTGGCAGTCCACATCTGATTGCTTTCAGTTTGAGCACAAGCAGAGACATTATAAGCACAGCCAGGGACTATTTAAGCATGAGAGCAGGGTTTTGATGCAAACCAGCACACGATCAGAACCAAAAAATGATAAAGTTATGATCTTAAACTGAAATTCTTCGACCTTGAGTTGGACAGGAGCAAGCTGGAGGACAGTGATTAACTCTGGAAGAGCTGAGTTGGGGTCCTGCAGGGGTCGCCTAGTAGCCTGGACCTGCTTTTGATGTGTTTCCTGGAAGGCCACTTTCCAAACTGCTTAAGATTTAGTGATTTGATACAAAAAAAAACCATCTTGTTAGCTTGAGAATTCAATCTCAGAGAACATTCAACTTTACAAACTTCTCAGTCTATTATCTGTATACTTTGAAGTTACTAATATATATTTATACTTTTGAAAGACGTCATAACATCGTTTTGAAGGAATGTAGCTGACTTACTTAACTTAACCATTACGTTTTGTTCACATACATTCCTATGTCCGGGGTTTTGTAGCCTATAATGTACTGTTGCATGATGCACTGATAGAAATCTGGGCTTCTTTTTTTCACAAGTCAAGCCCTGGCACGATGTTTGTTGAAACACATCAAGACAGACACTATATACAGTGAGACAAGCGTTAGTCCACAGAGTACAGGGTATAAGTACGTAGATGGTGGCTGTGATACAGTGCTGAAATTTGTATTTTTCTATATTTGTCACATATCTGACAGGAATTGAATACATTCCCTTCATTTCCAGAACTCATTTCATTGTGGCTGTACTTTTCCAAAATGATTAAAGTCAAAATACTTTGAAATTGTTCTTAAAACCCTCAATATTGAAGATTTGTCCTGCCTAACTGCAGCATTATAAGCAGTCTATAATCCTGACAGTCTCCTCATATTGCTGTGGAGAGGGAGTAAGTCAGTTCCACTCTGCTGCTTTATTTGTGTAGGAAGCATATTGATTAATGGCCGTCACTATGTCTTTCAAGGCGAGAAAAGCTTGTGACTGTTCCAGAGTGGTGGGAGCGGAGGCAGTTAGCATCCTCACATTGTTCTAAGCCATTACCCACTCTGGCCTGCTTGTGTTATTAAATTGTAAAAACAACACTCCCAAAATGCCTCCAGTGCCCCGCCAGTCCATTCATACTGACTGCACAAATAAACAAAAAGAGAAAGCACTCAGAGGCGGGAAAATGAGAGTCAATCTTTTTTCTTTTTTTTTAAGGTCTGTGACAGTTCAACAGGAACAAAGGCTTTTCTTCTTAAAAATGGTGGATACTGTACACTGCTTTTTTTGTGTTTGCTGATTTTCAGGGTTTGAGAACATTTGATCGAAGGTATCTGTATACCACTTCAACTGTCACTCCTTTTTTATTTTTATTTTTTTGGCTAAATGTAGTTTATCAGCTTTATTTTTTAACTGCATTTTCTTTTTGTTTTTTTACATTTTAAATAATATGTTTTCCCTCTGAAAGTTACAGCATTAGTAGCTGTGAAAGAAATATTTTTGTCCCCAGAGTTGGATCTCTGGTGGAGACCAAAAACAGAGCTGAAAAAAAAGTGAACTTTTGCCCTATAGTCATCAGCCGGACCAAACCTGACTTCAAAACACGCAACAAAACATGCTAATCTGTGGCTACTTGGTGATTTCACCATTGTTTGCTAACATTACTCCATACCAACTTTATGTATTATGTTTGCAGATCATTTAGTTGGCTCCATTTGTTCAAACATTCATGCTGTACAAATCTTAAGTGCTTTAAATATTTGAAGAATTTCTTGAGAATCTCTTAAAACCTGTACCTGCCAAAACTAGGTTGATGATGCTGAAAGTCATAGACTGTAAATCCAGTTCTAACTAAGTGTGCTAACAATCAATACAGCTGAGGGTGACTGGAGTGAAATTAAAATATTTCAGTGATAGTCAATCACTACAAGCAGAACTGCTTTTACATTTCACATGTGCAAAATGTTAACAGAAATGAAATGTACACTGTAAATGTGTTTTTCTAATCAGAGATGGCACAACTACTCAATTTTTCGAGCCAGATTATGTTGACGCTTCATCAAATTCATGAATTGATACGTCTGGACAGCCTTCTGTCAGCATGGACACTCAGAAAATGAATGTATGTTCACCTCATTAGCACCATGACCATCCACACTACAGACACATTAGTGGTTGCAGCCATTAATCATATATGACATGGTTGTTGGTGCCTGGGTGTTGTCATACATTCTCAGGCGGTGCAGATGTGTCTGACACGTGTCTCTGTGTGGTGTGTTTGCCTAGACAGAGTAATGATGGGCGAGCAGTGTGAGGCCGCGCTAATCAGTCCAGATGAACCCCATGGGAGCTCCTTAAGTGGACGGATGTGTCTTACTTTTGGTCTATCTGCTTTATAACAGGCCAGATTGGAGGAGAGGCAGTGCTGCCATGCTGGAAACCATGTGGACTCTGTCAACAACAGCAATTTACAAACCAGTGGTTTCTGAGCTATAAATATATGTGCTTGTTTCCATTGTTTCTAGAGAAACACTCAGGAAACTCCTGAGTGTTAAGCTTTATCTGAACCTCCGGCTGGACCGCATGTTTGGCAAGTGAGAAATTACAGCTCTTGGAGTTGCTGTGAAATCTTGAATCTGACTTAAATACAGTCCCACTGTTTGTTTTCCACCGTACATAATCAGACTTAGATTCTGGATGTGTTCCTTTTGTATTTATTCATCCATCCTCGGTGCTACTGTAATAATAAAATGCAACACACCTCCAACATTACCTTGTTCCTTGATAGGATTAGAAACAGATTTCACACTGTGAGGCGGCAGTAGCTTAGTCTGTAGGAACTTAGGTTGAGAACCGGAGGGTCACCAGTTCAAGTCCCGGTGCAGACCAAAATATGGATGTTGGTCTGGTTGCTGGAGAGGTGCCAGGTCACTTCCTGAGTACAGCCGAGGTGCCCTTGAGCAAGGAACTGAACCCCAAACAGCTCTGGCGCACTCCCTGTGTAGCAGCCCCACCCTGACATCTCTCCATTAATGCATGTCCACAGGTCCTGATTGTGCATGTGTGTATTTCAGGCCTATGTGTGTGAGAAGCATGTCTCGAAATAACAGAGTGTAAACCAGAATTTCCCCTCATGTGAAAATAAAAAAAACATGGTTACGTCACTTTCAGACATTCAAGTGTTTGAGAAGAAAGCACTTTTAAAGTCGGCTCTGTATGAGGACATGAATTCTACAATGATCATGTTTTACTTACTGAAACATATTGAGAAGTTGCTTTGACTTCCAAGCGTCTTCTTCTCTTAACTTGACCCTATTTTTCTGAAGACAGTGCCAAATGAATTATGCAGAGGCAGCGTTGGCTTTAAATGCTGTTTAGTGATCTTTAAAGGAGCAGAGAGTGAGATGAAGTTGAATGCAGCGAAGTGAATAAAAGAAGTTTGGAATGGAAGCTCAAAGCGAAGCTATTTAAGGCATTCTGGGTTCTTTTTTAGCTGAATAAAAACTGTGCAGAATGGGATTAGCATAGTTCTCACTTATTATACATGCAACGAATACAATGGATTTTCGTTCGAGGAAATAATGCATGCTGGGAATTTCTAAATCTGATCACATTGCTTTACTTCGTAGCTGTTTGGAATTACAGTTTCAACTGGAGCTTTAGTAAGTTTAATGAAATCTGCTATGAATCTGCATCTGGACAGAACGACAGTCATTGACTTTTTTTTTTACATATGTCTTTTTGTTTCTTGTCCTAAAAGTTACAAAATAAAGCTTCATTTTACAGTATTGACTGTGAAGAATATGCAAATGTTATGTGCTGTATAAATGCCAACAAAGGTTTATGAGTTGAAAACAAAAGGTCTTTGTTGATGGCTTTTTTCTTTAAAGGGCACGGAGAAAAGTTTGGCATGTGTGTACGTGTGTGTACTCACAGCTAATGAGTGTGTATGAGCAGCAGGGTGAGACGGCTTTTGGTCTGACGTGGAGGCGATGGGGAGGCTGACGAGCTCCTGGCGCTCTATAGTGCCAGGCAGCAGCAGCAGCATCAGCAGCTGCCTCACAGTATGTTCCACCACCAGACTGAGCGCCATGCAGAGCAGCTGTGGGGGGGCTTTTCAGTCTCTGTGGGACCCGCAGTGTGGCTAAGAAAGGCAGTGATCACTGTGACGGCTGCCACGTCAGCAGCCTCATGACGTAGATAAGGTTTGCTGCAAAGCAGTTAATTGGAAGCACAAAAAAAAGGCTCAGATTTTTGGATCGTACCGCAACAGAATCCTGTGGTTTAGAAATATGAAACGCATTCATTCAATCATAGGGATTTAATTGATCCTGGTTTTGCACATGTTTCATGGATTTTTTCCTCTAGTTAATTTGACAGTGAAACATTTTCCTCTACAGAAGTGGAAGGCAAAATGCAAGAGGTTTAAAATAAGGAGCCAGAACTGGAATTTAATTTAGCTGTTTCCTGACTGAATGCTTTAACGGGTGTGTTAATAACGACAACTGATTGAATTTAGAGAAACATCCATAATCTGACATTACCGTAACCTGTTAGTTTCAAAGTGATGCTTGACAATCTCTGAGACAACCTGCCAGTTCTGTTGGTCTCTGTGACCAGGAGTTTTAATATTTCATTTTATGCTGAATGAAAACTTTTTTCTTTCAGTTTTGTCCATCAAGTGGCTCTAAATACAACTTCTACAAAAGTTTTTTTCAGCTCTCTGCAAAGTGTAAACATTAGTTCATCCTTGTCATCTGTGCCATTAGTGTATTCATAGTTTCCACAGTTTCTGTGAAGATGCAGCTTCTTTGGGTTACACTGTGGCCTTAAAGGAGCAAGATGTTACTCTGACTCGTAGCGTTTAAAATGGATACTGTCCAGATTACAACATTGGAGAGAGATGTCTACCCCCCGGACCCCTCCTCTCTAGAGCCAATATACGCACAGGTTGCTGTGTCGCGGACACTGAAGCTTCAGTGTTTAGCCAGCTCTGCATCGGTCTTGAAACCTTTCTGCGTTCTAACCTCTATCAGTTTATTTAAAAGTATCTCCAATATTGATCCTAGTTTTACCACGTTTCTGGTCATGAAGCTTATTAGAAAAATCTCTTGCATCGCTGCAACACCTGTGGGTTTGCCGTGATAACTGGTCTCATATCTGGCAAACCGAAGGGCGTCCAAAACGGCCGTGTGGGGGTGTCTTTAAACTGCCTACCTTCTCTGGTCCAAACAAATACAGACCATTCAGGACCAGAATCTGTAGTCAGAGAAGAAAACACATTAACATAGCATGTTTTCTTCATTTCTGATGGTATAGTAAGGTCTTTTTAAGATTTAATTCAGTAGATATCTTACTTATTGGACCTTTAAGGTTAGTTTTCTACTTAAAGGATTTAATTGTGTCTTTTTGACATCAGTGGTGAGTAAACAAGATGTTTGTCCGAAGAATCACCAAATGTAATGAAACGCTTCTAAACTTTGTATTTGTGCTCATAAGCAAATGTGGGTATGCTATCTTGCTGTGAAAAGATGACAAAGTATGTCTGCCTAACTCCGGCATGTTTTGTTAGTTAGTGTGAGCATGTTAGCTTGAAGTAAGCTTTGAGCTCCTCTTTGCGTGAAACCAACCTTAATTTAAACCAGATGCTCTCTGACTCAATTGTTAATCTTAGCGTCAGTAGTTCAAGTTATCCAATGTCTGTGCACCATTGAAATTGGACTAAACCCTCCACACCCTAAATCTGTCCTTCCAATTTGCTGCTTAATTTAGGCTTTGGCCAAACTATTTGTACGTGTCAGTGTCAATTTGTCCCACTTCTTGTTGGTAACCATATCTGCTATTCTACTTAATTACTTACTTAAACTTCAACTCTCCCCAGACCTGAGTGAAAAAAGTTTCCAATCATTAAATGGGCTACTGTTTTCTGGTTACGTGACTTTATTCAGCTGTAGAAATGTTAAAGGCGCCTTTGAGGCCTTCTGCAGTCTACCATATGTTTCAGTCATATGTTTCTGTCAGATTGCTGACAGTGTTCACTGCACTCTTCAGGCTTCTGTCTGTTCCATGCAGTCTAGCTGTGCAGGCTCAACGGATTTACTGCAGAACTTTTTTTTTATTCCATCAGTATTGCATGTGATGATGTATGCATACCTGCATGTCTCTGTGCTGCAGGTCCAGGTGTCTCTGCTGAAGCCCTGCTGCAGAGCTGCTGTGCTGCAGGCCAGAGATGGGCATCAGAAAATCACCACTGCAACAACATGCCAATTCTGAACAACGACAAGCAATCCCTGTGCAGGTAAGTGAAAGAAAAACAAAACATTTATCACAGGCTTTATAATAACTTTTATGGATGGGGCCAAAAACAACACAATTTCAGTTGTTAGAAGAAGCCCTTAGTGTTTTAACTGAACTACAGCTTAAAATTACATTTGATTAAGTTGCAATCAAAAAGTGTCTGTAGTGTTTAAGGTTCAGTAAATTCATACATTATGTTTTTTTTTTGTTTTTTTTTTGATTTTTTATGATACATTTTTAAAAGGGCAGTTATACTATTTGGGAAAAATGTAGATATGAATTTTAATTTGTTTAGAAAGTTTAAAGGGGACATATTATGAAAAATCCACTTTGACAGTGTTTTTGAACATATATTTGGGTAACCTGAGTGTCTACCGACCAACAAAATGTGAAATAAACCCATCCAGTTCTTTGTTTGTGGTCTTGGTTGTAGTCTTACAACACAGAGAAAAATGCTCCGTTTCAAATGTTCTCAACTTGTGACATCACAAGTTGGATTGTGGGAAAAAGTACCCTCCCCTCCCCTGGTATCTCCACCCGTTGACTCCACCCCCAGCCTACAGCAAAACTTTTGCGCAGGTCCGCCATTTTTATTTTTGCTACAGAGGAGTGATGTCTACCAGGCAACTCAGGTTTATACACTTGGTTTATACAGGGTCACAAACCTCCTCTGGTGCTTGATTCATGTTATATTTTGACCAAAGCACAGCACAGATGTTTCATTTAGACCACAGGGGACTGTTTGAAAAGGTGGAAAATGGGGATAATATGTCTTCTTTAAATTCTTACCACTTAAGTTACCAAATCAGAGGCTTTAAATCATACTCCGACAGAACATTTGCTCCACATATCCACAGCCAAGGACCAGTAATTTTGTTTGCTGGGATATAAGTTATTACACAAATTAGCCTCATGACAAAAATACACAAGGGGGAAATTTCACTACAGATTTGAAAGGCCAACTTGAGTTTGATTAAACTTGGTGATTATGCCATTCAGAAAACTCTGTTTGGCTCCACATCTGGAGTGGAATAAACCAGGCTGCCTGGTCGGACTACAAACCTCCACTGATCTGCCATTTTGTGCCATTTCCTCAACCATAAACCTAATATAAAATGTGGTCAACATGAAGTAATGTCGTAATATCGTATTTTTTAAAGGCCAACAAAAGAAGTTTTAAGACTATAGTCTTCTTAAGAGTTAGGTTAATAATAAATAAATCAGGATGTTCTGTAGAGCATGGCTATCTGGGGTTGATAAATCCGTACCATGGCAACCTGCAGGATAGAGACACAATAATGTGTAGCCACCATAAACTGAATAACACATGGCCGTAGTCACAGTGATGTCACTGTCATGGTTTCTGAAGAGGCATTTTGAAGACAACAATGACAATCACCATGTTGGAAATGTTTTCTCAACTCAGCCTATAATCAATCTAGAAATAGACAACAAGGTGGAGCTGAAGCAGGCCTTCGCCTCCTGGTAATCAACTATATACTCAACAGTCAGCCTGCCTCTAATTATGTAAATTGATATAATCAGAAATGGGAAAATGAGTTACAGCATATGAAATGATATCCCTTCCATACAGTTGTTACCAACAAAGAGACTAGCTGTTCAGTACAAAACCACTTTTTGACTTCATGTCGTGAAATCGTGCCTTTTAACATGAGGCTTAATGGGGACTACTTGGTTTCTACATCCAATGTGAAGTGGACACTCAAAGAAATGTAATCTGCATTGGCTCCATTTTTCAATACCAGAGGTCACCACTTGGTAGCCACTCTACTCTCCGAATATGGTCACTTCTGATTCCAAAAATATCCAAGATGGTGATGTCCAAAATGCAGAAATCAAGTTTCAAAAGAGAGGTTCAAAGACCAATAAGTGATGTCACCTTGGCTTCATCCAAGTCTAATAGACAGTCTAAGGTCTCATCCTGATTTTCATTCATTGTGGTGTATAATAATTTCAGTCTCTTTGCGTGTCTGTGTGTGTGTGTGTGTGTATGTGTGTGTGTGTCTGTGTGTGTGTGTGTGTGTGTGTGTGTGTGTGTGTATGTGTGTGTGTGTGTGTCTGTGTGTGTGTGTGTGTGTGTGTGTCTGTGTGTGTGTGTGTGTGTGTGTGTGTGTGTGTGTGTGTCACAGTGTTGCAGAGAAGCAGTGCTGCCTCAGCGCTGTGAGAGAGAGCCGCTGTGAAATTGGTGTGATGTCAGCCAGAGGAGGTGACACATGTGAAGTGAATGAGGAGGACCAGTGCACAGATGACTTCCATCAGGTACATTACTCTCTCACCACCATGACAACTACAATACAGTGTTGTTTTCAAGTCATCCACTGTCACTTGTCTTGATTCGAAAGTATGCAGTGAAGGGTGCGTGCTAGGACACAACATAAAAGAAGATGGTGGAGTCATGACTAGAAGACATGATGTCATGAGTGGATGGAGCTCACATTTTCGAGACAAAGGGTTCTTCATATAAACAAACACTGAGTTGATTACAGGTTATTACGTCTTCCTCTTTAATAAGAAAGTCAGGTAGGGTAACACTTACTTTTCAGAATGGTTAAAGACAACAAAACCAGACCATGCAAGTTCAGACTAATGGTCAGTGTGAATCCTTAACACGATGAACCTGGAATCTGCCAGTGTATTTTTTATTTGACACAGTTTAAACATCCCATTGATTGTACGTTGGCTTGGCAAGCCTGAGCACTTAATTTCAGATGTCGATGCCAGCAGAGAGGCTGTTTTAAAGTCCAGGCAGCTTATTTGTGTTTGTTGGCAAGCAAGTTGAAATACATTTGTAAAGAACTGCCAAGGTCTTCCACTTCTGTTTGCATCCAGCAGACATGTGAATACTTCCATATGGAAATGAGAATCATGCCTCAGCTCGGGAGACTATTTCTCAAAGAGGAAATCCAGTGGTTTGGCCCTCGAGCAAACTCTTCATGTGTTGAGGCCGCTGAGCCAAACCATTGTGCCAGATCACTGTTTTAGTTGGGAAAAAAAGGGTGAAAGTCTGGTTTTCTTTCTGTGACATGTGTTTCAGGTTGAGGTGGCAGCTGAAATCCTTTGCTGTGTATTCACTTGCTCGTTAGCTCTTCTGTCTCCTCCTCCTCCTCTGCTGTTTACGAAACAGAGCTCAAAGTGGAGAGCAATAAAGAGAGGAGGTGATGAGAGATGTGAAGGGCACACCGGTGACACACTCAACATTAATAAGCACTGCTATTGTGTGTGGATTGGCAGGTGTGCTGCAGCTGCTGTGCCCTTGGTTTACGGCTTCGCGGTGAAGGGCGTGGTTGTGATGCCCACCAGTACCTGGGCTACCCGTGTGGTCACGTCTTCCTCACCTGCTGCGAGGAAGGGGAAAGTTCACGCCAGATCCAGCTGAGAAGAAAGCAGATGCCCAGACCCACTGCGTTGCCTAGAAAAGGTACCAGAGCACAGCAAGTTTTAATTGACATGGAGCTTTCAACATGGAATACACATTGATCATGAACATGGGTGGAGTTAGGACTAACAGTTACAAACACTACTTGGAGCCAGAGCTGCTCTACTAAAAAAAGCCAGAGCTAAGCCAGGAGGTAGTCTAGCACATTTTAAAAAGAAGCCCTGGGAGACCAGTGAAAGAAAATATACTAATCCATTTTCTAAGAATGGTTTTAATTGTTGTTTTTTTGTAAGTAAACGAGAACACATTTTTTCAAGCTGAAATTAATACATGAACACCGGAGAGAAAACAACGCACGTCAAGACTTAGAATATTTTAACCATGTTTCTTTCTTAATTTAAACTTTTTCTTACAAAAATACATAATGTTAAAGGTCACCTCTTGTGCAAAATACTATGGAGCATGTTTTTCTAACACTAATATATACCTAGTCTGTCTACAAACTCCACAGTTATGAGAAAAGTCCATCCTTCGTCTTTTGCCTGCTCCACTTTTCAGAAAATGTGTGCTCTAACAGGCCGTTTGGAGATTTTCCTTCATGACATCACAAAGGGCAGTAACCCCTCCCCCAGGTGGATGACACTCCCACAGCTAGGTGTTTGAGTCTGCCTTTTTATAATGATAATGATAATAATAATAATAATAATAATAATGCATTTGACTTTTTTAACGCTTTTCTAAATACTCAAAGACGCTTAACAAAGAATAACAACAAAACAAAACTTCTTACTGTAATCAAAAGCCCAGGTGCAAGAAAGCCCAAGCCCTTCCAGAGGGGCGTGGTCAGACACAGCTCATTTGCATTTAAAGCTACAGACACAGAAACAGCCTGTTCTGAGCAGGGCTGAAATAGAGGGGTTTATAGGCATGTTAATAAAATACAGGATCTCAGAGGTTATTTGGCAAGACACTTCACAGATATGTTTTGAGGAGCTCTGAGAATTATTGAAACTTGTTGAAAATAATTATAATATGTGACCTTTAATGTGTATTCAGTATTTATTGAAGAGCAATTGATCATTCAACACGATCTTTCACATGAAAAGACATTCCCTCGTCTTAAGTTTTGTGATAATTCAGCAAATTCTATCTGACATTTTATTCCAAACAGCTCTTTCCAAAGTGAGGAAAGAACAGCCTTTAGTGAGTTTATGTATCCATTCTTGATCGTCCTAATGCGTTTCACACGAAAAAAATTACATTTTTGTGTGAATGCAACAAAAACCAAACTCCTGTGTGACCAGTGTAATTGAGTGTGTGGATTGGACACAAGACAAGTGCTTAACTATAATCTAGATGTATTATTCTACCACTGCATTAAAGGGAAGATACATTAGCCAAGCTGTCCATCTTAGAGGGTCTTAAGAGAAGGATGATTCTGGCACTGGTCACAAAGAACGCCTTTTTGACCTACAGGAATTGGTTAACTTTTGCACAAAACATTTTGCTGACTCTTCCTCCTTAGCTGCTCCATCAACAAAACATTTTCCATGAACTCCTTTCCACAAACTTTGCACTGTAGTGTTATTATGGAATTGTCCTGGTGTGAGCCATCAATATTTTGTCCTCATTGAAGTGTATGTCAGAGGTGGAGTACAGGTTGAGTTTGATCTTCTGAAGAGACAGCTGCTCTCAGTTGATTGGTCAGCAGTCATGTTACCTTTCAGAGTAATGGAAAAAGAAGTGTGCAAGCTGGGATGAATCAGGAACAGATGGAAGCTCAGGCTGTTGTCTCTCTACTTGTGCCAGCAAATTTTTCTTCCATCTCTGATCCATCAAGAACCTAATGCCTGTGACATTTACGTCAATGTGTGATCAAGAAGCTGAGGTTCAGGCTATACCTGCTCCAATACCTATTGGTATCTCCTTATCTCTGCAGAGGAGCAGTTCGTCTTTGAACACTTCTTCTTCTGTTCAGTGCACTGGCCTCTGATATGACCTTATATGTATCCTGTTTGCAGCTGTAAACTTCGTGAGCAGGGATTTGCATGTTTTTCATCAATGACATCAGAATTGTAATGGTTGAAATAAGACTTAATAAGAAGCAGCATTTGTTAGTGTGTTGGTTTGTCTGTACTCTCCCGTGCAATTAGAACATTACATTTCTTTCTAAAAAAGCTCAAGGTCTTAAATCAAGTTTGTAACCTTTTCTAAAAAGTATTTATGTGGAATTAAAAGGACATTTCTTCAGTTTTTTAGTTACCATATTGCAACCAGACATGCATCATTATGAGTTGAAGCTCATTATTAGTCAGCCTTCACGGTTGTACTTTAATGAAAAGAGTTGTATCATAGTTTGATGGTGAGTTAAGGTCAGACTTCTCACCACCTCATGCAGCCTGTGATTTCATTTACAACATCAGAAGAATTCCTCCTAATCCTACACTTTAATACGCTCTGTTCTAACCATCAACTGAGGCTCATTTCCTTCGGCTTTAAAGGGATATGTGAATGATGTCATTCTGAAGTGGGAATCAATTAACCTGCTGAAAGCTGTGGACGGTTTTGGAGCAGCGGAAAAAAACCTCTCTCTCCCACACACACACACACACATACTCTCTCTCTGTCTCTCATTCAGGATGCATGAAGGATGTCTTTACTTTGTGAGTTATTTATGGATGAAAATAAGGATGAGATGCACTGTAATTATTTCCTTGGGGATATGTTTTCACTCTTATGACTCACCGCCTTTTAATTAAAACAGGAAAAAATGTAATCGCCTTGCTCCTCTGAATTTAAACTGCAGGTAATGACTGTGAGAAATATTTACTTGAAACCCCGAAACTGGAGCCATTGCTGCTACACACCAACAGCAATAAAGTGGAAAAAAAGGGAATCCCATGCCATTACTGCGAAGCTATAATTACTTTGTGAAAGAACTTTCTTTGTGTTCTTCTTTCTGCTGTAAGGTTCTTGCTAATGTTGGACAGACTCTGTAGACTTTAACCAGCTTAAACCATACATTTGTCTGACATATTTAGCAGAATGTCTCCCTCATCAGCTGTCATTTGACCTTTAGCTTTACTTAAACTAATTTAAAAGTATTGTATACGTCTAAAGAGAGTGGTGTCTGTAAGGAGGTATTCACACCTAACCTGTTTGGTCCATGTGTGCGTTTGGTTTGGGATGATGTGATGTGAATGCTCAAACGAATTCTGGTGCAGACCAAAGAACTAAACTCTGTTGCGCTTGAAAACGGGCGTCTCAGTTCACCCCCAAGTGCACCAGAGTTTGGTTCACCGTAGGTGAGAACGAGGTCTTTAGCAAACAAGGGAAGTGGACCACTGAGCGGTGTATTGTGTGTTAAAAGTAGCCAAACGTTACAGAATAAATAGCAAATGTCAAATAGGTTTGTCAAGTGTGGCTAATGTTAGCATTGCTAACAACGCCAGCCCTTAGTCCTCTTTGCAGGTTAACATCCACATGCCTGTGCTAAATGTTGTTACACATTGTTCCGGTCAATAACCAGTTTAACCTGACAGAGTCGACATGTTACTTTATCTCCATTTTATAGATCCAAATACTGCCAAAGTGCGCCACACTACAGGATGCTATTCTTCCACTGTCCTGCTGTTTACATTCAGGTCGTAGTGCAGCATTTGGTGCATTAGAGGCTTCGGTGCGCTTGACAAAGTGCAATGTGAAAGCAAACCGGACCAAATGAAAAATGCAACAATGTAGTAACTTCCCCCCTGAATCGCACCAAGTACAGAGAACTTCATATTTGAAAGCGACGTATTCTTCTCATCCATAGAGCCAGCAAACACATCCTTTCTTTTCTTTCACTGTATGCATATTAAGAGAACAAATGTTGACAGTGCTTGCTCTGTTGAAAACGTCTCTCCCATGAGGTATTTTTCTCAGACAATGATTCCCTCATGGGCTGCAGTTCAGGGAAAGCCACCCAAGTTTGACTTTTTTTTAACACATTTTGGTTTTGCAGCCTTGAATTAGACTGTGCTGTTATATTTATAAAAATGCCATGTCAATCACACTAATTGTACTGTCCCTATCCCACTAGATGCATAACTTTCGTTTTTATCTTGTGTTTGTACAAAGTATAATCAATCATTCAGTAAGTATTTCAGATCATGCATTGACCACCCACACTTAACAGTGACAGTAGGAAGTTTACAATTTACAATTCACACACATGACTCAAACAGCTGGTCTTTAACTGAACACAAAGCAAACAAATGCAGTCATCGCTTGTAACCCATGACAATGTAACCACTAACGACATTCATGGCGTATTTTATAAGTTGTAGCTAGCTAGTGCTAGCTATTGCCTCAACTTACGTTTATCCTTTTGACTTAGTTGGAAACTCTGCTTCTAAAACACTTTTTCCTGTTTCCAGCATTGTTTGTTTTTTAAACATAAAATGCTGTGACATGGTCTTACATGATGAAATATAAAATGTGTCCTAAGCAAAAAAATCATCAGTCTCCTTTGTAATCTAAATCCTATATTCCCAGGGTCCTTTGTTTACATGCTCTATTTCATCTTATGGAGAAGTCAAAAATTGACAGACCTACAATTTATGTCAAGTAATGCACAGCAAGTTTTTGTTTTTCCAATTTTTTTTTTTTACTTTTCCCAAGCTTCTTGCCCATGAAGTGTTGATGATGACACTTTGGCTTCTTTAGACTCATTTATTTGCGTTGCTCTGTAGCTGGTTACAATCTATGAACACACAAGTGAAATAAAACATTTAGTACTTGATGAAGTTGAACAGCTGTTACAGAGACAATGTTTAATGTGCAAAAACAGAAGCAATGACCTAAAAACACTCTTTTAGGTAAGTGGCTCATTTCAGTCCCTCTTTGCTTAATATTTTCCCATCTTTACTCAATGTAATTGCTCTCCAGAAACACTTATCATTTCGTTTCTGTGCACTTTACTCTCACATTAGTGTCCTGAGTTCATAAGAGTTCCTTTAATGCACTGCACAGGCCCTGTCCTTTGCACTCATTACTGTTGGTTTTTCTAATGATGGCAATTTAGGAATTGAAGTTTGGGATAAAAGCCTCACTTTAACACTGAATGTAAATGAAATGGAGGAGCAGATGTTGTTTTGTGTCTTCAAGTCAGTTTCGTGAGGTAAGTGTGGGGGATAAAGTATACAGGCAATCTGGTGCTTTATCTAATTTAAAGAACCCCTCTCATCCTTTCTCTCTTTCCCTCCAGTCACTGACAGCAAGTTCCCCAAGGAAGCCTTCTCCATCAGTGCCACGGATGAAGCTGCCAACGCGGTGGAGGAGCAGGAGGACGTGGATGAGTGTCTGCTCTACGCGGGCCAGCTGTGCCAGCACACATGCACCAACATCTGGGGCTCCTACCGCTGTGAATGTCATCAGGGCTACATCCTGCAGCAGGACGGACACTCCTGTGCACCAGGTATATTAACTCATCTAGCAAGGTTGGTTTAAACACATGCTGTTTCTTAAAGGTCACATATTGTACTAATTTTCAACCAGTGTAAATAAGTCTCAGAGCTCCACAAAACATGTTTGTGAAGTTCCTTGTTCTAAATCCACTCTGATCCTGTATTTGATCATGCCTATAAACCCCTCTATTTCAGCCCTGCTCAGAACAGGCTGTTTCTGTGTCTGTAGCTTTAAATGCAAATGAGCTGTGGCTAACCACGCCCCTCTCTGGAAGGGATTAGATGGCTCGGGCTTTCTTGCACCTAGTCTTTTGTTTACAAGACAGACTCAAACACCTAGCTGTGGGAGTGTCACCCACCTGGCGGAGGGCTTACTGCCATTTGTGATGTCATGAAGGGAAAATCTCCAAACGGCCTGTTTGAGCACACATTTTCTGAAAAGTGGAGCAGGCAAAAGACGGAAAGGACGGACTTTTCTCATAATTGAGGGGTTTATAGAAAGACTAGGGGCACATGTTAGTTTTAGAAAAACATGGTGAAGTTTATTTTGCATAATATTTGACCTTTATGTCATCTGGTTTTGGATGTAAATTCCAGAATTTGGTAAGAAAAAATTCAAGTGATTATTTAATGTAAATACCAAGTCAGCAGGCGCCATAATACCTTCATTCAGCAATAACAGTGGACTCTAGAGTCAACCCTCTCATTCCACTCCCACATCAAATCCGTTACCAGACCCGCCCTCTTCCATTTCAAAAATAGCTACCGACTCTGGCCATCCTTCTCTGACTCCCACTTAGACATCCAAAACACCCCATCTCAGCCTACAATCTCTCATGACATCCTTTGTTACTTGTCCTAGTCTTATTTTTGTTTCTTGTTTGGTCTTGTATTCTTATTGGTACTCAACTATGTGGAGCGCCACATAGGTCCCCTGAAAGGCCATATATACATTTATTATGATATAGTTTGTGTGGCCTGATTCAAGGCTTGTCATATCTGATTTTTTTGTCCAAAGAATCCTCAAGTGTGTGGTGTCACACTTGATCCCGATGCAGTCGAAGCCTACCCAATCTGGAGTCAGTCAGACTGCCCCCGACAAAATACCCGAAGCAGCGAATGAGAGCAAGTAGCCTTGGAAGTGTCACCAACCAGATGTTGCGTTCTCTGACAACTCACCCTCAGCTAGCCGCACATAATCGGTCTTCTCAGCCAGGATTTCTTCCGTATTGTTTTTCTCATTTTCTGTTTTCACTGCAAAACAAAACAGACAGCAGGAGAGCCAGCTGACGACGTTGATCGTCCTTATTTGTTTTTCTTTTGAAGTCATATTTGATCATGCAAGTTTCTGTGAGATCATGTATGTAAAATCGTTACTACACACAGCAGGTGTGTGGTCCCCTGTGAGGCTGAGTCGTCTAGTGTGTGCGCTTGGCGGATTATAATATTAAAAGTCGGTTGATATACCTCCTTTAATGACAATAACACACTTTTCTTTGAGGTTCACATATTATTATATAATCTGCACTGATTCCACAACCTAATCAATCCCAATTAGGGACACTGAATGGCTGTTGCTGTGAATGCATTTATCTTCTAACCATCCAGCTATGACTCAGGTTTGGTGTGTTTTCCTGTTTAGTGTTTGCAGCCTTCTGCAAAGACTTTCAGATACTTTTCATGTTGTCTCCTTTTTGACCTTTTGTTAATGTGGTCATATTTCAATTCAAATGTCTCATTGTAATTCAACGAGGGGGAGATGACGGAATAGCTGAGCAGTAAAACTTAAGTATTTTATGTCCATTATAAGCTTTAATTAAGGAATCTTATTTTTTATTGTGCGTGCGTTTATGGTCATTTTACTACGGCCACGCCGTGGTTCAAAGCAACAACAGGTTTCATCATTATACTTATGGCACTCGAGCTAAAGCCAATTAAACAGGCTCATCAAAATTCCCCACAACCTCAAATGAATGATGATTTATTCACAGACATTTCTCTGCTTTATAAAAGAGCGTAATGACAAAAACATCCAACCGGAGTCAAATTATATCGTGTGTTTCGGAAATAGTTACACATGTAGGATATTTAATCTTTGACTCAGCCTGCCTCCATTTATTCTGCATCCTCAGCATGAAGTCATTTCCTTTTTGGGGGTTAACCCTTTACTGACCTCATAAACACACGCTCACAATTCCCTCTGGTATTTTTTCCCCATGTCCAGTGAGTCCTGATGAGGACAATAGAGTCAGAGAGGAGCCTGCTGTGGTCCCAACACAAATTACAACAACCAGTACAACCACCACCAGCCCGCCACGTGCCCGCTTGAATCCTTGCGCAGGTAACTCCAGCAACATTACACTCCAACGCATTTAACAACAATGTGGGCAGGATTCATGCCTGATGTTTAAATAAGGTATGTAAATGTCAAAAACCTTGATGCATTATTTACTGTGACAGCCAAGACATGATTCAATCAATCAATCAATCAATCTTTATTTGTATAGCGCCAATTCATAACAAGTGTTATCTCAAGACGCTTTACAAAAAGCAGGTAAAGACCTTACTCTTTGTCTATTAATATTACAAAAGAGCAGGTAAAAAGACCATGCTCATTGTTATGTTACAAAAAGCAGGTAAAAGACCTTACTTATTGCTATATTACAAGGACCCAGCTTAATCCATCATGAGCACTTTAGCAAAGCAGCAAAAGATACAGTGGTCAGAAAAAACGTCCTTATTAAAAGGCAGAAATCTTTGGCAGTGACACCCCGGCTCATGGCGAAACAGCCTTCACAGCCTAGACTGCGCCGGGCTTGGAACGGGATAGGGGGAGATGGGATAATTAATGATTAAGATCATTCTATGCAGGTTTTTAGAACTTGATGAGTAGCTGATATTAACTCATAGTGAGTCTCTCATGCTTTTCTTTCAAATATGTTATGTTGCATTATTACATAGCTGTGTGTACTACTTCATTGGGAGCCTTTTACTCTGATGTAAAACAATATAGAGAAATATTTCATTAAACCCAGAGCAATAAGACAAAGGTGGAGATGTCTCAGCCTGTTTCCCAGTATTGGGAAGGATTATTATTAATGTCTCTCATATGTGTCTGTAAGAGCCAGTCCCCCCTGCAGCGTACACGACATTGAATGGTGAAGTGTGAAAATGAGTGGAACTCTGATCAATGCAAATTGACCTCATTTGAAACAATAGGTGACCTATTCAGAAGCAATGAAGCCACAGGATTTCAGATGATTCACTGACGTTGCATTACTTGGATAGCTGAGAGAGAGAGAGTTCTGGAGTTTCCCTATTACATTAACATGGGAATTTGAAATGTGATCGGAAGATTATGGGCTGGAATGTTTTCTTCTTGCCGTGAGAGCCTTTCTTGATGGATCCCTCCTTGGCTAAAGTTCAGTGTCGTAGCTTCATGTGTAGTGGGTGATGAGAGTGTTTGGGGCTTTAGAGAGGGGTTTCATAGAAGGCGGTGAAGTGTAAGCACTCGTGTCTTCTGCCTAAAGCACAGTAGGCCAGATGCATCTGCTCAGTGCATCACTTCTGCTTTTATAAAACAAAGCAGGTAAGCAGACCTGAGGAGAGCTGACAGGATGTGTCTGTGCACAGTTTGACTGCCCTTAGCGGGGGCATGCATTCCCCCTGATAAACTAAGGAAACAAGGTGTTTTTATACATGGAAGAAACTCTTGAAAATTCCCCAAATGTTCAGGGTGAACTGCATGTGTGTTTTTCCTGCCAGCTGTCTAGTAATACTTCCGCATGGAGTGACGGTGAGCCAATGTGTGAACGCAGCAGGAAATATTCAGGAAAATTCACTGCAAGCGAGCAATGGTGATGACATGTACAGTAAATCTCACGACCGTAGCAATCTTTGTGCAATTAATTTTTTCTCTTTGCTGCCTTTGTGTTCTTTCCCACTCTTTCGTTGTTACTGTAAAGACGTCTAATTATCTGTAGCATTAATATAAAGGCAAACAACTTCATTAAAGTGTCGGATTCTTTCACTTTGTTCGCTATCTTGGATTTCTGTAGTGTCTTTTCTATGCCATCCCTTTCCTCCTTGGACCTCTTCCCCTTCTCCCATCTGACAGGGAAAACTTCAGACGTGTGAATAAGCAACTCAGGAAGATTTCAGGGGCAGACTGTCCTGAAATCTTTCAGAAATGTTCAGGAGTGCTTGTGTGAAAAAGGCTCTACTTTCTTTGTTCTCTGCCATGATGACGCTGCATCATCTTCCTAAGCTGAATATCGAGTGCAACAGTGCAAACCCTCGAGATGCAAGAATCTCTTCTCCAGAGACTTTAACAAAGGCCCTCCCTCAATGGAGTGTCTGATTGTTATTTATAAGAATATTCTGATCAATGAATGGAGCGTCCTTCTGACCCTTTTCTCCTGCATAGCTTTAGTGTGAAACAGTTCCTGCTTGGTCCATGCCTCTTTGTGACAGGACTATCGAGCTGTTAAATAGCGAGAATTGATTCTGTTGTGCTGAATGTGACGGCTCATGAGAGGCTTCTTCCTGCAGGGGGTGATGATCAGTGTGAGGGCGTGAAGGTACAGTCCATAGGAGCCTGAGGGAGCAAAACAACATGGCAATGAGTTAGCAGGACAGCAGACAAACAGCACAAGGATGAAGAATTTAAGACATTATGAGTGAATGACTGTCCTGCAGGCATAGCTGTGTGAAGTCATGCAGCTCATATTTTTGTCTCCAACAGAAAATGGTCCTTGCAGTCAACAGTGTACGGTGGTGGCAGGCCGGGCTCGCTGCTCCTGCTTCCCAGGCTTCTCTCTGATGATGGACAGACACACGTGTGAAGGTAAGGGCTGCTTATTCTTCTTGTTGGCAGTAATTGGAGCCTTTCACAATGCTTGTATGTATCCCTTAAGCTGTCTCCCCCTCGAAACAGGGTTTGCACAAGGTGACAACCAACCCAACACGAGTAACAATACAACTCACTGCTTTATAAATGAACAACAACAAACACATACAGTCATGGCAACAGAACAGATGTGCATTGTAGCAGTATGTCCAGAGATCAGGACACTTTTTAATTGGATGCAGTCACTCATGAAGCAGGAAAGACTCAGCTCTTGTGTGGCTAAACAATGCATCGACTGATTGGGTTCCAACTTCCTGGTGCCTGGAGCATTAGTCAACCTTAGCCAATTACTCCTGGTGGGAGCTAAAGCTGCAAGAACAAAACCACTTAACATTGTATCTGTGCACTTAGATACCTTTTCCTTTCAAAAAGCCGTGCAAAACATGGAAACATGGAACAACAGCGTCACTGGAGAAACGGACAGGCGGAGGTCAGAAGACACATCTGCTTTTTTTTGTAATGACAAAAATGAAGCGTTAGCTAAGCTGAGACACATGGTGACACCATTTTTAAGTCGTATATTCTCAGTTTGAACCATACGTTCTGTCCTCAGAGTGTGAGACTAGTGATGTTTTATATGTTTTGTTGTTTTATTTTACAGTTTATTCCCTGAAAACAATTCCAAACCAATAATGCACCAGGTGTGAACAAAAGAAACAATATACTTCATAAGGTGATATTATTTAAATTTACAGTACTTGTTAAAAAGGTAAATTAATCATGGAAGGGCTTACATCTGTGCTGTGGTAAACCCTGGACTGCTGGATAGCTGAGTTGTAATTGGATTGAAGCTATCTGGCCTTCTGTCGCCAACATATCGATAACAGAAGCACAGCGGCCGATTGATAAAAGGAAAAAAGACTAGTAGCTGGTAGAGTCATAAAGGGGAGCAATAGATCATCTTGCTTACAGTATCATCAATTATTGAAATATATTGATTGCCTTACAAGCATTTCATTTGTTCCTCTATTCTCTCCTGTTTGTTTCTTTCGAGCCGTTTTGTTCCTCCTGATTTATCCTGTATGCCTTGAATATTTTTTAACAGCCAGGCTTTCTAGTTTCAAGCATACCTAACTCAGGCAGCAGAAAATATCACATTTATTTTTTGGAGCTGGTAGAGACCAAAACAGACCTAAAGGAAAAGGGACTATTCAAGCATGGCTCTACACCGGGGCTAGGGGGCGCTATAGCCCCATCACAAATCTGTCTAGCCCCGGTTAAGCCCCCTCACGTAGGTCTGCTTTTATTTGAAAAAAAAAAGAGAGAACTTAAAAAATGGACTATTCATAGCACCCTAACATATTAGTCAAGCTCCCCCTCAGCAGCGGGAGTCCCTGGGGATATTGAACTTGCATGACCAGAAGCACACTCCTAAGCTAACGGGACCCCCCGCCTGCTGAATAAATAAATAAATAGTGAATAGTCTTCTAACATGATATCCATTACAACTTCACAATGGTAAAACACTTCATTAAAACATTTAGCTAAATCTAATACAGTCTGACAATAGATGTTACCATAATGAAGGTGAAGTGAACAGCTTTTGTTCCAGCAGTTTTAGAGACGTGTTGACTTCACTTCATGGTCAGTTCAGGGGATGAAGCTGTTGTTGAATTTGTAAAACTGAGAGGGATGTACCAAGGCTTCACTTATATCTTTTTTTTTTTAAATCAGAGAGTTCAACTAAATGCATAAGGAGTTTTATTTATCAATAAGATGTAACGCCACTTTTATTTGCAGTTTGTGTCTTGTTACTTTTCAGATTCACTAACGGCATTACATTACTATTACAGACAGTTTAGTACTCGTTACTCACCATAGCAGACAGCTACATGAGATTAAGGTTTCTTGACATGAATGTGGCGGGGGAGGTCACGCTAACATCAGCAAAGTAGCATTCTGTAAGTAAGATGTTGCCCGCAGCAAACACACACACACACACACACAGGCTGAAGATCTTTCAGGCGTGAGCTCTCTTGTCTTGGAAATACCAATATTTTTTTTTTGCTCGAGTCAAACGATGACAGTATAGCTGTGAGTTGCAGCCTATGTTCAGGAAGGAATCAGCGGATACATTTTTATTATGTACGTCAACTTCCTGATATGACGCTTAAATAACCCTTTTTTAAATCTTAAGCTCCTGAAGGTTGTAAAATGCAATTAAAGATTAATTCTGAGATATTTTTAGAGACATAATGAAAGTGTATCAGAGCCACGGGACTGCGCCTCCAAATGTGCATGCTCTATGGGCCAAATAACACGGAAGTCGGAAATTGGGAAGCATGTCATCATCAAAATACCTTGCTATCTGTCTGTTTAGTGCTGGCTTACAGATCATGGAGCTGGCGGTGATTTGAAAACAAGCCTTGTCTGTTTGGATGGAGTGACTCCTCCTTGGTCGACCGAGCTAACATGAGCTGCACCTGGGTCTCCCACAAATTGTTTAGTAGAAGTGTGTTGTTTAGCTCTGTGCATTTTGAGTTTGGAATTATATTCTTTACGGTTGACGTTTTTCTTTTGAATGTAAACTTATGGGAAAACTTCTCTTGGGCCCAATCACCTCACGTGTTTCTGCAATACCAGGTTCGACCACCATTTAAAACTGGCTTCAACAGTCGGCGCACTTCCTGGGGGCTTGTAATAGAACCAATTCAAAAAATAATGTGAACATTGATCAATCAATCATTATCTTTATAGCGCCAATTCAAGTGTTATCTCGAGACGCTTTACAAAAGAGCATATGGGATAATATGCAGGCAAGATTTCTATTCCTCACGTTCCTGTTGTCCACTCTTCCTTTCCGCTGAGGTGGAGGTCGGAGCAGGCCGTGCATGAATGAGGATGGCGGTGGTTGTGGGGACGACACAGTCCAATGGAGGTGGCTGGACTGGATATGAGTATTGGACAGAAAAAAGGAAAGCTGAAGGTACTTTCCCAAGTAATAGTTACTTTTATCATGCAGTAACTCAGATAGTAACTCAGTTACTTTTTGATAGTAACTAGTAACTGTAACTAGTTCTCGCCCATCAGTGATCATGAGTGAAAATCAAGAGAAGTTGCAGTGCAGAGGGGGCTGCTGCTGAGAATCAAAACAAATCAAATGAATAAAAAAGCTTTATTTATCTTGGACATGGATCCAACATTTGAACTCTCTGCAGAAGAAAATGTCTTTTCATGCCAAATACCATTTTCCATGATCGGCCTTACAGTAATATATTTCCTGCAGTAGTTAGTATATTGATCGGTGAATTTGTAACAGGGTGAGAACTTAGCAGCGATTTTCCTTTGTGAATAAAGTGATTTATGGTCCAACTCTTGAATCCAATACACACCAACTCAAGAACTGTTTCTTGTTCAAATCCCTCTTTGTAGCATAATTATGAACCTGTGAGTGTACAAGATGTTATGACAGAAATGCAAACAAGTAGAAAGTGAATGAATGAACTATCATAGTAGTTTTTCAAAAAGGCTTTTCTAACACATTCTGCTTCATTATTAGAGGCCCACTGTGAGAAAGGGATTCCCTTCAGTTATGGCAGTGAATATACAGTCAGAGTGTAATCTATGAGTTTATTTAAACTGTCTGTCAGTCGGCCAATGGAATAAAACCTCTGCATGCACGAGCTCGACACACGAGTTAGTGTTCCCCTCATATCACCTCATTCAGAGAGCACAGCGGAGACCTTCTCACAAAGTGTTTCCACATGTGAACATGTGGGTGGGCAACTTCAGGCCTGGACTGGAATTAAGCAAATAGCACTACAAGATGTGAGTGTGACCCCCTCACATTAGAGGATTTGATGGAGCTCTAATTACTGTGTGAAGTAAACTATGGAGTACCTGTTGCCGGGGGTTTATCATACAGACTGTGAAAACACTGAATGATTAACACCTTGCAGACGAGTCATCTAAAATGTGTAGCGCAAATGTAAGCACCTCGATTTGACTGTGTGAGAATTTGATTCACAGATGTGCAGTATACACATAAAGCTGCTACCATATCTTGAATGAATTTAAGGCTTTCACACACAGCTGTTCCCATGGAGATGTGTTCGTATGTGTGTGCGTGCTTGTGAATAAGCAGGATCCTCCAGTGTGTCATCAGAAACGAGCTGTGTGAAGAGATTCCTAAACATATGAACAGTAAGAGTTTGGGTTAGACAGTTAATCAGAGATCTGTCATTATCTCTCTCCATCACCAAGCTGTGAATGGATACACATGCAGACACTTTGCAGTCCAAACTCACACAAAAGCACGCCAACAACTCCAAATTCAGATATCAAAGTGGTCTCTAGCTTTAAACCATGTGGTTTCCAACTTCATCCATGAATAAAATTCACCTTATTTGGCCTAAACAAGGTGTTTGAGATCAGGGTTGGATTTTTCTTTTGCAAAGGAGCTGCATGAATAAGTGCATTCAGGTCAGCCCTGAGAGCTTTTACACGGATGAGACCTTGCACTAAATATTTTTGTTTACATTATTTTTACTTTATTATCCAATGAGGGGAATTTAATTTTACACTCTGTTATTGAGACATACTTGCACACATAGGCTGCGATACACACACATGCACAAACAGGAACCTATGGACATGCACGAATGGAGAGAAGACATAGTGAGCGGCATCACATGAAACACTGACAAGCTGACAAGCTGTGTCAAGTGTTTGTATTTTCATTAGTTTTCTAGATCTGTTGGTCAATGTGGTAATCTGTTTACATCCCTAAGTTTTAGGAGGGCATTATTTTAACAAGTTTAGGAGGGCATTCAATAAGAATGATACCTTTTTTTAATGTATATCTCTTTAAAGGTAGGTGCAGCAAGGAAGGTCTTGCACACAGATAACAAAGGGAATACAGACGGAAGTGTCATGACTGGAAACAGGAGGAGGAGGACCCAATTGCAGAACAAAAAATGAACTATTTATTTAAACAAAAAGGCAAACAAAACTCACTTTCCAAAACATCCAAACTGAGAAATCCAAAACGTCCATAACGTAAAACACGGAGCCACAGGGAAAACACTGGTAAGACACGGGGAAACTCTGACAAACTACAATTAAAACATGAAACCTAAACTCTGAAATACAAAACTAAAGACCCAAACCATGACAGGAAGTCTTGAGTGATAATATTCTTAATGAATCACAGTGGGGCTAAACACAGGGGTTCCCAACCTTTCCCATGCCAAAGGCCCCCATTAAGCATTAGCCTCAGGTAGGGACCTTTACTGTTAACTGTAATAAACACGACGTTTATTTGGTGTTGAAACTTTATTCCACTTCTCAGTCGAGACACACATCAGCCTCACGCTAGTCTCTCCGCTAACACACCCACACGCGCATGCGCAACTCCAGGTCAAGGTTCACATTGAAAAACATGTTTACCGTAAGTAACATTGTAAAAGAGAAATACAAGTTAACAATCTCCCTATACTTTAAACAAAAATGAAAAAGAAAATATCTTTTCAACGGTTCAAGTTATTCCGAAAGAAATGTAAAGCTTGACCACAAACAAAAGGTCCGAGTTGAATCCTTGAAACTTAACTCCTTAAACAAAGTCATTACAGAGTCTTTAGAACAGTTTCCACAGTCCTTCACTTAGTGCTTTCAAGAGCACCAGAGCTGATGCTCCCTTTTTTGTTAGACAGTCAGCAAGTTGAGCCTTTGTGTCCGACCAGAGCACCTTTCTGATTTTCTTGCTTTCAATGAGCTCTTTTATGCTGCTTATGTCCAATCTGAGTCTTTTCTCTGTGACCTGTTTTGTTGACTTCAGAGCATCGAAGAGGGAGTGATTGTCTGTCACACAGATCAAGGGAGGAACATTCAGTTCAGCATTTCCAGAAGTAAGCTCAGAAAAGAGAGTGCCTAAGAAAATGGCATTGTCTATTCCATCTGACATAGCAAGAGTTTCACCTGCAAGCGTGCTACGTACCACACGTCTTATTCTTTTGGACTGCCAACAAAGAGGGGAAAACTTCCCTCCTTCTCCCATTAGAGCAATAAGAGCTCCCCCTTGTGTACCGCCATCTGGAAGGTTTCCCAGAGAGGCGTCACTGAAAACAATAAGGTTCAAAGCATCATTGTTCCCCAAATGTTGAAACTTGAGGGTCACTTTTTCAGACTTCAGCTTACGGATTACTTTATTTACTTCATGAATAGATTGCACTGTAGCATTTTTGATATTAGAGGCCAGACTACAAGCATCAAACATCACATCAGGTCTTGTCTGTTTAGCAACCCATAGGATTTGTCCTATTTTTGAGCTAAGCTGCTCTTTCTCAGCTTCGTTAAGGGGGGCATCTCTCATTGTGGCACATGTTGCCTGCATGTGAAGAGGTTGCAGGTTTTCAATGTAGCTGTGCTGATGCACCTGTACCTCACTATGAACAGTGACAAAATCTATCCCCACATAGCAGAAGTTTTCATGCTCCTCACGTCCAACAAGGAATGTAGACTTCAGCTGAGGAACCACTTCTGTTGCAAAGTGCTGTGAGCCTGCCCATAGAAAATCATCTACATGGCACGCAAGTACTCCTGTAACCTTACACTGTTCATCTAACCAATAGAAAACTGCCGGATCCACATGTGACACTCTACCACCTGTCTCTAGCATGATTTCTTTCACTTTGTTGTACCAGTACAGTGATGCATCAGCAAGACCATATACACATTTTTTTAATTTCCAGAGGATGCCATCTTTTTTTGCCTCTGGAGGAGGACGGATATAAATATCCCTGGACAGCTCCATGCCTTGCAAGAATGCAGATTTAATGTCCATTGAATGTATTTGCCACTGATTTTGACAGATAACTGCTAATAACAGCCTAAGTGATTCTGAAGCGCATGTTGGTGAATCTTTCTGCAACTCTTTGATATTCAGCTCTTCAAAACCTCTGGCTACAAGGCGAGCTTTCGGCACAATACCCTTAGCAGTTTCTTTGAGACTACAGACCCACCTGGTGGAAATACCCTTTTGACCTGCATCTTCCACTTCATCAAATACATCGTTTTTGTGCCAGTTATTTATTTCCTCTTGTTTAGCTGCGTCAAAAGAGATGTCTTTGGTTATAAGAACATCTGCCTCCCTGTCGTCTGATTCAATGTTCAAACTATCAACACTTGACATATCAACTGACTCCTTTTGTCCATCACTGCCATCAGACTTAAGATATTGCAGGTTATACCAGTTTGTGTGCTTACCTGTGGCTTTGCCAGCTCTGCTTAAAACTCTGGCTCTATGTAAGACACCCTCATCTCTGCTCTTAAATGTTACAGTCTGTCCTGTTTTGAGAGTTTTTTTATTTTGTGTTGTAGTAGGATGCATAACTCTTGTATTAATTTCCTCGTCACTGGTGTTGTCTTGAGTTTGTGTCATAACGGGTGTGTGCACTTCACCTGTGTTCACTTCACTGGTGCTTGCCTGATCGTTGTCTGTATTCTGCTCAAAATCTGCTGCATTATCATCAATGCTATTATCCTTTCCTGTCTCTTGTACAGTTTCTTTATCCTGATCCTGTGCGGTCACCTTACATAACCTAGAGTGATGTACTCTTACAAGAATTCCCCCATGTCTCACAAATACAACAGCTCCATCCTGACCAATAACCACCCCAGGTCCCTTCCATTCTGCAGAGTCTGCTCGTTTGTAATATACCTTGTCTCCTGTCTCATATTTGTCATCTGTAGGTCTGAGCTGCTTACGAAGTGCTCTTCTTATTCTTTCTGAGCACTCGGCTTCTGTGAATGCTTTCCTAGAAGCATGCAGGGCCGAAATGTGTTCCCCCACCCTTGTACTTACAGTAGTACCCTCTAGAGCCGGCGGTTTATCAACTAGTACAGAAGGAAGGTTAGGATTCTGTCCAAATACCAGTTGATGTGAACTGTAACCATGAACATTAAGCATGCTGTTTTTCGCCATAAGAGCCCAGTCCAGAGCAGTGTCCCAGCCGCATCCATTTTCTCGTTTCACCTTCTGAATGATCTCTGTGAGTGTGTGGTTGTGTCTTTCCAGTAGCCCATTGCTCCAAGGACTGTATCCTGCTGTCGTTTTTACCTCGATGTTGAAGTTTTCAGCCATGTCTCTCATTTCTTCATTGTTAAATTCTCCACCGTTGTCACTGTAGATCCTCTTGGGTGGACCATGTACACTTATCCATGAGTGGATGAGGGAGTTGACAATTTCAGAGGCCTTCTTAGTTTTCACAATATTCCCTGCGCTGAAGCGTGTAAAGTGGTCGATTATATGGAGATACCACACACTTGGTTCCAGCTCATGTAGATCCACTGCTACAGTTTCATTGTACTGTGAAGCTAAAGGCAAACCTACAGCAGGTTTGGGCTTTGTCTTGCTGTGCCTCTGACATATGTCACAGTTATGTACTATTTCTCGTAAAATAGTAATACATTCCTTGTCCTTATTTCCTGAGCTATGAAGGAGTCTCTGTACTCTATCTGCCGATGCATGACCAAACTGTTTATGAAGCTTCAAAAGAGCTTTGCGTTTTTCATCAGGGGAGAGGTTCTCTGTCACTGCTAGGACCTCATCTTCTGTCTGGCTTACTTTGGACTCATTGTCTCTCTGTTTTTCTTTATCTCTTATGTCCACACAGTAGTGCCCGGAACTAGTGAATTCAAGGTCAATGGGTTGCTTGAACATCACAGCTTTGTCGTTTTCCATGTCCAAAACAGTTCCTGCCTTCTTTAGAGATGCTTTACTCAGCAGCAATGGAATGTCAGCTTGGACTACTTCACTTTCAATATGACATTTTGTCTTTCCTATTTTGGCAGGTAGTTTTACCTTTCTGTTAGAATGTACAACATTTCCATCTCCAAAACGAAAAGGCCTACCACTGGGCGTTTCTGTTTGCAACAGTTGGTTAACTTGGTCTTGGTTAAGGTCACCAATGTAGCTTTCTAGCCATTTCTCTCCACAAACTGTACGTGTACAAGCAGTGTCAATAATAGCTGATCCCAAAGATTCAGTCAAGAAAATCTCTGCATTAGACACGGAGTCCTTTGTTAACAGTGTAATGTTACACTCTTCTACATTTTCAGTAAGTTTTACTTGTTCACTTCTGTGTGGACAGTCTTTGGCCCAGTGAAAGGTACTCTGACAAATGGCACACTTCGATCTCTTACCGAATTTATCCAACGGATTAGTACCTGGTAACGGTTGCTTTTGCTGTCCATTTTGCGGTATCATGTTCCGTTTACTTCTTACTTGTTGTCTTTGCTCTGTGTAGAACGCCACTTCCTGGTTCACTTGTATTCCGTCCGAGGAGCTTGCCACCTTTCCTCCGAAGATTCTCTTCAGTCCTGACTTCATAGACGAGAAAGTTAGCTCCGTGCACGCCGTCAAAGCTAGTTGCCTGTTTTTTCCGTCTAAGCACGCTGTGTCCAATAGCTTAAAAGCTAATACAGCATCAGGAAGAGTCATGTTGTACTTTTTCATCCGGTTGTAACGCTGTTCAAAGTCGATAATGTAGTCCGCCATGGAAATGGAGCTATCCTTTTTAATTCCATCAAAATGAGAATACGCTTCATACGCGCGGTCCTTTTCCTCTTTCAGGAACACGCCATCCAGTTTTGCTATCAAAGCAGCCATACCGTTATTACTGTCCAGTTCTTCTGCGGGAATTTCCATCGCCGTTTCCCGGGCTCTTCCTTCAAGCCCCAGAGCAACAGCAAGGGCTTGCTTCTTTTTGTCGAGTTCCGTAACTCGCGTCCATATATTAACTTCATTCTTCCAGCATTCATACGGCCTGGCTTCATCAAACTTCGGCGGGATTTTATAATTACTAACCATCCTCTGCTACCAATGTTAACTGTAATAAACACGACGTTTATTTGGTGTTGAAACTTTATTCCACTTCTCAGTCGAGACACACATCAGCCTCACGCTAGTCTCTCCGCTAACACACCCACACGCGCATGCGCAACTCCAGGTCAAGGTTCACATTGAAAAACATGTTTACCGTAAGTAACATTGTAAAAGAGAAATACAAGTTAACATTTACAGTGCAAAGGGTAAGAGTCTCTCCAAATTAGGGTTACTCCAATGAAACACTTGCTTCAGGTACAAAGGCTTATGGGAGGTTTTGTTGTCGCCTTACTCGACGGTGAGGAGTGGCGTTCACACTTAACTGGATGGAGGCTGGCCGGTTGGGATCAGCTGGACGAATAGAACTTCTTTGATTCTGAATCCTAGTTGTGTTTGTTTTTCCAACATATCGAATGCCACATTCATTGTACATTACAAGAGCTGCATGTTATTCATTTTTAATTTTGTATTCTTTTTTGGTCACAGACTGATAAAGGTTTTGACCTTTTTACAGTTAAAACAAGCAGCACCATTTCAGCCAGGGTAGAAACATGTTGCATTGTCCAGACGTCCCAGGCGGATAGAAAGTTCATGTGTGTCAACGTGTACCGGTGTGCCCTGAACATGTTTTTCTATAGAAAAAGAGGAAAGAGGAGGACAGTCGAACGTCTCCTTGCCCGTGTCACCAGTAGCTAGAATGTTCCAATGTTTCTTCACAACATTCAGATCTCATGTCCAAGTGGTAAACAGGTAGTATTAAGTACATTCGTTAGCATCCATTACAGTAACTGCAGTGGGGAATGTGATAAACAGGTTTTGGAGGGCACCCAATAAGAATGATACAGTTGTAATTTATCACTCTTTGAAGGTGCAGCAAAGCTAAGAGCAGAGTTTAAGAGATGTCTGTCAACTCTCAAGAAGTCTAATCAATTAAATGAATGCATTTGGACCCTGGGTGCATAGAGGTTTAAAACAAGCTCTTCAAAGTGAGCCAGATCATTTGGCTCAGTTCAGCAGTAAGAGCAGCTGCCTCGGCTCCCAAGCAGCTCTTAATTTAGCACCACTTCTGGCCATAACTCAGCCAAATTTAGCAAGGTTCTGATCTACGGTTAGTAAGTAAGAACATTAATCACTTACATTCTTCTATGTTATATTGCTAAAGCTTATAATAATTCAAGAATACCACATTTTTCTCAATGTTTGGATAAGATAATAAGGCTTGGCTTAGCATTCCCTTCCTAATGTTACAATAGATAGGATAATAGTGATCCAATTTTTAAAGTACAGAAAACTATTTACGTAGCGTTGTTCAAGGTGTTTTGTTGCTTTCAATACATCACTGGGAAGATTCTCTTTGCAATGCGGACAAAGTGAACTGCTTCATTTCGTCACATTTTAAGTTTGGTTGAACTCATTCTACCATTTCACCCTTAAAACATAAACTTTTCTAGATATTGCAAGTAGCTGCAGAAGTTGGTGGCGTGACAAGCGTGAAATACTTCCAAACTGGTTAGCCTAATTGTTTGTGCCCTACTACCAACTGAGCCAGCTGTGGCTCAGTGGAAGAGTCGGTCATCTCTCAACCGGAAGTTGGGGATTCGATCCCGTGCTCCTGCAGCAACATGTCTGATGTGTCCTTGGGCAAGACACTTAACCCCAAGTTGCTCCCACTGCTTTGTCAGCAGCGTATGAATGTGATTAGGTACTTCTGATGGTCACTTTAAACGAAAGCATCTGCCATCAGTGTGTGAATGTGTAGGTGTGACATGCGGTGTAAAAGCACTTTGAGAAAAGCGCTATACAAGCTCAAGTCCATTTACCATTTACAAATAAACTAAAGTTATACAGGTATTCAGCACTAACCATGTGCTATTGCTCACTTTCTGTTGTCTAAAAATGCTTTGTATGTCTCAAAAATCGATTTGACACCAACAACATCATCAAGGTTGCTGAGGACATATATTTCAAGAAGCCACAGAAGTTGGTGGCGTAACAAGCCTGAAATACTTCCAAACTGGTAAGCCTAATTGTTAGCGCCGTCCATTCAATGTTGGCTCTGCGCCGCAAAATGCACAGGCCTACCTGCACACTGATGACAGAGCCAGAACTGAATTGTATCGATCTGCCCTATGAATCAGGCCCATTGTCACTGATACCCGATCTAGCTATCTCTGAATCATTGAGATGACAGTTCTCATTGGAAAAAATACAATAGTTTTTGTCTTCTGTTTGACATATTACGGCAGTAATGTGTAGCACAATTTTCACTTTACAGAGCAGATTCTTAGATCATCTTGTGCAGTCATAACTTGATAAGTAGAGGTCTCCAGGCAGACTTGTCTTGTGCAAATTGTACTAAAGCCTTAAAAAAACATCGCTCTGCATGTATTCACCTCATTTGTATCATTTTTGTGGAACATCCTCCTGACTTAATCCCTCGTAATAATGATGTGGAAATCATGCTCACAGCTTGCTATCCTCACAGTCCCACCTGTCTGTGTCTGTGTAATCCTAACCCTCATGTCTAGAACCACATCTGCAAATAAGCCAAGGCTGACTTCACTATCTCAGCTTGAACTTTTCAAAAACCTCATGGTCTGCTGGCTCTGGTGTGAAAGCACAACAGGGTGCTGGTTTACTTCTGTGCCTAATCGTTCTGCCTCTCAGACATCTCCTCGTGCACAGTCTCCTCTGGCCTCTTGATGGAATTCTTCCAGAGGCTGCTAGTTGCTCTCCCCTCTGTGTTCGATGAAGCATTCGTATTTTTCAAAAAATAGAGTCCTTGTTCCCACCTTGTATGTATTGGATCACTTCACTCCTCACTGCTGTGTAATCTCGGTGTCCCTGGGGGAAAGGAACCTTGAGGCAATAGGCACTTTTTTCCCTTTATTTTCTTTTTTTAGCTCTTGGAATGACGCACTGGAAAAATGCTGGCCACCAGAGTGGAAGGAGAAGGCGACTTTCTGCAAGACTGGCAATACACAAACATTGGAAACAGTCCCATCCATCCCTCGGCTTGACGGGGAGCTAGACCCAGAGGATGAGGCAGATACAGCACTCAGTTTGCTTTGCCCCTGGAAATATCCTCCCTACAATGAAGACAGCAGATGTCTCTCGGTTGGGGAACAAACGGGGACATTTGCAAAGGCAGGCCCCAAACAGGACTCTGTCAGCACAGCGCTGCGTGCACAGCAAACTATAAGTCCTGAAGACTGTACTACAGTGTCAGAAGGGGAAAGTGTTCATTTAAGTGAGTAAGGTGAATGTGTTTTTTTGCAGCTCCTAAGAGGCTTCATATAATAGAATAAACTGTGTTCTGTGCTGTGAGAGGCGATGCTTGTGTAGTATTCTGAGGTGAATAACCTTACAGGGAAAGAGCTGCTGGATGTTTCTCACACACCAGGTGCACGATGGAAACCTCAGATCAGTGTTTTTTTCCTCCTGCTGCTCCTGTTTGGAAGGTGTTGTAAGACACACAGTTCATTCAAATTCCCCGTAGCAAAAGCTTTGAAAGTCGAGAAAGGGATTCCAGCGAGGGACTGCCAACAGATACAAAGGCAACACAGGAGAATATGTTCCCCTCTTGTTCCTGCCTTTTGTTCTTCAGCCTTGGCTCCTTCTCGCAGATTTATACAAGACCTTTCCGTCTGGTTCCCTGTGGAATATTTTGGGGGTGATCTTCAAATCTGGGAGTCTGCCACGCTCGTGCATTCACACAGACACAGATATACACATTATATTCCCAATCCAACGATATCAGTGCGTCCAGCTAATCGGCCATGCACTATGGTGCGTGATAACGGTATGCAGCAGTTTGATAAAGAGGAGCCACAACAGAGCGACTATCCACTGTCTCGGCATGAGCACACCAGTGTCATAAATCAACAGCGCCTGTTTACTGGCTGCAGAGCTTTTTGGCTGATAAAGATTTAAAGGTTTGCAACTGTGAAGTTTATTTCACACAAACAAGCATCACAAGCAAAACACCACTTAGCCTTTGCCAAGACCTGATATTTTAAATTTGACTGGGGGTTTGCAAAGCAGTCATGTCACAAGTTGATATAACGGCCTGCAGAACAGCGCTGCATGATGTATTCTGGGAGGGTAATGTGGGCAGTATGAGTTGTTGTAATAATAAATCTGACTTAGTCTAGCTTAAGTTAAATGGCCTGTTTTCTTTTCTGCACAAACATATATCCAAGTAACTTTAATCATGGCCTTCACTATGTGCAAGACAGAAAATACTGAAGGAGAGAATATATATATATATATATATTGAAATGATCGTATTAATTGCACCTAACTGTCAGTGACTGTAAATGCGAGCTTCTGTGGCCTCACATATCATTTCTTTTTTTAAAGAATATTTGCATAAAATGTTAATCACCATCGTTAATATAGCTAGCTGACAGCAAAGCTGACTAAGAACCAGCAAGACAGCTTTGAACACAGACACAACTTTCCAGAGCATGTAGACTGTTTGCACCTTATTGTGTTGAATAAGTTACTAAATACTTATAGCTAGCTTTGCTGTTAGTTAGCAAATCAGCTGTAACATTATAGCTCTGCTGTAATTTACCCAAAGATGTTAATTTAGTCAGTTGAGTTGCTAATGCTGTGGTCCTTATCCTTATAACACTGAATAAGAGACTATAGCAAATGTGTTTGTTTTTTAACTACAAATGATACGTTTGAATCTTTTTTTTTACACTATCATTTGATCCTCTGTCGTATACAATAAGTGATTAGTGCAGTTCTTTAAAAACAAATTAGCCCCACCACGAATGAGTGGGTGTGGCTTTGACATAGTTCACTTTGTGAAGAGTTTCTCAGCTTTTTACTCTTTACTGCCCCCCGATTCTCCAGTATGATGTTTTATATCTTATTACATTTGTGTTGCAGAAGCACCTGCTGCTTTGACGTGAACCCTGCTGTTGCTGTTAGCTGTTGCTCATAATTTGAGGAGCTGATGGTCCAGAAATTGTCAGGATTTGTCATGACTCGGCTCAGGAGGTCTCGACAAAAAGTGAGACAACGCCATGTTAAATGGTCAAAAGATTCTTTAATAGACCACATTAAACCAAATTAGATCCCCAAATTAAGTGATAACAATATGAGGTGTGATAATCAGTAAAGTCAGTGCCGGGTGATGTTCATGAATGGGTGAAATGTTAATAGCAAACTAGCTGACGAGCTACAGTAAAGGTGATAAACCCTTCCTTCTTCATGGTCCCAGATGGGACATGGGTCAAAGTGTTCGTATTGTTTTGTTTTTTTGTTTTTGATGCAAAAATAGCGAATGAAACATCATGATCGTCAGCTCTGGTGACAAACACGGCTCCTTACAGAATCCTTTACTGGATTTTATAGAGGAAAAGGAACTTTCCTTAAGCGTAAATGTCTTCTCCAAACCAACACAAGCATCTGTTCTGCTGTGGTCTGCTGAGTCACTGCCAATCAGAGCCACACCTGTGAGATGTCAACAGTAAAACACCACATGATGACACCAAAGAGGCATCACAGGAGTTCATGTTTGAAGAGGCTTTGGAAACAAAACTGTCTGTCCTTGGTTTTATAAGCTAGAGTCGCCAGTGCGTGTTGTCTCTGTGCCCCTGCAGGCGAGCACTGTCAAAGGCTTCTAAGCAAAAAGACAAATGATGGTGTTCTCTTTCCTAACTTTTCTTTTGAAGAAAATGTAAACAATGAATTTGAAAACCACTTTCACATGGTTTGGACTGCACGAATGGATGACTTGTTTTTTTGCAGTTCAATTGAAGTGTCTCAGCCTGAGACTCTCATGAAAGCTTCCAAGCTAGTGATTATCATGCTGGCAAAAGCAAAATATGTAATTTTCTGGTATTCGACTTAACTCTTATAAGGACTTGCTTTGTCAGTTTTTTTCAGGATTATTTTGCTGACGTCAATCTGCTGCTGAGTCATTGAGCCTCATCATGGGGACAGTGTCAGGACCAGTCAGGGGGGGGGAGAGAATTAAATTCAGGCCCTGTCCATCAACAACCTCTGAGTGTCAACTTCACCTCTACCTCGTGGTCATACACCCTCTCTCTGCCTCCACCTCCCCCCTGCCATTTCTCACACACTCTCCCTTGTTCTTTCTCCTGCAGATGTGGACGAGTGTGTGACTAACACCCACAGTTGTCGTCCCAGTGAGCACTGTGTGAACACAGTGGGATCATTTGTATGCGAACTGCAGGTCACTTGTCCTGCCGGATACCAGCTGAGGAACAGTGTTTGTGAGGGTGAGTTCATTGTAACTGATGTGTTTCATTAAGCCAATTTACCCAGCAGTCACTTCCAGAGTCACCAAAGCAGGGATGCTGATTATGTCTTCTTCAGCAAGCAGTAAGGATTTTAATTTCTTTTGAGTGGCAAGAGAGTCAAATTAGACGGACCAAAAAAGAACAGAAGTGCAAAACCGCAAACCTATCACCAGACCTTTGGAGGTCAGACCAAACTCAAACCAGGGCTGTCATGTTTACACCATGCCCATGTACAGTACATGTACATGTATGCATGGGGTTTGTTTGCACACCATAGGCATTTGCATCACGATAGGGAACAATGTTCCATCCTCTGATCACACCTTCTAACACTACGACTTTATAAATGTGGATTTCTGTATTTTAAGAAGAATGGAGAAAGCATGCCAGGCCTAGCCATCTCCTGAGCATAACAGCTAATCCCTAGCATACCTACCTACATGTTCTGACAAGGAATACAGCAGAGTGGTCTCACTGCCTGTGACTGTTTCTAGGAACAGCCTTGAAGACTAATAACACACATACAAAAATCAATCATTGTTGATGCGTGTTGCAGAGTTTAGGAATTTATTTCAGGTACGGTAATAATGAATGGGACATAAAATGACAAAAAAATGTGTGCAGCATAAAAACGTTTTGCCTTGAGTTGCTGCTTTAGCTCAGCTGGTAGAGCAGGCGTCCCAGAGGCAAACTCCTCGATGCGTCTTTTTTCTGCTTGTTGTGATACCAGCTCATCCTGCAGGAAAACACTGCACAGCCAAACAACACTGTTGGGGAGCAGGTCGAACCTGCAGTCAATCTGCAAAACCCGCAGAATTGTTGAGAATGCGCACATATCCTGTCTCTCTTCTTCAACCAAGGCAAAAAGGCCAATAAAGTTTAAAAAATCAGAAGACTGATGCAACTCTCTTAGCTGTTTGAGGCATACTGCATGAGGCTTAAACCAACAACTGGCTAACACTACGACAGGAAATGAAAAAACAGCTAGCTTGGCTCTTCAAAACGGTAACAAAATCAACTTGCCAGCACGCTAAAAGCTCACAATATTTATTTTAACTTGTTGGAAAATCCACAAGAAAACTAAAAATAAGATAACAGGAATACTTCTTGGACTCTTTCCTTCCTAGAGACTTTGCTCATGCCTTGCAACATGTTAATTAGCAACATTTATCAATGCTGTTATGCATATTCTGTAACCTTTTAATAAAGATTTCTTTAGTTGAATTTGCAAAATGCAGGATGTGACTCCTACAGGATAATTTTCAACGTTCAAAGTGATCTGCAATACAGGAGAGAAAGTTTTTCCTCTCCATGAAAGTTATAAGTGGCTCGTTCCGAGGCTTCAGTTTGTGTTGGAGTGTGAAACTCAGTGCTTCCAGGTTCCCCAGTAATTTAAAGAGCATCCAGCAACACACAGCAGATTTGTCCAACACCCCTGGCTCATACTTTGGGACAGCGAGATAGATTCTCTGCATGCACATACAGTCTATTCTGGTCCCAAAGTTCGTCACCACATCCCCTGTTTGACTCTGTCTAATTGTACCCAAAAACCTGAAATAAGTCGTCCTCAAAGGGCCCTTTGGGATCTTACAAATCCCTAAATATCTGACTCAGTGTAGTGCATCATGAATAGGTATTGAGGGTATTAAAGTGTCCCAGCATTATTGATGGCAGACAGTTGCTTTCAAAGAAGCTCTTTAGCAGGAACAGGATATATTTAGGCACCTCATTTTTCCCTCAGTCCCAGTTTAGATGAATAGATTAAACATTAGTGACAAAAAAATCAACAGAATGTCTCAGAGTGATTTGTAGAAATGATTATTGAAAATCATTTTCATTCTGAGGTTTCAACAATACCAGTTTTAGGTCCCATGTCATGACCTAAACTCTGCTCAGTCAGCAAGACATTTAGATTTCTGCTGATTTTTCTTGGCCCCAGTCGTAATGTTTATGCTTGAGTAGATGCCTAGGTTCAATATGTGACAAGGGAATCACCTAGAGAGGCAGCATTGTGCAGGCGGGAAAGCGCTTTGTAGCTCTGCGGTTTGAGTCACCAGCACTTGGCAGCAGGCAGGACTAATCAATGTAGCGAGATAATGAAGGTAATATTTAGTCGACCATCCAACAGGGGAAAAACTAATTAGCTGCTCGAAAGGGAAGACGGATGGCTGCTGTAGCGCTGGAAATGTATCTCTGTGATGATGACTGTTAGAGAAAAACCCAAATGAAGACCTTCTGATTTTCTACCACAGGACGAGCCTCCAAGCAGTCAATATTGTGTGAACTTCTGAGAAAGTGGCTTGCGGTAGAAAGGACAAATGTTTTCTTTTAAATTCTTCTGCTTGGAGATCCAATACCTGTCATTTAAGAAGTTCTGCTCAACTTTTGTTAATTGCAAAGTTGGAACAAATGATATTTTTATAGGAGGGGGATTTTTCCTCGAGTTAAACATTGCCAGAGTTAAACATTTCTAGGAAGATGCACATGTTTTATTCTGTGCTTGAGCCACAGTGCCACCTACTGTACTGTTTACAAAGTGACAGCAAAGGCTGAAGCTGAGACAGTTGACAGCAGATTTAAACTCTTCGATGATTTAGTGGATTGTTTTGGTTTTCACTCTGACTCATTGAATTGATGTTCATCTTGTCTCTCCTCCTCTAGACATCGATGAATGTGTGCTGCGCACCCATGACTGTGAAATGGGCTTCATGTGTAAGAACACCATGGGCTCTTTCCTGTGTAATCCAAAGCAGAAGTGCATGAGCGGATTCACACAGGACTCTCATGGCAACTGCATCGGTAAGACAAAGTCAGTGTGAGTCTTCAGAACAGCTCCAATGCTGCTAGCTCTGCTGGTGACATTTAAACATCTCAACCCCAACAAATAAAGCTCAATGTCAAGCTTTGTAAAGCCCAGGAAACTGCAGATTCAGGCCATTTTTTGTAGTTTTAGCAAAACTTTTCATATTCTCTTGTTGTCTTAATATACTTGAATATAATGATTGTAACTGAGTTTTCATTACAGCTAAAATGTAGGATCTAAGCCTTTAAGGTCAACTAACAACCCAAACATCTGATTTCTACATACTTTATTAATCCCTGAGGGTAAATCGTGGTTTTACACTAACTGTTATTGAAAATGATTTTTACATTTGAACCTGGCTGTGGCTCAGTTGGTAGAGTCATCGTCTCTTAACCGGAAGGTTGGGGGTTTGATCCCCAGCTACTGCAGTAACATGTCCCAAATGCTTCCTGGGTGGCTTATGAATGTGTATGAATGGGATTAGTTACTTCTAATGGTCTCAGTACATAGCAACCTCTGCCATGAATGTGTAGGTGTGACCTGTGGTGTAAAGTGCTTTGAGTAGTCAGAAGACTAGAAAAGCGCTATACAAGCTCAAGTCCATTTACCATCTATACCTTCTGTACTTTGTGCTTCCTTATGAATGTATGAAAGGTCCTATATGAATAAAGTTTATTCATTGATTAATAAATATCTGTCCGTTAAATACAAAGTGTGAATTCAGCCAAGAGACGGCTATCTTAGCTTAGTTTAGCAACATTCCTCAAGAGGGTAAGGTTGAAGACGTGTTTCTGTTTGGGTTTAGTGAGACCTTTGCCTGGCTTAGTAGATTAAGCTCCTGGAGTCTCTCCATATGTTCACTGGTAAAAACAGAGTGTTGAGATTCTAAGAACTTTTTTGCACCCAGCCAAAAACGCCTGCGAGCTAGTTCAGTCAGTCAACTCGAGCTGCACTGATTTTACACTGGACATGCCTTGTTAGAGCCCGATATGTAACAACTACCCAAAATGTAACAACGACCCGAAATGTTATAAAAAAAATGTAATAAAACCCGAAATGTAATAACTGGTTGATAATGTAACAAAATGCTGAGCCCAAAACGTAATAACTTTTTGCCCAATTGTTACACTATTAGGAGAAAACATATTTTGCCTGCTCCATAATGTAATAACTGACCCAAAATGTAACAACTTGTTACATTTTGGGCAAAAAGTTATTACGTTTTGGGCTCAGCATTTTGTTACATTATTGACCAGTTATTACATTTCGGGTTTTATTACATTTTTTTTATAACATTTCGGGTCGTTGTTACATTTTGGGTAGTTGTTACATATCGGGCTCTAACATGCCTCATTCTCAACAATCACATGACAACACCTCCTTCCAATTAGCGGTCTATTAAAGCTGTAAGATTTCTGCTCTCTCCATCTGCTCTGACCTGCACCAGTACTGCACTCTTGCTCAGCCTCTCCACCACCCCAGCATCCACCTTTAGGCTCCAATTGGGAGATTAAGATATCATCCCAGCACTCCTCAAATGTCTGCATGTAAATTAAAACTGTGAGGAGTGAGGAGGTCGGAGCCTAGACGCCAAACACAAAGTTGTCAGACTGAACTCCATCTTTTTGTTTTGACACTTCCTTCCTTTGCTTAGAGGAAACAAATAATGTCAAGTCTTTCATTCATTTACGTAGGGAAACATTATCGCCTTTGTAAGGGATGATATAATGGTGCAGCCATAAAGTCCACCCCTGTGTGCTCCTGATATAAACACTATCATGAAGCTCAGACTCCCATAGATGTTTGCATACACAGTACATTACAGATTTATCACTGAGGATGGAAGGCTTCCTTTTTAGCTATCTTTGAATACTAACTTGTGTGTTTTGGAAATCTTCTGTCCCTTGTTGTTGTAGAAGTAATGATTCTGATCTTTAGGCAAACCCATTTCTAACCATTTTAAAAACTCTGTATCTGCTATTCAAGTCTTATACGACTCTTTTGGCTCCTTTAAGCTGCTCTATCAGTTCACATAGTGAGGCTAAAAAAGTAACGAGTACCACTAATAACATTTAGCATGGCATTTTTTTTTGTATTCCTTATTCACTAACTTTTACAGTCAAAATCCTCTCTCCATATCTCAGAGTTTCTCCACCACCTACACCCCCCTGAATGCATGCACATGTGTTACATACAGTATTCATTTGGATTTTGCTTCGACAGCACTGCTCCCCACAATATAGTAAGCAAGAAAACCAGCAACAAGTAAAAACACCACTGCATTATTGTTCCAGTCATAGGTCGACCTGTCATTCAGGATTAAACCTCCTCACAATCACTCCCTTTTTGGAGCTGTCATTTTCTCAGCTGTCATGAGGCTTCATTCTCTCTCTCTCTCTCTCTCTCTCTCTCTCTCTCTCTCTCTCTCTCTCTCTCTGTTTATGCAGACATAAATGAGTGCAGCAGTCTGAGTGAGCCGTGCAGCTCCGGCTCTCACTGTATCAACACAGTGGGCTCCTACACCTGCCAGCAGAAGACCGTAATGTGCAGCCCTGGCTACCACGCCAGCCCAGATGGAGCCAAGTGTGTTGGTGAGATTGACTTCTTTAGCAGAAAGCATGGACAGAGAAGTGGGAATGGAAAGATGTGTATGAAAGTATTGATGTTGCATTGTTTTTTTTGGCTAGGACACAAATGTTCCATTCAGTAGTCACAAAATGCCTTAAAAAACGAAAGAATGAGCCTGAAAATCAGCCTCTCTGGTCAGTTAGAAGGAGAGCAAAATCCTTAAAAATGAAGTGTATGAATGAGAAATGTACTTGTTTTATTTCATTAAGCCACTTTATCTCACAAAGTTTTCATTCTGAATAACAGGACCTATGGAGCTCTGTGACATAAACCTTGAACCTTGAAATATTCAAGGTTCAAGGTTGTCTTTATTATCCCTGTGAGAGGGCAATTTGTTTTGCAGTCAGCAGTAAAATATAAACCTACAGCCAGCAGTCAGCAGACAAACAAAAGGACACTAAGAAGTAAAATGTCCCATATTGAACATAACAATGAGAGGAGACTTTCTTTTTGAGGTGTAAATGCACCAAATGTGAAACCCCTTATTTCAATGAAAGCAGGACTGTAGACTCACTGACTCACTTTGATTGATCAGCCCACAGTTTCATCTATTTAATGACAAATATTACTTCAGAAAAAAGCACCCAACCCCAAATTTCCTAGAGCCAAAGATGACACTGTCCAATTGCTTTTTATTCCAGAGTGGTGGTTGTAAAGCCAGAGATGTTCATTTAACAATAAAAAAGATCAGGCAAACATGAAATGGTTGAATATGAAAACAGTCTGGAATTAATACAAGTGCCTCTTTATGAGCTACAAAGGCAAACAGGAACATCAGGGACTAGATTGATCATTTTTATTGAGTCATTTTGAATGCCTCTAACTGCTGCCAGGGGGTAGGTGTCGGACAAAGTGAGTTACAGCATGCTGCAGAAACAGACTTTGGTTACAGATTGCATGGCAGAGATTCACAGTGAGTGATATGTTTGAATGATAAAACATAACAGGATGAAATTCCTGTCTTGTCCACAAGCGTCGACACAAACCAGAATGTCCTCACAGGAGCTTTAAATAAACAAACCTGGGATTTCAAATAATTGCAAACTAAAGTCACTACTTGTTGGTATGTCATGCAGTTTGGTTAGTGCTCAGTAGTCTTCCACATTTTCAAGTAAATAATTGAATGTAGTGTTTTCTGTAAGTCTATGAAAGTGTGAGAGAACGAGAAGGCACTGTGTATGAATTTCTCAGTGTTTGTGTTTGTGCTGTGTCTGTGTCTGTGGGTGTGGTGTTTGGCTGTATTTCAGCCACACTCAGGCAGGTGTGGACTGGGTCAGTGCTGAGGTGCTTTATCTTTCTCTCTGCCTGTCTAGACATTGATGAGTGTCAGATGGGGACGCACCGCTGTGGAGTGGGCCAGATCTGTCACAACCTGCCTGGCAGCTACCGCTGTGACTGTCAGACGGGCTACCAGTATGACGCACTCCGCAAGGCCTGCAATGGTAAGTTTCGCTGTGTCAGGTCTGCGGGAATATGATGATGAGCAGATTTAAGGTTTAATGTCCAAATACTTTTTGAAGGCCAAGCCAGCTCCGAAGTGGGGAAAAAAATCAAAGATGCTCTGTTGAACCCTCAGCCATAAAGAAAAGAAATCCAATAAAAAAAGATTCAGTAAACTAATGAGCTGAAAGCATCACAGGCAGACTTCCATAGCCAAGAGGGTTGTTTTCTTTATCTGTAGGCTACTACAAAAATCGTATAACTGGGGCCCCGGTGGCCTAGTGGTTGGTGCGCACGCCCCATTTATGGAGGCTGTAGTCCTCTAGGCGGGTGGCCCAGGTTTAGGTCTGACTTGTGGCTCCTTTACTATATTTTTTCCCACTCTCTCTCCCCCTGACTTTATACTCTGTGTGCTGTCCTGTCTCCAAATTAAAGCATAAAAAGCTCAAAAACAAACCTTAAAATTAGAATGTGCGACTTTTTGATCCAGTAGATGTCACCCTCGAGCACCAGCATGAAACCAAAACAAAATGCTGTTTTGCAAAACCTCCACCATACCAAAAGCCTCAGCTCTTCCAGGGACACACCTCCAACCCCCCTCCTCTCGCGTTCAAACAGAGAAGTTATCAAAAGTAACGCACCATAGTTTAGCATCATTAAGCGCAAGTGGCAGACAAAATTGTCCTTTGCTCGAGCTGCAATTGCCTGTGGCCTGCATTGTTGTGTTAGCAGGCTAACGTTAGCACACTTTGGTTAGTTTAGCTCGTAGCTTCACATTGCATGAAATGTACTTGGAATGACTGTAAAAACCCTGACGTGACATCCAAATAATCAGTGAGCAGGTTATGTTGCTCTTTCTTACTCAACTAAAGCAGCTTTTATACACAAAGAGAGGAGTCGGCCTTAAAAACAGCGTTATCTTGAGACGACATAGAAAAGTCAAGATCAACCAGAAATGACTTTTTATAACAGGAGCACATGATGTAAACACGGGTTCAACAACAACACAGCCAGCAGGACTCGCACTTCTCACTCATTGTTTACAGTCATGACTCAGAGAGACATTTACAGAGGAGATACTTGATTTCTGCTATATTTATGTGGTGATGTTGCACATTCTTCCTTTAATAAAATCTGATGACATTTCTCATTGAATGATCTGATTGAACTAGGTGACAGGATATGAAAGGGTGCCAAGATTAGCACCTCCATCACTGCATGAGGGAAGACTGTCAAATATTTTTATACTTTCATACTTTTTGGATACCACGCATTTTAAAATGATGCAATCTCCATTATTAAATGAGCAATAGTATCGAAGAGGACCAGAGCTTCTTTTTTTTTAACTCCTAGGCCCGTATTCACAAACATTCTGAGAATCCTCTCAGAGAGCTCCTGACTTAGTTTAAAAAATCCTAGCAAGGATTTTTAGCCAGGAGTGATTTTGGAACATTCTCAGAGCAGCTCTGAGCGAGGAAGGGACCAAAACTTTTGTCTTAGTGAGGAGGCGGGGTTTAGCCCATTGCAAGGTATGACACATTTCAGAAGCTGTGATTGGTTAATCAAAAAAAAAATCGAGAAAAAAAGTCAATCATAGAATCTAGTCAGACATTGTGTAATTATGAACAGAATGGAATTAGCATCTGTGTGATCATTTGTAAAAAAAAGTATATACATGTTTGAAAAAACATTCCCACTTGTGCAGCAGCTTCTTCACATGCTGATCGTTATATCAGCAGGTGAAGAGCCTTTGTTAGTGATTGGATGCACTTGTGGAGGTAACCACATGTAGAGAAACTCATCATACATGTCTCACTTTGCACTGAAAAAAGTCAGTGATGGATTGAAATGTTTACATAAATATTTTTTGTCTGTTCAGCCCAACTATGAGTCAAACATATTCTTCATGTAGTGTTTGAAGAACTTTTCTCCATTTTCTCCTCAGCTTGAGAAACTCTTCATCCTTTTAAAAGTCCTCCCCACTGCTCCTAACAGTTTAACACCTTAGGAGCTCTCTTAAGGGCTAAGACACTTTGTGAATAACTTTCATCTTTACAAGGATCTAGTCTGAACTTTGAGGGGAAATTCTTGTCATGAAAATGTCCTGATTCTAAGATTTTTCTTAGAGTTTCTACACTAGGAGAAACTCTTAGTTCTTAGATGGCTTCATGAACACGACCCCAGATCTTCAGTCATATTGTATAATCAACTGCAAATACATTAGCAACGTTTCGGCAGCAAAACGTTGCTAATGTATTTGTGCAATTTGGACAGTGTGCAGGGTTTTGCCTGCATTTTGGGGGAATTTAAACCAAAGAATTACCCAATACTGGGAGCGCAGGCCTCTATTTTTGTTGCCATGGTATCAAAACGGGTAGCTATATAATTTAATTTTTACTTGTATCATGTCTACGTTTAAAATTCTAGGAGATAGTGGTGGAAGAGGAGGAGGTTAAATGGTTGGTGCCACAATTCAGACATTATAAAGATTATTCCACACAACCTTTTCACGTGATGCACACAACAATTGATAGAAAAAAAGAATCACATAGGGATAATTACAGAAAAAGTTTGAGTACCTCTGTCCTAACCTGTGCAGCCTTTCACTGTTCATTTCCCACTACCTGTATAAGCAAGGGTTATAGAGTCTGTGTTAGCATGCTCTCTACTACTCGCTCCTAGTGTAATCCCATTTTCAAATTAGCTAGATAAGAATAATTAGCCTAAATTGTTAAGAAGTTGCTGTCCAAATCAACGGGTGTGTGTCCTGATGAGAACTGGCATTAAGTCCTCAGAGGCCCAGAGGTACCTTCTTGCGGTCTAATGGCTCTTTCCCCTGCACTGACAGATGTAAATGAGTGCTGGCGCTATCCTGGCAGGCTGTGTGCCCAGACCTGTGAAAACACCCAAGGCTCCTACCACTGCTCATGCACAGCCGGCTTCTCCCTGGCATTTGATGGCAAGAACTGTGAAGGTAAGCCTGACTCTTCCTCTAACACAAACACATTGTTCAGTTAGACTGTCTTATTTTACTTGAAGACCTAAAGGTAAGCCTCTAGGGACAACATTAGCATCCAAGTCTTCAGCCTCCATCTCTGGGATGCAGAGGTGTCTCACATGCATATAGAATGGGTTACAGGTTTAGTCACCATCAGTCTTCAGTGTGTTGAAGTCACAGTTGTGCTTCAAGGAGCAGAGCTGAACAGGAGTGTGGTTTACATTATGTTCAGTTTGTTGCAGCCAAAATTGAGGAAGCTCTGTCGAAATGTGAGGGTGTCTTTTCTCTATCTGGGTGCAACCTTTTTCATTTATCAAGGTTGTCATTTATCACGCTTGTCTGAGCAACATAATGAGATTTTTTTTAACTGCTTTTCAGATTAATTTGCTTCAGACATTCGTAGCATATCATTCTTGGAGAAACAGCTCTATAACACAGAGAGTGATAAGAAATCCATCATCATGAGTCAAAGCTAAAGTCGTGATTCTACAGTGTGCCTTTTCCTATGTTTTTTGTGCTTTTAGTGGGGTTCAGATGGTCACTGGGTATGTTCTAATATCTTTGAGAATGTAGAAAAAGATCGGGTAAAGACGGACTAACAAGGCTAAAATTTGTTCCAAATATGTCTTCATTTATTTTGACTTTGTTTCACACACATGCTCGCCCCTCTAACACTCACCAGAGTTACTCACGTGTTTTAATTCACTAACATTTTAGCCAAAACCTACAGTAGCCAGCTGTTTTGAAAATGAAGCTTTTTAATCGTTAAAAAATTAGAATATTTGCTTCACCAGAAACCAATGAGCTTGGTTTGAGAAAGCAGTGACTTAAACAGTAGCTCATTTTAAATTGGTGCTTTATACTGGATTTGTGTACCATGAGAAAGAACGGAGGACATTTTTATCCTTTAACAACATGAAAAACAGGAACAATTCCTTTTTTCCGTCATATCATGTATCTTCTTCTTTGTACTTAGATGTTAATGAATGTGAGAAAAACCCTTGCAGCCAGGAGTGTGCAAACATCTACGGCTCATACCAGTGCTACTGTCGCCAAGGTTACTACCTGAAAGAGGATGGACACACCTGTGAAGGTATGTTTTTCACAAAGTTACCTAGATTGTTACCCGTGCAATAAGGGGGAACCAAAACAAATTTAAAACCAGACTGACTATTTGACTTTCATAGAGCTTTATATAGATTTCATCCTTGTTTACACCAAGTGAGAAGGACACACTAAACATGGAGCAGCCTCAAATATGTACACATATTTATTTGAGCTAAAGACGCCATTTATTGCTTGAACTTTATTGGTAAAGATGTTATAGGGTAATTATATCTGTGTCAAGTGCACCCTTAAAATCGATTTCATTCAGTGAAACAGTTCAGCCATAAACTCAACCTCACAAAGTAAAAATTGTAATAAAATCTTTAATTGACACCGTCAAAGAGGTTTTTTATCGACTATGTGTTTTATTGGGTGGCTGTGTGGTAGAGTCGCTCGTCTCTCAACAGGAAGGTCGAGGGTCCGATCCCAAGTTCCTGCAGACACATGTCGATGTGTCCTTGGGCAAGACACTGGACCCCAAATAGGTTCTGCATGTGCATGTGATTGACACTTTACATAGCAGCCTCTGCCATCAGTGTCTGAATGTAGTGTGATCTACTACTGCCGAGGTTGTAGTTAAAATGAGTTTGAACTATACTGCATTACATTGTGAGAGTTATGTCATGTTTCTCTCTCTTGTCATGGTGGAGAGGTAGAGTTATTTTAATCTAAAGCAGTCAAGTACAACTCCATCACAAACCTGTGTTAAAAACAGACGGCTGGTTTAACTGGTCATAATAATATCTGTAAAGGTAGAATATGTGGAAGAGCTTTTTTGCATGATACTGTATGCATTTGACCTCTTAGGTTAATCTGATAAAAGTTGTGAGACAATGCTTCTGTATGTTTTTTTACTTTAGTGTGCCATCAAAATTAAAAAGAGTAGTGTCACATAAAAGCCTCTGTATACAAATGTCAAAGTTTAAGACTTTGGCGCTCCCTAGTGGTGGTGTCTAAAAAAGATAGCCACTCACATGCCTAATATAAGCCCAAATCTTCCTTACGTCCAGTCTAGTATGACATTTTTATGAAAACGGCGCTTCAATCACACAAAGGCTACATGAAGGGACTTAAATTAGATTTCAGCAGTCCTTGTACTTATTGTTTTTTTGATGCTTCAGGAAAATGGCTATATATCAGCTAAATCAGTACAAGGTTTTGCATGATGTCTAAAAACGGTACTACATACGTTCTCATGCACAGCTATTGGAGGCTGTGGCCCAGTTGGTAGAGTCGGTCGTCTCTTAACCGGAAAGTCAAGGGTTCAATCCCCAGCTCCTGCAACCACATCTCCAATGTGTCCTTGGGCAAGACACTTAACCCCAAGTTGCTCCTGCAAGTTGCAACCTCTGCCATCAGGGTGCGAATGGGTGTGAATGGGTAGGTGTGACCCGCTATACAAGCTCAATTCCATTTACCAGTTATTTATGTACAGTATCTACAACAAATGAGCAGAAGTTCTGTTCTGCACAGCATTCTCTCTTAAGAGCCCATGTATCCGGTAGTGATAGGTTAAAAGTCCGCAGCTGTAAAAAGAAAATATTGAAGCCCTGTTGGAGGAGAGAAAGAATCAAAATTCATAGATTTCTACTAGACCAAATGTGTGAAGACTTTTAACCACTAAAACGATCTTAACTGCTTTGATTTAGTTTAATTGATTCAAATATGTTCAAATATTTCTGTAAATACTGAGACCAGATTGAAAGCAAAACGATTATTGGCCTTAAAATAGCTTCTTGTTGCAAAAACCCCCAAAAGGAAAAAACAGTCATGCAGGTGTTCAGAACACACACACACACACACACACACACACACACACACACACACACACACACACACACACACACACACACACACACACACACACACACAAACACACAGCTTTGCCTGAGCACACAGGTCCCTTATCTGACTAATGATGTATGATGTTTTTTTTTTATTATCAGATATTGATGAGTGCTCCCAGAGCATTGGGAGCCTCTGTGCCTTCCAGTGTGTGAATGTAGCCGGCAGTTATAAGTGCGCCTGTCCTCCTCATGGATACTCCATGTCCGCCAATGGACACACCTGCAGAGGTGAGACTTTATTGAACACCCAGGGTCTTTTTTTTAATTGACATGTCCATTTCATGATATTTACATCTTATGACATCATTTTTTTTCAGCAGGCAGTTCACAGGGTCCAACGGAAAACGTTGTGTTTTCTGCAATTAAAGCCTCTTATGTCTTTATAGAACCTTCAATTACCATCATTGATTTTAAATATATACTGGACATAAAGAGCAGATAGAAGAGACATCATTTTTTTAGATAACACCTTTTACTTTATGCAAATTAACAAGCTTTGCCTTCATCCCCTCATGGAATTTCTACAGCTTGAAAGAAACAGTTCTGCATTTGGGGGAAAAACAATTTAGTCACTCCTTTGTTTTGATTCAACTGAGATTGATGAGTGATTCTCTTTGCTTAGGGAAGGACCTTAAACATTGGGGGAAACTCTAACCTGGCTCTCTCCAAAATAAAACAAAATAAAAAAGGATGTATGCATGCACATGTTTATTCTTTTCATTTATGAAATGTTGATGTGTAAAAGGAGCTGTTAATAATAGCACATTGTGGGAACTTCCTCAACTGAAACACCTCAAAAGAAAACTGCAAAATAACAATTACTTTATCATTTCCACGTTTGGGTGTCTGGTTGGCCACTCACAATCAGAGATTGTACTTTGACAATTGGAGACGGACTTTTAGAGGTCATAGAAACCCAGCCACTGTTAACCATGAAGAAATATAAACAACAAGCTAAACTAGCTTCAGGCTGGCTCAGGGACCAATCTCTTCATCAAAGTTGGTAACACTTTAAATGAAGGTCACAATATTCACCATTAACTGGGGGCTCATTAGCATGCTAATTAGTAGCATATAGGCAGCTTATTAGTCTTTATTAAGATATTATTAGTACCTTATTCTACATGACAATAACTGGCCCAAGCAAGAGTATATAAAGATCTTAATTCATGTTCAACAACTCCCTAACAAGGAGGTATTGAGGGCAAACTCTCAGCTAATGGCCTATTAGCTATAGACGATGGTCATGTACTGTAGAGTAAGGTATTAAGTGCTTAATAATGACAAATAAGCATCCACTATGCTACTAATTAGCATGCTTATGAGCCACTAGTCAATGGTGAAAACTGTGACCTTTATTTGAAACCTTTAAGTCATTATCATAACAGTTGCTGTATTCAAGCTTCATCTGTAGAAGTGTGGAAGTGCTAAATCCTGCAGTTCGTCGAGTGTCCACTTGAGGCTGGCTGCAGGAACACCGTTAGTCACATACACTGAACAGCCAATAAAGCCATTTGTACAGCATAAATAAACATTTTTACAGCCTGGTACAAAAATACTAAATAGGTCTGATTAGTTATTGTCATCACTGCCACACACTGTACAAGGGATGATTTTTTAAAAACGGCTCCGTTTTGATTTTGAAAACGATACGTGTTATCCATAGTTAGGCGCGTAGCTGACATGATTGACAGGTGGGCGTGATGTAATGGTTTGTCAAGAGGCTTAAAACCCTCCTCAGCTCCAGCTCTCAGCCTGTCGTTAGGTTGACTGAAAGTTAGGCTGAGACAGGATTTCCATCATGGCGGCTGCTGCCAATGAGCTTGTGGAGCCCCCTGCCATAAAGATGGGTGACGTAACTCACGCTTCGTCCATTAATATTTACAGTCTATGGTCATGGTAGAAAGATTTTGAGACAGCTCGTAAGTAGAACTTGAAATAAGAGATTTTAGTGTAATTGTGTCAAAATATCTCCCTGAAGATGAACAAGTGGCATTCAAATTACACAACTATGTTCAATCTAAAGCAGATACTTTACTTATTTGTTCAAAATTACACGACCTAATACTTTCACCTTGGGTATCCATTTTTGTTTCATGTTTTTTTTTACAGATATTGACGAATGCACAGCTGGCACACACAACTGTTCCCTTACACAGACCTGCTATAACCTGCAGGGAGGCTTCAGATGTCTCTCCTTTAACTGCCCTCACAACTACAAGAAGGTTTCTGACACGTAAGTCACGTATCATTAAAAATGAAAGTTGTATCTATAGGTGGGACCACTAAAGTTTCTGCTCTTCTAAAGTTCTGACTTCACCTCAGCATTGAATACGTGAGATCCTACACCCCTAAAACATTGATTTATAACAATGGGATTTCTCAGAAGGCTTTCCCCCTCAGTTCCTCTCTGCTTATGCTCTTTTAATGGCCAGACTGTACATCCATGTCCACGCAGTGAAGAGTGCTGCACAGAGGGGCCTTGTTAGCTCTGATCTTGCTGTAGAGGCTAGCTGGTAATTGAACATGAATCCTATAGAGCCCGAGAATGAAGTCAGATGGCTTCGATCAGCTGGTGCTTCCTGGGTTTGTCTCTGCAGCTCTCTGCGCTCCAGTGAACAGAAACAGCACACACACACGCACTGCTCAGTCAGCCCAGAGGAGACATCTTATCAGTGTTATCAAGAGACACCTTGTTAACTTAAGTGTGACATGGCCTGGCTTGTTATGGAGAGACATCCTTCATTCAAGACAAGACTTGGCAGCCACAGACCAAGGCTGAGATTAAAGTGTCCTCCCTGGTCTGCCTGAAGTGCCACCCTGTGTGAGTCATAGAGCAGGTACCAAAACACTCTTGTTTTTGCAAGAGCCGTGCAAGGTTTATGGAGGAATACATCAAAATGTACTCCACAAATCTGATGTGAGATGGATAAACAGTGGGAGAGCATCAGAATAATAATAACACAGACTGGGATAGCCCTTCAGGTAGCACTGGAGGACAGATGCTCTTTATTTTGTTTGTAATGTGCTATTTTGCTATTTTATTTACATAGCCTACATATTGATGGTCTTGAGCTTGTGTAGCTCTTTTCTAGTCTTCTGACTACTCAAGGCACTTTACACGGCAGGTCACACCTACCCATTCACACCCATTCACACACTGATGCTAGATTCCCGAGGTTGCTATGTAAAATGACCATCATGGGTGTCTTGCCCAAGGACACATCTGACATGTAGCTGCAGGACCTGGGGAACGAACCCCTTTCCTTCCGGTTGAGAGACGACTGCATGTTAGTGGTACTTCACGGAGAAGCATGGAGGATTTTGACGATAGGAATTACCTTAACGTAACTCACACTAGGATTCTGACACTGGCATGACAACCACACAGTTGGGATGGGAGAGTAGTGAGAGAGCTGTCAGGCATCAGGTAATGCCAGGGTTCCCCCAGGATACCAGGAGCTAAACTTAGCTAGAAAACTATCTTGACAGCAAACTGACCCTTGTTAGTGTCTTGGTGTGTTTAGCTGTGCAGTGTCTGAAAACAAAAACGGCTAGAAGCAGGACTCACATCAAAGCCAGACAGCAGGAAGATACTGAAAACATACTAACAAAACTCTGTACACACATATTATCTTTCTAATCTGTCTTTCTAATCTTTCTCTCTCACTCTTCCTCAGTCGCTGTGAGCGGATCAGTTGTCCCGCTAACTCCTTAGACTGTCAGAACTCCCCGTTCCGCATCACATACTACCAGCTCAGCTTCCAGACAAACATCATCATCCCTGCACAGATCTTCCGAATCGGACCATCCCCTGCCTACTCTGGCGATCACATTACCATCAGCATTATTAAGGGCAACGAGGAGGGCTACTTCAGCACCAGGAAGCTGAACAGCTTCACAGGTGCCGTCTACCTGCAGAGACAGGTGCGCAAGCCCAAAGACTTCCTGATTGATGTGGAGATGAAGCTGCTGAGGCAAGGCTCGTTCACCTCGTTCCTCACCAGGATTTATGTCTTTATCACATCGAGCACCATGTAACACCAAAGAGAAACCTAGGAGAAATGGACTGGAACTTTCAAATGGTGCTATTTTTAGTGTGCAGACTCTTTTTTGTAAAGACTCCCCGCAATCAAGCATTGTTCAAGAATCTTGAAAATGTTGCCAAAGAGCTTATCATCGCTTTAGTTGTCTTTGTCCATCGCAGTCGTTTTATTTCTGAGATAACTTGTATTTGTATTTACCAAAGTATATTCATTTGACATTTCAGTACACAATATAGCTTCACATTTTTAGTTCAAACAGACAGGGGGAGGTGCTGCACAGGTCTGAGCCACAGGTCTGCTCCCTTTTATTTAAACCCTAATAAGAGTTATTCATAAAAAACCTGAAGACTTTAACTACTAAAAGAAACGAGGGGCACTTGTTATTGATGTAGACACAAAACTGACTAAATGTACTCAAAGTCTTTGCGTCAAAACTAAACTAAAGGCATCAATTTGTTAAGCAATTTAAATGTAGTAGTAAATAGTAAATAAAGTCTTTAAATATTTCACAAAAAATCCTGGTGAGGAACATTCACACACTGATGGCAGAGGTTGCTATGTAGTGAGACCATCAGAAGTGACTAATCTCATTCATACACATTCATCAGAATCAGAATGTTTTTTTATACACACAAGGAATTTGTCTTGGTGTGTCGGTGCAAAAACAGTTCATAAAGGAAATAAAGCAAAATAGCAAGAACCTAAATAAAATAAAATATAAGAAGTAATTACAAATATGTATAATTGAGTAAAAAAAATATAAAACACAAAATGTATTCAGGGTTAAGTGTCTTGCTCAAGGACCCATTGGACATGTAGCTGCGGGAGCTGGGGATCAAACCCTCGACCTTCCAGTTGAGAGACGACGACTCTAACAGCTGAGCCCCAGATTTAAAGATTTAAAATGTATCTAATTGTATTGATTTTAATAGAGGGGCGGCACGTTGCCTCACATCGAGTTGATCCAGGTTCGAATCACCGTCGGACAGAGCCTCTCTGTGATGAGTTTGCATGTTCTCCCCGTGCATGCGTGGTTTCCCTCCGGGTACTACGGCTTCCTCCCACAGTCCAAAGACATGCTCGTTAGGTCAATTGGTGATTCTAAATTGCCCGTAGTGTAGGTGTGAATGTGAGTGTGGTTGGTTGTCTGTCACTATATGTCAGCCCTGTGATTGACCAGGGTGAAACCCGCCTCTCGCCCAATGACAGCTGGGATCGGCTCCAGCCCCCTAGCGACCACAAACAGGTAAAGCAGTTTTGATAATGGATGGATGGATAGGTTACATAAAACAAATGTTTCTGACTCTTGTTCAAAAACATTTTTGAAAATGTGTATTAATTTTTGTAACTTGTTTTTGTTACAGTTTCGTAGTTAAAAAGAAGAAAGAAAAAATGTGTGCATTTGTTTTCCACTCCAGGTTAATTATACAACATACATTGAATTTAGAAAGTCATTAGTTTTACTTGATTACATTTGTCAGTTTTGGGCCTCCGTACTCACCAGCCAAACTGTCAGTGTGTTTAGAAAACAGTATCAGAATATTTCACTAATACATTTCTTCAGTATTTGGTGTATATTATTGTTTAAAGATGTCAAATGGAGGAAAGAAAGTGTTTAAATTCAGTGCAAATCATCCTTAAAAAAACATCAATGTCTCATTCATGGTCAAATGCAGCACTGAAAATATGAATGTTGCCTTCCTGTTGATCATATAATGTGTCGTATTCTTTCATTTATTACTGGACATATCTCTCTCTGTGTAACTGTGCTGTAATCATCTCAGGGTAAAAGTTCATGTAGTTTTGTGTAGACGTGACAAATACTTGTGTAGTTTGCAGGAATGAACCGGCCTGCTGTTGTAACTCCAGACCGGCCTCACGCAGACTGTACAGTGACATTTGATCTATAAACCAATCAATAAATGAAGATCAAACTATTGTCATCTGCTTTGTTTAAGTGCAGATCAAACAGTGGAGCGTCAGGGTCAGTTTGCAGAGGATGCATTTTGATCAGTGTGGGCTGCTGGTGCAGAAGTATGACTTCATCGCGAGGGACTAGTGAGTAAACATCCCCATCTACTGGTGAAAGTGTCAGTAGACAAATTCCATCTTATCCAGAACTCAACTCATAAAGAGAAGGCGAGTGATCATGTGTTGTACCTTTGAACACTAAGGCAAGAATATAATGACTAAAGGGAAACAATATACAGATCATTATGGGCACAGAAGCATCTCAATTTAGACCTTTTTACTGCAAAAATAAACTTTTTCCTAGTAGATGTGAGAAGTCCTTATCTAATCTGTTATTATCACTTATTCCACTGATCCACAAGGAACATTTAGCGTGTGTGTTACACCCTCCTACATTCCCACCCGGAAAGTGTGTGTACTTTTCTACCCCCGCCTATTAATACATCCCAACTGATAAACTTTCAAATGGAAAGTTGGGAGGGTGAATCTCTCAGGTCGCCATATAAACAGACAGCAGTCTGAGTGATGTGAGGTTTCAGAGGGTAATAAAAACAGTCACATTTTTAGGCTGAAGATACTGAGTGACAAATGAATGGACAAAATCAGAGTTTCTTATGACTAGATTCATTTCTGCTTTGCAAAGTTTTCCCAGCATGTCGCTCCAAAATCTATCATAGCCTGGTGGAGTTGAGATCTGGACACTGTGAAGGTCATGAAATATGATTCACACAATAATCAGCAACACACACGAATATTCATATTCATCCTCTCTCGGCTCTTTCTTTGTTATCCACAAAGTTCTACAGAAAAAGCATTTGGCTCCTTGGCTTTTTTCGAATTTCTATAACCCTTCGTAAAGCTTCCTGCTGCACCTCTAAACAGAGATGATGCAGCAGAGTTTAAAGGGATAGTTTGGTATTATTGAAGTGGGGTTGTATTGTCAATAGTAAGTGTCTTATCCACAGGAGATGCAGATCAGCGTGGCCCCTTTAAGAAGAGACCGCAGGAGTGCATGCCCGTAAGCTAGGTTATACAACTTTGCAGATGTTTGCTCCACATAACTGATCTCATTTAAAAAAAAAAAAAAAAAGCTTAAAACCAATGTTTCCACATATGTGTTCCTCCAATTGATGCGCAGGTTATCAAAAGTATGAGTTAAGTCATAGATCTTAAATAATAGTGGAAGAAGCCTGAGTGATGTCACCCCTTGGTGTCTGAAAGCTGTTTTTGAAGCCCGTCTGTGGCGGTCGCCGAGCTGGAGCTGAGGCAGGTCTTAAGCCTCCTGACAAACAGCTACACCACAGGTCAGCCACGGGCATTATTATAAAATCAAAATGGATCACTTTCTTCTTGTCCACCAATGGAACAACTTACTTTCTGTGAACAAAACCATAACACTCATCTGATCTCAGTAAGTAAAAAATGTAGTTTATGATCGACTATGTTTTGTGTGATTTGATTCTGTATGTGGGAGGCGGCTCAGTGTGTCCAGCAGGAACCCTGGTCTACAGTGGGTCCCTTCTCCCGGCTCTGCTGAGGCCAGAACACATCCGGCTTTTGCTATGTCATCCCACACGTTAGGGTGTGACCTCTGATTATCTGACTCAATTTCTAAGTGTTATCAACAAAACTAAATACACGTGATGTAGTCCCACAACTGTAGCATGAGAAAAACCAGACCTTAAGTTACATTATTCTGCTAACACCTTAAAGCTTACAGTGTTTTACTGTATTTTAGTTTAAGTGCAACTTCAGGATATTTCATACAGTGTGTTTAACAATACTGCAAAAGTTAACATAAATCCCGTGATATTTCTGTGTAGTTTCTTTAAACTTAAAGAGGCATTTTGGCATAACATTGAGTTTGTAGCTTTTTATACCCTCTCTAGCAACAGGTTGATGTGATAGGAGACAACAAAGAATACCAGGTGTGCAAATAACTCCGTTGTGACTCCTTAAGATAGACGATAAACACACATATTTAATATCACACACTCTCAGGATTATAAAAATAAACTGGCTTTTGAGAGGAGTGTTTTAAAAATGTAGAAATTGAAAATGAAAGGTAACACAAATTACAGGTGCATCTCAAAAATGTTGAATAGTGTGAAAAAGTTGTACTCTTTTCTGTACATTTATTTGAAAAGTGAAACTTTCATATATTCTATATTCATTACAAAGAAAGTGAAATATCTCTATGGGGTATAGGAAGATGGGGCACCAGACCCAACAACACAGAAAAACTGAAGGCTGCAATCAAAGCAACCTGGGTTTCTATAACACTTCAGCAGTGCCTCAGGCTGATTGCCTCCATGCATGCTACATTTGCAAAATGCAATTCGTGCAAAAGGACCCCGACAGAGTATTGAGTGCATAAATGAACTCGACTTTTTCAGTAGGTCGACATTTCTGTATTGTAAATCCTTTTTTTTAAATTGGTTTGATGTAATATAATAGTGTTTTGACACCATGGATTATTAGAAGAAAACCTAAAACGGCTTGAAATGTGTCACTTTAAAGAATCTAGTATTTTTTTTGTATATTTTTTGGGCCATTTTTGCCTTTATTAGACAGGACAGCTGAAGAGAGACAGGAAATGTGGGGAGGAGAGAGTGGGGGATGACATGCAGCAAAGGGCCGAGGTCGGATTCGAACCCTCTGCCGCTGCGACAAGGACTTTGGCCTTTGCACATGGGGCGTGTGACATAACTCAAAAAGTTTTACTTTCTGAATTAAATGATTGGGAAAAAATGAACTTTTCCACCATATTGTAATTATATGGAGCTGTACATTTAAAGGCGACATGTTGGTTTTTCCCCTTGTTTTCTGACACATACATAATGTGACATAATGTGTCATCCCCACAACCACCGCCGTCCTCATTCATGCACGGCCTGCTCCAACCTTTAACTCATTGGCATGCCCTTTTTTATAAGGCTATACTTAACCTGCTTCCCTCATACTTGTGTAACTGTATTCATGTGAAAAGTGCTGGAAGCCTCAGTCTTCGCTCTGCAGCCCAATCACAAAACGTATTGCTGCTATCAGTTCCCAAAGTGCATCTTGAAATGGGGAAAAGGAGTTTCAGATTCGCTGCTCCGGTGGCCTGGAATCTCCTGCAGGATGATCTGTGTCTGAGGGAGCTGGTTTCTTTAAATCTTTTTAAAAGTAGATTGAAGGTGTTGGAGGAAGATGCTTCAGGTTGTAGATGCTTTGACTAAACTGTGTTTGTAATTACTCTGTGTTTTATGTCTGTAACTTTCTGTTGTGCTGCTGCCCCTCTTAGCCAGCACACTCTTGTAAAAGAGATTCTTAATCTCAACGAGGTTTCTCCTGGTTAAATTAATGTAAAATAAAAAATAACCTCCACCTCACTACGAAGTGTGGACAACAGGAACGCGAGGAATACAAAGGAGAAATCCTTCTTGCATATTATCCCATACCCTTTTATAGCGTCTCGAGATAACACTTGTTATGAATTGGCGCTATACAAATAATGATTGATTGATTGATTGATTGATTGATTGATTGATTGATTGATTGAATGACAATGCCTCAGGTTCCTAATAAACTGGGGGAAATGTTCCAAAGAATGATGATTGAATGAATAAAACCTGTATTGCCCCTGGGGGAATTTGCCATTCACCTAAAGCATAAAAACACAATGTAAGTGACAAAACACGTAGTAACTACACACATCACATAAAAACAAAGACATCAAATTAAAATACATCATTGAAGCATCACATTATTACATGTAGGGATTTATCTCATCTGATGAATATGAGTAAGACCCTTAGTGCAAAGCAGTCAGTCTTATCTATTTGATGATTAAATGTACAGTGTATGCTAAACATTTGAACCTGTTCTAGCTGCCTAACTTTGAATCTTCTGGCTGATGGGTTTGCGCGTGTCACAAAGTGGTACAGTATGATGGTTTAAATACATCATCAACTATCTATAAGCTTCCATTGTCAGATTTACAAATTGTACACAAAACATAAACAGGATTGCTGTGATAAACAGTGAATGTTGGCTAATGATGCCTTCAACTAAATCAGCCAGTCACAGTAGTTTTTATTCACATTGATAACAAGAGAAACAAGTCTGGAAAAAAAACAGTGATAAAAATTAACTGGGTATGCACATTTAATGTCAAAATGTTCACATTAACTCCCGAGTTTCCCATCAAATTCAGTATGTTATCTTTACAGAGCTCCCGGCCGTACTTGAGCGTTTAATTAGCTGGATTTGACTGGAAGGCTTCACTGTAGCATCTCATGCGGCTCATAAAAGTATACGAGGCAAATAAATGTTGGTTGTGAGGATCTGGCTGCTCTGAAGAATAAGATTTCAAAATAAAAGACAGACTCCTTGACTCCTATTACGAAACCATTACCATAACAGGCTCTAATAAAAGTACATCAGATCATAAAGTAGGCAACTAAATGAAAGTGATCAGTGACCCTGACAATGAGCATCAAGGCAGACTGGCTTTGATCTTGAGTGGAGATATGAGGGAAAATGTATTCTTACTTGAAGATGGTGAATTGGGTCAGAGCTCAAACTCTGTGCAGCAGACAAATCCAGCAGTGTAACTTCAAATAGATGTTCTGTGGGTGAACCTTACTCATGCTTCAGTGATACAATGGACGCTTACCAATACTTAACACTCACAACACAGGCTGTTACTGTGGATAGGTACTTACTGTAGGATGTTAGATAGATGCAGCAGTTGTTAAAGACTTAATGGAGCATGATGATATCCTGTTTGTTCACAGTCTGGTGCTTCCATGAACCATGATGAGCTTCTGTTGTTGCGGGTTTGGTCAGTTCCTCAGCTGTTGGGCCTTTCCCATCGAGAGTTCAAATGTCAATGTCGGATCATGACAGAAACAGAACTATCATGGATATGTTTGTTAATATAGACCTGACATCGCCAACAGGTTCTCAGCCCAAACTAGTCAAATTTAGCAGCTTGGTCAGTTGACCTTTGCTTCAAAATATGACAAAAGTAAGAACCGCCTTGGTAACAGCTGAAAATGTCAGAGGCTTTGTTGTAAAGTAAAATTACAAAAAATGTAAACTTACTACAGTCAGCAGCACTTTTTGTTTCAGTTTGTAAACACAACATTCAAACCTCCCTCTGCGGTCATCGCCACCAGAAGCGCACGCCCACTGCAGGACGTAGTGTGTTCGTTTAATGCTTCTACCTACACTACAAGCTATAGCACGCTAGCACAAGCTAACTGCCGGTGTTTGGCACCGGCCTGTCCAACAGAAAGCATGCCACCTCCATGTCACACGAGTCAAGGCCACCTCCATGTCCAACACAAGGTTTCGCCTCACTATGATTTTATTTTCTCTTCGTCATGATCCCTGGTTTGAATCGTGTCCAATTGCTGAATTCCACTCCTAAACTCACCTGCACGCTGTCATTGGCTAAGGGAAACACCCCAGCTCCCCGCCCACAAACATCCGATGTCAACCAAAACAAACCAAATCGTGAAAATCCAGGCAGAGGACAGAGTCTCTGCAGACGCAGTCACCACCACACATGTATGGTGGCCCATAAGTAATGAGTGAGCAGCATTACTTTTGTATAAGTCTATATTTTATTTTTTAGGAAAAACTACTGAATCTGCCCTTTAAGAAACAAAGATTTTTAAAAATGACCACAAAAAAAACTGCATTCCTATGATTTTGAACCGCCTTACAAACTCTTTACATGATTAGACAATCGTTTCAATTCTGTGGGATTGCCTCACTGTTTCTTTTTATTTTTTTCATGTTTCTTTGTTTGCTTGCTGAATCCAGCTTTTACCAGTATGATAGCATGAACACAGACATCACTGTCTATTTTAAACTGTTTTAGTCTGTGTGTCATATAAAGAGGGCTGTTCCATTAAGGAGTCCCAGTATACCAAATACTAGAAACTATCTTAGGTATTTGGGATGCCGGTACTAGTTTGTCTTTCTTGCTTTATATATGTTCCTTTGGTTATACTTCAAAGGACATGCAGAGAAAAAAGCATGCACAAAGTTGTACCAGTGATTTTCAGCTGCAGTGGTTTCATTAATCACATTACATGTAGATCATTTTAACTGTAGACTCAGCAACACTCAATCCTTTTGGATGTATTGTTCATCCACATGTTATATGGCCTCAGGCTTATTCATGCTCTATAACTGTCCTTATGGTAACTTTAGAGTGCTGCCGGTTGACAATAGAGGGCAGCAGACTGATCCAATCACAGCCACAGCATGTTGTCGAAAGAATGTAAACTTGCACAATACACTTGCGTAACCTGTCTGCTCATCAAACGCATGTCTACATTTTCCATTCCAGCACATGTGAGCACAAAACTCACTCCCTTTCTTCTCCCCTGCAGGGGCTTCCTCACTAACACGCCTCTGATTCCACTGAGCTGCTGTGTTTGATCATATTCCTATTGTAATGACGTGTCAGTCCAAGTTATTAGAGGATGGATATCATGCAGACTCTGTGTGAAATAATGAGTCAGCTTTTCCGTGGACAGATGTGATGTGTTTCTTCCAAAACAGTGAACTCCCTCTGCAGATGCAGCACCGGGACTTCACAAGGGCACCAGTTATATGATATATTTGATTGCATGATAAACTATTTTTATACAGACATACATTTACATTTTTATACAGAGACATGTAAGTACTCTTTTGACATCTATTTTACTGTCACATTTGTAAGGCATTTGTATTACATAAAAACCTGACGGAGGAATCAACAAGTTTCTGTATGTTGTTTTAAATACTCAGTATAGTCGGCAAGCGTATGATTAGTTATCTGAGTCTGCCCGGGATGTGGCTCCTTGATGGGACACGCAGCATCTCATTGTGATTAATTCCATGTCATGACTGAAATCTTGATGAATTGCTTCTTAGGATGATGGAGGAGGAAGTATTTGTCTTGGACGGCCTGGTTCAGAAAATCCCCCCTCATTTTTTATCATTACTGCTCCCGTTGCTCTTTTTTAATTACATAGTATATGTGAAAAGCTACACATTGAAACATGTATGTTGGAGTGTTATTCCAAAAATAACATAAAGGATCATGTTTGCATTTCAGGTCCAACAAGTAAACACCAAAGTGCAGCATGTGGAATTTTCACTGATGGAAAATGTGATGTGTGATATTCATCATATCGTTGTTCTATGACACATCTGTATGTATGAATATGGTTGAACTGAAATAACAGAGGTCATTAAAACATTCAGGCAGAATTTTTTCACCATGAAATGAAGCTCTATTGTAAGTTCAGTCAGGAACATTGAGATATTTTGCATCAATGGTTGTTGATTATTTCTCATTCATCCCTTTCATGGCATACAATGACTCACAATTCATGCCGTCATCATCTGGGGCTGTAATTGGTAAATTTGCAGTCTCATCAGCTGATCTCATCTGTCCAATAGGTTGGTGTCTCACCCTCATCGTTAGCCTTTCATCTTTTTGCTTTCTTTTTAATATTTCAAACTAATTTAAAAAAGCCTTATTCAGTGAAGGTCTATCATTCTCCTTGTGGGGAGGGGTTTGGTGTTAAATGGACTTGAGCTTGTATAGCACTTCTCTAGTATTCTGACTACTCAAACTTTACACCGCAGGTCACCCCTACACATTCACACACTGATGGCAGAGGCTGCAATGGAATGCAACCATCAGAAGTAAATAATTGCCATTCATCCACATTCATATGCCGCCAACGAAGCAGCAGGAGCAACTTGGGGTTAAGTATCTAGCCTAAGGACACACTGGACATGTACGTAGCTGCAGGTGCAAGGGATCGAACACCTGACCTTCCGGTTGAGAGACAACCGACTGTAACACTGACCCACAGCCCTAGCACCCTCTATCGACAAGCTGCCGATGATTAAGTGTGTTGAAAATAGTGAGGCCTGGATATTGGAGCAACCCCATTAAACACCCTGTTATTTTTATGCCTCAGTTTGACGCTTGAAATCAGCAGAAAATGAAAAGAAAGATCAATGTTAATAATCAGCAACACTTTATAATCCTGCAGTCCTTCAAATGATGGTCATTTTGTGATATATGACAAGAAAATATTTCTCTGTTTACAATTTTAATGAGTTGTGTTCCATAAACATTTCACACTGAATAAAGCTCAACATGTAAAACCCTGCAGGTTAACTGATTTGGTTTCACGTGACCTGAGAGGAATGAGTGCCAATTCATTATGTTCATGGATATATGACCGGAGGAAAAAAGAGACTTTCCCTAAAATACCAACCACTGACTTTGCCTGAGGCGCTGACAGTAAAAAGAGGGAAAGGACTTGAAAGCTCACTTCATCATGCGTTAACATTCCTGTTTCCGGCCTTCAGGGAATCTGGCTGACAGGTAGCTTATCACTGTTTGAGCCAGTTTCATGTGTTTAACATGTACAGGACTGTTCAAATTAATTACCTATCTAAGAACTTACAATGTTTATGTAGTGTCTAAACAGGGAACAAATAAAACTGTCAAATAAGTACATTTAGTTTTTATTCATTTATGGCCCAGTTTGAGAATAGTAACTTTATTCTAACCAAAGGGTTGTGGTTCATTTCTCAAAAGCTGCACTTTTTTAAATTTCAAATATTAGAAATTGATTGACTACAATACATAAAAGGTCAATGGAATTGCTACTGGAAACTTGTAACATTTCCAAACCAGATACCAAGAATGGATCAGGCCTACTGTGGTCCAATGGGAACCAGCAGATGGCAGGATTTGTTTTTTTTCCATGGGCTGCTAACTGAATTCAGTTTAAGAAAAAAAACAGGCAAGCACATCATCAGAATAAAGGAACTCGATGCCAGAGTAGAGGTATAAATCAAGAATTGTTAAATGGTCTCAAAACTGACCCCTGAGGCACACCATACTAACAAGAAATTTAAGAGACTCAGTTGTTCACAAAGACTCAGTACATCCAGTTTGACAGGCTAATTGAAAATAAAATTCTCAAGCTTCTTCCAATACCCCATCCAAGGATTTCCGCCTCAATCAAGGGACTACAAGGACTAAGCACGTTCCATCATCATGCAACAATTACTGCTCAATGTGCTGTATAAAACGCACTTTTTTTCTTTTCTTTTCTTAATACATATTTTTTGGGCTTTTGGTGCCTTTATTGGAGAGACAGGACGGTGGATAGAGATGGATATCAGGGAGAGAGAGTGGGGATCGACATGCGGGAAAGGAGCCACAGGTTGGATTCGAACCTGGGCCACCCGCGTTGAGGACTATAGCCTCCATATATGGGACGCGCACACCAACCACTGTGCCACCAGGGCCCCATAAAACGCACTTTTAATACATTATTTTTTCATTTAAAAAGTGAGCTGTGTCCTCTGTACTGGAGCGACCAATAAACCACAAAATGCTGAGACATGCACTGTCATGACTGCAAGTTCAGCCGCCAACATCCCCCACTGCACGCAAACCTATCAATCCATTCATTCTGTGTCGGGAGCGGCCGCGTGTTAGTTAAGCAGACCAGGCTTGCAGCTCCACTTTTTAAATATCTTTTATTAGGTCATAATTATATATCGAAATAACATGGTGGTATTCTGTTAAGTAAATAAACTGTGTGGAGTGCTGGGTTTGATTGAAAAGACTCCTTAATTAGAGATAAGTGACTAGCAGAGAAGGGCAGCGCGACTGTGGGCATATTGGTCACAGGCTTTGGGTCCCTACTTCACAACTATGGACCAACACAGCTGCACAGAACTGCACATTGTGGACTTTGCCGAATGCAGTGGACCCTGACTCTCAAATATTTTACTTCCTGGGTTTACTGAAAAGTAACTCCCCTTTTATCGCCCACAGCGGTGTGTGATGAGGATATTCCTTTGGTCAAATGATTGTGTAAAAGCTACATCATGGAGTCAAAGAGATCAGATATTATTAGAGCTGTTATATTCACGTGTTGCAGTCATATAATAAGACAGACCGGAGCCTGCTATTCAAGAATCAAACCTGCACTGTACCCATAAAGTTCAGTGCAGTGCATCAAACAAATTGTCTGGCTCAAATCTCAACTGAGTCGTCTTCTTTCTTTCATGTGAGGTAATGAAGTTCAGAGCTGAGTGCTTTGTTTGAAGTCGTCCAGCAGTGTGTTCGTTGAGGCTGGGTGGGTCCTCGTCTGAGTCAGGTCAGCTTTACAGAGGGCTGGTTTGACAGCACAGCCCTTTGTACTTAACAAGAGATGCTCGCACAGGTACGCCATGCTCCTTTGATCCTCGGGTCAGCTGAATCACTCACAGGTCACTCCAGAGCTGTGATTATGATGCTTAAAGCTGCACTCGGGAAGATATGTTTCACTCTGTTAGAACCAAGCATCTGTGTCCACAGAAAGGGTGTCCCTTTGATTTTCTTTATCACAATATCACTATTCTTAAATGTAATCTCTTTAACCTCTTGTGAATTGGGCTGAACAAACTTTGGAATAAAAAATAGGCGCAGATGAAAAAGGTAGAAGCAAGCAAATAAAGATACCATCTTTAAAAATCTCACCTTACACGCATTAAGAAACAGAGGATTTAAAAAAATACGCTTAAAAATGACTCTGCAAGAACCAAACTCAACCAAATTCCACTTTTTTACCAAAATTCCACTTTTTCAATTTGGAATGATAATAGAATATCTAATCAAAAAAACTTCAGACAACCCAATTAAGGGAAATCCAACAAACACAAGTTTGTGGACTTTGATTATAAGTCTGGATCAGTTGTTTCTAACCTTTTCCCATGGAGCCCCCTTACTTTTATCTAAAAAAAAAGTTGAGACCCCCCCAGGACCCACAGGAAAAATAAGTGATACATTACTATCAGAACTTAATTTTAACATACATTTTAACTGATTTCATCAAAATCATTACAAGAGTGAATGACTATGTAGCCTAGTACTCCTCAAAGTACTGGGCTACATAGTCAGATATGAAAAAGACAGAAAAAAGGCAAGATCATCATCATAGAGTTCAGCAGAAAAGGCAGAAATTGGTTCATACAAATGTATCAGAATACAGGAAAATAAATGTTGGTACTTCAAGTTTTATGTTTACCTAATAGCGCCAACTATTACACAGCAAAAAGGGCCTATTGTTTTTCTTTGAAATGGCATTATCCAAGATGCCAAATGATTGGTATTTTGTTCAGGGGTGGGGCAAACCCTGATGTTTAAATAAACTACCCTAAGAGCAGACAGAGCCTCCTGCTCCCCTAGAGATCGTTTGCACCCTCTCTAGGGGGGGCCAGACTCCAGGTTGGAAACCATTGGTTTAGAATAGTCATCTCCACAGTGAAACAGGCTCACTGCCATTTTGTGCATTCACCTTGATGGCATTGTCGATTAAAGCTGTGTTGATTGATTTCAATGGTCCTAAAGGGGCAGAAGGACTTCAAAAAGGTTGAAAAACTATTGCCTGAAACTAATTTCTGCCTCATGACAGTGGATTTGATATCGTGTTGGCAATATGTGCACATCCAGCTATCTGGGATATATGGGCTAATATGCTTTTATTAAGAGTCAATTGTCCTGTCAACTGTGCTTTATGTGAGTCCAAGTCACTTTCCTTTAATCTGTTTTTGCTCTTGATCAACTACTGAAGGTCACTTACACCTCTGCTAAAAGGTTTTCATGCTAGCAGCTCAGTTTTTTTTTTCTCTCTGCTTGTTGTTTTGCACATGGTGCATATAACATAACTCTTCTTGCAGAGAGGTTTACCTTCCTGTGCTTCATACAGTGATACTGAAAGTAAACTTAAAGCTGCAGTACAACCAAAATAATTAGCAGATGAGGATGATAAAGCGCCACAGACATTTGGAGTCGAGAAATGAGAGGGAACCTTATTAGCGGCTTTTGGATTACTGGTGGAGTCTTTCTTTCAGACGGTTGGCGGTTCAATCCAAGCTCCTGCAGTCCCGTGTCGAAGTGTCCGAAGACACTGAACCCCAAAGTGCTCCCGCTTGTACTATTGGCATGTGAATGTGTATAAATGGGAGAAGTTAAAACTGATGGGCACTTATAGCATCCTCTGCCATCGGTGAATGGGTGAATGTGACATGTTGTTTACAAGTCGTGAAAAGACTTGAAAAGTGGGATATAAGTACAGCCCATTTACCATTTAACAATACAAACAGTCATAAGCCAGCAATAAAAACAATCTGCTGAAATTCATATAGCTGTTTGCAACCCATAGCAATACTGCTTTACATGTATTTTGTCCATATAGAAAACCGATGCTTTTTGATTTCACAGACAGAAAATAAAAAATTGGTTCATCACCTTGACCTTTACAGCTGGCCTGATTTCTTTTGTAAGGCAGCAAGAAACTACAGGTAGCTTTTTAATTACTCACTGCATGCCATGATGAGTGCAATTCAGCTATTATCAGCTCTGTCTCAGCCCTGAGGCACGCTGGTAATTCCCTCTGCTCTTCTTCCAAAAGCTCTTAGTTTACAGGAGGTACACAGGATGAGTTTGCCGTGATGATAACAGCAGAGATTTTCTTTCTCTGAACACCTGCGTCAATCTTTCCAGGTTTATAAACTGTCTGATAATTACATCTAAAGAGTTCATTCTGTCAATTTTTCCTTCCCCTCTCACAATTTTCCTATTTTGTATAAATTTCCATTGATAGAGAAATTCTTTGCAGATGTATCATCTGGTAAAGAACACAAAAACAAAACGAATGTTATTAACAGTCGGCGTTATCAACCAGTTGTTTCCAACATGATAAATGAAACATACTTTGTCTGCGCTCTTATCATATGAAAATATCAACCAGTGTTGAAGCCTCAGGTACATCACGAGTGGTCCAGTGGAAAATGATAACATTAACATGCTGCTCACAGAGCCTCTAGTTCATATAGATCAGTGCAGAGTGGGCCTCTAACAGGCTACCATTTCAGATAAGTGAGATTTTAAAAAGCAAGTCAGGAAAAAGAGGGAAAGGTGTGAGTTGTCCATCCTGGGGGGCGGTTTGTTAATTTTAAGACAGAAGAGTTGTCGCAAAAACCACCAAAGAATTGATGGTTTATATTTATATTTTCTGATTGCTGCTTTCTAGTGAGCCAGCTTTGGTGCAGCACATGATGCATTCCAGTCTGAATACCATTTTGCAACAAGAAAAAAAAAGGGTTTCAAAAGTAACAAAATCAGACCAGGTTCATGCATCAACAATAGATTGTACAACTACCGCCTGACGCTCAGCCACCATCATCGGACTGTGTCGTCCCACAACCACCGCCGTCCTCATTCATGCACGACCTGCTCCGACCTCCACCTCAGCAGTAAGGAAGTGTGGACAACAGGAACGCGGGGAATACAAAGGAGAAATCCTGCCTGCATCTTATTAACACTTGTTATTAATTAGCGCTATGCAAATAATGATTGATTGATTGATTGCCAAATATTTTGGATTAACTTGCACAAAACAGTTGCTCAAGTCATGTATGACATTCTGATTGTCAGTGTACTCACTGCTCCTAGAATCCAGCGCTCTGCAAAACTGAATGTTGCACTCAAACAGTCTTCTGAATTTACGAGTCCAGTATGTTCCAACACGATCTCTGACAGTTGTGATAAACTCTGTGTAAATGCTACAATAAATGCTACCATTAGCATTTATATATGCAGCATGATTATCATTTTAGCAACTTGCAGTATTTATGGCAACATGCTGTTGCAAACAGGGATTAAGAATTCCTACAAAAGCATGAGTCAGTGCATAACAAATGTTATCTCAAGACACTTAAGACACAAATGAGACAAAAGAGCAGGTCTAGACAACATTTTGAAAAAAGCAGTAGCAAAGAAAAGCTGCCTTTTACCAGGCAGACACCTTGAGCAGAACCAGACTCATGTTGAGCAGCCATCTGCTGCTGCATTCTTTGTTTTCATTATTCAGTTAGAGTGTAAGATATATCCTCTCAGAAGAAGACCCCTGAAGTGATTCAAACAGCTGTAGGGGAAAAGAATTGAATCCTGGTTTCTAATAACCCATATTATGTGGAAATCAGCTATTCATCTCGATGTATGGGTGATAATCTTTATTTAGAGCCGTTGCTTTTTATAAGGAAATTAGCTAACAGCCGTCATAAATCACAGGGAGAGGGATTTTGTGCCAGCAGCACAGCAGGGACTTCCCACTTTCCAAACCTCAGGCTGCTGGTCATGCAGTGTTTGTCTGATCTTGCACATTTCAGAAGGTGTGACGATCGACTGTTGTATGAAGCTAAGTAGATAATCAGTGCAGGGAAATACACAGATACCAAAGACAGTCCAAAATACATGTCGTGTGTAAAAGAAAGCATGAGGTGTAGATATACATTAAAACCAGAGGATTCCAGTGATTCATATTTAAATGTCACCTGTATCTTGCTTTGGTATCTTGTGCCGTTATAGGCTGTTGTCTTTGTGTTTCTCATTAAAGTCTACACAACCATTTCACCTACAGATATCCTTATCACCTGTTAAATCACTTTCCCTATAGTAATCCCCTAATCCTTCCTAAATATTTATACACGGACTGATACAAGGCTGTTTTTTTTCCTTTCATTTTTAACTGTGTAATTAAAGTCTGAAGAGGCTTGTATGCTGAGCAGGGCTTTATCTACAACTGGTCCTGCCCTCTGTGTTCAATTCCAGGTTATTCAGCAATGTGTGGAGGTGGGGGGATGTAATATGTATTAGCTAAACATATATCTGATAAATTAACGTGTTAATATGAACCTTTTAAAGCCAATCATTGAACATATGGTGTGGACAGTTAAAAACAGAATAAATCACCAGTGAAAAAATTGAATATTAGTTATCAATGCTGCACTGTGGAGTTTTTATTTCATATTTTTTTAGAACTCTACTAAAGTGAAGCTTAAACTCTGTGTAGGTACATCCTTGAAGTCTTAGCTTGTAAGCTGATTTTTAGAAATATTTAAAGGAAGAATGTGCGACTTTTTGATCCAGTAGATGTCGCCCTTGAGCACCAGCATGAGACCAAAACAAACGGCTGTTTGGCTACACCTCCGCCACACTGAATCCTCCGCTCTCCTACAGCGCCACACACCTCCAACCCCTTTCCCCTCGCATTTGCACAAAGGAGTTATCAAATTGGAACGCAACCTAATTGAGCACTAAGTGCAAGCGGCGGACAAAATTGTCCTTGTCTCGAGCTGCATTGTTGTGTTAGCGGGCTAATGGTAGCGCTCTTTAGTTTGCTCGTAGCTTCACATTGCATGTAAATTTATACAGAATGACGCTGATCTAAAAACGCTGACGTTCAAATAAGCAGTGAGTACAGTATGTTGTTCTTCTTTTCTCTAGTCCCTAACTTAAACAGCTTTTATATGCAAGGGGATGAGCCGGCGGGCCGTCCCGTCCATGTAAACACGGTTTAGATACGGCTCAGACAACATCACAGACAGCGGGACTCGCGCGTCAATCTCATTGTAGACAGTCATGACTCAGAGAGATATTTACAGAAGATATACTGGATTTCTGCTGTATTTATTACCCACAATTGTTTAACTTGCTGCTAATCTTCTATGATTACAGCCACCAAATGTTGATCAGCTAAACAGGGTGAGAATAGCTCTAGTAGCATGATTCTGCACGTAAGTCTTGGGTACAGTGCAAACAAATTGGGAGGCGTTAAGCATTGGTCCATAGCAACACTACACTGTTGCTTTACTACAACAAAATCTCCAATGCAAACCACTGAGGATTTGAACATGACCAGTTGCATGAAGCTCCTTTGATGAACTTTGGTGTTGTGTTCATTTTGGCGCCCCCTATGGACAAAGCACGTACCTTTTATTTATTTGCTAATCCTGTACTGCATGTATAAGTATTATAATTTTAGGGCTTTTTATGCTATTACCGACAGGGCAGCGGAAAGAGAAAGACATTTGGGGGATTGAGAAGGAATGATGTGCAGGAAAGGATCCACAGGTCAGACTCGAACCTGGGCCGCCCTCTTGGAGGACTAAAGCCTCCATACATGAGGCAGCCAGACACTTAACCATGTTAACGGATACTTAAAAGAACTATATAGAAATAATCAGTGTTTTTCCTGATATTCTGGTTTGCTTTCGTAGCTCATAAAGAAGCACGAGTCGAGTATTATTTCAGTCAATTTTGCTAAACCAAATGAAAAAAAACTCCTCACAGGAGCTTTAAGAATACCCCTTTTCTAAAAACCATATTCTATATTTCCCTTCTGACAACTTTATTTGATAAAGTCAGATTAAAGAACTGGACCTTCAATTCTAACAAAGTAAACATTTCTGGTTCCAGGTATGTTACTGGGGTAACAACTGAGCTTTTCACAGCAAGAAACAAACATCCAGATTGTACAGACTAACGGAGAAAGAACTCTAAAATACTCCAGCCCTTCCACATGGAAGATGTTTGTGTGCTGTCTGAGAGCTCTAGTTTACTCTGGGGTCAGCAGAGAGATGACACCTGACCGGCCAACAAAGCACACCTCTGCTTCCGATCCATCAGTCGTCTTTCGACGCACGACTTTGTGTTTCCTGTTAATTCCCCCCTTTGAGAACGGCCAGACGCTTTCTTTCCCATCTGAAGTGTGAGATATTTTACCAAGCTCTGTGTTTGATAAACAAAAACAGGTTCAAAGATCTGTTTCATGCATTCATTTCAAGTGATAATATATTTAGAGGTCATGTGCACATAAGGGCCATGAGAAGTTACTTTAACAGCTGATATATTTAAGATGTTTTTATTTTAATTGCTTATTAGAGTGCAATTCAGTTTTTGTATTTACCCTTTTGTTTCCAGACAGATTGTTAAATCTACAAAAAGAACAATGCATCAGTGTGAAAAGCAGGTTAATTCACTGGAGTTGTTTTTACAGATCCCTGCACTAGATTTCTGGGAAGCTCCACCAGCAGTATTTTACCTCTGGCTGTGACGAGCCCACGGCTGAGGATCTGGTGGGGTGTGGCAGACTTAAAAGAGGAAATGTTGACCAACTGACTTGCGCACTCCTGCAGTATTTACTGTGTAAACCAGCAGGCTGGCAGAGGAGCGTGTTCTTATTTATCTTGGCTCTTGGCTTATCAGTGGAGATTGGAGCTGTTATGAGAAATATTTTTGTGGGTGGCCTCTCCTGTGTGTTGTGGTTTGGCTGCGAGGCTCGGAGGGAATTAACTGTAGTATTGTGTGAATCTTTATCCTGCATGTTGTCATTGTGCGCACTCAAATCAATAATCCCACATCTCATCCCAGCTTTTCTCTGCTGTGGGAATGTTAAGCTACCAGCAGAATCACACAAAAAAAGGTTGCAAATCGTAACATATAACTAAGAACCATTTCAGTGAATGCCTGAAAAAGAAAAAGCGTTTTTGCACCTATTTTCTCAGTTGAACCTTTTGACCTTTTAGTTAGCATTATCATAAAAGAGATTTTTTTTATCACCTTTAAGAACTCTTTACAAAATGGTTTGATCATGATTTACAATCCTGGGAGCATGATGTCAGTTGAGTGGATGTCTCAGTAAAGTGGCTCAAAGTCAAAAGACAAAAGCATGTAGAGCTTTTCTGACTGACTAGCAGCAGCGTGTTTCCTGCTTGCATAACCTGCGTATTAGCTGTTAGCTTGCCAGCCACAATAGGTCAGCAATGCATTTAGCACTGCCTCTTTCAAGAGGATGGTGTGACAGCATCTTAATAATAACTAGTTTGACAAAATAATATCCTGGTGGAGATCAAAAGAGGCATCCAAAAGCTCCTGAAAGTGAAATCCATTCTGAATGGGTTATTTTTTGGACAACCATATACAAGAATCAATTCAAAATGTTCAATCTGCAATAATTAAAATCTATATCTGTTACTTGGATTTTATTAAACACAACTTTAGTAACATGCACAATAGGAGCTGATCACTAGGATAGCTATGTGATTAGAATCGATGTGAATGCAGTCTCAGTTATAAAACGTTTAACTACTCTGGCTCAGTTGGTAGAGTCGTCGTCTCTCAACCGCAAGGTTGGGGGTTCAATCCCCAGCTACTGCAGCAACATGTCTGATGTGTCCTTGGCAAGACACTTAACCCATAATGGCTCCTGCCTCTTACCTGCCCTGCCACGTCGGCGGCATATGCATGTGTATGAATGGGATTGCAGTACAATTGCAGTTCACCATTTACCATTTTACGGTCAATGTATCAGTACTAAGATACATATTTGTGTTTTAAGCCGTTTTGATGAGTGCCAAGGATGTGGTTCCCAGTGTGAATGTCAAATCACTGCAATTTTTTTTTTTGTCAGATGAGAGTGCAACTCCAACCTGTTTCAGGCAAATATTTCCAGAAGATGTAAGTTGAGCTGGCTCTGACCAGGATGCATCCGTAAATGATGGTCCAACTTGAAGACATCCTCATCCTCCAAGTGAAGGAATACTGACAGTCATGTGGTTGTTGTAAGTATAGTGCCAACAAAGTTTGTAGATGTCCCAAAATGAGCATTGGTGTTCAGTCAGTTCAAATCTGAACACACTTTTCCCCCTTAACAGCCCCTGAATCTAAACTTTCGTCATACCTTGGCAGTCAGAGGGTAGAAGCAACCAAACGTTTCAAATGTCTTTTTTTGGCCAAATAAGAAATAACTAATGAAATGCCAGTACCTTCTGATTGATTGGGCAATCTACAACATGCTCACTGCACCCTAATAGTTGGAGTACATCCTTGATTCACCATTTAGAAAATGATTACCACTACCACAGTCTGCCGATTAACAGATACTATCCCAGGCCTCCACCCAGCAAAAAAGTCAACCAACTGGACAGTGAGTACCATTAAAGACATAAGCTATTCAGAGCAAATTCAGTTTTCGAAAAAGGCTGTAAACGTTTATTTTGCTGACAAAATGAGCGTTTTGGGTATTATTTAAACTTTTGGGGCTTTTGGAGCCAGCATCAAGTGGACACTCAGGGAACTGCAGGGTTTTTTGCACTTCCTCATTGGTTAATATTTTAACATCTGAGGTAGCCGCTTGGTCCAACCAAAAGTTCTTAGTGTGCTGATTCTTGGCATTGCAAACTGAGTCTTTGTCCACATTGTGATATTGTTTTTTATATACGGTAAACAAGGAAAGCATCAAAGTTCCTCTTTATAGATTCACATAGTGCGTTTTGGTATAACACTGAATGTAACATACAAACCTAACCTCTGTTGAAGGAACTGTTCTCTTGTAAGAAAGTATTTCTGAAAGGTCTCCTTGAAGGTTCTTGCATGGTAAGTCATTCAGCTATATAATGGGCGAACATTTCCGTCCTATCAAGCCAAATTAATTTGGGGGCTTGAGAAAGCAGAGAGCATCCAGCCTTCCTCAGCCGAGTGCACTTTAACCTGAACTTTCATCGCCTGACGTAGGTTGGTCTGGCTACAACAAAGGATAATGGTTCTGATGACGGATCCCAGGACTGTCTCACTGTGTGGCATGCAGTCTGCTTCTGTGCTACTGCTGTGACACGCTCTCACACACACACACACACACACACACACACACACACACACACACACACACACACCGCACACACACTGGGACATTGCTGTGGGCCTCAATCAAAGGTACTTGTTGGGCTCTGCCAAGATCAGCTCAGTTTCAAGGTGATTTATTTTGTTTCAGGTGAAAAGACTTCCACCAGACTTCACTGCATACAAGTGAATCATGCTTACAGGGTTTTAACTTTTTTAAAAAGGCACGCAATGGCAAGCAGGGTTACTCACAGTCCCAGAATACATTTCTTGGTCATTGAATCATGATATGGCCTTTTCAATGTTATTAGTCATCTTTTCGTGAATTGGTTTCGTGTTAGTACCCTCAGGGTCACCGTAAGACTTGTCTTTACAGAAAAAACTGTTAAGGGATAGGTTTCAAGAAATGTAAAACATGCTGTCATAGATGGAAGGTTTTCAGTGCTTGAGGGTATTGTCAGAAGCTCCTGGGAAAAATGCATTTAATGTCTAAAATGTACTCGGGGTGCATCTGGATTTACATAAATGATTGTGTCCTTTCATCAGCGTAATTTCCAAACATAATTTAGAGCGTGAAATGATAAAATGTATTTTTTATTTATGGTCATGTTTAGGCTGCAGATATGAAGGTGTGTTAGAGGTTACCTGAGATCTGGAGACAGAATCTTCTCCACGGGTCCAACATTATTAGAAACATTTTCATTTAACCAACAGTTTAGCTGGAAAACACTTTTTTCTCTCTCATACAAATCTGAGGAATCTTTAAAAAGAATATTTATCCAATTGTTTCCCTTCTTTTGTTACTTGTCCTAGCTTTTTTTTAGCATTGTCAAACAGTCCAGATAGAGCCATTTTTCCTCTATGCCTAAATCTAATAATGTAATTATCTTATAGTATTTCTGCCAGTTGTACAAAATGTTTTTATGAATATCGACTTTGGACATAATCCTTTCTATCTGTGATTCTATCTTTATCTCCCTCTTAGCTGTGCATTCCTCTGCTCTTTTTCAGTGATTTGTTGTTGCCTTGAGAAACAAATGAGCTCAGGAATGCATGTTGTCTCTTGCAAATGAATTTAGGGCCAATACATTACTCAAAGTCAATTAATAGACAGTGCTTGATAATAATTTAAGGTTTGTTCCCTGCATTTAGAGAAACAATGTTTGCTGGAGAATAGTTATCTTGGGAGCAGTGGTGGCTGGTCAATAGAGGGCGCACATGCACATTTGCTCCTTACAAGAGGTAGGAGCATCAAAGAGTGCAGGAAAAATGCGTACATAAACCCATTACACACCACCACCCAAAGGTAGGCAGAGAGGGATACTGAGACATAAAGACTATGTCATGCAGTGTCATTGGATCAGAACATTGACTGTTTTATGAAGATGGATCAGAGCAGCAGACCAGACAAGCATGAGTCAGCTGTTTTTTTTTGTAAATAGATTGTTTCCTAAATTAAAATTATCGACATGCAAATTCTGTTAGCCATTTAATGGCCTTTTCCAGAATGTGTAAGCAGCATAGCTAACTAAGAAATATATCCCGGTCCATCCTTGACATTATGCCCAGCCTGGAGAACAATGCACCAGCTGCCACTGCTTGGGAGAATTTGTTCTTGCAAAAGCCAGTTTCCCTTTTTAAGGATGAATCTTCATTGAGGTTCAGCTCGTTGAGCTCCAACTCTCTGTAGAGCAGGAAGCCGCTCTGATTTACACATCAATGACTCCCAGACACAGTGCCGCAGAGAGAACCCTGAAATGAACAGGCACTGTAGGCTAAATGTAGCCTGACCTGGGGTGAGTGGTAGACCATCCCTCAAAGGCCAGACGCTTTCTGCTACTCAGATTGAAAATTGATCCCATCCACAGCTAATGAACGTCCTTTCACTGGAAGACAAATTGAGAGACAAAATGTGTGTCATGCCATCATAACGTGTTCTCCCACAGAGCGGTGCCGAGTGCTGCCTGTGGATGTGGGGAATGCGAATCTGTTCTGTTGTGCAGCAGTCAGGCAGACAAAGAGCCGGGCCAGGGCCGTCAGCGACTGTGGGACATACTAAGCATCTGGTGACAGATCCGTCGGGATGCATGACCACTTTACACTGGGCTGCCTGTGTGTGGGAGTCCTGGATAGATACATGGAGTGTTTTTACTGCCGACTTAGTGCACACCTCAGGAATTCCAGCACAGTCCTGTCCTCACTAGTAAAACCTGCTTGTGTGCCCTATTCCAAACAGCCATGTGTGTTAATTGTCTGTGGTAGGGGCCTGCAAAGTAGAAGTGCCTTAGTTTTCCCCACCTGTCACATGAACATATCACCAGGAGGAATAAATCAGGACAAAATGCAACACCCTGCTGCTCTCATTCTGAGTTTGTTTATGAGAATCTGGAGGCTTAGCAGACAGTTTGATGATTCAGTGTTGATGATTCAGCACAATGATAAACTGAAAAGCTACTTTTAAAGGTCAGAGTTGTAGAAAGACCATATTTCTGAGAGAGGAAGGAACCTCACTGTTGCTCATTCAAGTCTTACGGGATGATTTGTGCGGTCATCTCAAAAAATGAAGTAGGTTAATGTAACTGAACTTGGACTCCTTTCTTTATTATACCGCCCTGTAAGCCCAAATACAATAATCCTGTCATCATTTTTAGAACATTGAGTAACTGTCAACCTTAACGCCGGACTATTGTCTCAGTCATTTCTGAGCAATTTCATTGTGAACATGTTTGTTTATTAATGGAACTATGTGGAAAGACTCCGGCAAAAGTGTGTATACTGTATGTACTGTACAAGCAGGATTTTTCTTTCTGCAAATTGTCTGTCAGGTCATATCAAGATGTTGTCAGATATATATCATTATACATCGTGGACGTGGATCAGTGGAAGAGTCGGGCATCTCTCAACAGAAAGGTTGGAGGTACGATCCCCAGCTCCTGCAGCCACATATCCGATCCACATGTCCTTGGGTGAGACACTTAATCCCAAGTTGAATGTGATTGGGGTTATTTACTTCTGACAGTCTCTTTACATAGCAAACACTGCCATCAGTGTGTGAATGGGTAGGTGTGACCGTTGGTTGGACCAGCACTTTGAGTAGTCAGAAGGCTAGAAAAAAAAAAAAAAACATTTACCATTTACATCATAAATGCATCAAACTGTTTAGTTTAGTTTAAACATATCAAATCCTGTTGGCAATAATTCAACTTTTCAAATTTGTTTTAATGAGCGTACTTTACAGATGTATAAATTACTTTCATGGTCTCTTTTTCCTTCTTTCATTGTTGACAAAGAATGATAAACAGAGGGCCTGATTCATAAAGAATTGTGCTGCATTTGACCCTGCTAAACCTCTACAAATACAGCAAGTAAAAAAGATAGCGTCTAATTCACACAACACACACAAAGGGTTAAATGCTCCCATAACTGCGCTGCAGAGCAAACAGCGTCTCTGTGCGCCACTGTTGGTTGTTAGTATTTAAATTAGCTGTTACGCATTTATTAGGGGAAAAAAACTGTCTCCTTTGTGTGCAAATAAGCGTCACTGCAAAGAAGCCTTTAATTCACAAACACTGGTGCTGCAACAGGTAGTGTTTGAACCCAGACGCAGCACACGTGAACACAGAACAAGAACATACAAGAAATGTGTTAACTTACAATTTCAAATAATGCAGTAATTATATAGTAAAATATAAACTCAGTTCAGCAATAATGCTAGAAGCCACTAAAGTCCAGAATCCTGAGTGTTCTAGAAAAAACTGAAATGAAAGTTTGAGGCTCATAGGTGAGATACACAACAGTGTAACACTGAGCAACAGTACTGTGTGACAGTAGGCTAAAGACGTAAACAAGGAGGCAGCAGGATTGGCAACAGGTAACAGTAAACTGTCCAAATGAGAAAAGATGGAAGACGAGTCAGAGGCTGGCAGAGTCGAAACTTGGTAATCAATCCAAGGCAAAGCGTGTCAAAGTATTGCATCAGGGCTAAGGGTAATCTGGCAAAGTGAGGGTGAAAAGGAGAAGCTTTTATACTGGCTTGATTACTGACGAGGAGCAGCTGTGTGCACAGGTGAGCAGAGTTGAGCTTGATGATGTGGGCGTGGCTGGAAGGCAGAGTGGAGCAGAGGCAGGGTGAGTGGAAAAGTACTGATTATCACTGAATATTATTACTTCTCTCTGAGAACAATATTAGTGAATGGATATTCACAAAAAGAGAGAGTCAAGGCAGTGAAATGTTTCTTAAGACACAGGTCTATAACCCAGGATATAGGCCTGATAGAGTGGCAAATTGATTATCCTCATTACACTAGTGGGTTTCAGCAATGCACATAGCGTGCCTAGTCTGCCGAAAAAGAAGAATGTACTGAGTGTGAGCAGGTGTGCAGAAGAGCAGAACTGTGACAGGCGCTAACAGCCACACGCAGTTAGAATGCAGCAAAAAACCTCTGCTGAGACAAGGTGATAACTGCACCACAGACTTTACAATGTTACAATGTTACAATTCACTTAGCAGACGCTTTTATCCAAAGCGACGTACATCAGAGAGTAAGAACAACACTAATCCATTCATACACCGCCACCGAAGCAGCAGGAGCAATGCAGGGTTAAGTGTCTTGCCCAAGGACACATCGGACATGTTGCTCAGCTGGGGATTGAACCCTCGACATTCTGGTTGAGAGTCGACGACTCTACCAACTGAGCCACAGCCGCCCTACTTTAAGAGATGTCACATGCAAACTTTCCAATGATTAGGAACAAAATTCCGCCTTTAAATGACTTAAAAGAAGTTGAATTCTGAGTACTCTACTGTTTGTCTGAATCTTGGAGGCATGCACAGGCCGTATTGCTACCTCCGTAAACATATACGTTTAGATGTTTCTGTGATGACGAGGAGACATTCCATTCCTGAATCAAAGAAACATCAGGTAACGGGTTCGTGGGCCTCAAAGTTGGCAGAAGCTGCCATAATCCTGTCTTGTTTTCTTACTGCTGCCTGTAACCTGATGTGTTGTTCCTTTGGCTATAAATATCTGAAAGCGTGCCAAGCTCAAAAACCGTTATGTGCAAAGTATTTCAGAGCTCTTTGTGCATATCACGCTGTGGTACAGTGAGGCAAAAACAAAGTGCTTATTAGACTAGTGTGTTGTAAACCTTTGGTGTCTGTGATGCACTTTACTGTGTGGGAAATATTTGCACTAAATTTGAAATATAAACAGACAAGCAATTCAAAATAAAGCAATAACGTTCAGACGGGGTGGTTCGACAGTACAATGGAATTTACATAATTTCACGAAAATCCTCCCCGCTTTATTAGCCAATTATTTAAGCACTACGTCTGCACACCACATACTATGTGTCCTTCTGCCTGTAGCGCGCTGATCAGCTGTTTAGGTCAACTTGCATTTAGCAGCAGATCAATAATTGCTGTGGCTCAGTTGGTAGAGTCGGTGGTCTCTTAACCGGAAGGCTGGGGGTTAGATCCCCAGCCTTCCCCAGCTCCTGCAGCAACATGTCCTTGGGCAAGACACTTAACCCCAAGTTGCTCCCGCTGCTTCGTTGGCAGCGTGTGAATGTGTGTGAATGGGATTAGTTACTTCTGATGGTCACTTTACATAGCTACCTCTTCCATCAGTGTGTGAATGTGTTGGTGTGACATGCAGTGTAAAAAATGCTTAGAGTAGTCTAGACAAGAAAAGTGCTATACAAGCTCAAGTCCATTTACAATTTACCAAGTCCATATTGTGAATTTTGATATTAGTGCAGTTTTTCATTATAGTGTACATTGACGATTTCCTGACCCTGCCTGCACAGCCTTATTATTATAGGCACTCCGACTGGTCTCTCCTCAAAGGGGCCGAGCTGACCGGCATCTCCGGTGGCGAACATACCTGCTGTTGACAAATACCTCATATAACCCCACTTTAGATTTCAACCATTAGTTTTAACCATCATTCATTAAATATTATCTTCACCCATTTCAACATGAACTGTATACATGATCAAATCATTTTAAGAAATCACATTTCCTCATTCACTTGAATCAAAGAAGAGTCTACTGCAATGCATAGGACATAGCAACATTTAAAACAGGATCTGGTATCAGTGAGTAGGTGTGTTTATCACTCTTTGATCTGATCAGTCTACACCCACACAGTCAGGATGGAGCAGATTAAGCTGGTCTGGATGTAAAACTTTGAATAATACCAAGAGATTATTAGATCTTTAAGTCTTTAATAAAAGATTTATTTTTGGGCTCCCTGTGCCTTTATTGAAGAGACAGGACAGTGGAAAATGTTGGAAATTGGGGAATGAGTGGGAAATGACATGCAGGGAAGGAGCTACTGGTCAGATCTGAACCCGGTATGCTTAACCCTGAGGAGTCTGCACATGGGCCGCGCAAACTAACCACTCAACCACCTGCGCCTCAGTCAAGTAGGAATAAAGCGATTTTGCCATGCTTCACTTCATGCTCTTTAAACAGAGATTAAAACATCATAATTTAAGTCTTTATCAAATTGGTTCTCTATTCTAAAACCTCCCTTATAACTAGATGTAGACAGTGATTGTGTCAAAAGACTTCTGTTGACAATGGCTGAGACGAGAGATCTGTAGATATGTAAAAGAAAATAGGAAGCTAGAAATGAGAATTGAATTTATCCTTAAGTGCATAATGATGTTATTCTAAGGAGGAAGATGTTCTGACAACCAGCTACATGATCATCTCAAGATAGGGAAATGAACAGATCCTACTTTTTTTTCTATTAGCAGCGCCATGTAAAAACATATTAGGGCTATGTGTGGTGGAAGTATCACAGCCTCGGGGCATGAACCTGGAATTCACCGTTTGTTTAGTGGATAAGAGAGCGCTGCCGGTGCTGCCGGCTACAACAGGAGGTGGTGCAGAGTTCAGGTGCAGGTAAAACTTCCCTGACAGAATGATCTGAAGCTGTCTGACTGCTGGGAAACACAAGGGTGGGGGGAGCTGATGAACAATCACTGCAGGCGGACATAGAAAGAGAACTTTGTGTTAAAACAGGTCACCTTCAAATCAGCCACTCACATTGAATATCTGCGTGTTCAAATAACCTCGAGACAGTAGACATCCACCTAACCTGAGCTTCTGAGTACTTTGCTTACTGTCTGAGTAAGATAAAATGTCTCAGAAAGCAGTGATGTGTTTTTCCTTCCTCTGAAACATGAAAAAAAAAATCTACAAATAAGTAATCCATCACAGAATTTTTTTCAAACAGGCCAAACATGCCAAAGGCTTGAAATTCCTCAACTAATGACCCCTCATTAGGTACACAAAAGGAAGAGACACACAAAAAATGCATTAGAAATATATTTCTTTCCTTTCCACTAAAGCAGTAGACGACCTGTGTATTCCTCTAAATTAAAGCAATGTGTGTTTAACAAATTAACAAACCTTCCCCTTTCTGAGCCCGAGGATGTTGACATGAAGATATCAGCCTGATCTGCAGGACTGGTGCTTATCCATCTTCCAGAAGATTGGGATCTGACTTCAAAGAGGAGCTCAGTGCTTCCTATCATTACTGGTGAGTTATAAACCTGTAATTAAGTCCAAATTATGTCTATTAATAACCTGCATGGGAGAGGTTGAGAACTTAATGACTTAATTTGGAGGTAGGATGCGTAAGGGGACGTCTATGAAGACATGATAATTTTAGGAGGCAGCCTGCATGCTCTCCCTGTGACAATGAACAGCATGGACCAGGTGTTGAACTTCCTGAATAGAGACATTCAGCATTCTTGTGAAAGGGCTGTCACTCTCCCTGTCATTAGCCACAAATGCCTACACAAGGTAACCCCAAGCTTAGACTGAAGCACCTACTTTTCAGCTGCAATAAACATGCTTATGTCATATCCTCAAAACCAGAAAACAAAACAATGTTTGACTTCAAATGGCCTCATATTCACTTTAATTCCAAGAGGGATGTATTGGGATACAATTCAAAGTCACTTACATTAAGTTTTGCACCTGCGTGTCTAATATCAGTTCCTGACCCTGGACTGGGGTGAGACCTGGATGGAGGGCAGGTCAGTTCCCGTGATTCTTTTTGCACACCTGGCTGTCTGTTGCAGTCTGATCCTGTCCTACTCGTGGGAGATCCAAACTGAACAGTGATGGACGTAGAGAGATAAACCTAGACAGACTGTGATGTAGATAAATGACGACAGCTAACAATTAGCTGAAGACTCTTGAACATTTTGAATTAGTGTCTCAACTCTGTAGGTGTTTTTGTTGTAATATTTTATGACCAGTTATGTTACAAAAGAAAATAAACATTTGCTCTTTCTGACCATCCACAAACCACAATGCAGAATTACGTGTTGTGGGAAGATTGTTTGTCTAAGATAGATTAAAGAAAATTCCCTGAGGTGCTTTAAAGGAAGAATTGCGTGCAATATTTTACAGATAAATACAGCAGAAATCAAGTATATCCTCTGTAAATGTCTCTGAGTCATGACTGACTACAACGAGGGAGAAGCCCGAGTCCTGTCAGCTGTACAGTTGTCAGAGCCGTGTTTACATGGATGGGACGGCCTTACGTATAAAACTGTTTTAGTCAAGGACTGAAAAGAAGAATAACATAGCCTACTAAGCATTTTTAGATCACGGTCATTCTGTGTCAATTTATGTGCAACATGAAGCTATGAGTTAACCAAAGTGTGCTAACATTAGCCTGCTAACACAACAATGCAGGCCACAGGCAGCTCAAACAAAGGACAATTTTGTCGGCCGCTTGCGCTTAATGGTGCTAAATCACGGTACCTTCTCATTCATAACTCACAAACGGGAGTGGAGAGGGGGTTTGAGGTGTGCCGCTGGAGGAGAGCGGAGGCTTCAGAATAGCGGAGGTGTCGCCAAACAGCAGTTTGTTGTGGTTTAGTGCTGATGCTCAAGGGCGTCATCTACTGGATCAAAAAGTTGCACCTTCATCCTCCTATATTCAATTAATGACAATGCAGTGTTTGCTGCAGGGATTGGAGTAGCAGTGAAATAGAACTAAATTCTTATCTGTTCCCAGAGGCATATATCATCTATCAGATGATGATAGACAATGACTGCAGATTGTTGGGAAAAAAAACAATTTGTTAAAGACTTCATGATATGTTAAAAAACTCAGCAGGTGTAAAAAATACCAATAAAAAAACCCCAACCATGCTGAGTCCAACCACAATGACTTTTATTAATCACCTTGCGTGTATATATACAGTAAGGTTAGTTTAATGTCCTAGCTCTGATATCACTGCTAACATTGGCTGGCTTTGTGATCAATTCACATTCTGCTATAGCCTTCGAAAGGTGAACATTATTTTCAGTCAATCACATCAACTCAGCTAGCTGATGTTTTGATAATCAAGTATCCAAGGCCATAACTATAGTTCAGTCAGGACCACTTTGTCAAGAAAATAGCTTTATTGCAATTATTTATATTTGGCGGTATGGCTATGTGAGGGATCTCCCTGCTTACGTGGAAAGCATCAGGCAGGAACAGCACACATCCCTGCCCTTCTCGTGCATACAAGGAAAGCTATAAAGCAGGGAGATAAGCAGCAAAGCCCCCCAGAGCAAGCATCAATGACAGCATGACATCGATTAAGTCAGAATAGCATAGATGGAGGAGCAGGGGAGGAGGAGGGAAGCAAATGCGCTTGCAAATGCGGCTTGCAAGAGGGAGCGGCAAGTAGGCAGGCTAGAGCAGTTTAAATAAGGCGGCATGAGTACTTATTAGCCAATGGGATGCTTTGAAGCAAATCAGCTGGCCATCAGCTGATGAGGCTCTCATAATAACGCTGCTATTGAACACTGACATGATAGTGTAGCATGACTCCGTGACCTGCATGAACTAACGCTATGCTCCATTTGTGGCCCTGCTGTGATCAAAAGCCAATGATTGCTAGATGATATCATTAGCAACCATACAACCACTAGAGCTAACGTTTGTTGACGAATGCTGTAGCTACCTTGCTTCATTGGTCTGTGCTGATTTTCTTATAGTTTGTGTAAAGGATTATAAAATAAGAGATGTTTATTATATTAATGTAAACATTTTAATTAATTAATTAAACAACCACCTCTGTTAACAAGAGAGAGATGATCCACATCAGAACCTGTGATAAAGGTACAGTTGAGAAATTATCACAAAATATATAAAAGGGAAGATGTAAGAGCTTGTCGGGGGTGGCTGAGAAAGGACTCTGGTTCAAAGTTGACGGTTGCACATAGAGTGGTTGATTCATGGTTAAAAGGAAGACTAACACAATGTTGTTTAAGTCAAATGTACGGCAAACAGACTGTAGTTAAGTTTTAGATTCAATCCAGAACATCAGTTTTTCAAAAGGTAAAGAAACCATTAACCACTATACGTTCACACACTTCCCATAGCTGATTGACTGTCCCTAGGCTACTGTAGCCAACTAGAGTGTGTGTAGAAACTGGACTTCCTTTGTCTCCCTTCTGTGACTGCACTACACATGATGTATAACTAAAGGGTCGGCGGTCTCGTCTCTTTGGAGAGTGACAGCAGATGAAGTTGAAGCTGACTGGAGTCGGCAAAAGTGAATTCAAGTAACAAAAATAAAGTTTACGGAAAGCAAATTTAACAGAAGTTAAATGTTCTGTTAATCATTTTTCAAATTAACGTCCATGTTAACAATTAATTCAAATATTAAAGTAGATAATTAACGGTAAACAGGTAAACAGACGTCTGCCTCAAGCACTCTACAACATCTTACTGATAGCACACAGGATTGTTAGTCTCAATATATCTCAACACTATCACACCTGTTCCAGTTTTTGAGCTATTTGTGGTAAACCTCTGCTTGATGTCATGTCAGGCCAGGTATCCTTATTAATTATGACTCATCTGTTTCCCTGCAATTGTACTTTTGTTTTATTATCTGTCCTTCAACATGCCTCTTAATGTCTGATGATTGAGATCAGCTTTACCCCGTCATTCATTCTGCTCTCTGTGAGCTGGACTGTTTCATATGACTGGGTACCATCAGTCTCTATCGTGTTGTCTTTGTTATCACTTATCTCTCAGCCACTGGGCTACCAGAGGCTTCAGGAAAGTGGCAGTTCTTTCATCGGCCCCCCTGGCAGGAAACTGAAGGAGGGCCTCTGCTTCACATCTATCTCAGTTTGTTGAGATGTTCTATTCCTCCTCCGCAGCCGGGCCCTTTGGCGAATGGGGACAGCTCAGTAATTTCCCTGCTGTCTGAGTCATCAGAGTACTTGAAGACATAATTAGATTCATTTCTTTCAGAACAAGGGCAAGTCTTGGTTAAGACTGTAACACTCACCACAAACATCTCACTTTTAAACTTAGGCGGACTTAAGGGTTCTCTTTGAAATAGAGGTGTAGAGGCACATCTCATTGTAGTAGATTTGAGGAGTGGAAACATTTTGATTCAGTGCAGCCCTTTCTTTGTAAGGGTGTTCACCTGCAAGGCTCCTTCTCTCAGCACATTCAATTTAACAACATTTATTTTGCCCTTAAGTTTTTATATGCAGGTGATGATGGAAGAGACAAAACATTTGCCCTGTAATTCAGATCATTTATGTCATTAAGGCCACCAGGTGCAATGTGAACTGTAACCCCCCTCTCTCATAACAGTCCTCTACCAGCTGCAGGATCAGCTCCAATCCCAAATGTTGCCCTTTTTTTATCATGCATGTATAAACCTTGGACTCAGTTTTAATCATAGGGCATCTACCTCTATCCTTAATCCAAGCCTGCAAGCAGCTTCTTCAAATATTATTTGCTGTTCTACTGGAAACACCCCTAATGAGAAGAATCTGTCTGATAATCAGTTACTATATGGAAGTAAATCTGTGCCATCGGATTTTGAAAGTAAAAAGCCATTGAATTTCTTGCACTGAATATTTGTGCATTGAAATTATGTATCTGATTTGTTTGCTTCTGAAAACAACTCTTCCCTGTTTTTCAGTGTTCACAATTTCAGAATCAAAAATTCAAGTTTAAAATATTTGATGGGCCGAATTCAGCTGCAAAATACGATGCTTTCGATTCAGATTGCACATCCTGGAACTTGAGGAAAAGCAATTGAATCTACATCAAGTCAATCCAACATCCAGCCAATCGAGTTAGTCTCCATTGGTCACGCGACCCCGGATAACTTTATGTCAAGACCAAGCAGCAACCTCCGGTGTTGAAAAATGAAGCCAATGCGGAAGTGCTAAATTCTGCAGTTCGCTTGAGGCTGGCTCCAGGAACACCGGAAGTCACACACACACAACAGGCAAAAAGGCAGTTTTTATAGCAGAAACAAACATGTTTACAGCCTGGTACAAAAAACGAAATAGGTCTGATTAGTTGTCATCACTGGTACACATAGTTGACCACATGACCTGATTAACAGCTGGGCACGATGTAACGGTTCGTCAAGAGGCTTAAAACCCGCCTCAGCTTGGGCACTAAGTCTGTCGTTAGGTTGACTGAAAGTTAGACTGAGACAGGATTTCCAGCATGGCGGCTGCTCCCGATGAGCCTCAGGAGCTCCCTGCCGTAACAGATGGCTGACGTTACTCAGGCTGCATCCATATATATTTACAGTCTGGTCAAGAACACTGTATATAATAGTGCAGTGACTGCTTTCATAACATGGCTGTTTCATTCCTTATCTTTTTACCATCTCAAGACTTGCACATCTCACGTGATTAAACTCTGTGAGGGCTCTGTACATAGTCAGCAGGTTGTAGATTAGGATTGAAGTATCTCTTGATATCCTTAAAGGCTGTTAGCTATGTTTTTTTCACTAAATTTCTTTTTTAGTTTTAAAGGAGAAAATATGTTAGTCTGACATCTCATGTTTAAAATGGGTACTGCAGTCCGAATTCAAAACATTGAAGAAACTTGTTCATTTAATATTCTGTTTTATTTAATGCACTTGTGTTTTCCAGTCCGTGTAACGTTGTGGTCTGCCCTAAATATTCTCACTTGAGCTCAATTAGTTTCACCTACTTATCTGTGCCTGACTAACCTCACCTCACTAATGTTTGAAGTTTTGTCTTTTCCTCTTTGTGCGCCAGTTTGCTTTCACAACTTGTATAAAGAGTTCTATGAGTTCAATCCCTCTAAATGTAATTTCTATGAACAGATTATTCATTACAATACAGAATCTTTTGATGAGGGGCGACATCTTTAGCATCTTAAGTGTTGTGTTTTCCATTTGTCTCACATAATGCTAGGTTTTAACTGTAATCAAAATATGTACTGAATAACAGGTTCCCATGAAATCATATAGATGTTGGAGTTTTTCCAAATTGCATTGTCATTGATTGTTCCTTATATAACAATACCCAACAATGGCATACAGTAGATCATATTATTAATAGTAGAATAGATTTTTTTCCCCTGCGCTCCCGGGTGTGTCAATGATGGTAACCATGGTTCTGTGCACAGGTCCCATGAGCTAGATACCATGTTGGCAAATGGTCTTAAGCCATATTTTGAGGTTTAGGGCCACAGACCAAGCTTCCCTATTGAACACATTTGGAGAGAAGATGTTTAAAACTGTTTGTGGTATTTATCGCCTGCTGTGCCTGCTAGCTCCTGATCATCCCCGGTGCCTCTCTTAAATGAATGTGGCATTTTATTCTAATCTTTCGCTATGCTGGATGATTTTATACTTCCAGAGATTCAGTTGAGTCGGAGCATACATCATTTTTATCTCGTCATGCAGAATATGTTTTCATGTCTGCAAACTCCAAAGTGATGAAAAGAGCGCTGCAGTCTCCACTTGAAACACATGCATGTGTTTGTACAGCATCCTTTGGCACTGTAGATAAGGCAGGCCTTAGGACGGAGATGAACATGGGACATGGTACCTGTACCTGTACAGGCCATTTAGAGGAGCATCACAGCTTTCCCTGGTGATTTCTCTTCACTCCAGCCTCTAGTAATGCTTGTATCTGTGTCCATACTTTTGGTTTTGCATCAACCTGACATGCTATTAAATAATTTCTAGTTAGAAGGGACACAAGTCAAAAGCATACAACTTTTTAAATATAGAAAAAGGGGATTTTAAGGCACGTGGTCAGGAACGTGGTAAAACTAGGATACATATTGGAGATGTTTCTGAAAAATGGAGAGAAGTTAGAGCGCAGAAAGGTTTCAAGACTGATGCTTCTGTGTCCACCGCATGGCAACCATCGACTCTAGGGAGTAGGGGACGAGGGGAGACGGCTCTCTCCAATGTTTTTGATGATTTGGACTGCAGTACCAATTTTAAACGCTAGGTGTCGAAGGTTACATATTGCTCCTTTAATGCTCAAGTCAGACTTTTTTGCTTTTGTTTGGCTGTTCGGAATTACTTTTTAATTGTACTACTTTATGTGTGGCCTGTCTCAGACTCCTGTGGGAACCCACATGTGAAAGTGGGACAAATCTGATTTGAAAAGATCAGATTCCATGTGACCTGTGATGTTCACACTGTCATAAAAAAAATCTGATTCAGGTCACTTTTCCCTTAGATACATTTAAATAGATTGCAGAGCGTTTTTATACTGTATATATTGAAACCTTCAGTAAGGTGGAAAATAAAACAAACGAAACAAGTTATCTGTTTCTCATAACCTTTGTTATCGTGTCAAAAGAAAACAGTGGGAGCTACAAAACATACAACACATGAGAGAGGGTGAGAAGTTGATTTAAATAATCAGAAAATCAAAAAAGGAAATAAAATAACTAATAAACAAAAACAAACAAATAGAAAATAATAAGAAAAAGCTTGTTCTGTTTGATTTGCTTCGAGACATTGACGTGTGAAATAAATAAAATTATTCATCTGTCTAAGCTTTCTGGTCCAAATTCACATAACTCAATCTCCTATGGATGTCTCCGACAGTGGTTCATCTGAAATGATGGCTTAACTTACATCAGAGTATGTTGTCGATTTAATAAGAAACTTTAAACTCAATTAACTTTTTTCTTTCGTATTTTAAATATCCTGTAAGACGTCAAAAAGCTGAATTACTTTTGCAGAAGTGAGAAGTGTGTGTGTGTGTGTGTGTGTACGTACGTCTGTGTGTGTGTGTGTCTGTGTGTGTCTGTGTGTGTGTAAGTGCGTGTGTGTGTGTGTGTGCATGTGTGTGCTTGCCTGCCTGCCTGCCTGCCTGTGTGTGTGTGTGTGTGTGTATGTGTGTCTGTGGTTTTGTGTGTGTGTGTGTGTGTATGTGTGTGCTTGCCTGCCTGCCTGCCTGTGTGTGTGTGTGTGTGTGTGTGTGTGTGTGTGTGTGTGTGTGTGTGTGTGTTTGTGTGTGTGTGAGTGAGTGTGTGTGTGTGTGTGTGTGTGTGTGTGTGTGTGTGTGTGCTTGCCTGCCTGTGTGTGTGTGTGTGTGTGTGTGTGTGTGTGTGTGTGTGTGTGTGTGTGTGTGTGTGTTTGTGTGTGTGTGAGTGAGTGTGTGTGTGTGTGTGTGTGTGTGTGTGTGTGTGTGTGTGCTTGCCTGCCTGTGTGTGTGTGTGTGTTTAAGGTGTGGACAGGTAATGTGTGAGTGATGACACATGATACACACAGCTGTTAGTTGGTGGTTTCACACTTCAGCTTTGAGGTGATATCTGCTCTCAGATATGTCGTCTGCAACTCTTCAAAGGGCTGCAGCTCATGAAACGCCTTCACAACTTCTTATTAAACACAAGATATTATCCTCTCCAACAATAAACACACATCAAACTAAACTAAACGCAGGGGCTGGAAACCATCCTCAGTGCGATCACACCTTCAGCTTTAATGCCACCTGCTCTGGCAGCGTTGATTATCGATAGCGTGACTGAGCAGCGATCACGCCGCTGGATGTGGTACATGTTGAATAACTGCACAACTGATGATAAATCACATTTGATTAGCCATTTGAAGCCTCATTAATCATGAACTATTACCTAATTTTTTTAATCGAAAGAGTAATGACAGCATGTCGAATCAGCTGGAAGAAAAAACAGTAGTTATAATTTGATGAGAACTTAAACTCTGCAATATCCACTCATCTGGCTTTAGTTAATGTAGTAAAACAAGATGTAGTCCGTCAAATAAATCAACATGCAACAAGAACTTCAAACTGGCATTTAAAACTAGTTTTTTTCCCCCCATTCAGTTCATCTGTGAGTCTGTTCTAAACAGCATGTTGTGAAGCCAGCATTAAGAATAATGGATTTTAGCCCTCAGACACAGTGAACCTGCAGATGGCGCCCCAGGCTCTGAGCGCTCTGACAATTAAACCAAGTTTCAAAGAGACTGTATGCACAAACATATGCTTGGAATGTTGTGCATTCTGAAATCTGTATCCAATCAGTGATAATCATGAGCTATTTGATGATAATTTTGTCCTGCTCTGTCTTTAAATGAAACCTGAAATTTGTATTAAAACCATCAAAGTGCTTTAAATCTTTACAGGCCCCTATAGGAGAAAATACTGCATCACATTGTATGTACATTAGTGATTAAAAGAGACACATTGTGACCATGTGGAGATGTGAACTTCTGTCCTGTAGCATGTTAAAAGAACTGTGTCTGCTTGTTTTCAAATAGAAGCATCCTGTGTCTTGCAGTGGATTAAGCCAAAGTCAACAGAGAGCTGAGCTTTCAACAAACTGTGCTTTAGGGACAGTAAACTGGTTGTAATCTGGGGCCAACAACCAGAGCGTAGGGGTCTATTGAAAAATAAACACTTGAATGCAGCATGGCGTACATTAAGAAGGAAAACATGTCTAACTAATAAATAAGACAAGCGGTGCCTAAAAAAAGGGTTGCTAAGTATAGAAAACACTCAGAGAATAGGTAAGTCATGCCAAATGTATTTATTTCAATATTACCATTTCTATTTTTTAATTAAATCCTGCGCACTCATCACATTAGGACATTACGCATTTAATGCATTCATATTAAAAATGGTTTTACACCGCATGTCAAACCTACTCATTCACACCCATTCACACACTGATGGCAGAGACCATCAGTATGAATTAATCCCATTCATACACATTCACACACCACCGCAAAGCAGCAGGAGCAACGTGGGGTTAAGTGTCTTCCCCAAGAACACATCAGACATGTTGCTGCAGGAGCTGGGGATCGAACCCCCGACCTTCCGTTTGAGAGACGACTGACTCTTCCAATTGAGCCACAGCCGCCCCGCACTGTTGCAGTATGCATGTTTTCAAGATTTATGGTAAAGTTAACCCAAGACTGGCTACACACAAGACAGTTTTGGGCCCGATTAGTCTAGTGTCTGCGTTTGGAGGACTTAAATGTTTAATATCGGTTAAACTGACCTTAGGTCTCTGGTCGCCCACGTTTTTCAAATCGGTTAAAATGTGATAATCGTCTAGTCTAGTGTGTAGCCAGCATAACTGACATCATGCCTTTTATTCATCTATTCAAACACCCACATAGTAAATCATGCAGACGTAGTGATGACAGAGTTGTGATGCAATGGCTTCAGCTTGCCCAGGCAGCATGGAGTTCAGTGTGTTTAATACAGTTTTTTATCCTAGTTTGACCACGTTTCTGGTTGTGGTACTTAGAAGAAAAATGCCAAGGCTTTTTAGGTCGGGTAGAATGAGTTACATCTAAACATATATCTGGTTCCATCGCTGCAACACCTGTTGGTTTGCCGCGTCCAAGACGTTGTGGTGTCCACCTGTCTTCTCTGGTCTAAACAAATACAGACAATTCCGGACCAGAATCGAAGGAAGACATGCTGGCTGCTGCATTGTTGTCAGAGAAGCCAGCACCTCAACATAGCATGTTTCCTTAATGTCTGATCATATAGTAAGGTCTCTTTCTCATTTCATTAAGTAGATGTCTAACATTGCTTCTTTAAAGCTTCTATTATTATGCTATTGCACCTAAATTGTATAAATCTATACATTTCCAGTGAAGTGTTGTCTTTCATTCTACTTGATAAGGTATTTAAAAAACAATGGGTATCTTTTGACTTTTCACAGATGCACTTTTGTTTTTTGATGAAGCTCAAAGCGGCTAGTTTGCACCGTGGCATTAGGAGGAGATTGTGCTGAATGACTAACCCTGTCTGTGAGCGGGTCACCATGGCTGGCTAGCTGCCATTGGGAACACTAGATGTGTGAAAGGGATAGCAAAGCTCCTCAATTGGCTTCCAAAGCTGAGCTTAGTGAGGCCTCTTTTTCTTCCTTGGTGTGACTAGTCGCTGAGGCAAGATCCCCAAGAAGCCTGTCACTTTGACCTAATCCGTTTTCTGCCCAGCTGTGGGGGAAAGTCACCTCCTAGTTGTATCACATTTGAATGCAAACAAGGCCGGAAGGGTGCTTGTGTGTCAGATCCGAGGGCCTGAGAGCTCCACTGAAAGGGAGCCCCTGTAGTCAGGGAGAAAAATGTGACAGGCAGCTCTATCATTGCTCAACAGGCGAACAATTTGAAAAATATTGTCTCTTTCAAGGCTCACTCTTCTGTTTGGGGGCCTAACCCAACACACAAGGCTGTTAAGCTGCTCCAAACCATGAGATTGCTCATGATAGCCACAGTAGGGGGCTGAACTGGAACTGAGAAGTAGTCGACAGGCGCGTACATTCATTTATAGAAACCAGGGACAGCAAATTGGCGCAGCAAAAAAGAAAAAGACAATGTAGACTTAATTAAATCTGTATGTCTTAAGATTAAAGTAGCATGATTTGGTGAACATTTTGACCTGTTTTTTTATATTGTGTCATAGTATGGGTGCAGTTTTAGCTCAGGGCATGTGGTTATTCCACTGACATCAACGCAAACAAGCCTTACAACAGCGTCGTCCGAGATAATTATAAAGGAAAGCATGAGTTTGTTATTCAGATGATGACCATGTGCCCACTGATCTGCAAAAGACCGAATAGTCATGACACAATGATGAGGTCATTAATTAAAGCAGAGTTCGTTTTAGTCCAGATGTGGAGGTTCAGTCTTAACGTGTGACACAATTATAACTGTATGTACAGTGTGTGTACCCCTGATGCTGATGTTATCACCCTGCTGGTTTCTATCCGAACTACTTGCCATTAATCTTCAAGTTGCATATTGTATTCAGACTATAGCAAATATTATTGCATAAATGAGCTGTTCATCACAGCCACCAACCCAAAAAATGAAATAAAGTATTTGCAAGCACAAGTTGAGTTGCCCGTTTACTGCACTATGTAACTTTGGCAGCGGGCGCGGTTTTCAGAAGTGCACACAGCTTTACAGCACTAATTCACAGACCAGCCTTCAGCTACAGAGCAGCCACTTAGCTCATCTTGGTACTGTTTAATACAATGGCTGAGGCTAAGAGATGGAAGAGGATGGTTACGGATGAAGCTAAGTAGAGACTGACCAACTAGAGTAAACACTGCAGGCTTTACCACGTCGATTACCTGCTATATGTGACTGATTGTATGCTTCATATGATTTTACGGAGGAGGAACGGAGAATAAATCTTTTTACAAAGTCCGCCCTCTCTGCCCTGTGTTGTGGGTATAGTGTTCCTGTTGCTCAGCATTAACATAATGTAATGTGTATTTTAACATTTTTTGTGATGTAGATTGTCACTGTCTAAGTGTCTATTCGTCATTATGTGAAGTGTCGTTGAAAGATGTAACGTAGTGAAGACAAATCTTGCGAAACATGTTGAAAGTTCCTGACACAAGCTCAAGACTACCACTTGATTTTGGTCAGAACAGATCAAAATGTGACCTTGAAGTTGATTGATATACCTCAGGAAGATGAAGGGGAAAGAACTGATGGTACGGTGATGAGTGGTGGACTTGAATGTAGCTTTGTTTTGCTCTTGAGAGATTGAATACAACTCATGCTTGCAAATATTTGATTTCAATAAATACATTATTTTTAATTGGTGGCTGTGATGCATTGCACACTCATGCAATCATTGCTGCAAAATATAGGACTTGAACATTCCCATTAATACATTTGAGGACCTTGTAACAGAGGACAATTCCTGCCATTTATTAATAACTGTTGAATGCAGCAACCAGTCAGGACAGAAACCATTAAGGGGATAATCACTTAAATGTTGGAAGCGATAGTTTCCAAATGCAGTGTATAGTGTTGCAGTAAAAGGTCACATATGAGCCCAGCTCATTGGGTTTAATGTCTTAAAAAGTTCACCAAAATCAAAAGAAAAAAGGGAAATATCAACAAACGCTGATTGTTGCAAACCGCATGCTGTGTTGGTGCTTTCCTCCAGCTACTACACTGTTGTGACAGTCTGCACTGGGTGAAATGATGAATGGCTTTAATAAGTCTGTAGCTCACGGTTACACCACAGGCAGATGAGACAAAACAAACCTGTGTGTTTCCATGTGTTCAGGAGCATGTAGAAAACACACATGTACAGACTAGCTTTATGGCTCTCTGGCACTCTGCCTGTAGACTCTCGGTGGATCTCAAGTCTGGCACTTAGAGACGTTTTTACTCAAGATAATGAAGTTCAAAGACTATTGATAGAATTTAAGAAGTAATCCTTTGTCAAACTTGTTAAAGAGAGCTGACACTTTTTTTTTTTACAAGAGCAGCCATAGCAACGATGGCCAAATAAGCACAACAGGAGTACTTATACAGTTAAAGGATGCATTGCAAGATATTGGAAAGAACTAGCAATGCAAAAGCTTTGTTTTCTGTTCTAAATTATTCAAATCTAAATAATTGAAATTTCACCAATTACAGCCCCCTTTGGCATGATTTGATTAAAATACGTGGCCACAGGATAGTAAGGCATGGTGATGAGATAATGTGTGGCTTACTTATTTTTTTAAATCACTTTTGTCTGTGACACTGACCATAAACATTGGTAACTTCACACCGGCCCTCATCTTTGATTTCATCCAGAAGATGTATCCATCACTCCATCCTTTTCTGTGCAACACACCCACCAACTTTTAGTCCTTTGATTTGTAGAACTGGTCCCTAGATCTGTCCAGATCATGAATTGTAAATAAACAGTTACGAAGCCCTAGTGACGTCATCCATTGGTTACTGAAGGGGGCTCATTTAACTTGGGATGGCGGTCGCAATATTGGAAATGCTGTTTTAACCTACAGTATCTTTTGTGGACCTAACAACAGGCAAAGAGAGCTGGAGCTGAGGTGGGTCTTAAGCCTCCTGACAGACTGCTACACCGAGCCAGCCCATCAGTCAGGTCAGCCACATGCCTTATTGTGAATCACTTTTATCTTTCATCAAATCAAAACTGATGAGTTATTGAAAAAATTCCCCCCTGTACAGTGTGTGCAGATAAAGACATGAGCTATGAGCCACGCATTATAATATTAAGACCAAGCCTTGCGGCTATGGTCGCAAGAGGGGCTAAAACTTTTGACTTTAGAAAAATATGTCTACTGCCATTTTTGTTTGCAAACAGAGACGCAGTAACTGCTAAAGTCCCCGCTCTGTCCATGCTCCGGCTGTCTGGAGCCCTCTGTAGCAGATACGCAAGGCTTCTTTTTTTGACGGAGCAAGGAGCATCAGCAGAGCTGAATCACAATGCAAACGTATCTAGATGAAGTTCGGGATACATTTTTTAATGCAAGTTCACAACAATATTTTCTTACATTGCGTCATGGCATTGCTGAATCACAATGTGTAAACAAGAAAGGGAGCTTCACACACAAACATACTCAGACATACACACTGCACTAAAGTGATGTGCCGGTCGTGAATTAGCTGGCTCTATGTGCAGGCTCTTTGATGTGAACGTTGGGAACCAGCTCAGCTGTTTTTCTTTTTTCCTCCGTTGTGTTGTTATTAAATGTATGAGAGAATAAAGGGATGATCTTTTCACTGCACTGCTAGGCCACATGTTCACCTAGTGCTCAGTGTTATAACATAAATGTTTTATACCAAACATCATTTACATTTAGTAAAGTTACAATGAGTAATTTCAGTATATGATCAGTATTAGGTCAAGACAAGCTAACATGCTAATGGGATTCCTACTGTAGCACTAGTTGCTGCTGGCTCAGTCGTGATCATTGCACCGTTTGGTCCATATTACACCTTTGTTACTACCTCTGAAGCCATGTTGCTGTATTTTCTTGGTGACTTTTCCAACCTGTTTCGCTGACATACAGTAGAGGCTCTTCACTTTAGTAACATTTCCACATTGTTGTTGGTTAAACTTATCCCAAGACAGGTGAGAAAAAATCTGAAAAATATTATCAGTCAGGTAGGATCTTTGAAATAACTCCAGGGTCAGTTAAGTTAAAATACTCCAAAAGGATTGGTGATTGTACAACAATACAAGTTTGTGTTTGGATTTTATCATATTTTTTGTAAATGTTTTCTCTGTGTGACCCATGAAAGCTTTCTACTGGTCACTGTTGTATTCCCAGCTGTAACCAGAGAATCATTGGACCTCAGGAACTGCAATTTATGGCGGTTGTGATCGCACAAGTATCGTCTGACGGAGCCTCTGCCACATTTTATCTGAAAGAAGTACTGTAGCCGTGTCAATGGCTACTGGTAATAATGGTATAGCTTTCCCCTCTGGGAGGAAAAGTGAATGTAATCTTGCCACACCATCGCTCTGCTTTTAAGCCTCGCGCACACTGCTGACATATCACACAAATGCTTCTTTTATTACCTGGCAGTGATTGTTTGCTGAATGGGGAATGGCCTCCAGGAACCTGCTAAGCATTCCAGAGCAGGGCTACATAACTCCAGGGGGAGGAACGGCCATTGTGTCTCTGCTGGGTTGGCCTATCAGATGACCCAAAAATTAAGGGCAACTTAGTAAATAGCTGGTTTTGATCTGATTCTTAAGCTGCGTGCACAGTGGGAGTACAGTCTTACAGTTACAGTTTGTTTACAGATATATTTTATTGAACCTGCACACTGAACTTGTAACCTACCATACCTATCTTTGTGTGTTTACCGGGCATTGTAAAGAAAAAAATCTCATTAGCAAATAATACTGCATCAGTATTGTAATACACAATTAGCTAAATCAATAAAAGAAAAGTCTATGGCAAGATGAAGCAAGGAACATGTTTTTGAAAATAAATTGATAACTTAAAAAACGGTTTTGGAAGTTGGTCTTTTAAAAAGTGACTGAAAAACATTTTGCTTCAGAACCCATCCACAGCATTACTGAAGCCCTACGCAAAAATACACATATATTTTATTTTACTCCATTTTCTGTGACGATGAGTACATTTTGGTTGTTCTCTTGTAAACTCAACTTATTTATCTCGTTATCTCGGGATGATAACGCTGGTATTCCCATGATTCCTCAAGATCTCAAGAAACCACTGAAATGAACTTATCATTGGGAAATCAACATTGTTTTAGATAATGAGATAAATAAGTTGAAATTTTGTGAAAACAAAGAAATTGTCTTTTGATCATCACTGGAAAACAGAGTTGAATGAAATGTATTGATATATGCTGGCTAAGGGCCCCGTGTCCACAAGCGTTTTTTCCAAGCAGCAAAGCACTGGCTGTGCGCTCAGGAGCACTAGCATGAAGTGTTTGTGCGCTGAGAAGAAAAGCGCTGAACGTCCGCCCTGTCTCTATGACAACAGTCTGTTGACATGGCCGCTGTATGATCGACACTGCTCCGTAACTTTTTACTGCATGTTTTTTTTATTTGAGATAATTTATTTCCCGATCAGACACGGAGCGAAGAGGATGTGGGTACAAGACACGATCTGTAGGTGGCAAAACTACAGGGAATTTCATATTTGTAAAAGAGCACCAGTGACATCAACAACGCTTTGCTGAAAAATTTAAAGATTATCGACTTGAATTCCTGCTGCTGAAAACGCTCTCTACTCACTCAAAAAAGACGCTGGGTCTTAGAAAAACACGCTAGGTGGACACAGAAACTAAGGCTTCTGTAAAGCAGTACAGCTCAGCTCGGAAACCTGACCAGCTTCTCTAAACAGGTATCGTGTTGACCAGCATCTTATGTAGCTTAAACATTGTTTATTGTCATTTCTACACACTCCTGTGTCAGTAAAAAACGTTCTACAATGCCATCATAATATCCATCCATTATCAATACCACTTTTCCCGTTCAGGGTCGAGGGGGCTAGAGCTGATCATTGGGCAAGAGGCGAGGTATATCCTGGACTGGTGGCCAGTCAATCACAGGGCTGATATATAAGATGGACAAACATTAATGCTTACAGTCATACTTATGAGCAATTTAGAGTTACCAGTTAACCTTACGAGCATGTCCTTGCACTGTGAAGCCGAAGAACCGGGAGGAAACCCACGCATGCAAGGGAGAACATGCAAACTCCACACAGAAAGGCACTGCCCGACAGATGATTTGACCATGCAGGAACTAGTGATGTGTCGGTCGCAAACGAGCCGGTTCTTTCAAGTAAACGATGGGAGCCGGTTCCCGTCTGCGAGCCGTTTTTTTTTGGTAAAATAATACAAGGCAGAATGGGTGGTTTCAGAGAGTTATAAGGGTCTGTAAATGCAATGAAAACAATTGGCTACAGCAATTTATTGATATTAGAAAATGTAATTTTTACTTTTGAATACTTCAGCAAAAAGGATGTTTTGAATCATTTAAGTAATATATGTGTACACATACAAATCATAAGTCAAAACAGCGCTCAATTTGGCTAAATTGTAAAAGATATAAGTGGTAAGATGAAGAGCCGTTTGGGAGCCGAAAGAGCCGGCTCTTCTTGGAGAGCGGAGCCAAATGATCTGGCTCACTAAAAAGAACCGGAATTCCCATCACTACCAGGAACTACATATCCATCATAGTAAAAACTATGAAAAAAATATCTATCAATTTAGAGACACAAATTACTCCTGTTATTGTACATTTCTTCACCCTTGTCCTCTCTGTCCTAACACCATATTAGCTCCATGTCAGTCAACACGGCCAGCATCAGTCATTTAATTATTATCCCGTGTGACATCACTGTTCTGGCCAGCTGTGTTTTTCTGGGCCGAGGATGACACTGTCAGACACCTCTGACCTCATGCTGAACTACACTTTCAGCCAATCAGGCAGCAGCAGCGATCCACTCCTGCAGTTAGCTATCAAACTCCAGGGCCAAATGGAGATGGAATATTTTCCACATCAATTTGAAGAAGGAAAAAAAAGAGAATCATGCGGAGTTCAGCGGAAAGTGTTTGTTAGTGGAATGTTTTGTGACACAGCCTGCCATCGCTCCTGGAATACAACAGAGACTTCTTCACCTGTTACATCTGAGGGTCACTGTCTTAGCCTCTCAATCTATTCCCAAAGTGCTATGAATAAAAGTTTGTATCTGTGGCAGGCTGCCTGGGTCCTGGCAGAAGCTCCTCCTGCTTATGGTCAGTTCGAAAGCCTCAACATAAATATCAACTTTCCCTTCTTGAGGAGGCCTCAAGCTGTCTAAACAATGATGGAGGGGGGACAGCAACAAGCAACATAAGGCAACCATGGGAAAGCTGAATGCACATCTCAGGGAGCAAAAGGAAGAAAATAGCCTTTATTTTTCTTGTTCTGAGAAATATGTGCTTAGATCCCACATGCGTGTTTGTGCAACTGGTATAAATGTGCCAGGTGCAGGGCTTCACCCATTCATGTCATTGTTTCAAATACATTTACACGCTACCATAAGCCACATTAAAGTTACATGATGTATCAATATCGTTTGCGTCTGACAGAAACAATTTGTATAATTGAAGGTTTTAAACACATCACTGCAGATGAGAGATTCGGGTCTTGTTCCAGGCAGTCTGCTAATTGCAGGGTTCAGTAACAGGCATCAGTTACAGACAATGCAGGCTTTTGATTGTGATAGACTTACCTGCTAAAACATTCTTTTCCATTAAAACGCTCTTTCGTCAGAGTAAAAGTCAATATCAGACTATTTCTTCCCATTCTCACTGTCTCATATTATTCAACTTTACCTAGTTAAAGACGGAATTAAATATTATAACGTGCTTATTTGCACTTATTTGACTCTGTCCTTTTTCCGTTACAGCAGTTAAAACTTTATTTAACAGCCTTGGCTGGCTCAGCCTAGCATACAGATCTAAGACATGGGGGGACTACTGTAGCTTGGCTAGGGGCAACAGTCATAAAATCTGTCGAAGTGCACCTTTTAAACTCAGTAATAAATATATTTTGTTTAGAAAAAATGGAAAAGATGTTCCCTTTTTTCATTTAGCAAAGCATAGCATCATATACTGTATGTCAAGCCAGGCTAATGAGCTGCTGGAACTTGCCTGTTATCTATTGTTCAAACTGGAACTTTATGTTACAACTCTCATTTGTATTAAAAGAAGGGGGGGGGGGGCAGAAACTACCACTACTACTACTAAGTCAAGTTTGGGCATGTTTGCCCCCTTCTGTCCCTTTTTTGACTGTTCCAAAGAACATCTTCCCAAATATTCCTGAGATGTGAGCAGTGTTGGGCACGTTACTGAAAATGAGTAACTAGTTACAGTTACTAGTTACTACTATGAAAAGTAACTGAGTTACTAACAGAGTTACTGCTTTATAAAAGTAACTACTGGGGAAAGTAACTGGAGCGTTACTTTTTTGCTTCAATCCTCACATTAATGTTGACATTATTTAGTGTCGCTGTGGCAGAACGGTGCTGTGACAAGGTGTAGGTATTTTACCGATTAGATTTCTGAAGGCAACAGAATTAGTTGATGAAGCTCGTCGCTGTCAACATACCTGTCTTTAGTCCGGCTTACACATCGTGGAGCAGGCGGTGTTTTAAATCAAGCCGGCTGTTTGTATGGAGTGTCTCCACCTTGGCCTGCCGAGCTAACGTGAGCTGAACCTGGGTCTCCGGTGTCTGCAGCACGGGGCTCTCCGACAGCTAGTTTAGTGGACGCGTGTTGTTGTTAAGCTCGGTGCTTCGTTCTTGTGAGAGAAGTTTTCCTTCCTGCACGCAGACTACAACTCACCGCTGTATTCTTGTCATTTAAAGCGAGCAGGGAAAATATTGTCGGTATTTCAGACAGAAAGCTGACCGCCTGTGTTTGTTTACTTCATGCAACGTTCTTTCTCCCAGGATGCTGCTGTGCTGACGTTAGCGTCATCTTGTCTGCCTGTTGTCGGCTGTTTCACTTAAAGTAACGAATAACGAGTGATTTTTAATGTCAGTAACTGTAACGGCGTTATTCAAATAAGGAAAGTAACTAATTTGTTACTAGAAACTGCAAATAGTAGTGGCGTTACAGTAACGCGTTAGTCCCAACACTGGATGTGAGATATGCTAAGAGCGATCTGATCTGTTTGGAAGAACATCTGGTCTGCCCTGATTAAAAAAACATCGATACTAAACATGTTCAATAATAACGATCTAATAGGACAGCAAGCTGCCTGAAGAAAGGAAGCATATCAATAGCAGGAAACCAATTTTTACTCACCTCCAGCTCCCCTCTGTAAAATGTTCAGCCCATGTTCACGCCGTCTCCACCACTCTGGCTGTTCTGTTTTTCTTTGTGAATGTTCAGTAAGAAGTATTCCAAAACAATGGTTGCAAATTCTTTCTGCCCGTCATTCGCCATGTTTGTTAACTCTATTGTCTTGTTGGCCGCAGGAGATTTTCACATTTCAGGGTCGGGACTCTGCTTATTCGTTAATAGAATCTGTTAGTGTTTGGTTTTCTGTTTGGTCATATCGTTGCACGCACTATAGGAACTAAACTGTTGAATCTGTCATTATTTGTTGTCATGTAACATTTTCAATGTCTGCCAATATTTTACAAATGTTTTACTAGGGGCCAGGCTTAATTTTCTGTTAGAAGGCAAATATTGTATGCCTATCATCTAAAAAATGTCAGCTTTGCTAGGCAAAGATAGTGATTGCACATCGATAACCCCCAATTTCCACATTGACTGTGCGCGTCGCGTCTAATCAATGATTTTGTTTCCACAGCACGTGCCACGTTCCGTCTTCGGAGCGTGCCGACAGTGCCACTCCACTCCGCATACACAAGTCTATTTTTGATGGAGCCCACTGCAAGCATAACTCAAGCTAATGCTAATCAGAGTTGATCAGGTCTTTGCCTCGCTGCGCTCAGGCTCCAGAAACAGACCCAGTTGGTAGGGCATGTACTAGAGGACGGAGCAAAACTGTGGTGCTGACGGAACACAGCACGCACAGACTCTGCGGAAATCTTGGGTAACCTGGTGCTTATTCCACATCTTTACTCTTACTCCTCCACCTTCTTACACGTATAACACTCTGCTTTCCAGCAGTGGATTCATGCCATTGGATGTTACAAGAATTGTCCAAAAATAATTTACTTCTCAGGCTTATACTTTAACCTAAAAACCCAGTCTGTGAGTTAAGTGAGAGTGACTCAGCTTCCTGTTCCACTTAAAAGATTTATGTAATTGCTCTTTAAACAATAACAAGCAGCAGACCCATCCCTCAAGTACTAGTGTACTACAGCAGGTTTCGAGGACAGAGGCCCATACACACTACAAGGGAATCTCTTTCAACCTGAAAGAGTATAATTGCATTAAAGTTCTTCCCAAGGTTTTGATCTCTGTTCCCCTTTTTACCTCTGCCAGACTTTGTCTGAACATCAGAGGCTGACGCGAGATGAAAGGTCACCAAACCCACAGCTACAGTTGTGTTGTTGTCTCTATTGTTTTCTCTGCAGTATCATTACCCTGACAGCTGACATGCAATCTGGCTTTTAATATGTCACGAAGACCCACAAAGGTTCTGCATAATACTCACAGACAACTGGTAGTCAGAGCTGCATCTGCTTCAAAAGCATGACATTTGGCACAGGAGAGAGATGAGGTCTTTTTTCATTTAGAACCTAAAGCTTGTCTCGTGTTTAAACTTGTTGCTTTAAGGAACCCGGCGGAGATCTCACACACTCAATCCTGGGCTAATGTTGCCAGTCGAATGACTAAGCCTGTCATCATTATTATACTTATCTCCTAGTTTTCAGTTTGTACGGCAGTGCAACAATAGTGACCTTATTGTGAACCTTACAACTGACAATTCAACAGGTCCCAAATAAAATAAAAACACGTTCATGTCTGCATTCTCCTGTGGGCAGTGAAGAAAAGAAAACTTGCTTCCAGTGTGATTATGAGCTCTATCACTGAGGCTGTTGAAGCATGCAGTTCTAGTGCAAACTTCAGAGTCATGCACGTTTACAATATGAGCGTGTCTTATCTCAGTAATTCCTCATGAAGCTCATAAAGATACGTGCTTGATGAATGTGAGCAGAATAGTTTCCTCACTGAAGCTATGCATACGTGGACACAGACAGCTGATTTGACGTTAAGATAAGATGTGGTCAGGTCTTGCACAGGTAGTGTAAGCACGCCCAGGACTCCGAGAGGAAAACACAGCTCAGGTTTCCTGTCTGCTCCTGATTCTCAGGGCGAGACGTTACAGAGGTGAAAAGTCCACTGAGGCCTTTAGGTTTTCAGATTTGGACTTCTCGGTTATTGGCGTCTTATTGAAGTTGAAATGGTGAACATTTTAGCAAGTTCCATACAGGGAGTGAAGTGGCCTTCATTTGAACGTTTTATTGATTTAATATAAATTAATTATCCATTTCACAGTCCCATCATATCTTGCTCTTTAGCCCAGATGAAATTATTATTCGGCCTATTTGGAACAGTGCTTCACATCAACTCAAATAAAAGTTCATTTTAACTTTAATTAAGATCCATATCACTGGAAAAATCAACCTCTTATTCTTAAAGCAAATTGCTCTGTCCAATGCTTGGGACATCTTTATTTTGTCCCTTTGAATCAACATGATTGTGCCTTGAATTTGTGTGAACTTACAATCAGACAAGCTGCTTAACTGTCTATTACTCTCGTTGTTTAAACCATCATATACTGCAGAAAAGGTACCATACAATAGGTTTGTTAGAGTATATTCACTAAAAACAAAAGTGAGGTGCTGCTGGAAACAAGGTGCACAAGAGCTGTAAGAGTCAATCAAATCAGCGTCACATAATCACTGAAACAATGCCAGCGTTTCTGATTCATTGCTCAGAGCATTTTTGTCAGATACACAAATACAGAACAAGATCAGCAAAGAAATACGAGCTTCTACTTTGTCCACAGGGGGCGCCAAAATCAACCCAATTAAAAAGTTCCTAGCTGGAGCTTTAAGTATAAAATGCATGAATGCTTTTTAGTGTTGAGGGGAAATGCAGATGTGGGTGATTATTCTCTGGGGCAGCCACTGCATGTAGTTATTCTATTACTGTCCCAAAAACTACTTTTTATTTTGTGAAATACAGCTTCAAAGCACATGTGAAATCTAATTATTGAAATACATTTAAAGTTAATTTTTCAGTCTTTGTGCCAACTTTATTCAAGTATCTTGAGTATTTTTTACCAATAGTTGAACCAATCCTGTAAATCAAGATTTTTTTGCTGAGTCATCCTGCCATCACCTGAGCTAACAAATAACTATGGTCACACTGTGATGTTGGGTGGCTCTCTCACATTCAGCGCCATTGGCTGCTGATAAGAATAAGTTCCTCCAAGAGGTGTTTTTTTTAAAGGGAACACAAATATGAGAAATCACATAGCACTCTTCTAAGTAAAAAAGTGCAAAGTATGATACAAAGGACATCATTTGCCATATAATGTATTTTTGAGTCAAAGGTCCAAACTCTATACCATCATCAGCATGGGAATCTGGAATGACAGAAAATGTCCAAAACTACTTGTTACTATAATACCTGCTGCAATACAATTAAAGTACCTATGAATATTTCTGATTCATTGCTCAGAGCATTTGAAGGGAGAAGTGAACTGTCTCGGGAAGGGATGTATTGATATGGCATTACTCTGTCATCAGGCTGTTCATTACTCAGACTTATTTTAGCATGACTGTCACATCTGTTTTCAGGTTCCCCCAGCTGCTCTCTCTGCTGCGGGATCATCTTCCACATTTCTCAGCCTAAATCATCTGTGAATGGTTCAAGGTGATGAAACCATCAAGAATAAACAGATTCAACGTGGGACAATGCATCACTTAAAGCATACCCGCTTAAGAATGGTGGCTGCTATTATGGATCAGAGTTTTTTTTTTTTTTTGCAGTAAACTAAAACAGAGTACAAGTTGAGGTAGCAGTTGTTGGTTCAACCTCAGCCCTCACACTCTGCTTCAGGCTTCAGACATCACAGCCTTCTCATCATTTAATGGCTCTATAAGCCTCGAGAAATTTTAACATCCTTTTATTTAGGGAGAAATTATAGCTTGCAGGGCGTAAAGCAGGAAGTCGTTTGTGTAGCTGATGCTCGCTTATTTGGTTTTCATGTCTGCATGGCCACAGGGACATACCTCCCATGTGCTGTCAGTACTACAGGTCATGCGGTGCACACCATTTGTCATTATTGCATTCTTCACACATTTTTACAGTCAAAGGAGCAGAGGGTGTAGTGTCTGATGTAAAACTTTGTAGGGACAACACATAATTTAGCTCCACTACCCTGTAAGCTCTAATAACAGCATGATACGCTCAAATATACTCCACAAATTGGTATGAACTGCAAGCTAACACAAGCACAAGAATCGTTTCTAATCCTTTTCATACGTGGAGTGTAATTTCAGATACACGCCACACATGCGGTAGAAAGGCCTGCAGGAGAAAAAAAGTGTAATTAAGTGCATCTTGGTGTTATTTCCTTTGGCTTCTTGGGGATTAAGCTGCCTGTCAATCACTGCAGGAAACAAAGGGGGCCAGGGACCTCCTGCATGGCTTCATGTCTCAGTGCGTAACCACAGCAGTGCTACATGACGCCTCAGTGCCGGTGGCAGGAGATCTCGACCTGCTCCGCACACTGAGCTCTGTTCGGACTGAGATGGGAAGATCAGGTAGTTGGCATGACTGCAACTTCATTTAATCCTTTAAATATAGAGTTCAGTACAGTATGAAGAAAATGTGTTTCTGTCACGAATATCATGAGAGTATGAGTCCAAAATGTGACACCTTCATTCGTGTAAGATAAGAGGTCAACTTCAACAAATGGAAAGTGGATATCATTTTAGATACCAGATGCAGCTTCTCTTTCAACTCTATCTTAATATGATATTTAAATGCCAATTATACAATTATTTGTTGCTGCGATTACTCTCTGCGTTCTATTTTTCATGTATGATTTTGCCATAATCAACGCAGTGTAAAAACAGACACCAGCCACCCTGCCAAATGCACATGAGCCAAAGTTATTATGGGGCTTTAACAGTCTCAGTTAGCACAAAATGTTTCTGACAAAGTTTTGGTCTTTGTTGAAGCTACCTGTGGTACAGGAATCCAACTTGCTCCTTGCAGTCAATTGTATGTCTGTTACCAAAAGTGTGCTAAACTGAAACAGGAAGTGATTATACAGCCTGGTTTATTTGTGCAAATGTGACCTGCTGTTTTTTTTTTTTTAGTTTGTATTTGTTGGACGCAAATAGCCTTCACAGCTGCAAACTACATTACAGACATTATCTCTGTGTGTGTGTTTGGCAGGAACAAGACTCAATCACTATGTGCATTTTTGTTTTTGATTTAGGCAGCACTTCCAAAACATTTACCCTGTGTTTGATTCATTTTCAGTTAAATGCTGTATATATTGTGTTCTTAAGTGTGTAAGCAGAGTATTGGGTGGGGGTGGAGGGTGGGTGGGGCAATACACAATCCAGGGCCCTGTACTACAAACCTGGATTTTTGGTTGATCAAGGTAACTTCAGAGTTTGGGTTCTCAGTGCTCAGGTGGTTCACCTCTTATCAGGGTCTTCATTTTATGAAGAGAAAATGAGGTAACCTTAAGATACACTACGTCATTTACAGCTAAACCATTTCAGGTCAATTTGGACACGATTTTGAGCCGTACGACTGACTCTTTAAATCGGGCAGAAATTCACCCGCATTGTGAGGCACGACAGCTGATCAGCTGCTCCCGACAAGTCAGATGATTTTCTGACATGTTTGACATCTTTGTTGTATGACTGAAAACTTGCACAGTGAGAGCGGAGCAAGGAGCCAACTGCTCAACTTTGGGACTTTTTTTCCCTGATTCTGCCTGCGCAAACTGTGAGACAGCTTCTGAAAATCACCTTGGCAATAGCTGGCATGCCTGTTTAATCGGTTTCCCTCCTCCAATCATGAAAGCAATGTCAGCAGGAAATATCTGGGGACCTCCAGTTTACAGGAGAATATTTGTTATGATTTAGCTGCTTGTAACCTTGTGTTTATTAGTGATGCCGAGTGTGTATTTGAGACGTGCGTTGTGAACATTTCAGTCGTACAGTTTGTGCTGACATTCCCCCACAAATGTTATACAATCATACAGTGTACCCCGGGCTTTAGTCTTTTGGCCAAATTCCACCAGATGCGTGTTCGGTCCGTCTCCGCTCCGTTCCGGCAGCGGAGCTGATACGTTTCACTTTATTCAATGTGTGTGCTTCCACTGGGTCCGCTGCGCTGCGTTTCAGCTCCGGCAGTCCGGAGCCCTCCGGAGCATATACGCAAGACTTCTATTTTTGCCGGATGCCGGAGCACGACGAATCAATTCAGCACAGAAAAGAACAAGCGGGATGGGAAGTCAGACACCAATACAACATTAAAACATCCAGTTTATTTTCAGAATAAAAGACTCCGTTTTGATGGTTCAGAAAAACGACTGTATGTGTGTTTGTTTATGTGTTTATAAGGTTTATATAGAGTTTAATACCATGTACATCGTATTGTCTCGCGCTGTCGCGAGTTAATCTTTAAAATACCGCGGGAATTCCTTTGTCTCTGCACCCCAGCTGACCGGCTGTGCCCTTCGTGCTGCGGACGGAGCACGCAGCCGGTGGGTATTGAAGGACAGGGGTGCACGGAGCCGTCACGCACCGGAGCGGACACGCAATGCACACGGATCTGGTGGAAATTCGGCGTTAGAATTACTGTCTTTTGATGAGGATGGTGCCAGACCTCTTCTCAAGCTGGCGTGGGGGGTTAACATCAGCATGCAAATAAGAGAAGTTGAGTTTGAAGCTAGAAGACTGCTTCACCAGAGGACATGCCTTTTAACTTCCCGATATCCTCAGCATAGGTCTGGAATATACTATGATCCTGGTAGCCCCGTATCCAAACAGTTTGTTGGGCCCACAAGAGATCGTTCAGGTTTTCCGGAGGCGAAAAAGGATCAGCTCTCACCACATACCCTCCCAGCAGCTCGGTAAAATGGCACTTGGGGTCACAAAAGCTGTCCGGGATAGAGTCTTCAATAGTCTTTTAACAACTTCCCTTTTGGTCGTCTTCTTCTTCTGATACACATGAGATGACATGTTCTCTCTATTGATAAAAAAGTACTGCAGATTTACGCTCTGTGGAACAAGTTGAACTGCTTTGAAGCAGTGGTTCTGACCATCATCACTGATGTTGCAGTGGAGCACATTTTATTTATTTATTTGAAGCGGGACAGTGAACATTGATCAACATTCAGGCTCCAGAAACTGACTCAATGGGGTAGGATGTGTGCTGTAGGACGGCGCAAAACTTTTGCGCTGACAGAGCGCAGCACGCACAGACTAAGTGGAGATTATAAATGTTCCTAAACATCAGCATAAGTTTCCATGGTGATCTACCCTGATTATAAGTGAATAACCTTTGTAGTACTACATTTAACCTGAAGAAATCTCGTGCCACGAGATCTTGTGAAATTAAATTTTACGATATTTCTCACCCTGATGAAACCTGTCTTGCATTATCAGTACGTAGAAGCAGAGCAGCAGCCATCATGACAGAGTCTGATGTTGAACTGGAAATTACCATAGAAGATGCCTCCGCCACTTTCAAATTGTTTGTGTGGCAGCTAGTTGAGGAACAGATCACGGTTGATCCGAAATCCATTCTGATCAACCCCAAACCCTCTACAGGTGTGGGCCACTTGTGTTCAGTAGATCGATAGAAAATTTACCATCATGGTGTAAAACAAAATAACTCACCAAATCACCGTGCAGAGTCTCAGTGACAAAAATATTATTATCGCGTTTATGTGACATGAAGACCCACTTTCAACATATCAAGTGTTTGCTTCTTCAGCAAACTTGTTATTGACAGAAAGATCTTTATTTGGTCTTCAGTTTTTCAAAGTGCTTTCTAAACAACAAGAGTTGAGGTTTATCTGACTGCTTGTACTATTATTTTTGGCATTGTAGCAATGTGTATATATTGAAGAAAATGTAGTATGTGATACTATTAAAACGCTCGGAGGTGCTTTTGATTTGGAGTGCTGTTAACATGCACATAGAGTCATGGCTAGCCGAGGCTTGAACAATATGTGAGCAGGGATATTCGTTAATAACTAGTTAAAACAATCCAAAATGGACCTGCGTTGTTTTACATTTTGTGACTCTCAGTTAAATAAAAGACTATTTTTCAAGTCATAATTTGTCATTGACGTTTCCTCAAACATAGTTTTTAAATCTCTTGTTCTCATGAACCGTGTATTGTCTCGTCTCATGAGCGGAGTGTCACATCAAACCCCTAATTACCACGAATAAAAAAAAAACAGACACAAAGCCGGCGTTATCAATAATAACAATACATATTTTTTTCTGTTTGACAGAATTGATGTATATTCTTAAATGTATTGATTCGTGTCAACTATATTTCTAATGCCCTCATCTGAATGTGATGGTTTGTGTGGATCAATGCACATTTTATATTTCTGTCAGTGTATTTTTAACGTGGACCCCAGGAAGAATAGCTAGGATACAGCTAATGGGGATCCTAACAAATAAACAATAAACAAACATAAAATAACATATTGGTATACTCAAGCTCAGTCTTTCCTGACAAGCAGTGCTTAATTTGTAAACCCTGAGGTCCCAGAAACACACAGAGTGCTGTTCCAGCGGGACAGGAGGAGACAAAAATCCTTGAAAACGTAAATGCACAGAGCATCGCCATCGGGCACACCAGAGCATTCTCAAAAAGTGACGCTACTGGCGTAGAATCACGGTGTGCATCTGTCTCCCTCATGCACGGTTGGAGTGACATGTTGACTGTTTCTACTTGAATAAAGTCATTCTATATAACGTATTATTAATTCATTTAAATCCTCAGGATTCATTATTTATAATACGTAGAATTAACAGCAGCTCATACAGATTTCAGAATGTTTCAAACTTCAACAGCTAACAAACCTCACACTGAAAATTCACACAGACTTGTCCTATGACCAGTTTATAATAAACAGACATCAATGTGCACTCATCACATGTTGGAGCTGTTTGGACAGCATCAGACTGTTGGGTCTTTTTTTTTTAGGGGGCCATTTGCACTCATATTTATCTATATGTTAATGTTCTAATATATAGACTGCCACAGGAATGAGTCCGGAAGTGAGTTAGGATTTTAGCGCCATGGGTTCTAAACTCTAAAAGTCAATGGGGATTTTGAATGGGTTTGTGGTTAGATGCCTGAAATAAGGTCTGTGGTTAACACAAGCTTAAGAGATGTTGGCGTTTTGTTAGACGAGATAAACTACGTTAGATAAGACCCCCACTTTTGAATTTTAACGTTTTTACGAGTACTAAAAACGGCGGTTGCTAACAAGTGGCTAAATGAGACTACAGTGGTTGTCGGGGACATTAAACGTCATCACGCCGGGAACTCTCTCACTAGTCCGCCTTACAGCATCTAGTCTTGTTTTTCAGTGCTCTTGCAAATTTTAGGTTAATAAACAACTTATTAAGCTACGGTTTCGCTAGCTTGTCAAAACCGCTGATTAGATCGATGAAGCATAACGGTAGTGACGTCAAAATCAACCGACCGTGGTGTAGTTCGCTTGTAGCATAACGTTAGCTTTTTACTTCTCTCGGCTGCATTAACGCTTCAAACTTCATAAAAGTGGTGTTCATTTGTAAAGATTATCCTGCTGAACAAAACGCCTACGCATCAGAAACATGTGTTTGCCACAGAGCTTATTTTCTGCAATGATCCAAAATCCAATGCAAAAATCCCATAGACGAATTCTCGTTAGAACCCATGGCGATGCTACTTCCGGGTTGGCCTACAAAAATACGCCATCACTTTTGTTCTCTATAAAGGACATATTTTTTTTAATGTAACTGCAGATATACACTTGCTATTTGGTAGTTTCATTAAACTATGATAGAAAAAAATCAACATAACAGGGTGGACATGAAATGACAAAACCTCAAAATGATTTAATTATTGTGATGTATATCCTCCATGTCCATGAGGATACCGGGGTACTCATCATTGTCATACTTGACAACACACCATTCTCCAATGTACTTGCTGTCAACTGCCTCTGGTCGCCACCTCTGCTCTTTGTCCTGCGTTGAGGGTGTCACTGAAACTCCATCCTTGGGCTGAAGTAGTTACCTTCAGCCCAAAGCAGGTACAATCCAGTCGACCATCCTGCCTCTCACAGAAACAACTGATGTCCCTGTACTTGATCTGCCCAGGTAAGAAGCTGATCACCTGGTGCATTCTCATTGTACCCTTAGTAAGAGTCAGTGCAGGGACCCGAGGCGAGATAATGACATACAGTAGTATGAGATATAATATTCACAAGAGGCTGAGCACTGACTACATAGCAAGCTGTGTGCACATGCATTAGAGCAAGAGAGAGAGGGGCACTTGAATACTTGTATATGTTTTTGCAGGGGATCTTTACCTCTGTCTTTGCTTCAACTTCATCTTCACTGACAAAAAAAGAGATCCACTGTTGATTCCAGTCCCCTCAGTTTTTTGAATAGAGTGGCTGGCCTCAAATAAATTCCATGAAAGGTCTTTGAAACTATGCCTGAATGGCTCAGTGGACAGGAGGTAGAAGTTGCCCTTCTGTTTAATTGTGTTGCTGGGCCATCACTGAAGAAGTGAAGCCTCTCCACCTTTGGGTACTTGGTCTTCACCATCTCCAGGACAGGCTCCAGGTGGACCCAGATTGCTGGTGGGTCATGTTGTCGGGAGGGCGAGATCGAGCAAAATGATATTGGTGTCTGTTCAGTGATGTAAAGTACACCAGTGTGCAGTGTTGCCTGTTGGTGGGATCCCCCAAAATGCACAGACTGAATCTCCTTGTGATACTTGCATGAGTAATTTCCTCTGAAGTCGATGTGAATTAGGCACTCATTGGCTTGGAGGCTTTCCCGTAGCTTTCTCTAAGCACCATACTGCCAACTGATGTAGGTGTTTACGGAATTTGAAGAGACCGTCTAGACCGCTCTAGGCGTCATTGCTGAGCCGAGTCAAGATGATCTGACTCACCAAAAAAAGAGCAGGAATCCCCATCAATACGTAACAACACGAGTAAAGTGTGCGTGTTTTACTGTGCTTGATTGTGGGTTTTATTGTTGCCTGCTGTTTGCCAATTCAATAGAGCATCATTATCCTATTTCTGTCATGATCCACCAGGTTCACAGCTCTATTTTGGCATCAAACAAATCTGGCAACACTCCCTGCAGTTTGTTCAAACATCTCATAAAAATGTCTGAAGTTCACGTACGAAAAAGGTAAGTGCAGATGCATCCCATCAACCTTTGACAATGTAGAAATGTAAAAGATTTAACCACATGCACACTATAGACAAACTTAAAGAGTTTGTGCATAGCCCATCCTTTGTATTTTTTAAGATTTATTTTGGGGCTGTGTATGCCTTTACTAGATATACTGACAGTGGACAGAGTCGGAAATGGTAGAGAGTGGGGGAATGACATGCATGAAGGAAGCTACAAGTTTGATTTGAAGCTGTGCCACTTGCTCCGAGGACAACAGCCTCTTTACATGTGGAACGGGAACTAACCACTGGCCCAGATTAACATTGGAAGCGCTTTGAAATTTTATAAAATAGGACCCTTCGCTTTGGCTGAACATCAGAAATTTAATTTTGTTTTCTCCGGACAGCGATGAGATAAATAAACACAGCAACTAAGATCTCTTTCTAGCCAGGAACTCTTGTATGTTTTGACTTTTGATCATCTTGACCAACTAATTCTTGAAATGGACAAAGTAAAAGTAAGGCATACAAAATATTTACAAAGGCCCCGTGTCCACCTAGCGTTTTTTTTTTTATGAGCACCAGCGTCTGTTTAAAAGGGAGGCCACCCAGAGAAAAAGCGCCCAGCGTCTTTTTTCCTTGTGCTTCAACTTGAAAATCTTTCAACTTTCAGAAAGGCGTTGTTGACATCACCAGCGCTCTTTTACAAATGTATGATATTCCCCATATTTTTTATGTATGGATCGTGTCTTGTATGCATATCCTCTGGGGTAAAAATGATCTCAAATATAAAACATACAGTACAAAGCAACAGAGCAGCATCGGTCATACAGCGGACATTGTCAACAGACTGTTGTCGTAGAGACAGGACGGACTTGCAGCCTTTGCCACCCAGCGTACAAACGCTTCATGCAAGCGCTCCCGAGCGAACGGTCAGCGCTTTTCAGCCCAGAAAAAATGCTAGATGGACACGGGGCCTAATACTACTAACTGTGAAACCTATTCTGATCAGTTTTAAAAAATCCATGCTGTTAGCCACACACACAAAGATACTTTCGCCTTAATTGTATAGTGGCTGAGGCTTAATCTTAGATATGGATATCGTAAGAGCTCATCAAATGATAATAAAACTATCTGCAGAGATACAAGCCAAGAGAGATACCTGCAGAAATGTTTCTTACAATGTGCACCTTCACAAACAACTTTATTGCATTTGCTCTTAAATTTCAGGGCTTAAAATATTTTACAGCTGCAGAAGTTAAGCCTGAGGCTATCGATTTATCATTACCTGGCGTGCCGTAACATTGGTCTATTTCAAACAACAAATAACACATCATTCATTATTCAATGACTTCTGAGCCAAATTATGATTTATGTTGATGCAGTTAAGGCGATATGAAATGTTTGATTTATGCATTCCTTCAATTAAAACCTTCAAACACCCTTTGGTATTCCAAATTATGTGTACCTTGTTTCTTGCTCATTCCTAAGCTGCGACGTCATTGTTGGCAGAGGAGGTTTCTGTTTGGACCCTGATTGGCCGTTGCTCTCATGGTACTGCTGTAATGATAGTTATTAAGCAGCCCCTGTCTTAAATAATCAACGCTCTGTCAGAGAATCTCTCCTGCACAAGCCAAGCATGACAGCTTCTAGTGTTGTTTGCAGTGGAGCACTAACTTGTCAGCTTTCATGCTGAAAGAGCTGATCTGTAAAGTTCTATATTAAGATGTAAACTCCACACAAACACCACATTGACTCTGGATTATAAACAGAAGAGTCTGGGTGGCGTGTTGGCAGCTTCAAGAACAAACAATGAGATGAGGCAGTCTCAGCATTAGCAGCCTGCTCGCGTGGAAGGCTGGCATACATGCATTAAGTCATAAATTCTGGACTACTGCCTCAATGCAGGTGTTCACAGGTGCACCACACACAGACAGTCCCAGCAAGGCTAGCACCAGCCGTTCCAGACCCCTCATAAGCAAGAAAGGGCGTTAAACTTCTGCGACCTTGGCAGTGATGAGCCATGTTTACAGGAAAAACACTACGAAGCAGTTCATTAGTGCTGCAAGGATCTTTCTCGGGTATGTGGTTTTTGACAGAGCGAGGCCTGTAGAAGACAAGTCTGTGCCGTGCTCTGACTTACAACCTTAGCGCCTGTTTAAGCCAAGTTTGGTCTGTTTTAGAAAAGGCAAGTTTAATCAAATTGTAGTAAAGATCATTATTTTGTTACCTTTCACTTTCCTTCTTCACCTACCTCACTTCCTTTAATTCCCTTCCTGGTTTCTCCTTTCCTCTCCTTTACCTTGATTGGTTGCTGGTTGCATTCTGTCATTCATTAGTTAGGTTGAATTTACTGCTTTTCTAAATACTGCACTCTCTTGCAATCACTCTATTGACCTTCACATGGGATGGCAGTTCAGCACTGGTGAATGGTTTTTCTACTATTCTAGTTAATATCTGGTTTATGTTAAATTATCCAGAGTCCTTTATTTATCCTTATTTCCTCGAGAACATTAATCTAATTTGCCTTTTTTTTTTGTTCCCCTTTCAATTTGGAATTAAAGCTGTGGCTCAGTTGGTAGAGTCGGTCGTCTTCTAACGAGAAGGTCGGGGGTTCGACCACCACCTCCTGCAACTACAAGTCTGATGTGTCCTTGGGCAAGACACTTAATCCCATGTTGTTCCCGCTGCTTCATCGGTGCAAATGAATGTAATGTAGTTACTTCTGATAAAGACTGAACGATCAATTGCATATGTGATAATATCGTGATATGATAAAACAAGAATTTCTAACCGCAAAGACTGTGATTACATTCTGGTTACGTGACATGCAATCGAGAGTCAGCTAATAAAGGAGGCAGAAATTTGGCACGTTAAACTTCGACCTGTTGAACAATGGCCTCAGGTTCAAGAGAACCTGGCACAGCAGAAACTTTTGTGTCAAAAAGGAGCAGTACGTCAGTGGTGTGGAGTTATTTTGGTTTTAAAAAAAAGAAGCTGCTGCACAGCGTCAGGTTTTGTGCAGAACCTGCCTTGCTACCGTTGCTACCTCACGGGGCAACACCTGTTTCAACACTTAAAGAAACACCAAAAAGTAAAGTACGATAGTTGCATGGCCAAATGCCCACCACTGGTGTGTCATGTAAGCCGAACACAACCAGACAGGATCACTGATCTACATGTTCGTTAGCATAACTCCGGGAATAACAGAGTTTATTGGGAAAGATACGACACCTCTCAGCACGGTGACCAAGCCTGGATTTACGGCTCTGATAATTACACTTGATAAGCGGTACAGCAAGCCCTCCCGCACATATTTTAGCCAGGTTGCCATACCGGAGCTTTATAAAAAATGTAAGCAGAGAGTTGCAGCAGAGCTGAAAACAGAGTTATTCGCAACTACAACGGACCTGTGGTCAAGCCGTACAGTGGGGCACTATCAGAGACTTATGCTGCGTTTCATTGATGAAGACTTGAACCTCAAAACTTGCTGCCTTCAAACTGCCTACTTCCAAGACGACCACACAGGGAAACATTGCAGCCGGCCTGAGAGAGGTGCTTGCTAGCTGGGATCTCCATGATCTACATGTCTGTATAACGATGGACAACGCATCAAATATGGTGTTGGCAGCGCAGCTTAATGAGTGGACCAGGCTCCAGTGTTTTGGGCACCGATTACATCTGACGATTGGTAAGTTAATTGTGGTTGTGTGCTTGTGTGAGAGCGAGAGAGAGAGAGAGTGTGTGTGACTATTTGTGAGTGGAGGGAGTTTCTGAGTGTGTGTGTAATGGTGATAGCCTTGTATCACACAACACAAATTGTATTAATGAGACTATTTTAATTTCTTTCAGGAATGCACTCAAAGAAGACGGAGGTTCAAGAGCAATAGGACTGTGCAAGAAGCTGGTGGGGCACTTCTCCCAAGGTTGGAAGAAGAAAGCAGCTATGTTGCATCACTCCTGGACCCTAGGGTCAAATTATGTTTTCATCAATTAGTCTACATAAAATTGAGTTGTTCATAATATAGAATGTGTTTGTTGAAAATACAGGAGATAAGGAACTTTTTTTTAATCGCATTATGAATCGCAATTGCAATATTGGTTAAAAACAAACAAATCACAATTCGATTATTTACCAAAATCGTTCAGCCTTACTTCTGATGGACACTTCACATAGCAGCCTCTGCCATCAGTGTGTGAATGTGTAGGTGTGACCTGCGATGTGAAAGCTCTTTGAGTAGTCAGAAGACTAGAAAAGAGCTCTACAAGCTCAAGTCCATTTACCATTTACCAATTTGAAGAAATAAACCTGGGCTGGTTTCCTGGCTGGATTCATGCATCCTGGTGCCGATGGTGATAGACGCCAAATAAATGTAAACCATTTCTAAAACTAATATAAGAACATGTCATGAAATATGGAAGAAAATGTGATTAAATCGATTCATCAAACTTTGCTACCCATTCAAATCAGTGCAGGGGGCAGCTAACATGCTATTTGCCATTCATTGTGTTCTTAAAGTACACTAGCAACAGTGGCTAATCCCATCATCACATGCAGAACAGTTTGCTGGTAAATTGTAAGAGGGATTATTTTTTGAATGACTATTATCTGAAAATATTTATTTAAATAAAATGTAACCCGTTTAAATGTCTACTTGGACATACATTGTCTTATTCTATTCACATTTGTATATGTAATTAATCAGAAAAAGATGATAGCTAGTCATTCATAAATAATGATGGTGTCTTTTGACTAAGACGTAAGAAAAGGTCAGTAAGTTATCAGCAATTACAAATATTGAGTCATTATTAAAAGCTCTTACAACAGTCCTTTTAATTTGCAATCTTAGATATGAAATATGATAAACAATAGATTATAGTTAGAATAATCAGCAGCTCTTTTTTCAGAGATAATCATCTATTGTTGTTTCAGAGTCAATACAGGGATCCTCTGGAAAGGTCTTCTTGAGGAACTTAAAAACAAGCTAACAGGTAAAAGCAGTTCAATCAGGAGAATAAGAAGAGAGAGAACAATCATTGATTTCACAAGTTTGAAAAGAATGTGCCATGTTTTCGGCGATTATACTCCGTTGTGGCATCTTCATGTATTCAAAGGGGTAGTGAGGGCGAGAGCAGGAGAGGATACCCCCCTCCTCCCCCAAAATGTAGTCTTGACCCTGGTGGTGGTGAGGAGTAGACTTCTAAAGAGCTGAACCTGGACACTTGGGTGGAGGAAGGTCGCAACAATCAAACTGACAGACAGCGAAAGAGAGGAGAACTTTTCAAATTTGACAAGAGACAGGAGATTGGTCGGTAGAGGTCTTGGAGAAAACTTGCGCTGAGTTTTTTATTTATGTGATACTGGAGGAGGACTAGGATTTGCTGCTCCAGAGCTGAGTTTTACAGTTGAAATGTTACAATAGTATGCACTATGGATTGGATTATTCATACCATGTTATTGTATATTATGGAAGTACCAAGGTCAAGAATTAACTTTCATTTTCAGACAGCCAAACATTTTGTTGTATATTTATTTTAATTCATTGTTAGGGTTTTTGTGTGCAGAACAAGAATCCCCATTAAGAAACAAAAACATAATATGAGAGCAACTTTAGTCATCAGGTCTCCGTCTTTGGCTGTACGTTATGTGTCGACTAAATGTTGAAAGAATTAGCTGGAAGCTTCTCCGATGTGGAAAAAAAGTGAAGCATGCAACAAACCAGTGCTCTGTGAGACACTCGGATAATGTTGTCGAGTACTCAGTGACAGAGCGCCGGTGTTACTCCAACCGAGGCTGTTTGGCCAGCTGCCTTTTGAGAGCGTCACTCTATTGAGGCAAAGTTTAGCCGAGGAATGTTTTGTTCCGATTATTCTCGGAGTTAAGACCTTTTCTTTTGCCTGGATTGAAATCCTTCTTGACATCATCCCCTCGCAATTGTAAAGCCCCCTCGCCGCTCTCGTCCCATTTGCCATTTCCACAAAATAAATAGCATCCAAATTTTATCTGGGTTTTGCATGGTTACCATTTTGTTAATGGGCAGTCTGGCCTCTCCATGAGACGAGGAGCATTTTTGGGGGGCACAGTGTGGTTGTTGTAGCAACGTTGTTGAGGAGTGAATGAAGCAGATGTCAGAGTAATCCATCAGCCGGCAGCTCCTCACTCCCACAGCTCACTGTGTGTCTCACATGTGCACCACAACCCTCAATCAAACCTCCTTCACTCGGATCTGTCCTTGTGATAAGACTCAGAAAATTGTATTAATAATAAAATACCCCTCTGTTACTTTTGTGACAACATTTATTAACCAAAGACAAATGAGAAGGCAATGTGGTTTTACATGAAACAGGTCAACAATGACCTCTGATTTAAGAGCACTGCAGCAATATGGTGATATAGTTTCATCAGTTCAGGCACATCCGTGTTTTTTACAGCCTTAACCATTAAAGCAAACCTGTTATGAAGGCTTGATACAATGCAGTTCTATCTATAACCAACCTGTTATGACACTTGAAAAGAAACGGTCCAGTAAAGGCACCTTCGACTTTTTTATAATGACGTATCGTGACTGGGAATAAAATGTTAACACTTAATGAGTATTAGCTGAAACATGCCCATAAAACTGTCAAGTACCAAAAGTTGTGAAAAGTTTTTTTTTGGGTGTTGATTACATATTTCATGATCGATGTCTTAAATCTTTTACTGATATTCCTAGAAATCATGAAGATTGAATTCTGTATTGAAAGTCAGCAGAGATTTCAGTAGAAACTGATGCACACTGCTTTGAATTCATAGTAGCTACTGAGTTTGTATGCTAACGAACAAATCATTGTTTACCTTTATTCCAACTATCCGTGGTTCAGATTTTATGGGCAAATGCTGTAGCATACACTCATTTATGTTCCTATACGGATAGTAAACCAGAAAAACAAATTGAACATGTTTAGAAAGACAGCAAAGAAACCCTGATAGCACTGGATCAGTTAAGCTAACGTTGGTGAGACAGTGGCTAGCTCGGAGGTTACCTCAGGACTTTGACTCTCTTACTCAAGGCAAGTTGAGATAATACTTACTGAAATGGTTTAGAAATCCCAATACTGCACATTTCAGTGTAATTTATTGTATTCTAATTTTGAGAAACAAGGCACATCTTTAAAAATTGTGTTTCAGCGGGACATTTCCTTTTGGAAAACTCAGTAACTGTACATTTAAAAATGCTAAGGGAAAATATCTTACATATAGATACGAAAATAAATAAAAAAAATATCATATAAAAATAATCTTTTATCAAATATATTCTATCAACCAAAATTAAGGGCGACGTTCAGAAGCTCATGTTTGCTCCTGATGACATCAAGCTAGCTTGAAGAGTCAATATGGCCGCTTAGTGACAGACTCCCATACAAGACAACTAGCAGCAAACCAACAGGGGCAGAAACAGATAGGAAACAATACTATCATATCAAGCCCAGGATCAGTAGTTTGAAGGTTTTTTGTTTCGCTTGGCTTAATTCACAAAAGCTGCAGTGTCAATCAGCTGAGTTAGTTTAAGACCATTTCAGTTTAGAACTCCAGTGTGTAAGAAAAAAACTAGTTTTCCTTTTAAGTGCGCATACGATATTTGACACAAATGGCATCTTACCCAACATACAAACGTCCCCGGATTATGTCATCAGTGATGTTTTAAAAGAATCAGTAGTTTTCTCATTGAATAAATTATTAGTTCTAGAAAAACAAAATCGTTCAAGGAGAGTCATGCCAAAAGAGCAGCAGACCAGCAGAGAAGTCAGGGCTGGGGCATGAAGTGTCTTTTGGATTTAAAAAAGTACGAGCCCATAGGTTTAAAGTCCAGTGTCAAGGCAGATGTCCATTGGCATCACTATAATCAACGCATGTTGGAAGCAGAGCTTGACAAAGTTCTTTTTTGTGCCAATAGAGCAAGGCCATCACTCCATATGTGTGCATCGGCCACAGCAAACTCTTATTCTGAAGTTCAAGAACAACACGCGCACTAAGTCCAGTGTAAAAGTGCGTCCAAAGTCACGTCCAATAAATATTTCTATTTACAGGTATACACCTCTGTCCTCTCACTGCAGGTGTTGCATTTGACGTAGCAGCACCACAGGAACTTGCAGTTGCACTGCCAAACGCGGGAGTACTGATGTGTGTTATATCCTCGACCGCAACACATCAGGTCACAGCTGTTGGGCTGCAGAGCCGTTTTGTTGCACAGGCGACCCTGTGTTCCCATGCTGCCGGTCAGAGGGTCGGCCTCGCAGTAGTTGGGCGACCTCTCAATGTAGACCAGCTCGTTGTCCATGGGCTTGCGGTAGGAATGGGGTTTCTTGATCTTTAGGAAGGTGGGGCGCTTGTTACGACTGGCTCTTACAGGCTCCACATGCACGGCGTGGTTGTACTTGTCCTTGAGCATGAATCCCAGCTGACGGAACTTGGGGAGGGTTGTCCAGCATGTCTTGGTGGTGCAGGATCCTGACACACCGTGACACTTGCACTCCAGACGCATGCCCTTCTCCAGAACCTACAACATGGAGAAAAACGCAGATGAAGCAAACTTACAATTGATCAACTTGTATCTGCCCACTGATATTCATACTGTGTCTAACACAGGGGTGCCCAAACTTTGTTATGCCAAGGACCCCATACAGCATTAGCGTCTGGTGGGACCCCCCATACATTAAGATGGCAAATATCAAGAATTAAACTTCTTAATATATTTCTACAGAAGGCCCGAGCAGACATGTGTTACATTTTATTTCAGTCCTTAGGTCCGTGATATCGAGTACATTTCGGTTGTTTTAACGTGTTCTTAACTTCTTATCTCGGGATAACAACGCTGGTTTACCTGTGACAATGACCTCATTTCAGCCATTTTCTTGAGAAGTTAAGGCTTTATAGTAGAAAAAACAGCGTTGTTATCTTGAAATAACAATGTAAATAAGACAAGATCTCAAGAAAAAAACGGACATTTAATCATCATCGGAAAACGGAGAAAAATACAAAGTGTGGAAGTTTGTCTGCTAAGGGCTTCTGTACATTTCCTTCTTTTTTATCAACAAATAATAATCCTGTTATCTATTAATTTCATTAAATTCCTTTTTTGTCAAACAGTCTTTTATAATTTGTCTCAACCATAATCAGCAGTAATAGTGAAAAAAAAAAAAAAAATCATGATATTCATTACATTCACGTGTCCTCTGTTATAAACTGTTATTCCTCGTCATTTCTACTGTGTGAGATATCAGGGTCACTCATAGCAGCTGCTTGATTCTGAAGGCCCAATGTGGTGTGTTTTACTTTAAAAAAATATATATATGGAAGCTTTTTGGGCTTTTATTACAGTGAAAGGACCGTGGATGGAGTTGGAAATTGGGGAGAGAGAGCGAGTGGGGAATGACATGCATCAAAGGAGCCACAGGTCAGATTCTAACCCGGGCAGCCCGCTTTGAGGACTATAGCCTCTGTACACGGGGCGCACAAACTAACCACTCGACCACGGGTGCCCGATAGGTTTTTTTAATTGAAAGATTGACATAAAAGAACACGTAGATTTTGATATACAGTTATGAACAACATAAAAAGACACATTTCTGTTATAGTCACAAATAATGTCATTCGTTGATTTTTGTTCCACCCTTGCCCCCCACCCCTCATTCCTCCTATTTCCCCAACCCCCTTGCACCCTGGGGGGTTCAGGACCCCCACTTTGAAAAACACAGGTCTAACACCTTCATCTCAGATAGCCTGATAAATTGTGTAGATCTAAGATGTTTCCTTGACCACTTCAAAAGATACACCTAAAGAAATTCTACCACCACACACAGCTTCATTTAGTGTGTTTGATCCTGTCTTTTCATAATGAGCAGGTAGGAAACACGAGTTCACAGAAATACTAACATATTGCTTGAATAGTTCAACAGGTTGAGACAAAAGTTTTCAAGCATTCCAAATGAATGTAAGCATTCCTGAGATCTCAGCGCTGCTCCAGTACGTCACCCTATGGCTACTAGCTATGTATGTGCCGTTCTCTGACAAGGAGCCGCAGTCATGGAAAAACGTCTCTTCATACAAAAGCACTGAAGCTCTGTAACTTCATATGTACTGTTTTTTCCCCCTTTTTATTTGAAAAGCAAAATATAATTTCCAATGCACATAGCCTTCACTACTTTACAGACTTCTTTGATCCACTTCAAGTTATCTGTCCATTGTTTGTCTCCCCTTCCCGCTGGGACTTGGGAAAGGTGGGTGCAGAAAGTCTGAGTGTCTTTGTCCGTATTGCCTTTCCAAGATTTTCCATTCTTTTAATGTTAATGTACTACAACATATGAACAACAGAACCAGGTTGCTTACTTCTTGTGATTTTCCAAACATCAAACAAAGAAGAAGTACTCAGTGCGTTTAGTCCATATCTGATAAAACTTGTCTTGTTGCACTCTGATAGAAAATGTTTTTATTTTCCATCGTGTACTTTATTCATCCATTTGTCAATGGTGGGTGGATCTACTTCATAAGTGCTTTGTTATCAAGTGAAACATCTCATTTCCACCCAAAACGAGTATACCCATTCCTCTTAAAGTTTTTCAAGTTTAGGTTGAGGTTACCTTATTTGTGCTGGTAGGTACATTTGGTTGCAGGGAGAGTCACATATACTTAATCAAACACAAACAATACATGAAACATACAAAGTGCAAATGCATGGTGCATGGTTAAAAGTGCAGAAGTGCATATAGTGCGCAGATTCCCATCGAACAATTGATCTGTAAAGGTTATAGAACATTAAAATAGATAAAAAATAAATGAACCATTAAAAAGCATCACATCAGCTCCCCTTTTGTGTTGCCTGGTGCAAGAAATAATCACCAACGTGGTTTCTAGCACCAAAAAAAGGATCTTGATCTTTCTCAGTAGATACGCCACAAACAAAGGTCCAGTCTGCAAACACCTCAGGATTTTGAATTTGTGTCGCAGATCTCTCAGATCATCTGATTTACCATTTACACCAATAAACGGAGAAAATAATAATAGCAGTTTGAGTACAAAACTTTCCGTGTATGTGCTGTGAAAAAAAAATCAGTTTACGTTGATCTATTCAGACAAGCTGGGTTAATTTACAAGCTCTTGTGACTGAAGAGACAGCTCGGTCTGTCACCACATTAAGGCGTTAACAGCGAGCAGACTGGCAGTGGTGAAAGGCCTTTTCAGGTTTAGAGTGGAACCTTTCGGTGTGTTTGGCAAAGCGGCCGGGGTATTCTCTGTGTGCCTCCGGCTGAATGACATCAGCTTAACCTCCTTCCTCCTCCTCCTCCTCACTGAGTGGGAACCCTCGCTGGCATTACAGAAGCCTCACCCTGCTTTTTAATTATTCCACTCTGATGTGGCCTCAGACTTTCTGGAGTCTCGTGGGGTAATTGTCAAAAGCCTTTGGATGCATCCAGCTTAGTGTGGTCATGCCCCCCAGACCTGACAAACATTTAATTCATGGAGTTCAGTGAAGTGAAATGCCAACGACGCTGCTATTGTTTGTCTAACAGAACCCCTGTAAGCCTCCCGTGGCACCTTTTACACTATTGTTGATTCTTCTCAAGAAATCTAAAGGTTGGCACTCAAAACACACACTGACATCATCTCCGATTTGACATGAAAGCCGTACTACAATAATTACAGAGGTATCAGTTTAGTAAGTGTATATTAAAAGATTCACACACTGTATCACTTTCTGACTGATGCCAGACCTCAATTATGAAGATTTTCCCCCCTAAAGCTGAATGCAGACGGATGAGAGTCCTCACATGCACACTTTGATGTAGATTCCACTAACAGAAAGTAGTGCACATTAAGGAATTCCCACAAAGAGAAACAATAGAAGAACTTGTAACTGATATTTTCAGGTGATTCTTGTCCCTACAAGGTCGTTTTAATACCACAATCATTTTTAACAGAGAGAATGGCGTCTCTCCCATACTCACAGTGCGGCCCGATCACCTGTTTACTTTAACTTTGGCAGCGAGCCGAGGTCATCTCGTGAATACTGTGCATGTCTTTACAGCACTATACACCTTCATTTTTAAAATGAAGCCAAGTAGCCCATCTCTGTATGGTGTGATACAATGGCTGAGGCTAAGAGGAAGAGGACAATGGAGGATGAAGCCAAGAAGAGAAAAAGAGAGAATGACCAAGCAAGAAGCAGTGAACATCCCTGCAGATTTGATCCATTACTGATTGCGACGTAACCTTTGGCTGTATCAGCATCTGTGTCATCGTTTTTACAGCTTTACTGGGTGCAAAAAGTTATCTAACCATAGACTGTAAATATCAATGGACGAAGCCTGAGTGACGTCACCCATCTATTGCTGCAGGGTGACGGTCGCCATGCTGGAAATCCTGTCTCAGCCTAACTTTCAGTCAACCTAACAACAGACTTAGAGCCGAAGCTGAGGCGGGTTTTAAGCCTCTTGACGAACTGTTACATCGCGCCGACCTGTCAATCATGTCAGCTGCGCCTAACTATGGATAACACGTATCATTCATAAAGTCAAAACAGAGCCATTTAAAAAAAAATCAGCCCCGTACAGTGTGCCAGCGATGACAGTAACCAATCAGACCAATTTGGGTTTTTTGTTTTTTGTTCCAGGCTGTAAACATGTTTATTCATGCTGTAAAAACAGCTTTTTTGCCAGTCATGTGTATGTGACTTCCGGTGTTCCTGCAGCCAGCCTCAAGTGGACACTCATCGAACTGCAGGATTTAGCACTTCTGCATTGGCTTAATTTTTCAAGACATGAGATTGCCGCTTGCATCTAACCCAAGTTATGTCTCAGGCTTGCATACAAATAAACACATTTATCCTTCTCGTTCCAAAAAGTTTTCTCTGTCCTCGTTTATCTTCAAGTATGCTTTATAAGTTTGGAACCTTACAGCCTATCTTCACTAGCATATTAAATTACCATCTTCGATGTAGCCACAGTTGGCAACAATTGAAAACACACACATACTCCACATTCAAAACACCGGCTGAATGCTTGCAGAGTCATATTTGTACAAAATCTGGTGATATTTCTCGTCAGTCGACCGGGTTGTTTAGCTTGTCCCGACTTCTTTGCTGGCTACGACAGTAGCCTTCTGAGTCCTTTGGTGGGCGCCAAAGCACTCGAAATCATATTCCTACACATTGTTGCTTTAATTAGTCTGAAGAGAAAAAACACAGTTTGAGATTTTCAGATATTGGTTATATTATACCTGAAAGCTCTCTCAAGTTCCTTTTATTTAAATCAGGGATGTCAGAATTAACTCATTAAGGTCTGAAATTAATGCATTATTATTTGATTATTTGCGTGCTAATTTGTCCCTTTAATTGCACCGTGGATAAGCCTCTGCAGCGTCTCCCTGTAGTCACACTGAGGGAAAGAACAACACTGCTGCGTCTTTGAATGTCTCATTTCACTTTAAAAAACTCTCAGACAGCTCAGCAGAAGAGTCAAAATTAAAATCCACCTCATGACATCAATCATTTACCTTTGTTACCGTTCCTTTGAGCTGTTTTCATTTAGTTTTTCAAACATACCAAGGTTCAAGTTCCCTTTTTTGCAGTTAAGTTAATGCCGTAACCTTGGATCTAACAGAAGGTCCTTACTTTATTTCAAAATAAAAGCAGGTTTGAATTCAAACAGCAAGTAAAGTACTCTCAGCTTAAAACAAAAGTGCAAAAATTCAAAATAAAAGCCTCACTATTTCCATTTTTATTTATGGCATTCCAAACATGTGATTAATCGCGATTACAAAATCGTTTGACAGCCCTAATTCAAATATTAATGTTATTGGATACACCAGGAGGCCTTGTCCCGGCAGCAGAAGCCAGGCTCTCGAGTAGACGGAGCTCCCCCAACCTTCAGCGAAGGGATCGGGCACTACTACCACCAGACGTCCCTGACGCCCAGCCATCACCATCGGACTGTGTCGTCCCCACAACCACCGGCATCCTTATTCATGCACGACCTGCTCCGACCTCTACCTCAGCGGCAAGTAAATGTGGACAACTGGAACGCGAGGAATACAAAGGAGAAATCCTTCCCTCATCTTATTCCATCTCCCCCTATCCCATTTTTCTTTTGTAACATAAAAATGAGTACGGTCTTTTACCTGCTTTTTGTAAAGCGTCTCGAGATAATGTGTAGACGCCATACAAATAATGATTGACTAATTGATTGATTGACAAGGATCCAATCTTGACTTCTTGAATAGATCCTCCATGCAAACTGCGAAGGCTCTGCCGCCTTTGGCCACTACGTGAGCAGAGTTCCTCCATTATCAAAAGTTTACCCTACACTTCTTTATCAAAAGCTATTAAATGGCACAGTCAGTTAACGTAAAGCCAATTAATGGGGGAGACTGATTCATCTGTAAAGGAATGACAGCTAATCTAAATTACTGAACGCTGGAGCATTACATCTTTGTCACTATGACTTAGTCAAGGAGCCAGATCAAGTCAGTACTACTCACATTTCAATTTGTAACTTTATATTAACACTTCCATCCTTCTGAATATGCAAGGGTTTCCAGTCATTCAAAGCATGACATCCATTCAGTCATTTATCTGTTGTTTGAAAACTGTCAGACATCAAGAAGCCACATTGAACACTAGATATTGATGTAATGTGTGGAATAAATCTGGGCAATTTATTCAGCAATCACTGTCAAAGAAATATTCTCCTCAGTGTCTGTATGTATGGTTTCTGCTCCTTTTGGTGCTTTATAATTATTCACTAATCAAAACCACTTCCAATCTGGGGGCGCAGGTCCTCTCTGTCTGATGTACAGAGGCTGTGGTCCTCAAAGTGGGCAGCACAGGTTCGAATCCGACCTGTGGCTCATTTCCCGCACTCTCTCCTTTGCCTTTGATACTGTAAAAATCATATTCTACTGAACGCATTTAGCCTATTTCAGCTTACTCAATTGTCTCCAACAGTCCCACAGGGGTCATGTTAGTCAGCACACACCTCTCTTCTGCTCGTCCTATTTACATGATATGTTACAATCTATCATTCACTGAATGTCTATGTTTCCATTACTCTAAGATAATGTCTCAACCTTTTCAATGTGCAAATCAGACACCTGCCATCATAGAAACCTATACATATCTTATTCTCAATTCCCATCAAAACCACATTCACAATGTAACAGCCACTTTCAAACCATATCTCATACCCTGTATCAATGAATCTAGCAGCATTTATTTTCAATAATATCCCTACTTGGTCTTTTACTATCACACCATTTCATTTTTCACTGCAGATCCATAACAACAGGTCCTCGGTAAAATTAGCTTTTCTTCTCACCACAATAAAACCTGAAATAAGATCTGATAATACATAACAGCACTGCATTGCCTTTTTTGTAAAAATTGAGATTCTTGTCTTGTGAGATTTTAAATAGATTCACAACTTCCAAAAAATCGATTACCGGTATTATTTTTTGGGGGCTAATCAGTCACTCCCTGTTAAGTGCTAATGCTAGCTCATTAACTCGGTAGAATGCCAAATGGAGCAGCAAGAAATTCAACCAGTTCTAAAGAAGATTGCTGAAATCGAACATTTAATTTAATTTATTTTTTTAATTTTAGCAAACGGTGGAGAATTCTCCTGACATTTCCCAAAGTCTAAAAGTTTGGTCGACCAAGAGCCAGACTGGCTTGTCCCCTGCTTCAAGTCTGTCTGCTAAACTGAAGGTCTGGCAAAGGTTTCATTTTGAGCAGACAGACAAAGAAGAGCGAGCAGATTTCCAGAAACATGATAAACTACTGTTTTTAAATCTATCCTTTATTCTCATTAAAGGAGTGTTTTTTAAAGCTAAGCTATTAAACTACAAAACTGAAATTAGTAAGTAAAAGGAACGTTTCAGACATATTAACTGCAGAGAAAATCACATTATGGCTGCGCAATAAATCACAATTTCATAATTATCGTGATATGTTCGCCACATTGCAAAAGTCAGATTTAAAAATAAAAAAAAACCCACTTTGAATGTAGTCATGCAATGCTTTCTAACTCAGCGTGTGTACATTTTACTTGTTGGATGAAGGCCTGGGTTTAATGGTTATGCTTTTACACCATTTTGATGCAGTCAGATGAAGCTAATGCTAGCTATCAGCTACTTGGATTCATTTACGCCAATTTATTGAAGGAAAAAAACGTTTGGGGGATTTATTTTGGATTCAGGAGGGACGAGCTGCAGCAAGCGGAAAAACAAATTGTGCTTTATAGCGAATATGCACTCTTAATTCTTTAGTTTATTTATTGCATATTGTTATCACAATACCAAACAATGTAATTGCACATCACATATTTTTCTTAAATGGTGCAGGCCTAATTCACATCAACCTTTGTTGAAAACCAAACCCCCTCACATTATAAGGAGCAGTGCAGTATTCAGACGAGTTTATGTCAGATCCTCACTGATCCATTATGTGCCTGCTGCGGCTTTTTCCATATATTGCTTTCTTGTGGGGCCACTTTGTGGACAGTTCTGCAGTTTCTATTGATCTGTCATTAGACTCCCTTCGTCTTTTCACTAGAACACAACATCAGATTCCTGAAAATGCACTCTCATATGGTCACTGTCCTGGGTCTACCTCGCTGTGTATCCTGTCAGACATGGTTTCCTCCTGACTCTACCTTATTCATGTTTCTAAATGTCCGGAGAGTCTGACTGATGATTTGCCTTGATTTCTTTGATTGTTCTAATATGTCTGTCCTATTCAATTACTCTATAACAAGTTAAAAACACAAGGCTCGGGGGTCAGATGGCCTAGTGGTTGGGTTGCTTCCCATGTACAGAGCAAAAGTCCTTCAAGGCCTGGGTTCAAGTTGGACCTATGGTAACTTTCCCTCATGTCATACCCCACTCTCTCTCTACCCGATTTCCTACTCTATGGGCTGAGGGCACATGCAAATGCTGCAGCCCACAGTGAGAGAATAACCCAAATCTACCTACGGGTTCAAATAAGGTTACCTTACTCTTGTATCATCAACCAGTGAACTGCTTTGGTATTAATGCATCGCAGGTATCACCTACCCGCACACTGAGTATTAACCAATCCATTTATACACATTAGCACGCTGCCGATGAAGCAGCAGGAGTAACTTGGGTTAAGTGTCTTGCCGAAGGACACAGCCGACATGTGGCTGCAGGAGCTGGGGATCGAACCCTCGACCTTCCGGTTGAGAGACAACCAACTATACCACTGAACGACAGCGGCCCCTGCGATGGGTGCAGCCAACAACCTGGGGTCAACCACCGCTCATGGATGCCTGTTAAGGACTTAATAATTGACTTATGTGCGCAAAGGATGGGACATTGTGACGAGGCTGCTGCACTTTAATACACACGTAAAGCTGGGGTCCCCTACCTCTGAGCGCATCGCCTAATAAGCTTGGATAATGTCTATGTCTATTTGCTTTCACATACAGAGAAGTTTTAAAAGCAGTGGGGATACGTTGGACACCTGTTTCCTCGTGGTTAAGAGACGACCGACTCTACCACTGAGCTTGACATGTGAGAAATAGGGATGAACTGATGTGTCATACTGAACATGTGTGGGTCACACAAATCCAATAAACAACAGTTGTTGCTTAAAGGTGCACTATGGAGTTTTGGGAGAGAAATGTGAAAGTTGAAGAAGTGTACAGATTCTGTGGTATATGTTCATAACTCTATACACAAACTGTCCTCAGAGAAAAATGTGTTCCCTGGAACACTGGTTAAAGATAAAATGCTACGGGAGAAGTTATGGTGGGGGGCCGCAACAGTGAAACCGGAACTCTCCTGGTCGCTTTTTAGCTCCAAACAGTGTTCAGGGACCCATTTTTTCCTTTGAATAAAGTTTGTGTATTTAGTTAAGAAGATATAGAAGAAGAATTGTTTCAGTTTTCGAACTTTTGAATTTCCCTACCAAATCTAAACAGTGCACCTTTAACAGTACTACGTTAGGTAAGTGCTTGTATCAACTCTGTGACAGTCTACAGACTTCTTCAGGGAACTCAGACAGTGCATGATGGGATAGCTTTATAATCAGTCTATGGTACCTGTGTAACACTCACACTCTTCTATGTAAGTGCGACGTGTTTTTTGCATTCAACAATGTTGGCTACAAAGTCATAATAAATTGTCTTCATGTCTTATATCTGTGTCGATGTGATTTAATGTACAAGACTGGATGATCTATTTTTCTGTTGCGTCAGATGACATACTGTTTTAACACAAACCTACCTTGCGTCCCACTTCATTGTTGTGTAAGTTCATGAGTGTCCTAGCATTCTGCTTGATCTCCCGTGCATCCACAAACACTTTGGAGAAACCCAGGCCGTAGTGGACGTCTGCAGAGCAGCCGCCCCACTTCCAGCCTTCCTCCTGGTTGTAGAAACCCTGCTTCTCCTTGTCACAACCGCAGCCGCTAAGGCTTCCCTGCGTACAGGCTGCAGTGACCGCATGGGCAACCCCGGCAGCAATGATGGCGTAGGTGAACGCAGCCTCCTTACTGCCTGCGATAAAAGAGAAAAGACGTCTTTACTCACAATTGCAGGCTACAGGTTTCACTATTTCAGGCTCTGTCAAGCCTCCTTACATACCTGGCATATCTGCCTCAAACCAAATCATAAAATACACGAGTCAAGCCAAGTCCAATTCATTCATCAAGCTCTTTCAAAACAGATAAACCTCAGGATAGATTGAATCTTATATAATGGAACAGCGTGCAACGGAAAGGATAAAAAGCCTCCTGAAGGAGACACTTTTTTGGGAAGCAAGACAGTTTGATTGTCCCTGTGATTAATACTGATTAAAAACCCTGCAGGATTGTGACGTCCTTTGACAAATGTATCATTTAACAGTCATTTAACTGAGTATGATTGGATGGAAAAGATGATTTTAGTGACCATTGAGTGTGAGAAAGTTAAATTGTAAGGCATCAGTTTTGGCCATTGTCCCAGCAACTGTCAATCTGGGATCCACCCTGTGGAGGTGATTCTGAGAGGCATGCAGAGCCTCCCTACATAGATGGATTTCCACCCCATAAATCTGAGTGCTTCAGGTCAACTGTGATTTTTAATTAAAAAAAGGAGATCATTCCTGTTGGAGCGCATGTGAAAATCTTCCAAAAAATGTTCATAAGTTGCGAGAAAAAAAACTTGCTCCAATAAAGTCATCATCTTAAACAATTAAACTGCCATATAAACCTTTATTTTTACTTTAACAGCTGGGGTCATAGTTCTCCATCAAACTCTAAAATTTATGTGCAACTGACGAGCTTTGCTGCAACAAGTGGATGTTATCTTTTCTCTCATCATGCTTGCTTTTTTTAAGGTTCTAAAAAGTGCAGAGTAGACAAAAAACAAACAATGAGCCTCCTATTAGCAAACGTGTAAACCCTGAATAAAGGGCCAACTCTGTGATCTACATTTACAGCCAGTAAAGACGCAGCTCTTACCCACTAAGAGAACCTTAAAGTAGCCAGCTTTGTGGGTGGGGAGGATACTAGACCACTCTGCCAAAATACTGTACATTGCTGCGTCACTGCCAACGAGAATCTCAGATTTATGTATTCTGACAGTTATCAGTGTTCCAGTCTGCTGAAACAAGACAAAGGATTCGGAGACTCTGTGCAGCTGGACCTGAGCAGCGCTCGAGCTGACCTGCTGTCTCCTGGAGCTCGGCCTGATTCTTCCTCTAATTTTGGCACACACAAAAAAAATCTGAATTGTGCAATGATGAAATGGGCTCTGTTCTATCTAAAGTAAATCATATGAAGTGTAGCTGTGTCCTGGAGCTGCGGTAAAAAATCATTCTACATAAAAGGTGCCCTGCCAAATCTGCAGAACCTGGAGGTATATTGGTAAACCTAGAAGAAAGTACTTGTCTGAACTTGAAACTTATGGGAGAAAAGTATTTTATGAACATACATGGAGGTGGTTAAAGAGGGTGTAGCTCTGCATGACACAAGACTCAGAAAAGCAACATAAAGAAAAAGGCATACAGCTGCAGTGCACGATCATAATGAATAACACTTAAATGATCATAGTAAATATGACAATGCCTGTCATTCAAAATCAGAGGCCACTTTATGAACAGTAAGCACAAAAAGCTTTAGCACAACTTCTACTGACTAAGAAGACAAACAGGCACGCTCATCCTCACAGGCAGCGATATATCCTGCAGCTTTTAACTGTGTGTGTCTCCGTTCTTTAAACCTGGTTAACCTGGATCATTCAGATTTCACTCGTGCTTGTTGCAGCAATTAATACATCAATCTAGGGCAAAATACGATCATATTAATCAGCCATGCACGGAGCAGCAATCACATAAATCAAACTCTCAAGATGCACAGGGTGTAAGCTATAACCCTTAAAGACAATTGAAGAGAAAAACGACATCCAGGCTCTGCGTCTGCCTCAGAGATGCAGGGTGAACTAAAATGACAACACAGTGTGCGTTAAATGGGATCCTCTGATTGTTTCCGCTGTCTTGTTTTTGAAGCAAGCATCGCCTCGAGACTAATTCCACAACACAAGATCAAATCTGAGTCTCCCCCCCCCCTCACAGAGACCAGATGCACTGAGTCTGAGCATCAGAATGGCAGAATTTAGTCGAAGTGTCAGAGGTCTTACCACGAGGGAAATCTTTGTTATACAAAAATTAAAGCAATTTTCTAAACTTTATTCACGACTTCCTTGAAGCCCACTTCTTAAGGAATTCAAAGCAGCAAAAATAACATACAACATGAAGACAAGGTGCTGCTTCTATTGTGAGTGCAAGCAACACACAATTATAAAGCCACTGCTGTACCATTATGCAGGCATGTAAATATGAACCATATTATTTCTAAGTAATAACTATTTTATTAGTCAAAAAAAAACAATCGTGTGGGCTCTGTAACTATGAAGATCAAGGCATGCTGACATGTCTCAACAATGTCAGCTCTCTGGAAGAAGACCTCAAGGTTGAAGTGCAGCTAAACATAAGACTTGAATATTAGCTTTCTACAGTATTTAACCAGCACAATTCTCTTGCTTGACTATATGTGCAGTCATTCTCAAATGCTCTTATGGACTCCTGCAGCAATATTAGTCTGCTATATGAGAACAGTGTGCAATAGATTAATTCAAACACATCCCAAAGAATGAGGGAAAATAAGACTCATCCAATGAGATAAAAAATATATATTGTTCTGCACAAACAATCAATAGTTTCAGTGCGTGGTAACATGAAATCAAGGTGCAACATACCCACTCTGAGCTCTTTCCCGAACACGGTCCTCTCCCCCAGGGCCGAGCAGTTCCAGCGTCCGTGTCTGAACTGAAACTGACACTCATTGATCCCCATCTGAACCCCCTCTCCGATCACTATGATCGCGTCGGGTCGGCTCTGACAGATAGTCCGCTGACGAGGAGCCAAGCCGGGGATTTTATTACAGATGATGCTCGCTCCCAGCGCGACCACCGATGACAGACCCCTACGGAGAAGAGAACATCTTTTCAAAAAAGGCCATTTTTCTACTGAGGTTCTTCAGGTTAGGCTTTTTTAATTAAAAAACTCTTTATTCTGAGCAAGCTTATCTGAGAAAAAAGAAAGATTGAGGCTATCACACGTGCAGAATTAGGTTAATTCTTGTAACATAACATCTCCCTTTAAAATGAATGTAAAAGGTAAATGCATTTGTATCATGCAAAATGGAAAGAACATGTTTTTTCTCTGCTATTCTGAAGTCCCACATTTTCTTTATCAGCCACATATTTCCTGGATTCATTTAAAATATTTGTTTCCCCTGCAATAACAACTTCAAGGACATCCCAAAAACTCACCCGATTTTCAAGTATACAATTCCCAGGCAGAGGAAAAAATGGAAAATCCAGCGCCGTGTCTTCCTACTCATGGTGCTCAGCCCCGTCGGTGGATCAATGCTCTGCTGTTGCAACAACCAGCCGGATTTTTCTACCGAGTCCCGCGAGCCGTCCAGGTGTTCCGGGCTGCACGCGGGGATAAAACTCCTCGAGCCAAACCAAAGTTTGTGGAAAACAACTCGTCCCGGTTTTTCATTTGGTAGCTGTCCGGTGGTGTGAGCCTGTGCGGGAGCATTGGGGCTGTTGTTTTCAGGTAAGCAGCTCGCTCCTCAGTGATCAGGCTCTGTGTGTATCTGTGTGTGTGTCAGTGTGTGTGTATACCTTTTCTATAAGGGCGTGTTCTGCAGAGGATCTGCCTCTGAGTCGCTCACACTCTCTCAGCCTGCAGGTACACGCTCAGCTCATCTGTCCTTCTGTCTGACACGTTCACTGCTGCATCCTGCAGATCTCGATTCTTGGACCGGACACTGGGTCCTCCATCCGTGCTCACTTAATGTCTGACAGACAACCAGCTATCAACCCTTTCCTTTATTCCCTAGCAACAAAGCCCCTCCCACAGATTCACTGTATGTTATCTTGTTTTAAGGCCTCAATCACATCTTCTTTTTAGTGCGCCCTGCTCCAATTAACCATCGCGGCGCGCAGTGCCATTTATAAGGTACCTGTTGTTCTTCTGTTAGACCATGAAACGCTACTTTCTACTTTTGCCTTTGTTGAACTCTAAGTCTAATAACTCCACTGTTATTCCTTCATCCCACTACCAGGACGTTTACAGTTAGCCTACTGCTCTTGAAATGTGATCCTCATAGGTTAAAATACAACAGTAGCCTAATTAGCATTAATTCCAGAGATTTCATTCTGCATACTGATTTAACTATTCATGATACACTGAGTAGTACTTTGAGTTGTTAATACTTTTGTTATACTTAGTTCAATTTTGAATGCATTCAGTTTGCTGCAGTAAAATCTGTGGCTTTTATTTTAGAAAAAATAAACATTAAACAAAGCATGCTTTCACTACCAACAGATCCGCTTTTTATGGTTTTAGCTCATTTGTACGATATCAACTGACCTTTATTGTGTTTTTTGTGTTTTTTGTATGTAATTTGCAATTGGGTAAAATTTAATTTTGATAGTTAATATTTTGACCTTGTTATCGTTATTTTATTTTCCTTTGTTTAATCTCTTAAGGTGAGGTTTTGAGATAAGCCCTCATGGTTTCTACCTCACCTGCACATGTGATTTATTTGTAATTGCTTTTTCCTGTTCGACTCTTCTTTTAACAATGTGCAAATAAACTAAACTATAAAATATATTTTGAAGACAAATCTGTGAAAAAAATAATCCATCACTTTTTTATTTACAAGATGTCATGTTCAGTACTATAAGTGTGTCCCAACCTAAACTGTAATGATAGGATTAGTATTTGAAACTTAAAGTCAAGGTCAAAGCTAAACTCTCATCGTTTTATTTCTTCTTTAGCGATTCAAAGACTTCATGTCTTCAGTCCAGGGAAGGAAGTAAAAAGACTACAGCACCACCTGCTGACATATTTGTGTAACTACTGGCTTTGATTGACATCCAGTTAGTTTTTTTTTTTGCACCTTAATTATAGACCCTTAAAAGACCTTATTATTAGAGCTTTATAATTCCTCAATCGTTTAGCCAAAGGTTAAAACGTGTGTGTGTGTGTGTGTGTGTGAGTGTGTGTGTGTGTGTGTGTGTGAGAGTGTGTGTGTGTGTGTGTGTGTGTGTGTGTGTGTGTGCGTGTGTGTGTGTGTGTGTGTGTGAGAGTGTGTGTGTGTGTGTGTGTGTGTGTGTGTGTGTGTAGCACAACCCTGAGGTATTAGATCTTCAATGTTCATTTCCTCTCTCTGCTCTCTGAACGTCAGACTTAGCCTGATTCAGTTTCATAATAACCTTCTGATTCTGAATTTCCATCCGTGTTAAAATGTGTTTTTCTGAAACACATCATTTGATATTTATGTCAAGGTGTATGCTTGCATGTTGACAGACTGCACCTTTAATGTTCACAAGACCGGCCACCCACATGCTAAGAGAAGTCAGGTCGATCTGGCTATTCTTTAAATTTGTTGGCAGTGCACAAATTAACATGGTCTTCATTTTTCACACAATCACAGTCCTTAAAAATCATGGGCACATACATCAGGGCTGGAAAAAACTGACATTGAGATATACATTGTATCTGCAATGTATATTTGTCTTTACTTCTCTGTTATTCGGCCTGCGAGATGTTAGAAAATTGTATTGCGTGATTACTTTGTTCAATATTCCGATTCAAAATTGAGTGCGGTTAATAAACAAAAATTAAAGACTGCAAATCATCAATAACTCCGTTTTGATGTATCTGCTGTTCTAACTTTTTGTACACAATAACATGTCCCATATGAACCACAAAAAAAAAAAGTAAACCAATAAACTGCCACTAATTAATCCAAGTGTAGTGGACAGTTAGCTGGAGCTTCATGCCACTGCATCCTGTTGAAGCTTGTCCTGGGCCTCCATCAGACAGGTAACGTGCACATACTGAGATCTGTCTTCTTTTGAATATGATCATTTATTTTTTGCAATAAATTCAGACTTCTGCTGTGTTTACTCATACTGCGATAACAATGTGATGTATTGTGCAGCCCTACCATACATGTTGGTGTTCTGTCATTTTATAAGGAGCCCCTAACTGAAACTAATTCACTTTCATTCAACTGTCCTCTGATACATGACTTAGTGACATTCATCAACCCTTAGTTGAGGAAGGTTATTAGGGCTGGTCTATACCCAGTGGTGTAGTGCAGAGTACATGCAGGTATGCAGAGTATACCCACTTATTTTTCAGTCTCCACAGAGTATACCCACTTCGAAATCTCCTCTGATTCACACCTTTGATTGACTCACGATATTCAGTAGTTTGCTGCAATGTTTTCCTAGGATGGTGAAGGGATGACCGATGACGTGCTAACTGAATGTTCACTAGTAGTCTCACATGTCACTGTTTATAACAGAGGCCATTTTTCCTCTGCTGCACGGTCACTTAAAAAATAAAAAAATAAAAAGAGTATACCCACTTCTTCAGGCACCACTACAACACTGGTGATATATCCAGTTTTTAAGCTTTATATGGATATATTTTCAAACAAGATATAGTTTGTATATCGATATAGTTTATGTTGCATTAAATCGTTATACATGTCTCTATAGAGCTGCCACTTCACCTATTTCAGTTGTCACTTTTGTCCATGTTGACACTGTGCAACCGACTGTTAATGAAACACGTTTGGCGTTAGGCCCATGTGGATTATCTTAAAACTTACTTTGATTGTATTATTTCTTTATACAAACAACTATCAATAAATATATCGAGTATTGCCATTTGGCTAAATAATATGGAGATGTGAGTTTTGTTTAGAGATGGGGAAAGAAATTGACGTATGTTAAAATCGAGATTCTTCTCTTCTGAGATTTTAAATAGATTCATAACTTCCAAAAATCTTCTTTTTTTTTTTCCTAATCAGTCACTCCCTGCTAAGTGCTAAGGCTACCTCTTTAATTCAGTAGAGTGCCAAATGAAGCAGCAAGAAATTCAGCCAGTCTCACAGATGACTGGAGGAGATCCTGAAGTATATACTAAATCAAAAACAGACTTTAATCGAATCGTGACCCTAAGAATCAAAAGAGAATCGAATTGTGAGACACCCAAAGATTCCCAGAACCAACGGTGATAATTCATTACTTTTTATCAAGATGCAAAAAAACAAAACAATCCAGACATTCGTTAATTTCTCATGTATTATAAATGTATACAATAGCATACTCAAATTATCCAACACAATACATCACGTCTTATGGGAAACAAAATAAAACAGTACAGTATGACTTTTGAAATATTGTACAATTTGAAACATGCTCTGGTTCTTAGAAAGGACAATTTGAGCAAAAAGGCTGCAAAAATGTTAGAAGGCTGTGTAATAAAAATGAAACTGAAGGTATGTCACCCCTCAGGGAAGGCAATAGATTGTATAGTTATCTCCGAAACAGGGCAAAATCACTACCCCACAACTATACAATCTACTACCTCACACTGAGCGAGCGCCTGGGACTCATCATCTTCGCATGTTCTCTCGTCGATTTAAACAGTGATGAAGGGGAAATAGGATTCAGAGGACGTGAAGTGTGCGTGTCACTTTGAGAAAGACAGTAGGTTGAATAGTTATCTCCCAGTGCGGGTGTGACCCTAAAACTATACAACCTACTACCTCATCCCACCGTGCAAACGGAGCTGCAGCAACAGCAGAGGACTGGGTCTGACATAAAGAGTCTCATGACACGAGGGGAAACCACCAGCGCTTTTCTGATCCTCTGACAGACTGACAGTCGGGGCCTTGTGCTGCAGAGAGATATTCACATGGGAGAGAGAGAGGTTAGATTCTACATCAATAAGAATTCACTTTGTGCATGTTTTTAATGGCAACGATCAAAGAGGGCATTTCATCTAACGAGAACAACTGACCTGAGTCAGAGAAGTCATTAGGGTAACGTCTTTCTGACGACAACAGGCTCCTCTGTGACCACATTATGGATTTGATGGTACATTAAATTAAACAGCAATGGCAAACTAGAATAAATAGCCACAGCTTTGAATCAGATTCTATATCCTTGTATTAAATTGGCACTTGATTCAAAGACCTCGGATGATTCCCAGTGCAAGTCTCTTCAAAGAGAAGCATGATGCAGTTCGTTGTCTTGACAAGCCGCTGTAATCTGAGCCAACAACAACTGAACCCTACATTTACAGTTTTATGGAAAGGACACAGATGTTGACACCTATTATGTGGCAGCCATTCATGCTTTGGTGCGGGGAATAACAACACAAGGCAATACATGCGGCATACTGAGGCTGCTGTGAAGGAAAATCTGTAGACGAGTTTCACAAAGCACAAACTAACGGGATGGATGGAGGTCCATTTGGAAAACTGTGGTTGTCATTTAAAGTTCAGACCACAGACAGCAACAAGCAGCGCCGTAGTCTCCGGGCACCACACATCAGGACTTTCACCACGCACATTATCAAACATTAATTGAAATAAAACAGTACAGTGGTTACGCTCAACCTGCCCCACAATTAAAACAGCATCATTTTACGTCAGAGGACAGTATAGTTCATTCATTAGATACACACTAAGGACTACTAAGCGTCAGGGATGTCATGCTACATCACACAGAAGTGATCCACTTGAACTGCATTCATAACTAAATGAGATGACTCAGGGTTTGTCTGATTCAAATAAGCCGGAGAGTGTAGAAGAACTGAAAATGTGAATCTGGAGATTTATTTGAATCTATCATTAAAAGTCAAGGATCCGTTTGGTCGAGGAAATCTGAATTTTCCTACAGCCTGCAAAGATTGTACAAGAAGAGTGCAACCTATCAGTCACCAAGAAAAAACACAAGACAAATTCTGATCCATTGCGGGTGTTTTTCCCCTCAAATACCACACGAGTCTAGAGGGTCGTGTCCAGCTTTACGTTGCCTCCCCCAGTGTAGTGTCATATTAATCCATTTCCAACAGTGAAATCTTATTTAACGTCCAAGATTACAGGCGTGTTGCTCACTGATTTGACAGGAGGCAACTCTGCGGTTCATTAGACCAGTCTGCTCATTGTTCATCGAAGAAAATGTGGAACATTTTCATGCAGACTTCCTCTATTATTTTACTCATTTTAGATTATTTTAATTCTTGGGGTATGCCTGAATTAAGTAGCCCATAACGTTTGATACGAATTGTAGCCTTTCTTCCCAATACTATGACCAGCTTTTACATTCCTTCAACATGCAATGAAAGCGAGCAAACTTGCTAGTTTTTAATAACTAGCCACTGTGATTGGGCACTTAGAAGCTAAATCGCGTGTTATTTGGTTATTTTCACCTTTAGGAAGGTACCACCTGATGTAAAAAAATAATGGAAGGCATATTCGAAGTGCTGTAATCGCTGCAATGAATGCACTGTGCCAGCTACAGCAGATAACCACTCCTTACAGCCTGCTAGCTGCTAACAGCTAACAGCTAGCTAGCAGCACGTTCCAGCATGGTTTTCCTGAAAAGCACTTCGTCGGATTAAAGTAGAGCAGCACCTGGCTCTTTCGCTAAAAAATAAACCCGAGTACCGCAATAGAACATTTTAAAGAATACAATTTCGAGCATCGAAGTATATTCATTTCTAAATATATGATTTGTACAGTCTACCCACCTGTCTGCCATGTCGGAACGCTCCCTCCACCCTCTGACTGCTTCTTCTTCGTGGATTCTTTACTGACTTGAGACGAGCTAAAAGGCCGCATTACCTCCCCCTAGCGTTTCAAAGTGAAGATTACATCAGTAACCCTTGGTGTATTTTAAAGAAAAGAAAATATATATATCAAGTCATACATTCAAAAAATACAAAGCGATGTGGAAGCTCTTCATGCGCAGTACTTCCACATCGGTGCAAAGTCACTTGAATTTGGGAATCATGCGAATTATATTGCATGTACTTACTTAGTCATGCTCAGCTTATCGTTTTAGGACTGTTGCCTATCCAAATCAACACTGTGGCAATTCAGGCCAAGATAGATGTGCCCTGTGGTTGTATTAATTTTTAGCATTTTTAATCTTTAAGAGGTTGTGTGGACATTTTTTCTTGAATGAAATGTGTTTTTCTCTTGAAGGTTATGACATTTTAATAACGTGAGTATAATGGAGTGCGACACTGGTAAGCAGGCCACCTGAGTCCTTTAAAATATGTTGGTTTTTTGTATGGCTATACTCTCAGGTGGAAGGAAATGTATGATTGACATGTTCTTTGTGTGCCTGCACTGGTTCTGTAATATTATTCATTTCTGTTGGCCTGTTCAGTTATATGGCAAACTGTCTCTATAATTATAAAGTGCAATTATTATATATGAACATGTGAGCGCTCTCTATGGAGTATGCCTTGCTCAGTCTGTAGGGACTGGGGTTGGAAACCGGAGGGTTGCCGGCTCAACTTTCTCCAGCTACCAGAACAACGGAAGTTGAGGTTACAGGAGTACTGCCGAGGTGCCCTTGAGTAAGGCACCAAATCCCCAACCGATCTGGTGCGCTCCCCCTGTTGCAGTGTGTAGCAGCCCCACCCTGACATCTCTCCACTTATGAATGTTCACAGGTCCTGTTTTTGTGCATGTGTGATTCAGTGTGTGTGAGAAGCATGTCTTTCAATAACAGAGTGTAAACCTGAATTTCCCTCAGGGATTAATCAATAAAGTATTTTAAATAAACAGGGAATGTGTGAAAGGATGTTGGATTTCCCCTCATTACTTTCTAGCTCTATGTAAAGTCGATAAATCTCTTTTGAATTGAGATGTAACAAACAAGAAATTATGTTTAGTGGGATCAAATGTACAGATTGGAGTAATACTCAAAATTCATCTTTTCTATCTCAAATATTTGAATGTAAGACATGTTTAAGGTTTACAAATAATTACTTCCTTTTTAATTAAAATTTTTTGGATGTGATATTTGAATAACACCAGGAGGCGCACTTTCTTTTCTTTTGGCATCATATTGCTGATAACTCTACAAAGTAACAGTCAAGGAAAACAAGACAGACTGTTAATTCAGCTTGCAGTAAGTCGTTTTTAATTCTGTAAGAAGTAGCCTGTTGTTACAATGAAAAAATAGTGCTTGTTGAAAATCCCCACAGTACAATGCCGAATGTGTTTCGTATCATTATTATCATTAGAGCTCCACATTCAGCGTGTGACAGGAGATGGAGTTAACAGTGTCAAACATGGGACATTACAGAGGTGACAGTGACTAGTCCCAACAGCTACACCCAAACACAGGAGGTGCGATACACACAGCAGCATGAGTCAGGACAGAGGCCATTTGAGTTGAGGCAGAGAATTTTGCTCGATGCAGCAGTGGAGGCAGATCAATGCTTTACAAATGCATTCATAACAGAGCAGCACAGTGAGAGGTTTTTTGGTGAGCACAGTATTATGGAAAATAAATGGATTGGAAAAGCAAATGCACTGTGGCCTTGTCAAATTTGCATTGCCATAAAAGTGGCCACAGTTAGCATTAGTTTCTCAGAAAGAAATTACATTGTACAAGGTCAACAGGTTAAACCAAATGCTGCATTTCAAATAAGAACATCAGAATAAATAAGACACATTGTAGCTTCTGCACAGTGTAGAAACATCTTTTGGTTTAAATTAGACCCACGTCATTTTTCTACCAGCTTATAGAGCTGAGATACACGTTTAAATAACATAATGCTAACATCAGGAGAAAGTCTCTCAATCTTTTTTTCAACAAACAGTTAGATAATGTAAGCAACATTAAGTCCCTTTAAAAATGAAACAACAGAGCAGATAACAAATTGAGCACAGTGGCACATTAAAGAGGCTGGCAGTGCTTAGCGCTTTTAAGATAAATAAAATGCTTGACCCTTCAAAGAAATAGTCTTCAAATATCTTGAGACTATAGATTGGCAAATCTCAGCAGTATCTGATGCAGGAAACTGGCTTAAAACACAGTAATGCCCGAGAAGAAAACGTAGAACCCAAGCAGTGAGTCCTCCGCGTCCTGTTGCAGCTGAATCAGGAGTCTTCATTCTCCTCCACAGCTTTGTCGCGCAGCTCATGAAGAATGGGAGCGAGGATTGCTTTCAGTTTAGTGTACAAAGACTCGTTCTTCTCAGAGGCAGGGTCAATCTGAGGAGTGCACAGAATGAGTGATTCATGCATACTATACACGTCTCTCTACATCATCTTGATACACCAGGTGTTTAAACTCACCTTAGTAAACACTTTTATTGTTTGGTTGAGAAAACTAGTCTCCACCTCTTCAGGCATTGGCAGCACGTGAGCAGCACAGTCGAGGATACACAGCAAAGTGAGTCTGTGGCCCTGTCAGCGGAGGAGGAGGAGGTGCAATACTGTCAGATTACAGGTTGGTATTTTCAGTCACAAGATGCTCAGTTTGAAGGAGAAATATTTAAGATATCTACTGAATTACATCATTCAATGACCTCACTTTATCATCAGACATTAAGGAAACATGTGTTGAAGTGCTGGCTTCTCTGACAACATCATAGCAGCCAGTATGTCCTCCTTCTAACTTTAGATTCTGGTCCTGAATGGTCTGGGTTTTTTTTTTTACCAAAGAAGGTAGGCAGTTTAAAGGCACCCCCACACATCTGTTTCGGATGCCTCTCTGCAAACCAACAGGTGTTGCAGCGATGGAAGCAGTCAAGCTAACTGGTTCCAATATAACTGATTCTACCTGGCCTAAAAAGCCTTGGCATTTTCTAATAACCTCCACGAGCAGAACTGGGATTAAAATTGGAGATGCTTTTGAAAAATGGAGAGAAGTTAGAGCGCGGAAATGTTACGAGACCGTTGCAGAGCTGGCTAAACACTGAAGCTTCATGGCAACCTGCGTACAGATTGACTCAAGGGAGGAGGGGGCAGGGGAAACAGCGCCCTCCAATGTTTTGAATTTAGACTGCAATACCCATTTTAAACACTAGGTGTCAGAGTTACACATTGCTCCTTTACAATCTTTTCAAAGGAGTGATAAGACCATCTTGTTGGCCTAGTACAAATGTAAAGAAATGCATAAATGGAAGTTCAGCTCTCTCCAGACTGAACGGGCTTTATGACGTTAACAATCAAAAGAAGAGATATTGTATTTTGCAATAATTAAGTATGAAAGTATGATTGAACGCTGGGTAAAACTTCAGTGTAAAAAAAACAACAACAGTGTTAGTATTGTTTGCTACAGACAGAGTTGCAGTGGAAAATATTCAACTTGGCAACCTTTTCCAGTGAGTTGAGGGCGTTCTCTGGATTTACATTCTTCTCACTGAGGGCTTTTATGTCCTCGCTGCTGATGACTGGACCCTTGAGCTGCTCCAGCCAGGACCACATGAGGCCAGACAGGACCAGAGGATCTCTCTCCATGCAGAGCCTCTCCCACGCGCCGTCTCTGGTGTTCAGCTCCGTCTACAGATCACAACACAGAGCACTATGACCATGAACTGATTTAAAATGAAGTGTCTCTCAGCTAAAATGTGCAAGTTCAAATCAAGGGATATAATTCTGTGTGTTGAATATCTGTTGGTGTAAGTCTGTTAAGGCTGTTTTTAGGGTGGCCTGCATTGTTGTGCTAGCAGGCTAATGTTAGCACACTTTAGTTAACTCATAACTTCATATTGCACATACACTGACACAGAATGACCGTGACCTAAATCCACTTACGTGACATCCAAATAAGCAGTGAGTATGTTATTCTTCTTTTCTCTAGTCTTTGACTAAAACAGCTTTAAACGAAAAGCCGTCCCGTCCATGTAAACATGATGTAAACACAGCTCTGACAACAGTACAACCAGAGGGACTCACGCTTCTCACTCAATGTAGACAGTCATGACTCAGAGAGACATTTACACAGGATTGATTTCTGCTGTATTTATGTGTTAAATGTTGCACGTTCTTCCTTTAAACTAGGAGAACACAGCCAGCATAGCTTTGCATAAAGGTAAAAAATGTAGAGTAGCTTCACTAAACATCACTCAGTAAGACGTTAAATCATTTAAACATACAAAATGTGGGGATAATGCAAGACACCCAGCAAAGATTCAAAGTACAGTCAATGATCACATGGAAGAGGAGTGCAACGGATCACAAACCTCACGGTTCAGATCGGGTCTCAGATTTTCGGTCAGGGAATGGATTGATTTTTGGATTGGCCAAAAGCTCAATTTTCTTCACTATATTCACATTGCTACATTTAAAATCATAATAATTAAAGCAGTTTTATAAAATGGAACTTTCCTTTTAAAGAGAGGGCTTTTGAAAAATCTCAGTACAACAGACTCATTTAAAAATCTGCACCAGTTCAATAATACTGACAATAACAAGTTTGCTGTAATCAACAAAACTGATGCCAATCAGATGTTGAACACGTAACATGAACACATTATTGATTTATGTGTGTGTCTGTGCACATGCCTTCCCTGCAGCGTGAGTTGTGTGAGTTAAACAAAAAAACAAACAGGGAACCTTGTTTTACAGACTGTAGCTTCAGTTTATGGCTCAAACACAGCGCTGTAAGAGTTCTTAGGTTACAGATTATAACGGGCTGCAGGATGATGTTGCTAATGTTAAGTGACTCATATATTATAAGCAGCCACTAGCCGATACCTGCAGGACACATGCAATGAAAAATATTTTTCAAAGACTGAATGGTCTTCCTATTTCTCCATGGCGCCTACACACACTACTGAAACACATCTTTCTTTTCACTGAGACTCTGCACAACCATTTAGCAGCATTACATTTATTTATTTTTCCCCGGACTTCGGGGAGTGATCTGAACGGATCACGGATCAACTGTGTTGCGTTTTAACACTACATTGCAATGATCCAGTCTGCAGATTGGCTTTGATACTAGTCCAGTAAGAGACCAGAATATAAAGTAAGGTAGCACACAGATTTTGTATTGCTACATGATACTACAGCGTGTACAAAGGTGTATATTGTATGGTGTACTCTACCTGCCACTGCAGCACCTTGGAAGTCAGATCATTGTCCGTCAGGTCCGTGGCCAAAGCTTTGGCCACCAGCAGGTGTCTGCCCTCTGCAGAAAGCTCAGGCTGCAGGGTGATGAAAGGAACTGTTGCAACACCTTCATCCACTGACACATCCACATCTGGCTTCATCTCCCGGGTAACTAGTTTGCTCTTAGTGGATAAGGCTGAAAGTGTGGCGTAACAGTACGATTTTCTTCTCTGCTCGGACAGATCTAAAGACAAACTTTGATGCCACTTGTGTAGCTTCTTTCTCGTAGAGGACGCTCCTGCGTCTTTCTTTGCATCTCCAATGGGGTCCTGAATAATGCTGATAATGTCCTGAGGAGAGAGGTCCCAATTTCTTGGGGTGTTACAACCAGTAAGGCTGCTGTGAGAGAAGGAGTATTTGTTCAGACAGTTGATTGGTTTGTAGCTCTTTAGATTTTCTAAATGGTACTGCTGTGGTCTAGGTTTATGAAGGACAGAATCGCTGTAACTGAGGCTTCTTTTGTCAGACAGAGAGGATTTCAGAGGGCTTTTTACATTCTGCTCCTGCCACAGTGGATCAAGCTCATTATCACTTGGTTGATCTTGAGGAGGTCTGGACTGCAGAGTGGTTGCAGAACAGCAAGGTGGGACGCAAATCCCCTTCCCTCTCATCTCCTTCCCAAGCTGCTGCAGAGCCTGCTGCGAAACGGTCTTCTCAACCTCAGCCGTGAGGTCGGGAATCTCCAGCCACTCCTCCTCGATCACCACTTGTCTGTCAGCTGCGATGTCAATGAGGAGCTGACATGCCAGCTGGATGATCTTTGGCACATTTTTCATCTGTCGAGCTTCGTATCCATGAAGCAGGTGGCTCTGCCGGGTGAGGTACTGGGACAAAGTGACGGCACTCGCTTTGGGATCTGCACAGGAGAAGACGCTTCTGAGAGGAACCAGGAACTGAGCAAACTCCCTTACACACAGGAGCTGGCCTCTGGTCTGGATGGAGTTCGGTCTCTTTGCTCGCACAAACAAGATTGCTTGGTCAGCGTTCATCCGGGACGTGAAAACCAAGTAACAAGCTAACAACACACCTATGAGACAATAAATACATTTTACAAACTGACATTTCTAGAAACATAAAATTATAATTTAGGCAATTCCAAATAGCAAGTGTTACACACCTGTTCTTCCGAGGCCGGCATGGCAGTGGACAGCCAGTTTTCCCTCTTGGATAGCAAATGACATGACTTTGACCATGTCAAGGATCGTAGTCAGAGATGCAACACCATAATCCTTCCACCCAAAGTTGTAGTAATAAACTGAAATACACAAAGACGAATTCAGAGCTCATCAAAGACTGTCAGCCATCTGCAAACTGAAAGAACTCTATGTTGCCCCCCATCTCCTCCTGTTGCTGTGTCAGAGCGTGATCACGCCCATCCAACTCTACTGTTCCAGCTGCTTCTTCAACATCTGTTAAAACAGGACCAAACTCACACACAGCGCAAACACAGCCGCTAGAATAATCGTTCTTCCCACACCCAACCTAATAGAACTCAACAACAGGGCCATCACACACATTGCAACCTCAATAGAACATGACACCACACATCCACTAATCATCCTCCTCACCTCCCCCGACTTCCCTCAGGACGGATGTACAGAGCACTGAGGTGCAGAAGGGCTCGCCTTGGGAAGAGCCTGATCCCTGCTGTTATAGCTGCCCGGAACAAAAGGCCCCGCTGAACATGCCAGAGTGTGAACTGGTGATTGCTGTTTGACAGTTTTTGTTTTATATACTGTGTTTTGTGTATGTACTGTTCTTTGGTGGGAACTGTCTGTTGGACAGAAACAATGTTGTGAAAAGGAATTTCCCCATGGTGATAATAAAGTCTAAAGCTCTTCTTTCTTGCTTTGCTTTACATACAATACCTTACACTGATGGCTGCTACCAGCTGTGATTCATCATACGTGTACAAACATTAAAGGATATAAGAATTACAACAGGTGCAGCAAAACTAGAGCTAATGTCTTTATTTAATTTCACACCCTCTTCTTCCTCGACTAAATGTGTTGACTAACTACATTACCCACAATACAACAGCGTGTTTGTAGTTTGGGGTAAGATTGTCTTTATTTCTTAAACTTGAGAGATACTAGACACCTCTACTTGATACCATGGTGGTCAGAGATTGTCTCCTTGGTACACAAAATGGGATCACTTTTTTTTAATTAACTCTGAACATCTACTGATAGATTTATTCAATTTAACACTAATTATATGTGTAGTGTAGAGTTTTTTCAGAGAAAAGCAATCCCTATCAATCATCCCTTCTGACCCACTCTAAGTGTGTAGAGATGTGTTTCTATGCAATGACTCTGCCCTCCACCTGAATTTACTGTTTTTCCATTATTCCCAGCAGGTTTTAAGGAGGTGTGGGTGTGTGTGTTTGTACTTAAGAAGGTAGCTGCTGTGAAAAAAAACAGGAACTAGCATTTTATCTCTCTGATTCAGTAGTGTTCTTGTCAACACTCCTTCCTCTCTTCTTTCCCTCTCTAGGTCACTCAACCATCACTTCTCTCGTGCTCATGTTTAAGCCTCTGGTTGAAACAGTTTGAAGATCTGTATTTATTAGCTTTGGTTCTTTCATAGGGCGGCTGTGGCTCAGTGGTAGAGACGGTCATCTCCCAACAAAAAGATTGGGGGTTTGATCCCCAGCTCCTGCAGACACATATCTGATGTGTCCTTGGGCAAGACACTTAACCCCAAGTTGCTCCTGCTACTTCTGATGGTCTCACTTCATAGCAGCCTCTGCCATCAGTGTGAATGTGTAGGTGTGACCTGCGGTGTAAAAGCGCTTTGAGTAGTCAAAGACTAGAAAAGTGCTATACAAGCTCAAGTCCAGTAAGATTCTACATTTCAAACACAAACTATTAAAAAACTATTGAAGTATCAATACTTTGGACAACCCTCACAGCAACACAACAAGCCTGTGTTTTTACCTGACACATCTTTTTTCAAGAGTCAAATGAAAGACAGCTCTTTCCTAATGCAGCGGATGCTTTTATGAGGTGACTTGGGGAAAGATGTCGAGGGAGCTTGTTAGGAAGAGGATGATGCCATCCTCCAAAGACAGAACAAATGTAGAAATCCCTCTGTTGTTACGTGATTACCATGGACCAGATCATGCTCCACATGTAGGAAAAAACACTTAATGTTTATGTTTCAAGAGAAACTTCTTACATCTCCCTTCAGCCTCTGATCTATTACCTGCTTTTACTCCTGACCTTCATGTAGAATTCTTAGATACAGAATAACTGCTCTAAGGGACTTATTTCTAGAACTCTCTTGTCAAACAGTCTCTTTGACATCTTATCCAAATGTGGAAAAAGCTCGACTCTTCATCAGGGATCGGTTTAACTACTTATTTATAATTACATCCAGCGTTGGGTATGCATGATAACTAAATCATAGATCCACATTATAAGAGTCGACCACTACAGTGGAAGGTATCATAAAGTCAAAATCCTGATGATTACACAATGCTCACATAATTGTAACAAACATATTCTGCATACTTTTTTTAGTATACAGAATAACTTATCGTAACGTACTTCATCTTAAAATAGGAGATCTTTGACGTTTGCACTAGCTTGCTACTGTAGGTGACCCACATTTTTGTGCTGCTGTCTTAAATTTGATTCATTAACATTTAAGGGGACTGACTGTAGTTTGTGTAATATTAATCTCACCCTCTTTAAAGTAGATCTATTTAACTGATCCATGTTTAAATACAGACATAAACTGTAATGTTACAATGTTGGATGTCCATACTACAACGCAAGACACACAGTTGTCTGAACGAGACGCTACGAGAACCTGACGTCAGATTCTGTCGACGTATCAGAGCAAAGCATGGAGCTTAGTAGAAGGACATGACCAACCCAGACATGTCCTACAACTTAAAATGCAATAGCACTTTATATTTGTTTTGTTTAAATGTTTAGTCTACCTGCACTGTTGTCAATTTACTGCTCTGTGTGCCTTTGAATTGCCCCCTGGGGACAAATAAAGTTTTTTGAATTGAATTGAATTATACTTTTTGATTCTTGGGCAGACAGGTTAACCACCTAGTCTGAACACAGCTCAGTTATACTTATTATAACAGGCATTTCAGAGACTGTACATCTGACTGACATACAGCTTCTCTATAATGCCCTCAAAGCATGTTTGCCCATAAGAATTTAAAATAAAAAGCATACTTTTATTTCATTCAACATTGTGGTGAAGGTAAGAACTGTTTTTCATATTAGCTTGTGTCCTTTCAGAGAATCTGCTGAATCTGCCGCTGATGTGCGGATGAAGAGACTCACTTCCTGCACTCATGAACGTCTCAGGTCGATAAGTGAAGCCGCTCTCCTGCTCCAGTGAGTTGCCACAGCTGGCATGTTCTCCAGGCCGCTGCAGGTTAATGACTGTCTTCAGGCCACACCTGAGCACAGGGACAGTTCTGAGTCAGTTTACAAAGCAGCTCAGAAAGTAGACAACAACAAGTCAGCAATACAAGAAGAATACAGCACTGCTTGTATTTACACACAGGTCACCATGGACAGCTGGATCACACCACACAACAACATGTCTTCATTTCACTGTTAATGTTATTAAAGAATCAAATAAATTAAATGTAAAACATAATGATTGGAAAGAGGTGTGAGGGAGAAGACATTACTGTACCTTTGAAATTGTTCAATTATATTATATCTCTGTATGATTTCAGTGGAAGGCCTTGCCATAGCTAGCAACTTGTCAGTAATCCTGTAAGTGGAGAATATGACAAGTTAGGGGGAGTAGTGGTACACACAGCAAAATAATATTTAAAAAAGGTTGAATTTAGGTTTGGTTAAGTTGGTTAAACTCTTCTCTAAAGAGACCCTGCAAGCACAGTGATGTTCTGAAATTAGAGATCCCATTTGTTCAATGATTCCATTTTAAAAACAGAACATAGTGCAGGACAAACACCAGGACAAATGTATTGACTTTTCATGAAGCTACTGATGCAGACTTTTTGACCCGCGTTGACTGAGCGCATGAACACTGAGGACTGTTTGAAAGGTATTTGTAAGACTGACCAACGTACCAGGAGGAATAAAGTCCTTTGACGGCCTGCTCCTCATCGCTCCACCGTGAGGGGTTCTCATATTTACACGCTTTCCCTCCACAGGCCATGGAGCACTGCATGTGACCCGGGATGACGTGTCTCAGGGTCTCCCCCATCTTGGTGTACTTTGCTGTAGGGATCCTAGCATTGGCTGGGGACAAAATAAAGACAAGTACTCATAAGAACAAATTGACAATACTTACTGCATGCTTTCCTTGCAGCTGAAGTCAACAGCAAACCCCTTGATGCAAAGCATTAGTTATTTCTTCACTATGTTTACATCTCTTGGTCCTGTGTTCAGTGGGAGGCTCAGGTTGGTTCATGCTGACGGCGACCATGACTCTGTGGGTGGTGGAGGAGAGGATCTCCAGGGCTGAGCTGCGTCTGCGCTGCAGGACGTTGAGCAGGATGTCCGAGGCTGAGTGCCTGCGGTTGTGCCTCCTCACGCTGTCCATCATCTCCCCAGCTACGGAGTGGTGTCCACGGTGCAGCGGCATCTTTCTGTGCTGCCTGCACTGCACTGCCAGAGTCTCTGCACTGACAGCAGCAGCTCGTGTCTGGACAGCTCTGTGCCCATGGTGAATCATCAGAAAACAATCACCCGTTGGCACAGAGTTCATCAGCATTTGAAGTGTCACCATGACAACTATCTCCAAAGTCGTCAGTGGGAGGTAGACGGGGGTGAGTGTTGCACATACAAATTACGCATACACAGCACTCAGATGAGAAGCAGGAAGCTTGTTAATGAAAGAGAAAAACACTGTACTTGCTCGCTTACAAGGTCGTACATCTAGTGGTGTACTATTGAAGTACAATGAAGCAGCTTTGTCTGCCTCTGATTAAATAACTACAGTCGGGGTTTACATAACATTCAATACAAAGGGATGCGTCATTTGACGACATAACATATTCTAAAAGTTCTATATTACGAGTATCGTTAGTAGTAGTGTTAGTAGAGTTTTTTAAGTGCTACATTTTTCATTACTTTTCATAATGTTTAACCCTCTCCATTTTTGATCTATTAAAGGGATACTTCACCTGTTTGCATTAAGTTTTGTATCATTAGAAACCTGGTAGTATTTATGAATGGTCGTGCATCCAGCCCTCATTTTCCCCTGAGACGGGAAAGCTCCTTATTTCTTTTCTGAAAAGGAGCCTCCGAGCCATCTTGCTAGGAAGCTATGCTAACAGGCTCTGTGGAGAAAGCTGATAAGAACCGAGAATGGCGAAAAAAGTATGTTTCAACTTTAAACTGATATGGATGAAGAGGATTTTGAAGGTCTTTTGCTCGAATCGGATGTTCGTGGCTATCTCTATGAGCTGCAATATAGCGGCGAGCAATTGAGGCTGATGGAGGAACGGGAGCTGTCTGCTGCCGACAGGCAGGTCTCAGCAGCTGGGGCACAAGACCTGCCTGTCGCCGGCGGAGCTGGGGCGGACTGGTGGTGTCGGTGCTCTCACTGTTTGCCTATGGACACAGACATAGAGTCCGTTTGCTGCCAGGAATTTCTAAGATGCCAATTCCTTCTGGAAGAAATCTCGTTATCAGTTGAGAAAATGGCCGTATGTGTTGTAGACAGACTGTAAATACACCGTAGCTTCAGTGGGAGTTGCCTGCAGTGCTGTGCATTCTGGGAGTTGTTGTCTTTCATTCACATGAACCAAAAAGACACTTTCTGCCTTTCTCGGTCAAGAAGGCACCAACTTCAACATTTATTTCACATTTCTACTACATATATGACCCAATCAATACAGATTCATGTTTCAACGGGTGAAGTATCCCTTTAATAAATGCATCTTTAGTTCCATAAACTGTCAACAAACAATTTATCATCAATTTCCTGTTTAAAGGAAACACAGCCCGAATGGAAACTAAACTAATTATTTAGTCTATTTAGAGAATGTTCATCCATTCTTTCTCTATACCGCTTTTCCCGTTCAGGATTGCGGGGGGCTGGAGTCGATCTCAGCTGTCATTAGGCGAGAGGCGGGGTACACCCTGGACTGTTCGCCAGTCAATCACAGAGCTGACATAAAGAGACAGGTTGTGGCTCAGTTGGTAGAGCTGGTCGTCTCTCAACCAGAAGATTGGGGGTTTGTCATCATACATTCCTCCCTCACCTCTGGTCTTGTTCCCGCTTCTTTCAAATCAGCTGCAATAACTCCTATACTTAAGAAACCTGGTGCAGACCCCAATGATTTCAATAACTTTCGTCCTATCTCTAATCTACCTTTCCTATCTAAAATTCTTGAAAAAACAGTTGCATCTCAGGTTCACACTCATCTCTCTGACAATAACCTTTATGAACAATTCCAGTCTGGTTTCCGCCCCCTCCATAGCACAGAGACAGCACTGGTAAAAATCACCAATGACCTACTCATGGCAGCTGACTCCGGACTTTTAACCATCCTCATCCTCCTTGATCTGAGTGCAGCCTTCGACACCATCTCTCACAACACACTCCTTGACAGACTTGCCTCCATTGGAATCACTGACACACCCTTGCACTGGTTTTCATCTTATCTCTCTGGTCGCACTCAGTTCATTCAACTTAAAACCTTCAAATCCCAGCCATTTCCAGTCACTTCCGGTGTTCCTCAGGGTTCAGTCCTGGGCCCCCTTCTGTTCATCATCTATCTCCTTCCTCTTGGCCATATCTTCCGTAAATATAACATCCAGTTCCATTGCTATGCAGATGACACCCAGCTCTACCTGTCCACCAAACCCACCTCCTCCCTCCCGCCTACTTCCCTGACCGATTGCCTACATGAAATAAAATCCTGGTTCTCCTGCAACTTCCTGAAATTAAACAGTGACAAAACTGAGCTTCTCCTCATCGGCACCAAATCCACAATTTCAAAACTTGACAGCTTCTCTCTTATCATTGATCACTCCACAGTTTCTCCCTCCCCTCAGGTTAAGAGTCTGGGTGTCATCCTTGACAGCACACTATCTTTCCAAGCTCACATCAATAACGTCACCCGGTCTGCTTATTTCCATCTACGAAACATTAATCGCCTCCGCCCGTCCCTCACTCCCAACAGTACCGCCATCCTCGTCAACACCCTGGTTACATCCCGCATTGACTATTGCAACTCCCTTCTCTTTGGTCTCCCTCTCAAGTCCATCCATAAACTTCCACTGGTCCAGAACTCCGCAGCTCGCATCATCTCCAAAACCCCCTCCATTAATCACATCACTCCTGTCCTTCAGCAGCTTCATTGGCTCCCGGTTAAATATCGCATCAACTTCAAGATTCTGCTCCTCACCTTCAAGGCCATCCATAACCTCGCTCCTCTGTACCTCTCTGAACTCCTGCACATCATCACGCCAACCCGCACTCTCAGGTCTTCTTCTTCCATTCAACTCACTGCACCACCCTCACGCCTGTCCACCATGGGGTCCAGAGCTTTCAGTCGATCTGCCCCGCACCTCTGGAACTCCCTCCCACCACACATCCGTAACATCGACTCTCTCTCCATTTTTAAATCTAATCTCAAAACACATCTTTTTAAACTGGCATACTCGGTCTGATCATTCCCTCCCGGTCTGTTAAATTCACTACATCCTGTACATTTGTCTTTTTAATGTTAATTTTATTGATGTGTTGTTACTTTGTTGTTTTTATATATGCTTTGTAAGGTGACCTTGAGTGTTTTGAAAGGCGCCTTAAAATGAAATGTATTATTATTATTATTATTGATCCCCAGCTCCTGCAGCCACATGTCCGAAGACACTTAACCCCAAGTTGCTCCGCTGCTTGTGTATGAATGGGATTAGTTACTTCTGATGGTCAATTTAGATGCAGCCTTTGCCATCAGTGTGTGAATGGGTGTGCACGGGTAGGTGTGAACTGTGGTGTAAAAAGCGCTTTGAGTAGTCAGAAGATTAGAAATGCTCGAGGATAACATGCAAACTCCACACAGCGAGGCCCTGTCCGACGGGGATTCAGACCAGGAACCGCAACAGCGCTAACCACTGCACCGTGCAGCCTAATCAGAGAATGTCTTTACAATAAATGGAATGAAGGAAAGTGAGTCTGGTAAGATTCAAGGCTAGATGCAGCAATTTGGAAATAAGAAAATGTTTTCAAACACATCATGAATATAGCCTGCAAAATTTGTTGTGTGACGTTAATAAGAAAGTCCATTTTCGTGTACATTAATATCTGTAAAATAAGAACTGTTACACTAGGAGAAACTGTATTCACTGGTTTAAGACAAGTCAAGTCATTGTAAAGCTGACATCGTGCCTGTAGCCTTCTGAACAATTCAGGAGCAGGTCCTCCGACAAACTGAAGCCAAAAGGTGAAATGATACTGTCAGCTCACTGAGGCTCTCAGTGTGTGGGAGCAGCAGGCAGCAAAGATAAGAGAGGGCTGCAGCAGCAGACAGCAGGGGGCTGACTGCCTGCTTCCAATGTTAAGCTCACAAAATAAAGTACGCTGAAAATCAGTCACATTCACTCGGATCCCTCCATCTCAACCAGTCCATGATCAACTCTTAACGTTCAGGACGAGAGGAATGCACACCGTACTATAGGATACATCTGCACCTTCACTTGTGACTGCAGCTTTCACAAGTGACTGAAGGAGCTGTTGTGAAAGCAACACTTATCTTCAGTTTTTCTTTCTTTCTTAAAGTTTTTTTTTTAGTTTAGTAAAATAATCAAAAACACCTACATGTAAGAACAGATTTGTGTTTTTTTTATACATTAAGAATCAATTTAAAAGACAGGAAAATAGAGGAGGCTGTTAGATAGAAAATGCATGCTCAACAAAACCTTTAATTCTTTCATGGTAGCAGGGGTATGTCATACTTTGTTTCCATAGCCACAGCTCACAAAATGAATCATAAACATATTCAGTATTGAAAATAATCCTTGCCTCTTAAAACCTGTCAGAGAAGCAATCATCTATTGTTTACCACAACATGCTTTGAGGACTTCATAAATGTGAGATTGTACTACATGCATGTCTGATGAACACCAGCATTAATACCACTGAGATACTAATATCTACATAAAGAAGGACATTTAGTTGATTATTGTTTTTTGACCTGCTAATTATTATCTTCTGTTTTTAATGCACACTTTAACAAAAGTTACTCTGCAACTTTTAGTCAACCTAAGACACATCTCAGATACACAGCATATCATTTATTAACAAATACATTTCAGGTTCAATCCATGTGCCATTGCTTTGCAAAATAAGAAAAATGATGGAAAGAAAATAGTGTTGATTTTGTGTCAGAGCTTTCCTACCTGTCTCCATCTCTGTGATGATCTCTACTGTGCAGGCTCCACTTATCGGGTAAGGCAGGTCATTCAGTATGCTGACACCTGCTGCCATTGCAGGGGCTGAAAGGTGTGAGAACACATTGTGAGTCAGTGAAATAAAAAAAGCAGCGTATAAGCAGAAGCTTTCAAACGCTGCTGATAACACAAACAGTCATCATGTGCACACCAAACGAGACATGAGCGGTGTTGCCTGGCAAGAGAGCCCAGGAGAGAGAGGGAAATGTGCAAACTGAGCCACCATGTCAGCATCTCATGTGTCAGTCTGACCGCAGCACCTCTGGGAGCAGGTGGGCGCGGCCTGGGGACAACAGTCGGTTTTAACACATTACAATGTTTTGAATTCTAGCTGCGACAAATGCCTCTTTTTTATACAGCTCAAATCAGTTCATCCATTATTCAAGTGAACACCTCCACCTGTTACTGTGCAGCTGCAGAACAATAAAAGTTGACTTGTACAACTGATTTATGTAGCACAAGATCTCCCAGAGTGTCAATTTAACTCCAGGGACCAGCTGATTCTCACGTTACACCCACAGCTCCAACAGGACTCATCACTGGCACTCATTTTGTTGCAGGAGTGAAACTCTGCACCTTCACAGCTCTCTGCCTCACTGTGGACCATTAACAATTGAGTGAGGTCGCTGTTCTTCACATGCTGACTTTTTGATGGCCAAATGATTCCTTGACCTTTTTCTTTATCGTTGATGCAGCACATTAGGACGACTTCATCCTTAATCAAAGTGCCTAACCCTAACCCTAAGTCTATAGGTCAGTTTGACTTACTATGAATTTGCTCTCACAAAGAACAGGAAATTATGAAAATGAATTACTGACCAAATGAAAACAATGTCAAGTAGTAAACTACAATGTGCTACTTAACTATTGTTTTTTTGTAAACCACAGGTGTTACTGTTAACAATAACGATCGCTCCGCTCAGTCAGGTAATGTGTCCAAAGAAGTTATGAAAGTGTGACAGTGAGATAGAATAAACCAGACCAAAGACTTACAGATACGTTGTGGATCATTTTCTAAAGGAAACTGGTTATTAAAGACCCTTTAACAAGAAATAGGTGAATACTTAAGTTGCCAAGTGCAAAACATCCTAACAACACCTTATATGGAAAAGGACAGCTGAAGAAAGACGGGCAATAATGTTAGAATTACATAGTGCAAAAGGACGGATTTGAACCCATGGCCGCTGCAGCGAGGAAGAAAGCCTCTGTACATGGAGTTTGCGACATAACCGCTAGGCTATCGAGCGCCCCCATCTTCCAACATCTTAAGAAAAACCTTAAAGATGGGTATTTGGAAGTAACCATGGCTTAGCCTTAGATTGTCTAATCGCAATCATACATGCAGATAATACAAGCAGATAAAAGTCAGCCATTGTATTATTTCAATCTTTGCAGTTCTTACTGTGACCTCCTCTAGGAAACTTTTACCATAAGTGTCCATTTAAAGGTAGAGTCAGGAGCTTTTTCATAAAGAGTTAAATATAGACTCATGACTTATGGGCCACCATACATATGTGTCCTCTGCCTGAATGTTCATGTTTTGGTTTGATTTGGTTGACACAGGAAGTTTCTGGGCAGGGAGCCGGTGTGTTTCCCTAAGCCCATGACAGCACGTGGGTGAGTTTGGGAGTGGAAACAATTCAGCGATTGGACACGATTCAAACCAGCGAATATGACAGACGTGGACTTAGAGGCAAAGAAGAGAAAGTAGTGAGGCGAAACGTCAAGCTGATAAATTTTGTTCCACAACCAGGGTGAACCTTGTGTTGTCTTTTAACCACGGACGCAGAGTTGGCCTGCTTTCTGTTGGACAGGAAGGTGCCAAACACTGGCAGTTAGCTCGTGCTAGCGAGCAGTGGGTTGCAGTACAAACTGTAAATGTACATGCTAAGTCCTGCAATGGGTGTGCACTTCTGGTAGCGATGAAAAAAAAAGAGGAGGGGACCAGTTTGAATGTTGTGTTTAACGGCAACAAACATTTCTACTGACTCGACCTGTAACATAAATTAGAATAAATTAAAACCCTATCTCTTTTTAGTAAGGGTTACACATTGTAATTGAAAAGCATCTTCATCTATTTTAGAGCCAGGTCACATTCAGGTCCCTCCTGTTAAGACGAAAGCTTTTGTAATCTATAAATGATTATGTTTAAAGTTACAGCTTGTCTTTTTCGAAGGCTGATTTGGGACTAATTTTATAATGCAACCTACACTTTGTGTTACAAACTATTATGGCACTAAAACCTAGTGTGACACTTGTTGAAATGTTTCCAGCATTACAACCAGAAAGACGCCAATCCAGTCAGTTCAGCAGTCTGTCAGCTAGAGAGCCTGACGACATGACTTGGCATGTTAAACGCAAACTCTCCATGATGAGCTGGTAAATAATGTAACATCCAATCTCAACAATTCTATGAACCCCAGCTAATGTAAATGACTTCACATGAATTCATTTACTCATCCACTAGTTAAGAAGAAATTCACCAATAGGCTTCACACTCTTGTGGTGGATCCATAAGCTCTTGTCCACTGAGACGCCAGTGTGTTGGCGGATATGACGGAGATGGTGTGAAGGCTGAGACACAGCTTTGGTCGATGCTACTAATGAGTGTGGGATGTGACAGTCATTTCCACTGAGTGTGCTAATAAAGAAATATGGCAGACATATGGTGCACACATGGTCCTCCCCACACAATATGTCTATATGACTATGGATACATCTGAAATCTTGTTTGTTTGAATGTTTTCTTGCCTCTGGATTCACTTTTTGAACCAGAAGTCATTGTGTTCACCTTGATGGCTGACCTACAGCTCTTATTTATACATAGAGGAGAAAAGATAGAAGGGAGATCTCAGCATCCATGATCAAGGCTACACATGAGTCACCTTTATTGAAATCATTTACAGGACAACATGCCCTCCTACTGGATATGAAGAGATATGGGCATCAAGATTGAAACCGGTAAACAGCACATTAAGAGCCGTGTGTTAAAGACAAATAGTGTTAAGGTGTTATGGTCTAGTAGATGGTGTAGATGGCCTTATTAAACAACATGTTCATATGTGATATTTAGTAAACTACAATCAACCTTAAAATCAAGGTTTCATTTTCGGTATATTCGTGCAAATATTGCAAAAGGTATTGTGAGGTAAATTGTTTCAAATTGAGAATTTGTCTCAGGGGGAAGGCAAAGCTGAACAAGGGATTCAAGTTACACGTAACACGAGTCCCAATATCAAAACAAGTTTTTTTATCACTATAAGTTCCTGACAGTATCAAAAATCACTTCCTCGTTCATTCACTCACCAGAGACCCTCCTTTAACTCAACAGGGCTTAGTAAACAGATACTGTTACATCATCCATTATGGTGCACTAAAAAGGTAAACAGAGAACCTTTTCAGACACAGCCTCCGACTTAAAGTAGCAGGAGAGGTCCAGGTGTACCAGTGACGAATAATAGTGACACGAATAAACAATAATAATCCCAGTTTCACTGCATATCAGTGTAGGCGCACCAGTGCACGTGCTTGGTGCCGTTTCTACAGTATTCCTGAGAGGCTTATTTCGCCACTTAATATGCAGATAAGCCGTCAGTATTTTGCCTATGCTCTCTTATGATAAGGTAAAATAAGGTAATAACACTTGTATGCCTTTGAAATTTTAAGAGAAAAGTTAATTAAAATCGTGGACAGAGCTGCATTTTCTCGTTCAGGTAAGAAGGACAAGGACTAACACAAGGGGGAGAAACAAAAGAAGAGTAGCCTACGTCTCTTAAGCAATAACAGAAGAGCCTCCTTTAAAGTGACACTTCTCACAGCACCTCCTGACTGCAGCTGCAGGTGCAAACCTGTTGCCAACCTGAAATCATACTCTCCTCCTGACCTGGCAGTGTGCTCAGTAACGTTAGAGATAAGCATCAGATGGGGTTGATGATAAGCATGATATTTTGGGTTGCTTATGTCCCAGTTTTCTATCAAACGTCAGCTCTTATAATAAAGCTACGAGTCACAAGTTCATTAAATTAAAGCTTACACACACGTTTAAATGTCACAATGCTTAAGTTGGCAAAATATGACTTAAGTTGAGTGAGCTTCTTCTGTGTTGTCGTGTATGGTTATCTCTACTGTATGGGTCTGGTGCTGATGCTGCTGGCTGAAAGCTAATTAGCTCAATGTCCAGCGTTAGCTGAAGCTAGCGACGTGACCGGAGAGGCCTTACTTACCGTGTTTCTATCGCCTGAGTCCGGGGGTCTTTGTAGTTTGCACGCAGTCGGTTCATCTCGTCAAAGCCTTAGTTGCTAAGTCGCTGGTGCATAGAAAACCAGGATTTTCGTCTAGCCACATCATTTGGTCAGCAAAGTAAAGCTAGCTTCCTAGCTAACTTAGCAACCTGACGTGTTGTCAAGTAGAACAGACCCGTTATGTCACGTGACCACAGACACAGCTAAGTGTAGCCTACTCACAGTTCATTCACATATGAAATCACATACATCGACTTTAGCTCTTTATTTCAATGGATACATATTGATTGATTTCCCCTAAATGGCACAATGAAAGAAAAAATATGCTTTCTGATCTACGGAGGTGAACATCTTTACTGACATTAATATTCTTCAACACAGTCCCACAACTTTTATCAATGAGCTATTGTGTTAATTTGAACTTTCTTCCAATTTTTCTATTTGTAGTTCTTTTCATTTCTTTAATTGTATTAATGTTGTACATAGGCTATCAGTAGGCCCAAACCATAATTATCAATAGTGTAGCCTACTGATTAAAAACTCCTTTCATGCACAGCATTCATAATAAGTCTATTATGAACTTATCATATGAAGATCGTGTGATCGCCTTGTGTAACATGTCCAATTATTAAGGTTTAATATTTATTACGGTTTGTTTTAAGGTGTGAACGTTTTTCGCCCTGAGGTTCATGCCTTTCAAAGATCATTTTTTCCTCACTGTTAAGGTAGCCATTGCTCATTTCTCCACTACAAAGTTTCTGCTACAAATGGTTGACACAATTTAGATCAATGAGAAAAAGAGGCTCCTGAAAGTTTGTTTGAAGTCCTCTGGTGCAGCCTAGTGGCAGCTAAGATGAAAATCATGTTGTTAAGTTGCAAAAGAGAGGACTATCACAACAGTTCTGAGTGTTAGCACAATTTTAAATATGAATGTGGCTACCAGAAGTCTTAAAGATTTGGCCTAATTAAACAACTAGGCCTATTTAAAAATCTGTTACAAGCTGTGTGATCCATCAATATCTTCAGACTGAAAATGAGATGACTGTTTGATCCTCCTGCATGCCAATCAAATGTAAAGTTTTAACTCTGTATATCTGTAGGCAACCAGAGATCTTCAAACAATTGTAGCATGACTTTCAAGAGTACTTTTGGCTTCTTTTGAACATGGTGGGTGGGGTTGGACACTTTTTAAAATGTGTTAATCCACTATGAGGAGGGAATTACAAATTCTGAAGACCACATTTATTTATATTTTACAAACACTCAACTTGTGACTGAAGCTTTTCTCCCACAACGATGTACTGTGCTATTCAGTTCTTTGATTTGTTGTCTTATTTATCATGACATATTCAACTTCTTCCAACAGTATTTTAATGTATCTGTAATCTTATTAGAGTTTGGATCAGCATTTGTCTTGTTTAAAGGTCACTAAACAGACAAGTTATTGTTAAAGTTTTTAAAAAGCCTAATAAGTACACCTTTGGGTTTATATTATTCTGTCAGGTCTACATATCGCTTCCAAGGACAAGAAAATACTCCTATGATTCTCTCATTTGTTTCAATACTCCTATCCTCTCAAATCCTGATGCACATAAGCATAAAGTCATTTGAATGCAAAAGGTCACCTCCTCCTCCTTACTGGGGACAAGTGCAGCAGAAAGACAGATTTGATTATACCTTGGCAGCTGAGATTTGATAAGGGGACAAAGGCTATGGGTCTGTGTCAGATGTTATATGTTTGTTTTTCTTTCCCAAACAGGCTTTGGCACTTTGGGTAAATAATGTAATCAGACTGGACATAAGTCAAGGGAACCAAGGGGGCATTTATCCAGACCCCCACTCTTATTAACATCTCAGCCACAAGCAGAGCTTAAGGAAGCTGCTCTTTACGTTCTCTTTCCAGCTATTCTAATAGGACATCATTTTCCAAACAGCTTATTCTCAAAAGGCAAAAAATTGATGTCAAGAGAGTGCTGCCTTTATACAGCAGGAATAAAATATGATAGGCATCGAAGACTCAAAACGACACAATACAGTTCAATATCTGTATTCATTGTTCAATTTAAGTTACTTCATTTTAAACAGGCAGAAAAGAACCCAATGATGGATGGATGGGTCCACAGAATAGGATTATATATGAAATGTGTTTTCATGTCAGTGTTAGCCTAACTACATAGAAGCAATTATATGCTATATGAATACATAACATTGGGTAGTTAAAAGATCTTGAGACAGGTTTTAAAGCAAATACAAAACACAGTTTTAAACAATAATATGTTTCTGTTCATTTCTCTGCCACAAAAAAATAATTGAGTGCTTAAGAACTCCATAAGAGCTTACCCTCGTCGTCAATGATAAGTACAGAATCTGGAAACATGCAAATATATTTGATAAAAAAATTTGACTGCGGGACTCAAAATGCCTCCTCATTCACTGACAAGTCCATTCTCAGATGTGACCTTAAAGGCTCCAAGTGTCCGTCTCACTTGCAGCATACTGCTTTTTAATTGGCTCAGAATGATTTGTAATTGTAAAAAAAACACACACACACTTCACACTTGTACATCCAGGTGTTTTACCGAGATTGAGCACAGAGAGAGTTTCCCTGTTTCGGAGATGGATTCCAAAACGTCAAACTTAAAAACATGAATGAATGATTGACTTTATTTCAAACCAAAAATAAAAACGAGATGATAAAAAACAAACAAAACAAAAGTAACAGTGTCCGACAAGGAGTAGGTAGAAGTAAAACGTATATTATTATTATTATTATAAGTTTATTTGAATCAGGGACATTGTACAAAAAAAAACATTAGTCTCAGAAGAGAAGAGATGCTTCGTACCAGATTTAGCTAACTAGCTAATTTCCATCCATTGTCCCTGGGCAGGTGATGGCAATCCCTAAACCCCTTTCTCACATTTCTTCTATTGAGTCATATATTATTCCAACAAATTCTCAACTTTATTTACAACTAATATACAAACAAGAATCCCCATTTTATTTGCCACCTCAAATAAATAACCAACAATCCCAATGTATTTACATTCCTAATATCCACCCAGTGTTACAAATAAAAATAGGAACATGATGCTACACCATGAAGCTCAAGTAGACATGCAGAACATATTTCTTTATAAAAGTAAGTGTTACGTGTAGTAGATAATGTCAAAGATATTGGAAACAAGATTTTAGAAATAGGCCTGCAGGTGGTGGTTCCTATGAACGTGTGTTCATACATGCACATAGTAAGAAGCCTTACAATGGGATTCATCAGAAAAGGAAGATCACAACAGATATGGCTGACACAAACCATCTCTGAAAGTGTTCGATACTACATCATGCACTCAATAATTTTACACTATGGAGGTAGTGATAAGTCCTCCAGCTGGGAAACTGCTTGCAAAATCACAAGTGACCACCAGGGGAAGATATTCTAACCAACTGAAGATGACAGCACACACTTTTGGCAACATGAACTTTTGAGCTGCTTGAGAAAATCCATTATTGTACCCCAAAGCTTAGAATATTTTTTTCTAATTAAGACAGGGTATCAAATTCACTTGGCAGACTTTGTGAAATGAAAAGATCATTTCTAAAGTTGACTGAAGAGACAGGCCTTTGACAATGAATATGACTATACCAACGGCTTTAGATATGAACTCTTCCATTGATCATTGAGTATACAACCAATGACATTTTAATATGACAAGGAATTAATTTGCTAGTAACTTTAGGTGTCATTTTTTTCTTCATGAATCTTAAACTGTGTTACATGTAATTACACAGTATTCTTCATTTTACATAACAAGAGCTAAGACAATTTTGAGCATAACTCCAAGGCCCGTATTCTAATTTGTTTGGAGCTGTTGATGTAACATGTCTGATTCAAATGTCTCCTGTCTTAACCTCTACTTTATAACTTCATCATTTTATTTCTTATTCTGGAACTGCAGTATTTTCTCACATGCATATATTTGGCCTCCTCTCCCTTACAACACACCAGAGCCTTTTTTAAATACCATTCATCAGCTTTATTTGTGTTTGCTAAGTTATTTTGTTGCAAAACCAACAACATCCCTCGATGTGTGAAAGTAAAGACTTGCAGGTGTTGACATGCACCCATCCTTTGGCTCTGTGTCCTCATTATGATGTGACTGGAATAACTTCCACACCAGCTCCGGCTCCTTTATTTATCATGTAGTTCGTTTTTTAAAGACTTCAAATAAAATTTAGTTCAGTAGTATACAACAAATGTCAAAGAAAGCGTGGAATCGTTCATTTGTATTGTAAGCTCCAAAGTTTATTTTAAAAGGCCATATATGACAGATGTCTCGCCATTTTTAATTCACATTACACCAAAGGGAAAATCCTTATGCTACTGAATGTCCTTTTTTTAACCACTACTCGATTATTCGTTCATAAACAAGTAGCATATATACTATTTTGGCATTCATTTCGTCATATCACATCTTTATAAGGGCTTAATAATGCACAACAGTAAAAGCTGCAGATACAAGGATTCCTTGATCACTGTCTCTCGTGATTATTGTCCAACCTGCAGGCTTACTCGAGACGTGCATGCTTGGACATCTACAAGCAGCAAGTTAATGCTTTATTAGCATAAATTGTCTTCACACACGGACTAGCACGTGTAATCAACTCTGCACAATCTGTCTTCGATCATTTAAATGAAACAGAAAACGTTGTATACCTATGTTGCATTATGATCATCATCTTCTTCAAACTGGTGTCCTATAACTCGCAAAGTCATCTGCAGGAAAAGGTCGGTCCTTTCAGGTCCTTATTTTCTTCCATTTTGCATATTAATCAATGCTGGACATGTGTAGTTTTGCATGCAACTTTGGTTCAGTGAAGGCACCCAGAAGACAAACCCTGGGAGGAGGTGGAGCTATAACGAGACTCATAAAACCAAAAGCTTATTCCTCAACTCACTGCCAAGGTGACGCGCACAGCGGCTGACAAATAGCTCCCCACCTCCGCTGCTGAGACACATTGAGGGGGGCATGAACACGGCCGGGATCGAATCTTTTGTTTCCACGATTTTCCCTCGGATCCAGATCTCTTCACACAAAAGAAGAGCATCTAAACGAGAGACGTCTAATGCGTAAAACCCAAAGAAGACGCACAGACGCGCAGAGAAATCGGCGACCTGTACCTGAAATTTTCCTCGTCCAAAAGGACAACTTGATTCACAGTCTTGATCTCCGGACTAGAGAGGCACTACAGCGGGAATATGACATCTGGTTTGGGCCACTGAAGGAGAGTAAGTCGGTGTTCGCGCTTGGTGTCCGTTGAAGTGACCGCAAAGCCAAATCATGCAGCATCCTTTGGACATGGGAGCGCATTATTATCCTCCGGAAGTTTATCCCGACCACAGGACTCATCGCTACAGGAGTTTCATGATAGAGGAGATCCTGACTGATCATCCGGAGCAGAAAGTATCGGCTCCGGCCGGAGAGTTTCTTAAATTCGGGGTTCATGCGCTCCTGTCCACGCGGCCTTTCCATAACCATCTAGGTAAGAGAACAAATGTTTTGAGTTGCTCGCTGGGAAAATATTAATATCATGTAACCTAATATTATAATGGCTTGTTAATTTTAACGTATACTTACAATGGAAAATTGTTATCATTAAAAAAAAATGACAGCATGTAGTTTGCTCCTGACCAAAACAGTTCTAATGGGAAAATAATGTCGCTTTTGTACATGCAGGATATTTTAGACACGGCTCACGGTTTACAATAAAGCAGAAATGTCATCGGCCCATCATCGAGTAAAATAAAAAAAATCACAAAACATTAAGTCAAACTGTAAAACAGGTACTTGTCTTTTCTTTTAGTAATAAGAAAAACACTTTAAGGCTTTGCTAAAACAAATAATTAAATATCTGCAGGTTTTTGAATTTCTTGCGCAAAAATATGATTCATTGTGTTGTTGATTCGCTCCATGGTGGCCCTCCTGGTTACAGAAATAATAGGGCACAATTGCGAGATGTTAAAGCCTATTGTTAAAATATGTCACACTCTACTGTAAGAAATATGTATTATCCGGCCAATTTTTTATTTTTTATTTTTTTATGCAACCCGGGACTTCATGAAAGATTTGATTTAGTGCCGCTGTCATACATATTTTTGGTCCTATTGTATACTATGATTTCAGCTTATTTAATTAAGATTAGGCTACTTTAGAACATAGAATACAATGTGTGCTGTACATCACATCATTTTTATTTGATTGTGACTCAAATCAGGAGGAACATCAATCCAGAAACGCAACATGTAGCCTAACGCATACTGTAGATATAAATAATAGCCTTTCGGCTTTGTTTAAAAATATAATCATGTAGGCCTACTTTATATAGGCATAAGGTTTTTGTCCAATCTTGTTGATAAGGCCAATTGATTCGCGATTGAAATGCGTGATGACTTTTTCTCTACATTGTCAGCAGTAGTTCAAGCAGCATGGATCCTCGTTTAGCCACTTGCCTGAACTTTGACCTAAGCGTCTTTAAATAGATAATAATTGTATTACGCCCTTATAGGGTCAGTTACTTCTCCCATCAAACAGATCCTATGATCCTAATCAAATTTGCATGGAGCTGCTTCATGGAAAGGCTAGCTGCTGCTTCCCGAGAGCAGTGTGCGTCTTTTCTACACCAGAAACTATAGCCATAACTTGCTGAAAACAAACCTGATCTGAGTTTCTATAACACACCTCCCCATTTATGTCTTTTTGTTCGTCCTCCGTCAATTTAGTGCTAAAAGCGGACCAGACGAGCCTCTTGAAGTTCCCCATCTCCCCACTGTCCTGCTCTCTGAGCTCCCCGCTCGGCTCCCCGCTGCTGTCCGCGGCTCAGGGCCTGCAGATCGGCGCGGCGTCCCACCACTTGCCGCTGGACCTGCACCTCCGCGGGAAGCTGGAGCACGGAGCCGACGGGGGCAGCAAGACCAAGAAGGGCCGCCGGAGCCGCACCGTGTTCACCGAGCTTCAGCTCATGGGTCTGGAGAAACGCTTCGAGAAGCAGAAGTATCTCTCCACGCCTGATAGGTGAGTTAAGCCAATCAGCAATCTGCGAAAACGTAGCATGAACAACGGATTTCTGGCCTTATAGGGATCGTGCAGTGGGACTTTTAAAATATACACGTTTTTTTCTTTAATTCATTAAATGAATGCCTATACTGATTTTCAAAATGGTACTTTAACTATAATTTTTAAAAGTCTTATTTTTGCTGCTATATTTTATTATGACATGAAAATAGAGATCAGACCACATTTCAGGTTTTTAAAGAGTTAATCCCCATGCTGATTAAAGTTCATTTGACAATAAAGAGGACATGACCTCAGTGTTGATGACAGGCTCTATTTTAATCGTGTGAGTTTTAACAATGCATAATAAATTGTTGCAAGTAGCACCAGGCAGATGCTCCCCAACAGTGTCTTCTTTTAATGACTTAAACTGCACTATTTATTGTAGGCCTACTTAATTTATTTGGTCGATTTTCCCAGACAGAAAACAGTGAACTGTTCTGAACTGTAAATGTGGTTTGAATTTCATTCCTTTTCTTCTTGTGTTTGTATCTCACAGAATAGACCTCGCTGAGTCTTTGGGCCTCAGTCAGCTTCAGGTGAAAACATGGTACCAGAACAGGAGGATGAAATGGAAGAAAATTGTAAGTTATTCTTCATTATGATTGAGATGATGATGATGATGATGATGATGATGATGATGATGATGATGATGATAAGGATTTAGACATGATGGTTATGCCTCCAGAAACAACACAAGCTTTAAGACTGATTAATATAGGAAATGTTTTTGCTCTGTATAATTCAAATAGAGGTTGGTGGGAAATGTATTGTAGTGGAGGATTAAGGGACCCACATCAGCTCCAGAGGAGAAAAATGTAGTAATAGTTGAGAGTAATTAAAATAATTATTTCCAGGATTTATCTAATTATTTATTATATTTGTCAGGAAAAGACACATATACAGAGTGACACAAAATACAAGCAAACACCTTCACACGCAGCAGATACAAGAATATGTAGGTCAAGTGAGTCCACTGTTTTAGAAGGTTTTATTATTATATCTTTAACTCATCAATAATATATGACATGGCATGAATAAACTGTCTCAAACCAAATGTTTATCATATGGGTGTGATGGATTGTGACGATTACTGACTAGAGGTCATATAGGTCATCTGAGCATCACAGAGTGAACTTACACCTGTCTTTCCTCCTTTGGTTCCTTCTGCAGGTTCTGCAGGGAGGAGGCCTGGAGTCTCCGACCAAACCAAAAGGCCGTCCAAAGAAGAACTCCATCCCCAGCAGCGAGCAGCTCTCTGAACAGGAGAGATCTGCCACCGACGCTGACCCAGAAGGCTCCAGCTCCCAGTCAGAGAGCACTCAGGAGGAATGACCTGCCTGCAGCCCTGCAGAACTCTTGGACTCTTAGTTTGTGTCTCTTCTGGACGGGGCCACATTCCAAAAGAGCATTAAGAGGATGCTCCTGAAGCTGGACTGTCCTGTGCACGGTCTGCAGAGACTCTCAGGCCCTGCAGAAAGCTGAACTGTAACAGCTGTGTGTCGTAGCCCTCCGTGCATTCCCTCATGATGAACTTGCTGCTGTTGAGGAGGGAACTCAAACTTTGCAGTAGGTCTAAACCTTTATATTCTAAGGATCCACTCTCACTCATCTGGTTTGCATTTCTTTTGTGTAACTGTGCTATGTTTAATTATTAAATATATTTTCACTAATACTGTTTTCTGTTTATTATAAAGATCATGGTAAGATTTAAATCAAGTGTGTGCGCAGCATGATAGCAGGTTTGTCATCAGTCACACATGCATCACTTTTTTCGCATGGCCTAATATGGTCGCATACCGCCACTCATTGATTCCTCACATATTTTGTGGCTATGAAGAAATTTACCACACTTTGAAAATACCAGTAAGAGAGAGATAGTAATGAAGTATCTAATGCAGCCAGGTTTGTTGCAACTTCTTATGCAAAAGGATGGAAATCAGGAAGGCAATCAAACAAATCTTTACAAGTAAAAAAGAAGGCTGGTTTAATGTTCTCATAATGTGATTCAGAGGAGACATGCGCTTCTTGTGAAGACGTGGATTCACACATTTTTTGTTCTACTCTTTATTTTGTTGAATGGTAGAAAGGGAATGACGGAGACTCCTTTGAGAAACTTGTGCAATGCAGCACACAGAAAAATGATTCCTACTTATTTTTCTTTTTTCCTAAATGATCTAAAAAGTCTTTTGATTTTATACGGCATGTTAAGAAAACAAGTGGAATATTTACATGAGGTGTGTGGAAGGTTATTTGTTTGAAGTCTTTAGTAAGAGCCAAATCCCATATCATGTTGAGTAGGCCTATTGTAACTCTGACATTGGTACACATGCCACAACTTTTTTTTAAATTTGAAGTTAATCAAATACCATATTAGCCTACACATATAGTATAAGCTACAGTCAAATAAAGCAATAGTTGATTGGAGAAAGGAAAACATAATTCAAACTGGGGGATAAATCGACGTGTGTGCTTCAGTGGATGTATGAAACCTCTTTTTTATTTTGAGGCTCATTTTCTCGCGTTGTCCTATTTTTTTTTTTTTTCACAAGTCGTTGTATGAATTTTTTATAGCCCAAAGATTGGATGGATATTGACAGCCCGTTTAGGCTATATTTTGTTGGAGGCACTAATTAGGCCTTTAGGTATAACTTTCAAAAGACAAAGTTTGCAATCCGCGCTCTTCTGTCTGACACGGAAAGCGTGGAATTCATGTCAATGCAGGCTGCAACATCAAATCACTTTCTCACTACGAAATCCCGCGGGACTGGTTTACAATTAGATGTATCTTTAAAGCTAGTGTGGGGCGCGTTCAGGCTCAGTCAAAACGCAGGAAATACCCAAGCTGATTGACAAATATGGTTAAATATGCAATTTGTCAATCATAAAAAGGCACATTGATTAAAGAATAAAGCAGACACAGGTGTGCATGTTCACTGTCAGAGGACATTTCAGCGCGTTCATGCTCAGTCAAAACGCAGGAAATACCAAAGCTGAATGATTAATAAGTAGGCCCATTTTTCTGCAGAATACTGCTATAGCCTACTGTTAGGCTATTTGAAGATAATGAAAACGACTTTACAGTCGTCAATAGCCATCCTACATAATTGCGTGATACGAATTAGACACTTCTATCCAAGGTTTTATCCCACTTAAGACTTTTACTCATGCCTGATCATTTATTTTAAACTAGAAAACGGACTTAGTTTGTAAGGAAAACTTAGAAATCTGCCTTCCTTACTTGGGAGTGGCAACAACCTTTAATATCCCCCAATAGGCCAACATTTGTTCTTAATTTCATTCCAATGGTAAATGTGATATTCTTCAGTGGATGGAGAGTGTGTAAAGTGGCTGCCCCAGTACAATATCATAGTCCATCACATGAACGCATCTTGTTGACTGTAAACCATTTAAGCTTGTGCCCTGCTTTCACCACGTCTCACATCAGCTGTGTGTGTGAGTGTGTGTGTCCATGTGTGCGTGTGTGAGCTACAAATAGCTGAAACTCTGCGGGATAATACACGAGGATCACACTCTGAGCAGAGCCTTTAATATGACTGAATAGGATATTTATTTTTGAGTGATGCAGAGCCTGCCTATATAGTTTCTTAAATTCATTATCATGACGCCTATCATTGGGAGATGTTTTTTTTCCCACCATCATGTTGTTGTTAACAAGGCCCAAACTTCGCGTGACATACGGACAGGTAGCCTAATTTAAAAAGAACTATTCATGATGTAAACTATTTCAAACTCCTATTTTTCCTTCAATATTTTAATAGCATTACTGAAGAACTTACAGTCTGTTATATTTCCAAAGAAGGAATAGGCTATGGAAAATTGCATTAAATAGCCTTAATGTTTATTTTGCGCGACCGAGTGAAAAAAAAAGATTTACTTTTTTCCGCATCTAAAAGCCTGACAACCTGAACAGGCCGCATCTGTTAAAAAATATGTATAACGGTGAGCTTTGAAATTAATATGGTTAAATATGCAATTTGTAAATCATAAAACGGCACATTGATTAAACGAACAAAGCAGACACATGTGTGCAGTTCACTGTCAGAGGACATTTCAGCGCTGCAACATCATTTTATAATTTTACCCTGAAAACAAACCTGTTTGACTTTGTTCTTTAAGAAGGCAAGTCTGTTTTAAATTTAAAAGTATATCTCTGCTAAAAAGTTGTAAAATGTACTGTGGCACAAGACTCATTATCCTGAAAACTTATCCCTCCATCTCTTTTACCGATCAGCTCTTCAACAACCCGAACATGCACACAAGACGTCGACCTGGAAAAAAAACCTTATTAATAATAATAATAATAAAGAGAGAAACAGGTACCGATAAATACAACGATAACTGTTTTACCAGCAGTATTAAACATTGTAGGAGGAAGTGCAGGCTTCGTCATTTTTTGAAAATCAGGTAGGCTAAATCATATCTTTCACTTTCTTTACTGTCATTTTTTTCGCCAGAAATCTGCACACAAAAAATACTAAAACTCCCCATTCTTTTTTATTAGAATTGTAAAAGTTAACAAACAAAAATAGGGCAATAGGCTACATCAAAATGATCAATACAATAAGCTACAGGTAAAAAATATAGCCTGTAAATACGAACATTTTTACAGACAAACTGGGCGAAACCAAAAGGCTACATCACCGAAAGCTGAAATGATTTTTTTTAAATTGTGTTTTGAAAGCAGAGCATTTTCTTCAAAATAGCATTTAATTTCCTCTTATCACCTAAAAAAAATCACATAATAAGGAAATTCAAATCTAGGATGGTGTCTGCAAGTTATGTTTAACATCAGACAAAAGGACGAGGAAGGAGGAGTTGAATCTTTGTCTCCTTGTAGCTTTAAAGCAGCTCAAACACCCCATAGCTAAAGTGTTTAAATGTTTATAAGACTCTGCTGTTCAACATGTGCCTTTCTGCATGTCACCCTCCTCTGTTCTTCATGTTGGACCTGATGACCTTGAGGTAAAGGTGATGTCCTTGAAGTGTGCGGGATCAAAAAGCAGCTGGCTCATAATGTGGCGAACATGAGCGCTGATGTCAGCACGTTGAAAGTGCTGTAAACAAAAAGAACAAAGCAAGAGTGCAGAGATCGTTCACTCACCGGAAACACGTCTTAAACACATATTAAATATGGAAATGAACGGTGTTTATCTGCTGCATACGGCCTTGAACTCACAACGTATTTAAAAAGTACAGGTTTGCATAAACACACATACGTTTTTTTTTACAATAAGGGGGGTGTGCCTTTTTTTAAATCAAGCTCAAGGAGGTATTTTTTAAGCTTCTCTCCCTTTGATATAAAAAACAACAACACTTTCATTTCACAGATATGCTTCCATGAGTGAGGCTCAGCACTTTACCTCTCTTTTTTTTTTGAGACCTTTTTGTCTGAGTCTCATTTTTATGTAAAATCAAAATGATTTTTTTTCATGGTAATGGGCTATAAAAATAATTCACATTATGTTAAATAGCTGCAAATGTTGAATAATTGTCTGGATGGAAAACCCTAATGTCTAAATTAAGGAACCCAGTTTCCGATATTCATAGCCTATGTAGAAAAAGCAGAGTGATGCTTTTAAGGCCTAAAAAACTCTCGATAATAATTTTCACTGGCACGTCTATACAAATTATGGAATCCAGATTCTTCAAATTCCTGTTAATCATCCTAAATACCTTCTTTTTTTATAAAGTGCACCTCATTTTTACATGGTGGTCTCATAACAGCTCTCAGTTTCACCTAAAGATCCACATGGCCATCTGTGACACACGCACGCACGCACACAGGCACAGGCACACACACACACACACACACACACACGCACACACACACACACACACACACACGCACACGCACACGCACACACACACGCACACACACACACACACAAACACACACCATCATCATCATCATCCAAGCAAATGGCTAATCAGTCCTTGCCCAGAATGTCAAATCTATGTCAAGGCTTAATCATATGCAGATTAATGACAGGTTAACCTAAACACAGGGCTGCGCTGAGGTTGGCGAATGAGTCGCAGCAATAAGAAAGAAAAACACAAGCACATTTCAGAAACGCATTTATGACTATTGTCAGTTTGTAAATGGTACAAGGTGGCTGTGTGAGGTCGGTGCAGATTAAAACTGCATGATGCAGACTTCATCCACGTGCACATCCTCTCTCCCGGGCTTTGAAACAGGCCGAGTGTTGGACAGCAATGACTTCCGACATAAATTACAATCAGGAGGAAGAGTCAGCCACCAGGAATCTGCGGATTCGGAACATCCATACTCGATGTAATTTAACCATTAAGGGGACCCTTTGTGGTGGCATGATAGCGCTCTGGTGCTAGCAATGAGAGGTTGACCCCAATTTCTGAGCGCGGGTGTTTATGGAGTCAAAAGGTCTGTGCTTAGATGGAGCCAATGCAGGCTGGGGGTCTGTGAGGGGGGCCCAGCGTCCGCCCAGCCACGCACAGGAGAATTTCTCCACGATTAAAGAGCCCCTGATTAATCTAACGTATGTGCCAAAACTGCACATGCGGCGTATGATCCCAATTAGTCTGAAACCCAACTCTGTGCAGGCCCAGCTCCACATTAGCTCTGCAATTCTTCTCTTTATTTTCACTGGACCCTCCCCGACAACACGGCTGTTTTTTTTAAACCAAGATTGTTACAAATTCTGTTTGTGGGGATAATTCTAACGGAGTGATGTTGATGTTGAGGGGAGGTATGTTATCATCGTTCAGTATGTTACTGATGGAGGTGCAGGCAGGGACTCTTACATGTAAAAAACAAAACAGGGAGTTTATATCTGAAGAAGCCATGAAAACCCAAAGATACAGCTAACTGTGAAAAGACTGAGGAGACAACTGCTCACCTTATTAGGGCCAGAGCACGCACCGTAAGGAGGCAAGGACCCTATAGAAATACAAAGAATTAAACATGTTATTTAAATATTACACAGTATGTGGTTGGGAATGACATGCTACATATGAAATAGATGACTAATGTTGTTCTTATAATTCATCATCTTGTTATCCTGAAGGCAGCACGTCATCTGCAAATCAAAGTTCAAATTTGTCCAAATTATTTTTAAAAAACACATAAAAAAACCCATTCCCTTAGTTTTATTTCTTAATGGTATCCAGTTATTGACACAGTTTGCAGTTTTGGGATTTCAGTAGGACATCATTTGGTCCTCAAAGCGACTCCAATTAAAATTGGGTAACACTTTAAATTAAGGTCACAGTATTCACCATTAAATAGTTTTCTTATTAGCATGCTAATTGCTAGCGTACTGGTTGCTTATTAGTCATTATTCGGCACTTATAGTAGGCCTACCTTATTTTACATGACATTGGTCTATAACAACGACAGCAGTAATTAGGTGGGTATTGAGGGTACACTCTTAGTTAATGACCTACTGGCTATAGACTATGGTCATGTAGAAAAAGATACTAATAAGCGCTAGAATTCCAGCCAGAATGCTACTAATTAGCATGCTAATAAGTAACTGGTAAATATAGTGACCTTAATTTAATGTGTTGGCAAACATTGTTATGTAAAAAAACTGGATTAACAGTTTATTGTGAAATTAATCACTCATAATCATGAAACTGCAGAAAATCTCCACAGCCTTCTGTAATTTACTTCACTTCTAGTTTGATTCAATTTTGCGTTAATGTCCACAGCTTTACTGTTCAGATTCATTATCTCCACTCTCATTAACCAGCAGTATGGCAGCTAACTGTGCACCATCTTCCTGGCACCAAACATCATGGACAGAGTTAACTATTTATCTGCAAAGAAAGTGTTTATTTCCTAAAACTTCAGCCAGAAGCTGGTGGAGACCAAAACAGAGCTCAAAGAATCGTGACTATCACATTGATACTCATTAAGCGGACACAAACACAACATAACGCTCATGTTGCTTGGTTTAAAACACTGACATAGTTTCTGTGACATCACACATTGTTTTCTGAAGAAGCGTTTTGAAGCCTAGCGATGTCGGTCCCCCTATTGGAAATCTCCACCTAACACTCGATCAATCTCACATCGGGCAAAGAACTGGAGAGGAGGCGGGCCTTAAGCCTCCTGGGAAAAAGTTAAATCACCGACACCCCTAATGCATGCAAAAACTCATAGCCTAAATATCATCAAAATGGATTAGTTATTTTAAAAAAAATCATCCCTGTCCATTTTTTTAAACCAATAAAGGTATGAACTATATTCAGACCATGATGTGTTTTTGTAGTACCAGGCTCTAAACGTGTTCATTTCTGTTGTAAGTTAGCACTTTAACATGGTACCTAATGGGGATTAATTGCCGTTTCTTTCACATCTGCACTGTCTTTGCTTCTAATTGGTGTCCAAAATAATCATTAATTGCCGTTTTTAAGGTGTGCCTTTTTTTTCTTTTGCTGATATGTTACATACATTTGTAGAATGAGGAAAGTAGGATCAGCCTGCTTAACCCATGCAGTCCTGAAGCAGGAGACCCCAGCCATGGTGGGGAAAAACGTCAGTGTCCTAATCACTACTCATTTTTAAACGACAGTGTTAATAGGGACACAAAAGTAGCTCCAATAAAAACCTCGACTGGTAAAGTTGAACTCTGTGCTTGGCTTAATAGCACTAAAGGTAAGTGAGACGTTGTAGTGTTTGTAAAACGGTTAAACTGAGCTTTTAATAGCCTATTCAAAGCTTATTAAAACCACACAGTTACAGTAATGGTGGACTAGCTGCCAAACTATTAAGTCTTTCTTAGTCATAGCAAGGTATCAATAACAAATACCTCTCTTTTTGAAAAAAAAGGCTTGGTTACATCATACACTGTATATAATAAAATATTTGATGAGTCATTTCCTAAGCAATTCTGTATTTTGCACGATAATCAATTGTTCTGGCAATTAGCTGCAGTCGCAGCAAGCGTTCACTGACTCTCAGCTTCACAAATTGCTTCGTGTGTCTAACATTTATTCTGAGGCCGAGCTCTCAGCGCTCTGAAGGGGGACGTGAAGAGCGCTGCAGAGCACCGTTTACAGTTTGAAGTGTAGGGGAATAAAGTCCTGACTGTTTCACTCTCCCCAACAACTTATACCAGTGAGAGGGCACTCACCCCGGGCTGCACTTTAAATAAATAAATACTCTTTTTCTGCGTCGACTCAGATCTCAGAGTCACATTTTATAACCCAGAATGACTAGAATGAACATACCTATAAATCCAGGAAAATCATGTATCTAATGATTTTATATCTTTACAGTTTTTATCATCCACAACCGCCTGGGGATTTGTTCTTCTATATCAGATATGCAAAGACAGTGATACCAATGATATGATGATAGTCATGTTTTAAATGGTGTAGTTTTTGACATAGTTTGACTTTGCATGATCTAAGGAAGCTTTTCAATAATTTTGCACATAAACATGTTTCATCTCTTACCTTATTTAGCCATCTAGATCATTTGATTTTAACCGTGCATGTTCTGAAATATCTCTCTCTGAGATGCCTTTGCTCCCTCGATGAAAATGAAAAGATTTTACAATAATGGGTAAAATAAACACTTTTAAATGATTTTTTTGTACGGCATCTCGTGACCCTCGTTCTTGGTGGCTTGCGACCCCTGGGGGGTCCCGACCTCCACTTTAAGAACCAGTGCTGATAATTTGGGGATAATGACAAGAGGACATGTAGACTGCCCACAATGTCTTGAAGTCTGTTTCATTTACTATGAAGAACAAATATTGTCATTTAAGGAGGCTGGTCATTCAGTATGTGATGACTTTAATGTGCTGGATGAAGGAAATCGTGAGGTTCAATTATAATCTAAAGTAGGGTCATTTTCAGACACAGTGCTTCCTGTGCACCTTGGATTGACTATTCCCCCTATGAAGACCAGTATTAGTTGAACTGTGTGAGTCTTTTTAGGAAAATCTCTGTTGTTTTAAGAGATATATAATATTGTCAGAGTAGCAAACATGGTTGGTCTTCATTAGTAATAATAATAATAGTAACTTTATTTAGGAGGTACTTTTGGAAAAAAAAGTTACAATGTACTTTACAGTTAAAACCAGCAAAAAAAGTGAAAAGAAATACACAAATCATCAAAAAACAAAGCAAATAAAGAAGTAAATAAGACCAACACATCAACTAAACCACTATCAACAAAAGCTGATAAAGAGGGTTAAGGTTAAGCCCAAAGGTTAAAAAAAGGCAACAGCTAAGAGTGAGTGTTAAGAGGAGATTTAAAAGAGGACACTGAGTTTGACTCTGACATCTTGAGGCAGGGAGTTCAGCAGCAGTGGGGCCTGAATGCAAAGGCTCTGTCACCTTTTGTGAACTGTTGTGTTTTAGAAATCACTAGTAGGGCTCTGCTGGAGGATCTCAGGCAGCGGTCCGGCTCATAGGGAGTTAGCAGATCACAGATATAGGCTATTTAAGGCTTTAAGAACGAGCGATAAAATCTTATAATCAATTCTAAAACTTACAGGTAGCCAGTGAATGGAAGCAATGATATGTATAATGAGGTCACTTCTCTTGCTAGGCGTTAAAAGCTGCTGGCTGCAGTGTTTTGAATTAACTGCAGTCTTTTATCTGTGTGTTATAGTCAATAACTAAGATAACTAACAATGTAGTATTTTTATTTCACCGTCCAAATTACACACATATACATCCCATTTAACTGAAGAAAGCTATTTCTGCATTCTTACAATTTGTCTATATTTTCAGACCTGATGGAGTTAAAGTTGCGTATCCTCCTGCAGGTGTCAAGTGATTTCCTGTGTCTCAGATCACAGCTCTCAGCCTTGTAGCTAATGGCGGCAGGCATTAGAGGATATAAACAAGAGCCCATCAGCCCATCAGCTCTTCTGGCATGATGATGCTCCCCTCTCCGCCCTCAGTCAGCTCTGTTTGCAGCACAGTTTGCAGGAAACGTCAGTGGGCCTGATTGATATGAGATGGGCGATTCCCTGACTTCATGCTTGTATTTAAAGCAAGACAGCTGTTGGGAGAAATCAAAATCCTGCAGGAGCTGGAGACACACATTTTTTTTTTTCCATCTGTTTAACCGAGTCGTTGCCTTTCGCTAGAGGAGTAAATAAAAAAAACATGCACCGAGATGTGGCAGGAGGTCAGTGAAGCCCTCATTATATAGCAATTACAGCGCAAAACCCCTTCCCTTTCAAAATCCAGCCTGAAAGTCAATCCCTCTTTCCAGGGCTTTCCAAAAGCAAGACATGACAGGGCAGCGATTTATCTTTGGTAACAAGTTCAAGACTTGTGTTACCCATGGTGCATTGCCAAAGAATGTTGCAAGTTGTTCATTTGTTTTTCGTTAAAGATCCCTCTGCATTCACTTCATTGAACATTTAAGCAAGTCAAATGCTTTGAAATGTTAGAGTTAGAAATGTTAAATAGGTTTCCCCAAACATATTTCAGAGACAATCAAAACAAAAATCACGTCAGTGTCATGGCAGTTTGTTAAACCCTCTTCACGTTGCTAACAGAGAGCTGTTTGGACATATCCTTCACTACAGGCGTCCAATCACAGCACAGATGATGTTTAAACAGCTTCCTTTCTCATAAAAGTCTTACATATTTCATTATGGTTGTGCTCTGTGTTCATATTTGTCATTTAGATTTAGCCGATAATCCTATAGGCATTTCTTTACTGGCTGAATGGTCAAAGGCATGCATAGGCACTCCTTGCCTTAAGTAATACAGATTAAGGAAACAGATGAAACTCAAGAAGCCAAAACTTAGTTTGAACAGCAAAGAAAGGCTGCAAGAAAACATTAGAGCCTTTAAAGCCACTTCACCTTTCACGCCTGATTGTCATCATTCAGGCTGACTTTTGAAACTAAACAGAACATGTTTAGATCAGAAGTTCTGACGTGGAGTCTTGTTGTTATCTCAAGTAGGCTATTAGTAGTTGAGGTTAGTTTACTCAGTACAAAACGGTGGATTTGCAGAGTCCTTAGAGAAGGATAGCACCACTTGGTTCTCTGAGGGGTTGTTTTAAAGAAAAATTCATTAAGGGTGGCTCTGACATGAATATTCATGCAGGCTGGGTGCTGCAACCATAGACCGTAAATATTAGTGGACGAAGCCTGAGTGACGTCAGCCATGTGTTACAGCAGGGGGCTCCGGAGGATCTGTCTCATCCTAACTTTCAGTCAACCTAACGACAGGCTGAGAGCTGGAGCTGAGGCGGGTTTTAAGCCTCCTGACGAACCGTTACTGTACATCGCGCCCACCTGTCAATCATGTCAGCTACGCACCTAACTACTGATAACACGTATCGTTTTCAAAATCATGAGCCGTTTAAAAAAATTCACTCCCTACGCAGTGTGTGCCTATGAGGACTATAACTAATCAGATCTATTTTGTATTTTTTCTAGGCTGTAAACATGTTAATTTATGCTGTAAAAACGGCTTTTTGCATGTTGTGTGTATGTGACTTCCCGTGTTCCTGGAGCCAGCCTCAAGCGGACACTCGACAAACTGCAGGATTTTGCACTTCCTCATTGGCTTCATTTTTCAAGACTGGAGCTGCAACTCACAAAGATTTATTTACATATTTACAATATCAATTCATTGATGAGTCTAGATGTGTCTAAAGCCCTTTTCAGAGTGCAGTCCCGCAACAGTGTATTGATTCTGTAATGGCGTTATATTGGTGTCCCAGTCTGTGAATTCGCATTAGGGTACCGAAACAAAAGAGAGCACACACCGCTGGAGCTCAACATACACACACATTCAGACATGCACACACACACAATGCTGTTCCTCCCTGCTAGCTCTGCTGATCCTGTCTCGACTCTGTAACGACTCTGTTACTACATCCGCAGCCAGCACAGAGGTGGGATCACTTCACCCCCCCCCCCCCCATTAACAAGCCCTGACCTCTCAATATGCGATACTGACGCCCCTGTGATGTCTCTTCTTCAATATGAACATCAAGGAGGCCCAATGGTAGGGATACAGTGATCCCACCTCTGTACCTCCATCAGAGGCATTACAGGGACGAGACAGGATCCCACCCATTAATGGCAATTTTCATTATGTGTTAGCACCAAGCTAACATAGTAAGCTGAACATCCCGGTCTATCTGTTAGAAATAATGCCCCATGCCCCCAATAATGCACCAACTACTACCTCTTAAACTAGCTAACAATAAAGCTAATGCTACTTTTAAAACAGAGGGGGGCATTGATGGCCTAGTGTTTGGCGCCCATATTTATAGAGGCTATAGTCCTTCAAGCGAGCGGCCTAAGTTCAAGTCTCACCTGTGGCTCCTTTCCTGCATGTGATTCACCACTCTCTCCACAATTTTCTACTCCATGCAGTGTCCTATTAAAATAAAGAACAAAAAAAAGAAATAAATAAATAAAAAGCGTTGACTTGCCAGCCTCAGTGAACAACAGTTAGTGATGTTCAACGTTTTAACTTCTCATTTTTGAATCACTGAATCCAGAGCCAGTTGGCTCTCCACAAATGGAAATCTTAAAAACATGACTCTTCATAAGTTTGAATTCCTAATCAGCATTTATAAACACAAACCTGCTAATTACATGTTTCTTTGTTCCACACCCTCCCTGTCGCATGCGCCATTATTTTGGTTTTCATCATGGATGTTGTTGTAAACACAAACTATAATTCCTCGTATATATTGAGGAACCATTGTGGATTCTCATACACAAATAAATTGACCCGTTGACCATTGATCCTTTGAAATAGAGTGTTTCCCCTTTTATCTTTTTCTCCCCAACATAAGAAGACTGTAATGATTGATATTTTGTTTGAAAAATGTGTATGAATGGAAAACTGTGTCCCCTCACACCTATTACACACGAGGAATGTTTTCACCATTTATGATATTAGGACAGCTTGACTGCAGCTGCTGCATATTATCCTGATTACGAGTCATTCTCAATTGATTAAACTAATATCAAAGATGAAAGCTATTTCAAGAGTTACAATCATGGTTTTGTTTGAGCTGAAGTAATACAGTATGTCACAACAACACATTTATGAGTATTAAACTGATTACACAGTCCTCCAAGTGGCATCTTTCAAAAATGTGTATTTGCTGAAGTTTCAGGACACATGTTGCCTGGATATTTATTTTAACAAGCCATGCACAAAACAATCAAGCTCAACCATTTCCGGCAATTGCCTTTAATTGTCTAACCTTCTGTTGTGTGTCCAATCCTCTTTCATTTTATTTTGATTGCAGCCTGTTGGAATATTCAGCGTGGATTAAAATAGCGGAGGCCTTGGGTGCTCGTCGACTGGAAGACACAGGCGTAGTAATCTCCCAGATGTGCCTCACATGGCTCTGGAATCATCTGAGAAGTTTCCTCACATGCCTTATGTGGATTTCAGTAAAAACAATCACAAACTCCTGGCTCAGGAACTGTAGGTAATTCTATGATGGCCTTGGAGACGGTAACAAGAGGTGACAGTTATAATCACCGTTGTATAGCCATGACTAGTGGCAAGATTTGTGGAAGAGATTCCTTAACATGGATGTAAAAGATGAGCGTGGAAAACATGTTGGACAACACTGGGACTAAACTGGAGCACTTATCCCCAAATTCATCCTCAGTCTGTCCAAACTTCAGGATGTATGCTACAGTATTGTTTTCCAAATAAAAGTAACAGATACATGTTTCAATGATATTCAAGTACTAAAGCCCTTTAGTGGCCATATGGATAAAGAAATGCTGGACTTTTTAACAGGTAACTATTGTCCTTCACAAGCGGCAATCTCTGGTGAGAAAAATGAAGCCAATGTGGAAGTGCAAAACACTGCAGTTCCTCGAGTGTCCACCTGAGGCTGGCTGCAGAAGCCCCGGAAGTCACATACACACCTATTCAAATTGGCTAGTTTTTAGAAGTGAAATCAACATGTTTACAGTCTGGTTCAAAAAACCAAAATGGTCTGATTAGCTCATGTCGTGGGGGATTCATTTTATTTTTTTACAGCTCATCTGTTTTGATTTAATGAAGGATAAGAGTAATTCATAACAAGGCGCGTAGCTGACCTGACTGATAGGCATGAACGATGTGGGTGTGGATCAGTGGTAGAGTTGGTGGTCTCACAACTGGAGGGTCAAGGGTTCGATTCCCAGCTCCCGCAGCCATATGTCCGATGTGTCCTTGGGCAAGACACTTAACCCAAAGTTGCTCCTGCTGCTTTGGTAGCGGTGTATGAATGTGTGTGAATAAGATTAGTTACTTCTGACATCCATCCATAGCAACCTCTACCATCAATGTGTGAATGGGTGTGAATAAGTAGATGTGACCTGCGGTGTAAAAAGCCCTTTGAGTAGTCAGAAGACTAGAAAACGCTATACAAGCTTAAGTCCATTTACCATTTAAGACCCTCCTCAGCTCCAGCTCTTCGCTGTTAGGTTGACTAAAAGTTAGGTTGAGACAGCATTTTCAGCATGGCGGCATCAAAAGCCGCTTCAGTAACCAATTGGTGATGTCACATGCTTAGTCCATGTTTATTTACAGTCTATGCTCCTTCATCAACCCTCTTTGATGACAATATGACAATATACAAGTAAAATTGGGTCTAATCAAAACAAATAAATATGGAATTATTTCCCTATTGTAAGCAGAGATAAAGCTTTTACTGTTTACCAGCTGTTGGAAACATTCATCATACTGATGGAAAAACTGTCCAACATGTTTAACTGTTTAGTAAAGCTGGAAAAAGATATTTGGCATCCAAGAAGCAACATTCCTCCTGCAGCAGAAAACAAAGAGAGATTCTGTCTATTTGACTATCCTTTTAGGTGAACCTTTTAACTCCAGGATGTCTTTCACTGCTCCATGGGTATCTGCTTTAGCAATGTCAACATGTTTCCATGAGCTCAGCAATTAACTAGTCCAGTGTAATATGTGATAGAAATGATGGACACAGCAGTAAAATAAGTCAATGAGTTGTCATTAGCTATATTTGATTTTCTGCTACAGCTGGCTGAAGCATTTCTGACTCTGCTAGAGATTCAAGCCCATACAAGGTTTAGTATTCGACATAAGTTTTGTTGCTTCATGATGGCTAAGTAGATTTCTGATGGACACAAAAAAGACTCTTACTTTAGCACATGTGGCTATGCTAACATCTCTTTAAGCTAATGTTTCTTCACTGTCTCCTGCAGAATTATGAAGTTTTTGCTGCAGTAATGAGAGAATAGAAGTTGCTGCCAAACATCATTTTAAAACTTTTGACCCAGCATGAAACTTTTTTTCTTCTCTTTGCCACTTTAGCCAAAAAATGTACACTCATTCATTATTTTGTCTGTTGTCTTTGCCCTCCACCTGCAAGATTAACATGAACTAAAATTGCATATGTAAAGATTATCTCATCAGACAAACTCAGTATCATATCTCTGAAGAGGAATAATGGACTGTGTAAATTTGCAGTGCTTGAATTGGCAGAAGATTCATGACCTGGTCACACACTGGGGGGAAGACAGGGATCTGCCGGTGCTTCCCATTAAGCCCAGGACAGTGTGCATTAAGGAGCTGGCTCTCTCAAACAGACCGATCAAAACATTAATAGTATGTTCTAAACACCGTGCCTTTATCTGACAGTGATTTACTTTACAAAGACTTTAATCCGAGAGCGAGGAGTAGCTCTGCTCATTAGCAGCGGCCTTTAACTCACACTCCGGGGTGACACACACACACACAGGTGGGTGCTGAGCCAGGAGTGACTTTCGTGTTTATGTTATCTTTTCATAAGCTCTGTCTGAAATTTGTCAAACTGCATCACTGTTTAACTATGTGCCAGTCAAAATCCACGCTGCCAGATGGGTGCCTTTCTGCTAACCTTGCCCAAGGCTGCTCAGCCGCACAAGGTTTCTCTCTCTCTTTTTCTCTTCTTTATGTCTTTCATGGTGAGCTCTCTCTCCAGTTTCTCTCATGTGTCTGCCTCCGTCAAAAACTGACGACCATGGTTCTGATTTTCTTTAAAATGAAAACAAGCGCTGGCTGTGAATAAAAGTTAATGTCCCTCGTGATAACTACGGACAAGCTGCAACATAACCCCATAAAAGTTTTGGAGTTACGAGCAGCCTAGACATCGTACAATAAACCTTATTAGGTGTTAATGTTTATGGAAACAGTGAGAGGGAAACTTTGACAGAAAACAAGCCAGTGATTAGCTGCAATTTAGATTTAGAGACACACACACACACACACACGCACGCACGCACGCACGCACACACACACACACACACACACACACACACACACACACACACACACGCATGCCTAAAAAATAGAAGACTTTTCTCAAACATTTCAGAAAACATAAAAATCAAGGTAAAAAAGTTGACCTTGAGGTTCCTGTTAAATATATTTCAGGACTCGGTTTCAATGATTAAGATATTTAAAAAACATTTTTTAATTTTAAGCAGCCATGGTTTTTAATTTATTTCAATACAATATCAAATTAATAAGACATTTGTGTAAATAACTGCAACAATTATAAAAGCCAATCCAAGTTATTATTTGCTGTGCAGTAATGTAATTTCAGTAATGCATGTGTTTCATATGCGTCACCATCAGTTTGAACAAATATCTGAAATGTAGAAAAGAATGCAGATGTCATGTCGACCACCGTAAAAGTTCAATCAATAATCCGGGCTTCAGTCTATAAAATGACCCTGTTTTTAATTTTTGACAGGCGTCTTTAAGAGACGGTTCTTTCAGCTCCGTTAAAATCCCACCAAAGAAAGTGACCAGAAGAAGTGACTGCTACCAAAAACACATGTGAATCTTGCTTCAGTTAATCTTGCCCTGCATAATTGCTTGTCCATGATGGTGAAATAGATTTTTGACAGACACAAAAAAAGACAGTTAGTTTAGCATATGTGGCTACGCTAATGTAACGGCGCTTCTTGCGTGATGTTGGTTATCTTGCCGTTAACTATAACACTACAAATACTACATTAAATATATATATTCGGGTGTGGGTAAGAAAGAGCACGGGGACAACTTCGGCTACGCTAACATCCTGCAATAGAGTAAACTTTTTCTTGCTATTCGATTCTCCTACAAACTAAACTCATATAAAGACCACAGAGGCTTCAAACAACAGGACAACACATCTATAACACAGCATGTATTTTAAAATAGGTCTTAAAAAACTGTAAAATAAGTAGTCGTCAAACAGTACAACACTAGAATGGTCCTTCAAAAATATTTCTGTTCCTTCAAACTGTGAAAAAAAGGCTTATTTAAAGATTCCAGCATTTTTCAGACAAACTTTTTTAACATTTCATCATCAATTAATGACTTTAAATCAAAGGATACCTTTAATGTTGGAGCCATATTGGTGGTCGACTTTGAACATGATTGAGCTCTGTAATTAAGTTCATCATTAGGATCCTTCAACAGAATACTTTAGAGGCAAAAGTCCCAACGTGAAATGAAATCTGTCTTTATAAAACAAGAAGGAACAAGGTGCTCTGCTGTCGCTGGGCAGTTTTAAAACTGTGAAGGGAGCCTTTTGAACAGATGTAAGGCAGAGTGAGTCAAGAATCTGTTTCAAACAATCATCCAAAGATTACGGACGTTAAAAACGGTCGCTGCCTTTGTTTTGACGGGTAAAAAATGTTCCTCAAACACTAATATTTACAGCACACAAGCATCTTCGCACTAGACCACACTAGACCAGTGGATGAGCTCCGTAAGTGCTTTGCATCAATTTAGCCAGCTAATGTCTGTGTTAGATTGTGAGCTGTACTCCTGTCATCAAATGCCATAAATACGTTGAAATCTAATGTGTTTCTGTGTACCTTTTGTCTCTGTTATTGTAAGCGTTGTTGGATGTAATGATAGAGAGGCCCAGCTGGCCCTATCAGCGTCAGCTCCCAATCTAAACAGAGTGACATAGTGCAGGTGTCCGCCGCCTCGCCTGGCACCTCGGTGGAAAACATTAGATTGGAGCAGGGCTTCCTTTATAGCTTTTAAATGGAGCTGCAGGTCAAGGGCTCCAATCCGAGGCCCAGATCAATACCATGACCCCCTCCACTCAGAGTACTCTGGTCTGAAACGCAGAGAGAGAGAGGTGTAAACCAGACGCTGACCAATGACCCTCCTGCCAAACTACCTGCACCTACAAAGGATTCTCTCTGATGGATGGCTGCTGAAGATTGCTTTAGGTGCATGTTTATACGAATCGTCATTTCCCAGCTGCCTCTAGCCTTCTTTGTACGCAGCAGCTTTCTTCTGATGGTTGAAGGCTTTAAGTTTTTCCAAAAACAAGAACACATCTGAAACTAAATGTTATATCAAACACAGCATTTCTACTTTGGCAGAGGTATAAGGGGGTCTTCAACCTGTTTTTCATCTGAGAGGTAATTTGAATACATGTTAGTGGCCGAGAGCTACTAGCATCACAATGCGATAGTTTAGTCATTTTACGTATCAAATGAAGCAACTGAATTCATCTCCTTCTTGTATACACGTGTCTATGTCAATACCTAGAGTTTACAAAGAGCAAAGATTGTCTGCACCACTGCTTTAGCACTAAACTGTGCATCAGCAATCGCAGACATTATTTCACTCTATCACTATTACGGTTCCTGATCTGGGCCACTGCAGTCATCGTGTCTTCTACTATCCCTTGACCAATGGCTTGATCTTCTGCTTTGTTAGGTTGTGCACCACTTAAAATGATGTCTCTATTACAATATTGGACTTCTTAATAAGTGGGGTGAAATAAGATTGTTGATATTTCATTGTTGTTTCAGCTCCTTCACCTTTTCCGTTCTTAGCGTGCTGCGCTGCCTGCAGGGAAATCCTGTGCAAAGATAGCGTGATCAGTGTGGTGGCTCATTCTCCCTTTCCCACAAAAATAGTATGTTTTCTGCTTTTACTTGGCATTGCCACCATTGTTGTCCATAATAAATAAGGCTAAACTGGCTTGCTAATAGCATACTGTTTAATCATTAAAACATATGTATGTACTTTATTAATCCCTGAGGGGAAATTCAGGTTTACACTCTGTTATTTAGAAACATGCTTCTCACACACGCAGGCCTGAAATACACACATGCACAAACAGGACCTGTGGACATGCATTAATGGAAAGATGTCAGTGTGGGACTGCTCACAGGGAGTGCTCCTGAGCTGTTGGGGGTTCAGTGCCTTGCTCAAGGGCACCTCAGCCGTACTCGGGAAGTGACCTGACACCTTTTCAGCAACCTCACCATTTTCCAAACTTTGGTCTGTACCAGGACTTGAACCTCCGGTTCTCAACCCAAAATCAAAGAAACAAAACAAAGTAACACAACAGAGTATCTAAATTCTTTAAGGACACAAAAATATGTTTGTCCAAAGTCAAGTTTTAAGTACTTAAAAACTACTGTACACTGTGTAACTTGAAAAAAACGACATCAACAGTACTGCAAACATTTGGTTTGCATATTGGTAAGTTGGACATTAGTTCAATGCACTCTCCTACCCATCTGTCTCATCTCCTGTAAAACTCAGGATATTTCCAGGAGGAGCTGTATTTGTGAACGCAAACAGCCAATGTTTTTGCTCGGACTTCACCCAGAGTTTCTGGGCCACTCCAAGGCCGAGTAAGCTGATGTGAGAACGCAGCAGGATATTCTCCACTTTACTGTGACTGCTGCACGGTTCATAGAGTGTCTGCACGTGACCACTAAAATCTCTGTGCACATAATTTAAAGGTTCTCAGCTCTTATGTTGATGTTGTCATTCTGTTGGACTACACATAGCATTGATATAAAGGGAAATATTCTCATTATAGCATCGTATAGTGGACTCTGTTGCTTCGTGTGCTACTTCTGCGTTGTTTTTTAACGTCACGTCTTACCTCAGGAGCCCCCCCCCCCGTCCCCCCTCCCGTCTGACAGGGATAGAGAATATCCGGAGCAGTCCTCCTGAAATTATCTACATATTTTCAGTGCATATGTAAAAAATGGCTTTAGAGGGAAATGAGCTGAAAGAGCGACCTGGCAGAAAAGCCCCAGGAGCTAACTTTGAGGCAAGAGAAAAGACTAGATAATCTGAGCGCCTAAGTGTAAGCCAATCATAGAAGAGTAGAGGGGGATTGGCTGGAAATCTTTTCAAGGGGGGAGGGAACACCTCAAGAGAAATTTCAATTCAGAGCAAATATTCTATTAGTCCCTTATTCATTAGTATTTAAGTTTTTGAATAAAAAGTGAAAGGTGGCTATCAACTCGTCAGCCTTCTTTATTGTATGACATGTTATGATGTGAAGCACTTTGAGTCTGCCTTGTGTATGAAAAGCGCTATACAAATAAACTTGCCTTGCCTTGCCTTGCCTTCTCACGTACTGGAATTATTAATAACCGCTGATTTATATGTAATGCTTTGTTGCTTCTCAATTGCTGCAGACAGCGCAGAAAGGATTCAGCTTCATGAGTAATGGCCTGCTGAAACAGTTGAAGTTTACATCACAAAATGGCATGCAAAAGGTTTGCAAGTGTGACAGATTGCCTCTTATTAGGGGAAATCATTGAAAGCTTTGGGAAAAGAAACTAGGACACATCAAGTGAGAACATTTTTTCATTCAGAACTTTTCATTGACCCTCTAATATTTCCACCTCAGGGACGAGGCCGTCATTGCTACAATATTGAATGTTGTTAATGTTCATTCAAGATGCGGCAAAGCGACATTTCAGTATAAATCAAGTCAGATTTGGCTCTGTGTCATCAAGTTTCACAGAACGTATGGTGGCGTAATGCGTCAGAAATTCCCACCTTTCAATAAGACATTTGTCGCCATCTGTCAAACTCATAAACTGAGACATTTTCCACGTCATTGCTCGGAACACCTGAGGGATTAACATTGCAGTTAGTGCACCCAGATAAACGAGAGTATTCAACAAAATGTCATTAACCACAGTGATAATATGAAGCGGTGTAATGGTGCCTACTCTTAATTTTTCCCCAAAATGTTTTTTTAAGTTGCCCGTCCAGCAGAGTATAAACAGCATCTATGTAAACAGTGACATGTAAGACTACTCTTGTACATTTAGTGTGTACTAGCCAATTAGAGACAAAGTAGGGAGGATCATCCCTTCACCATGCTAGGGAAAAAATATGCCACATACTACTGAATAATGTCAATCAATCGTTGGTGTGAATAAGAGGAGATTTGTGGTAAATGGACTTGAGCTTGTATAGCGCTTTTTTAGTCTTCTGATTACTCAAAATGCTTTTACACCGCAGGTCACACCTACCCATTCCCACACATTCACACGGCACCTCCAAAGCAGCAGGAGCAACTCGGGGTTAAGTGTCTTGCCCAATGATTACATTGGACATGTGGCTGCAGGCAGGCCACAGAAATGGCCCAGTGAATGGGCCCTCCCAGGATATGATTTTAAATCAAGGTATGCTCATTCAATCAGTACTGTTAGCCCTGACCTCCTGGCTAACATTAGTTCCTTGTCCCTGGTCTGTTAACAAGTTCTTATTGCCCCAGCCAGCTGCCTACCTTTCTACTTTTTTGCGACATACTGATTGCAACATAACTGGCTTAACAATTAAGCTTACTGGGCCCACTAATGGGGGTAACATAAAAAAGGCTCATATCATTTTAAGAAGAGAGGGTTTATGTTTGAAACAGGCTCAAATTTACTTTGCAACCAAAAAAAAGGGGTGTTTTGTTGCCTCCAAACTTCCAGTTGAGAGATGACCAACTCTACCAATTGAGCCACAGCCGATTTAGAAGAGGGTATACCCGATGTAGACTGAAAAATAAGTGGGTATACTCTTATTGTACCCTGCACTTCAGCACTGTTGATATGTAAAGTGCTCTATTTGAGTTAGTTTAAAGTTTTCTGTACTTTACTGGGGAACTAAATCATGCAAATGTGCATATGCTTCATTACATTTTGAATCCACTACATGTATCTGCTATGGTAATTATAAAAATGTTACGTAGTTCGGAGCAGCGCCTTCTCGACCAGATGCAACATTGCATGGCACATTCCAGGTTAAGCACTTTTGCTTAACGAGGGGATCTGAATACTTTTTGCCGGATTGATAAATTATAATTGAAACGCTTCCTTTTTTAAATCTGAAAATAATTTTAAAAACTGAAAATAACTGGACTGTGAAAGAAAAAAATGTTTCCATGTGTGTCAAAGGCACTTTTTGACTCAAATATAATCCAGGCACTGCATGCTTCAGTACTTCCCTTTGTTAGTCACTACAGCATTTAGTATGGGATATATCTATCAGGCTACAGTTTATAAAACGGGATAGTATAGACCACACACAGATGATATGCAGACACTATATGAAACACTGTGTTTTGTCTTCCATACTAATTGCCACAGAGATCCTTTAGTAATTGTAATTCTGTTCTTTGCAGTCATCAGGAACCAAATGTAATATTTCACAGCGATGTTTTGATAGCCTGATTCCTCTGGTGCGCCCTCGGCCTGTGAAACGCAGCGTAAACTGACATTCAAGTGCAAACAGCAGAGAAAACCGCAGGTGTTAAAACACAATATGACGCGCTGGGTAATTTTGACATGTTTTCGTTTCATTAACACCGTATTAATCCATCTGAGCGTCAAGTACACCTGTGCTGTGAACACACATACGTTCTTCTTTGCTGCAGCATTCCTCAGTGACAGCTCGACTTGTCACGCCTCTCCCTCTCCGTGTCCCCACCTGTGGTAGTCACAACAATTTGCCCACCACCACCACCACTACCACTTCTCCATCTGAACACCCACCTCTGCCTGACTCAACCGTGTTGTTTTGACAGTGTGGAGAAAACAGCTGCTGGAAGTGCACGGCTAAGCTTCAACCGTCATGTAAAAGGTCGCTGGAGTGTTGGCTGACACAATCAAAATGCAATCCATTAAGAGCTCCGGGATAATAGCAGCAGCAGTTTGTAACTCATCAGCTTTGTTAATGGCCTGTCTTAATGTTCACCGTTAGCTGATGTCATGGCACGCCAGTTGAGCCTGAATACATAAGTAGGAATGTGTTCTGTCGTGACACGCAGCCGTTAGGGCAAACAGGATCGTTTTATTATCACGTCTCAATGACTCACTTGAATGTGTCTCATAAGGTTTGAAGTGAGAAGTGACAACTTAGATGATCAGAGAGGAACCTTGAAGTGTTTCTACTTCACACTCGGAAACACATTTCTTTTACATTTCTTTTTCAATAAAAGGGAAAGGATTGGCAGTGCCAATATAAGTCAAAACATAGTATCTAAAACATGTTTTTTTTAAGTCAAGAAAAGAAAAATGGAACAATCTAAACTTAAAAAAAAAGATAGACATTGACAAGAATCAACAATAAAAGACCCGAATAAAAAGTGCAAATCACACTTTGATTTGGTGCACTGGTAGCCTAGTGGTTAGTGCGCAAGCCTCATGTACGGTGGCTCCAGTCCTCCAAGCGGGCAGCCTAGATTCGAATCCAACCTGTGGCTCCTTTCCTGCATGTCGTACACCACACTCTCTCTCCATGATTTCTGACTCTATCCAATGTCCTGTCTCTAAAATAAAGGCACATAAAGCCCCACCCTCAAAAAAAAAAAATCTAACATTTTGTTGTCTCTGTTTTCAATAGATGTTCATTCTACATTTTTAAATAGAAAATAAGTTGCAGAGGAAGTTTCCATATTTGTCACACTTTTGTTCAAAACTAAACCTAACAAAGTCTCAAACTTGAATGCCTTTATACACTCAGGCTGCTAGCGAACAGTACTGGATGCTATCTAAGCTAGTATAGTGTAGCCATACTGGCAATGATTCATTTTAAGTCACAGCTGATGGTGTAACTCTAACATTTAAATGATGTTAAATAGTAAATGGAACAAACTTATACCTTTGTTGTCTTCTAACCACTCAGCATTTTAGGATGTAAGAAAATAAGTTTTCCACCGTTTCATATAAACTCACGTTCACTGCTAAAAATGGATAATCATGAATACAGTGGAAACACATAATGGTAAAGAGCACAGGCGTACAGCAACCACAGAAGAAGTGTAGAAAACATCTCGATTTCATGAGGAAAATTTAACAAAATTGTTGAATTTGTCTAAAACAATTATCTGGTTCTAGACATCAAGAACCATATACAGTTCTGGTTAGACAACTATTAATATGTTATATTTCAATTTTAAATGACAACCATCATCCAGACAACGACATAAAGGTTGATGACATAAGCTCTGCCGTCACCTGCTACAATTAAAAAAAATAAGCTGCTAACCTGTCCATGAATCAGTAATGTGTATCTGTGTTGTAGCATAGCTTATTTAGGGAAATTATTTTAATACTTTTCACAACTGTGTATAACTTTTTTTAATTAAACGAATAATAAAACAATTCACTTCTATCTTGAAAACTTGGGTCATTGCTTTCATAATGCTCAGTAAAATGCTGAGAATCTTCTGCACAAAGAGTTACTCAGTCCCAGGAGTGGGAGTGAACACAGTCGGATTTGCTGCTTCCACCAATGAGAAGAAAGATGCACTTTGGTTGTTGGAAATAAAGTCTCTTTGTGTCTGCTCTCCTCCCTCTCTTGTGTTATTGTGTCAGTATCATAGCAATGAGGCTGTATTTGACTTTGGGAGGCTCAGTTGTGGCGGCTGAGTGATGTGAACCCTCGTTGGCCCCTCTTACAGAGGACATGCTGATTAGGTAATCACCTGTGTACACAAAGCCTGCGCACTCCTCTCTCTCCATATCCTCTCTGACAGACATGAGGGGACGACACAGTTCTGCTTTCACACCCCTTTTCATCACGGCCTGGATAACAGCTTTGCTGCAGCCTGCAAGATGGTAAAACATATTTACCGTTTCAACAGAGTCACCAGGTGAGGTCTGGCCTGGACTATTGTACGGACAGGGAAAGAAAAGGAAACGATGAAAAGTTAATCTTTTAATGCAAGCCAGGTAGAGGCTTATTACAGGCTCAGCTCGGGATCATGAAACTGAAATGTTTTATGACCTTTCACTCCACAAGAAGGCAACATGAAAAAAAGGACATAAAAATGTAAAGTATTGGTCCGCCCAACCACTCCCCTCGAGGAGAATGACAGACCTTCACTGAATGAGATTTTTTAAATAAATTATATATTAATATAGGCTATACATACAGGTACATGTACAATTTGAAAAGGGCAAGTTGAATATTATGTAGTTAAGTAAAATGTATTGATCTGCAGTAAAAATGCAGATTTAAAATGTTCTGTCTACAGTTACTGATTGGTGACGTGTTTCCAGTCATGGGCGCAAGAATCCAGCGCTCCGGGCCTCCATTGACTCTCATTTTAAAGATCCCATATTATGCCCTTTTTGGGGTTCATATATCTAATTTATATGCCTACTAAAGTAAGGTCACAAACGCTAATGTTCGAAAAAAGTGTCTGTTTTCATGTACCTACGATCGATGCAGCCTGTCTCATCTGCCTGTGTTTGCAACGCTCTGAATCCCCCCCGAGCAGGGTCCCCACGTGTGCCAAGTCTGACCTGATTGGTTGGCTGATCTGCTCTGTTGTAATTGGTCAGTCGTTCGGACAATTCTCTGAAATGTTACGCCCCTTTTACCATATTGGGAATGTAGCTAATGTGCAGCATGAGCTTGTGCTTGCCACAACGAGCCAATGGGCTTGGATCAGTGACATCATCGCAGTGTGATATCACACTGCCAATTTTCAACGAGGGGGGCTAGAACCGAGCGTTACATGCAGCTACTGCTACTGCTAAAAGGAGGAGGTAGGAGAAGCCACGTTTCTGCGGACTTTGAATTTTTGCACATAGATGTGCCTAAACATGCACAAGACACCTGGAAAACACACTAAAGAGCATATAAAACCACAAAAAGCATAATATGGGACCTTTAAAGGCAGGGTTGGTAATTTCCTCCAGATCCACTTTTTAAGATTTTGGTTGAAATCGTCTTTAGGTCCTGACAGAAATTAATAACTCATGTGCTCTGAAAAAGGAACAAAGAAAATCCGTCATCTGTAGCAGTTGTAAGCCTGTAAAAAGTTCAACCAATGTCTGCCACGAGGTACCAATTTGATGAACCAATCACGCCTCCCTGTCTCCCTGCTCGTACTCTACCCCTTGTGTGCACTAGCCCACACTCAAAGCACGTCACCTATGACAGAGTTTATACTGTGAGTTTACTTACCGCTGAATGAGACATGAGACGATGTAGTTTTTACACAATGCAAGCGATGAACTGAGGTCCGCTTCTGGAGCAACGGCGCTGGTGCATGTAAGTGGGGGGCTTGGCTTTTGAGGGAGCACAGAGGGGAGGGGCTGGGTGAAGACGGAGCACTGGGGGAATGCTACTTTCAAAATCATGCTAGTCTTCGAAAAATTACCAACCCTGCCTTTAAGTCGCACATGCACATTCACTCCTTTTCATTAAAGAGGTAGAAAAAATTAGTTCATGAACACATTACACACCACCACCCAAAAGCAGGCAGTAGAGTGACACGTCCAAAGAACTGACATAAAGAGCGTGTCATGCAGTGTCACTGGATCAGAGCAGCAGAGCAGACTAGCATGAGTCAGCAGTTTTTTAAAAAGTTTTTCTCCACAGTTTAGGAAATATATTTCTGTAAGTACGAGTGCATAGTGTGCTGTTTGTTTAGTATGTTAAGTGAGATACATTGTTTCCTAAGTTAAATATATCACAATGCTAATTATGTTAGCCAGTTAATGGCATTTCCCAATATGTGTTAGAATCAAGCTAACAAACTATACATCTGGTCCATCTGCGTGAAATTGTGCCCACAACCTGGAGAACAATGCACCAGCCGCCACTGGACAAAACATGTATTTAGGTTCATCATTATTCACTTGGTTCAGTTACTACTGAGACAAATACTCTTCATGTTGAAAGTCAACAGCTTATTTATCACAGTTGCAACAAGCTGCCCTCCGTAAATGTTATCTCAAGGCACACGCTGCCTGCAATGCCATTCATTAAACCTCTGTCCTAATTAGCTTAGCACCGCTAACAGATGAGATGGGCCTGGTAAGAAGAGAAGGGCTCGGGCGGACCGGATGGCCTCAGAGGCCTGATGTGGCTCAGGCCTGTCACTGCTCAGCAAATTGATTCAGTGGCACGCTCCACGCTGAATAAAAGGAGTAGTGGGTGGAGGTAGTGAGAGACTAGCGGTCCATTCATTAATCACTGAGGTAAACAGGCCATCCAGTGACACCTGGTCGGGTTAATGCCCGGGACCCCAGAGTAATTACCACTCCCCTCCCCAGCCGGCCGGGCCGACCACTCACATGAAAGCTTGTGATTATAAAGGAAATGGGAATTAGCAGAAACATTTTGGAGAGGCAGTCCTCAGTTCACTGGTAGCGGAGAGAGTTCGCAAAAAAGGGGGGGGGAGTTGGAGGAGATGTGAGCTGATTGGAGTTTTCCCCACGGGGCATAAGGAGGAGAAAGAGGGGGGTCAGGGGTGGGGGGGGGATCAGGGGTCAAGCCCACACCAAATTAGTAGTGTCTGTTATTTGAAACCAAAATAAAGCAGGAGCAGCAGTAAATGATTTCCCCAATGCTGGAGTGCCTTTCTGGGCTCTCTGTTGAAATTACCGAGAGGCCACGTCGCAATTAGTGGTTTGTTTCTTTTAGACTGAAATATGGCCATAATTCATAGCTTTCAACCCGTTTCATTGGGAAGATGTATTGGCTGGCCGAACTGAGGAGGTAATTGTAACACATGATATGGCAATTTGTTACCTAAGCAGCAAATACACAATCTATTTGCATGGACGTGTATAATGCTGCGTCGGTATCCCATGGAATAAAAGCCATTTGTTTCCAATGGGGTGTAATTGAAAACTGCCTGTTGGAGTTTTTACACATCTATTCATTAGAGAAGTATGAGGCATAACACTCCAGCACGCTGCTCAGCTTGTAATGGTTCCAGTTAGTGTCTTTAATGTCAAAATGAGCTAGGATGGAACATATATTTCCCACTAAAATGAATGTACTGAGCTGTTGCCGAGTCAGAACCAAGGCCATTGCCTTGTCAACGCTTTGTTTTCTATAGAAAAAAACAGTATCAGTTACTCAGTGTTTACACTTGCATGCATGAAACATTAGTTGATAATCCTGGATGTTTTTCTGCGTGCTCAGTGTCCTTCAGGCCCTTTGTTTCCTGGAGATTAACAAACTAATCTCCTTGCAATGACTCATTACACTCTGTATGTAATAATTACTGTGTGAAGTAATGATCTAAATACAAGTGTTTCCACTCATAATGACTCTTTCATTTTCCAGATTGTTGACCTGGCTCGGCAGCGCTCAAGTCCTTTGCCAGAGTGGATGCAGAACATTAAACCTCTTTTTCCTCCTTTTTTTTTTTCTCCCGCAGTCACAACATTTACAGTAAAACTTCATACTTCCCCAGTGGTTTTTCAGGGTTCAGCTTTTCACTCAGTTTTAGAAGTCATGGTGGGGCTTGAATGCAGCTTCATTATAGAATTATGATGTTGTAATAACCTGCGTATTAACAAGTAAAGTATAGTATAGCTTGATATTTCCAGTCCATTGCAGACTGAGCTGGATTTCTCTCCAGTCCTCCACCAGCACCAGAGGGGCTATTACACAAGTCCCTTAATGACACTTAATGATTTAATTGTGTAGAAATCATGGAAACAAAGTGATACATGCCTTACTCATGTTGACGTTTAGCAGACCCAAATCCATGTGTTTCCTCACTGAAGTAAGGTACCACATGCTGCCTCGGCCTCCTCCATCCCGTTTTTCTCAGCCACATTTTACGTGTTTATCTGAACTTTTATATCTCAGGTTTGACAAGCTGAAAGATAAAACACTGAGGACCCTATTGTATGCCAGGCGCTAAGTGTGTTGGCACACAGCGCAGGTGTCAGTCTTTCCTATTGTCCTCTTGATGCAGTTACTTTGAAAAGTTGTCACTTTTACACCCAGTGCTCATTTAAAAAGCAAATTAGCTTGCCCCACGTTAGCGCCCAGGTCTGTGTTTGTTTTTAAAACAAGTTGTGGACAGGCGCAAAGCTTACAGGTTCCTATCTTTAGGACGCAGAAAACCGAGAAACCACCTACAATCTATGTTGCTGCTATTTGGAGTACGAATTAGAAAGATGAGCATAGGCCTACATTGGCGAGTTTACAACATACTTCTAATGAGCTTGTTACAAGTTTAATGTGCTGGCTGGAGTTTGAACTCCAGTATTAAAAAACTTAAATCAGCTGAGTAAATATCAACGCGCCAGGCTGCAGGCCTACCTGGTTCTTAAAATCAATGAGAGCTGTCACTCTGATAGGTTTGATTTACGTTACGCATAAAACACACCTGCAGTAACCAGGCATCTGTCGATCCCAAAATCTCCCTGTAGAGTCCAGGTGCCAAAGATCTTCTGTCAAGCCATATCATCATATTATAAAATGTGTTCAATAATTATTATTCTCTTCATTCACTGGTCTCTCTTGATGGCTGACTTTAAAAAGGGTTATTCGGCTGTGCTAACTTGCTAACATGTTTGCATCACATGCGGCTCAGTTGGTAGAGTCGTAGTCTCACAACTGGAAGGTCGGGGGTTCGATACCCAGCTCCTTTGGCAACATGTCCGCTGTGTCCTTGGGCAAGACACTAAACTTCTGATGGTCTCACTACATAGCAATAAGCAACCTCTGCCATCAGTGTGTGAATGTGTAGCTGTGACCTGCAGTGTTAAAGCGCTTTGAGTAGTCAGAAGACTAGAAGCGCTGTACAAGCTCGTACATTTACCATTTACCAAAAACATGAACGACATAACAGCGCCCCCCCCCCCCAAAAAAAAAACCCAACAACAACAACTTGAACACCCCCCGATGAGCAACCAAAGCCTGCCTCCTCCATGTAACAGATCAAAATACACATGGAATACATTTTCTTCAACATGCTTACTGTTGTGATGTTTAGTTCTAATAATGCTGACTTATGTCCAAGTGTTGCTTCTTTTGAGAAGTTTGGTTTGAATTGGTTGATTATAACTATAACATTATAAAAAGGGAATGTAAAGTCATGATTAGCAGTTCTTTTGACGAATGGTCATCCTGCAACATACTGTATCACAGTTTAAAGTAACACTGGTGAGAGGAGACATAACTAACACTAGCACTACATTCATTCAACTTTCCATAAGCTGCTTTGCAATTTTCCTTGTAAGTTAAAAATGTGTTTCAGGTAGATTTCAGCTCCAAGAATCTCTACTCTGCAGACTCTGTTTCCAAACTGTCAACAGCACCGGATGAAAGAAATATTTTGTCTTCAGTTTTCTACAAGAGGAGGTTGAGACATATCGTCTATCTTTATATGTTCATCTCTGTGTGCGCACAGAGCCACTGTTCTTTCAGCTGTGCTGAGTGCAACCACATTTTGAATATTGTGATTGTCTGAACATATTTTGCACAGTAATCCATCATGTTTCGTGCATTTCAGAATACTTTGATGAGCTTGGTGAGTATTTTACCCAATTTTACATGACCCTGTTACTCATGTTTAATTCTCACAATATTTCAGGGGTGCATTGTGACCAAACTGATAAATGTGCCCAACCATTGGAAACTTTGGAAGTTTCCCCTAAGAATGAACGTGTCTAGTAAGAAGACTGAATTGTGATATTGACAAATTTCTATACCTTTTAAATGTTGTGCTGAACTGGAGGATTTTTTGAATAAGTTTGTTACAATAACCCAAACGCATGAGATGTGTATTATCAAGTAACCACGTCATTGAACCTCTCCAGGATAAGAGTGCTCTCTCACTGTTGCAGCTCATGTCTTCAGAGAAAGTCTGGTCTCGGTCCTGTGTATATCTGCCTGGCTGCCCTCCTACCATTGATAAATGAAAAACTACACTTAACATCCTCGATATATGCGCATGGTTCTTCTTCTTCTTTTGGAAATGTGAAAGTTTACAAGTGCTCTGCAATGGATGAGGCTTCAAGTGCACTTAAACGTGACAGTGAGCGTGGATTTAAATGTCCTGGCAACTCTAAGCTGCTGGAGAAGTACACCCAACATCAGCTAGTGCTAAGACCGAGGCTTTATCGTGGTGCTAAACCCTCGATCTGAACCAGTATCAACAAATGTCTTGTTGAATTAAAACAGTTAATTTTTATTAAAATAATCCATATATCCATAATACATTTTGTATGATTGTGTATAGATAATAAAGTTGTAAGATTGTCAATGCATCATGATACACACACACACAATCCACAACTAGAAAAGATTCAAACCTCCCTGTCAATGCGACCCGGCAACCCAAAACGTGATTCAAGCAGTGTGTGCACATCTGCAAAGGAAAGCTGGAGGAAGGAGCAAGCTAGAAGAAAAATGTCAGGACAGGACAGCAATCCACACAAAAAAAACTCCAGCAAATGTAAGCAGAGCTGGACTGAACAATTTCAGCCCATAACCTCAAGTCACCTTGATAGTAGCCTTGCATTCTGCAAAGTGTGCAGGCTGGATGTAGTTTAGGGCACGGTGGCAGAAATGATGTGATGCAGCACTACTGCGATCAGGAGGTTAGTGAACTCTGGGTGGTTCTGGGCCTCAGTGGTAGCTGACGGATAAATAGTAAATGTGGTTCACAGTCATTAAAGGAGTCACACATTGTGGGAAATTAGGAATAAATAAAGTTAAATGTTTCTTTACCACATTCATTTTATTGAAGACGAAAAAATTCCCATAAATGTAGGAAGATAATGAAATTACAGAAAGCGAATAAATGATCACGCCAAAATCCCTTAATAACTCTTATTGTGCATGATGGTTATCCTTAACAAAATAAATTAGAGATGTACAAAAACTCTGTCAAATGGTGATTATTTTGTTGTTATTGTAGAAAACCCACATTAGCAGCATACACACCTCTGGTACTGTAGCAGTGAAGGAAAAACTCCAACACTCATTTTTTATCACCACAAACCTTGCAACACTTCTGATCCATGAGATCCCCGGGCTTTGTTTAGGAGAGGAGTTACACAGGCTAACTCAACCAGCAAAATTAACTTGGAATTCCCCCTGGGAAACTAAACCGCAATGTGTTGAGACACAGAGGTGGGAGGGCAAAAGCCTCTGGTAGGCACAGTGATCAGGACCAAAGCATGCTGTGGTTGTCGAGCAGATTGTAGACACCCAGAGGCGCTGCTTGTCAACAGGCAAGGCTTTGGGCCCCTGGCCAGTAGGGGCCCCCGAGGGCTAACAAACTTTAAACCATAGCAGGGGCTTAAAATGTGCAAATTTTGCAATGACTGTAGGAAACTTCCCTAACAGGGCCCCATCTGACAGTGCCACAAGTGTCACAATATTCCTGTGAAACTCAAGTTTGTAAGTTGAAGTCACCATTGGTGTTAGTTTATTTATAACATAATGGTGATGAACGCTGGTTGGAGGGGCCCCCTGTGAGTTTTTGCCTCGTGCACAAACAGAGTAGAATCGGCACTGTAGACATCAAAGTGTGCAAAACCTCAGTGCAGTTTTTTAATTTTTATTTTGTGTGTTTTTCAGATGGATCTACTGGTCCCCCTTTTGAGGCTGTTTATGCTCACATGATTTAAGGAGAACTGATGATTCTGCTATTTTTAAGTGTTTTAACATGCAAAGTCACTTTGGCATCAGGAAGAAGTTTTAGTCAGACCTCCATGACTACGCAGCAAAAACAGGTAACTCGACCCTCTGTCCCACTGCCTCTGTGCTCCTTGGTGCCTCATCGTAGTTGACTTGTGACTACAATCATTCATAGTTTAACTGAAGCCGTTTCAAGTTGTCTGTGCGATTTCCTGCGCAGCATGACAGCTCTCCATTAAGACCAAAACTCGATTTAAGGGCAACTATTTTCCCTCAAGAAAAAGTTGAGCACAAAAGCAGTTTCCTCCGAGTCGAGATGTTTTGAAATCTTCACATTTGGCTCATGCTGCTCTTTTTTTTGAAGATTTATGATATGGCTTTTAAAGAGTGAAGAAGTGCAGATACCTTGATGAAATATGCCTTGTATACAAAAGAGATTTTATTACTGCATGGTTCAGACAGAGCCATCAGCACAGTGCACTTTTCCACTCAGAGCCCAATGTAAATTCCTGCTCAGTGTTTATAATTTCCACAGCAGGTGATTCACTCAATCAAAGAGGGAGCTCCAGTTTCCAAAGACCCACGACTAAATCTGGAATTACATGCAGCATCAGAGCGAATAAAAAAATCATACTTCAAAATGATCATTTTTTATTTCTTACCCTAGAATAAACTTCAGACCGAGCTCAGATGAGAATTAAACTGTTATCCAGCTGCAGGGAGCGCACAACCTTGTACGCTGAATTAGCGAAGATTTCTGCATCGATAATCGTCAATCCTCCATGTCAGGAGAGGGTCTTCAGAGCAGGTCAGAGGCTGCCATGTGTAATCAGGGATGATCAGAAGGTCTTCGGGGGACATAGAGAAATTTACCAATCCCAGATGGGGTTGACTTGCCTTCACTGTGGCACGTGGACGTCAGGAATGACCTCAGCCGCTCAGAGAAGCATGCTACAGACAGCAGAGTTAACCATTTCAAAGCTTTAGATGGTCTTTAACAGCGAACTGTGGGCTGTCGTGCTTCAAATCAGGCTTTTCCTGACTGATATCACAGTTCTGTTTTTGATCAAATTAAATTTTTTTCAATCATGTAATAGTTTTCCTACTGTGCAGAAGGAAACATTCATCTTCGACCACATTTAGGCTGTTTCATGTTACTTATTGTGGACGAAGGACGAAAGGCTGAGCTGATATTTCTGCACAATGGATGACAGACAAACAGAGACTCTGTAAGGTTGGCATTGGCTGTTGCCCTCATAGCCTGTGTTCAATATATTTTAAAATACAATATAGTTTTTATTGATCAATAAATACACAATTTCAGACAACACAATTTGAATTTGATGCGACCACACATTGGATCAGAACCCCTGAGTTGGGAGAGCCTGAGTTAAACTGTCAATGATGCAATCCTGTAAATATGAGGAGTTCTCATTAAAGACTAAAAAAAACACTTTACAAAACGAAGAGGAAAGAAAAAAGAAAAACACAATTGTCTGGATGTAATTTTAGTTATCTGAACTGAAGGTTATTATGTATGACAGAAAACTTTGGCCTCTACATACATCCATAATACTGGACACGTATCCTTTAAAAATAAATACATGAATATGATGCCATTCATCATTCAAGACTTTAATGATTTAGTGAGTGACTATAATAATATGCTGTGTGACAGAGGTTGAACTATAATAGTATTCAGCTCTTGTGTTGCTCTAAAAGTAGCTGCGTAAACATGCCACCGCACATTACAAGTCTTATGTAAGTCTTCAAACTTGTGATTTAGTAAAATGGTTTGCAGGCTTATGAAAGTCATCTGTATTTTCATACCCACTATGTAAACATGCCTTATACAAGATATTTAGATCATTTACAGAACAAATCTTAATTTAAGTAAAGATGTCGCTGTCTGGGCGATGGTGATCGAGGGGGTGGTTTGTGCGCCCCATGTGCAGATGCTGTTTTCCTTGAAGCGGGGGGCCCAGGTCAGAACCAGACCTGTGGCTCCTTTCCTGCATATCGTTCTCCACTCTCTCTCTCTCTCTCTGATTTCTAGCTCTATCCACTGTCCTGTCTCTCCAATAAGAGCCCAAAAAACAATCTAAAAAAAACAAATACATAAACAAACTATGTAATTTTTCCTAAAAAGTTTAGTTGATTTATGCTAAAAGGCCGAGTGGTTAGGGCGCGCAGCCCACGTACAGAGGTTGTAGTTCTTGAATTGGGCGGCACGGGTTGAAATCAGACCTGTGGCTTCTTTCCCACATTCATTCCCCACTCTCTCTGTCCCTAATTTCCAACTCTATCCATTATCCTGTCTCTACAATAAAGGCATACAAGCACCCATCCCAAAAAAATATGAAATATGCTTAGAACAGTTTTGTCAAAACTACACTTTCTGGAAGTATGGAGGTCTTCTTTATCCTGATTGACCTGGACCCTATTCATCAAAAACCGCCAAAGGCTGTTCAAAAAGTTGTATTATTATTTTCTTTTTCATCACTGCGAACCATTATGACTGAGATCTAGATCAGTGGGTCTCAACTGGTGGGTCGGGGAGCCGTTTTCAGTGGGTCACAAATGTGTGCCTGGGAAAAAAATGTGTCAGAAAGTCTACCAAGCACTTTTTATACTTGTTTAATCTGTTCAGTTTCTTGCCTCCACCACATGTTTTTTACCGTCTACTGCACAGTTTTCATTAAATAAATCTGATTGGTTGAAAAATATCTAGACGAGTTGAGAATCACTGATCTAGATAACTCCACAGGCAAGTTAGAAACAGAATTGTGCTTGGTTCAAGTTTAAATTGCAAAGAAGTAAAACTATGACACATTAAAACCCTGCATAGAGACTCATGTAAAAAAAAAGGCATCACACACTTTTCTCCCTTGAAGTACAGATCCTAAACGAAAAGAATCTCATAACTTCTATAGATGTTTCCTTCTTTAAATCAGGAACCATGATTTAGTTCCTGTGTTAACGTGTTCAAACAGTCACTGTGGGCCTAACAGTAAGTGTTAGTTTTAAGTTGGAGCCGTTTAATCTAATTATTTTACAAAATATAGAACAGCTACCAGTAATAAGAAACTGTGCCACAGAAACATACATAAACACTCCATTAATCTTGAACATGTATCCCTCTGGGGTTGGCTGGATTTGCACTGAGGACTGGACCTTCATGTAATGGACTTGTTGAGCTAAGTTGTTAAAAGACTTATTTTGGCACATACGTACGTATTAGATATTATTATTATCTTTTTATTGTGTTATATGTACTGTTCACACATGTGTTATATTTCTCAGTATATTTAAGTAAAGCACTAAGCTGCGGTTCAGATAGTAGAGCCAGGAGTCCAATAATCAGAAGATCAGCGACATGATCCCTGGCACCTCCAGTCGGCATGTCAAAGTGTGCATAAGCAGAAGACTGAACCTCAAATTGCTCCCTGAGGCTTTACCATTAGACTGAAGGTGTGAATGTGAATAAAATGAATGACATTTCGTGTAAAACACTTTGACTAATCAGAACTAGAAAGACAGCACACGTAAAGTCCATTGACGTGAACACCAATTTAAAATTGGGCTGAATCACTATTTTTCTAATCAGGCTGCCCCAACAAGTCTCCAAAGATCAGTCATCAATCAATCAATCATTATTTGTATAGCGCCAATTCATAACAAGTGTTATCTTGAGACGATTTTCAAAAGAACATATAGGATAATATGCAGGAAGGATTTCCCCTATGTGTTCCTCACGTTCCTGTTGTCCACACTTCTTTGCCGCTGAGGTGGAGGTCGGAGCAGGCCGTGCATGAATGAGGACGGCGGTGGTTGTGGGGACGACACAGTCCGATGGTTGAGGCAAAGACTTCCCAGCTGGTCCAAAACGGATGCATGTGTACTCAGAAGATCCAAGAAAAGCAACCATATTTCTCCACCCTGGCTTCTTTTAAAATCTAAAACAGAGTTTGAAATCCCTCATCTTTAAAGTTGTAAAATGGTCTGGCACCATCATTTCTTAAAGAGCATACAGAGTTCCTTGTTTCCCCTTTGGGACTTTGTGCTTCAAGAATAGAGGTCTTTTTGTGGTATCTAAAGTCTCAGTAGTAAGTAGTACGGGAGGCAGAGCCTTTAATTATCAGGCCCCTCTCCTGTGGATTCATCAACCAGTTTGGTTTTATTGCAGTCGCCCTCTGTACTTCTGAGAGGAGGCTTAAAACGTTCCTTTATGATAAAGCTTAAAATGAGGGCTCACTTAGGCTCGCTTTCGACCGGCACCGACTTATGCTGCTATAGGCTTAGACTGCACGGGAACATGATACGCTGAGCTCTTATCTCCTCCTGTCATTGTCCTTGGTATCCATTCATGTCCCATGTATGCCTCCTACTTTTACAGTTGGTAGAGGATTTAGGACTTCTGTCCAACCCTTTGACTGTCTGCCACAGTAAGCCTGCTTGACTCACTGTCATTATATTATTAGGCCTATAGTCATGTTTCTATTATTCATAAAGAGGACTCTCTCTTACAGGAAGTTAAAGGTTTCAATAATGGCTTTTCAAAATAACGTACATGTGAAAATAATAATAAAGAAATGAACGCTGATAATTAAAGATTAAAGTATTACCGGACATTTACCCAGCTCTGATTATACTACATAATACAACAAGTAGTAAAGACATCTACCACACTGCGGCCTTTGCATAAGGTCTAAAAATAAATTAGTTCAGAAACTACATCATTGAGATTCCCATGGCATATGTACAGTATGATATGATTTCTATTGTTTCTTAAATGTTTAAATTCATCTATAATGCTGGCCCCATTCATCACTGAGCGGCCGTCATTCTTTTCCATCTGGCCACAAAACTGAAAACAAATGTTGTCATGCCAGCTACACTGTGAAATCTGAGGGCTGCTTGTGATGTAGGAGTAAACTCATAGACGATGTCAACACTGTAACAATGAGCCGGCATGATGGAGGTCAGTGTTAGGATGCAGACACAGCTCTCACCTAAACAACATGAAAATCCACTGACGGACATGGAAGCTTTCTGCGCTGTAGATTTATAATATGGCAGTACAATATGAACTGTGATGTAAGTTGTGTTTTACATTAGCTACAGTACAAATCAGCACAGACTAAACAGCACATAAATCATCACTGTAATATTAAATCAAAACATAGTCTTCTTTGGGTGTCGTATTGTTTGAGAAATATATCAGAAATTGATTGATCACGTGACACATTTTTCATTTGCAACCATTTTTTATTGGGTTGGTAACATGACAAAAGACCAACAACAATAGTTTAACTGAAAACAATATAAAGCTTTTCAGCTTTTTCCCCTTTGTGTTAACTCAACACCAAACCAAACTCTTCTCAGCCTTTAGGAGTTTCATTTTGACTAGTGAGACAAACATTTATCAGTTTTCAATAAGGGCTGGAGATCAGTGTGACACTGACTATTTCAAGCCAACTTCTTTCTTGGTATTTTATTTGAAGTAATATTTTTTATCAGTAAAATTAAACCAAAGGAAGAAATTCAGTCAGTGCATACAGTATCTGAACTCTGACTAATCAGAATTACAAGCGGCTGTGCTTAGTGGTAGTCGATCTCTCTTGAGTGGAAGGCTGAGGGTTTGATCCCCAGCTCCTGCAGCAAAATGTCCGATGTGTCCTTGGGCAAGACACTTAACCCTGTGTTGCTCTCGCTGCTTTGTCGGCGTGTGAGTGTGTGTAAATGGGATTCGTTTCTTCTACACTTCACATAGCAGCCTTTGCCATCAGTGTGTGAATGTGGAGGTGTGACCTGCGGTGTAAATATACTTTGAGTAGTCAGAAGACTAGAAATGTGCGATACAAGCTCAAGTCCATTTACCATTTACAAGCAGATCAACGTTTGCTGCAGCTCAGCTCACAGCCTACAAAACATCCTTCATTGCATGAACTTTGCTGTATTAAAGAGGACATATTATCCCCCTTTTCCACCTTTTCAAACAGTCCCCTGTTTTGGTGTGTGTGTCTCTTTAAATGCTATGAGCCCCCCCCCAGAGTTTTCCCGGTAGACATCACTCCTCTGTATCGAGAATAAAAATGGCGGACCTGTGCAAAAGTTTTGCTCTAGGCTGGGGGTGGAGAAAACAGGGGAGGGGAGGGTATTTTTTTACCACAATCCAACTTGTGATGTCCCAAGTTGAGAAAATTTGAAACGGAGCATTTTTCTCTGTGTTGTAAGACTTATGTAGACCACAAACAAAGGACTGATGTGTTTATTTCACATTTTGTGGGTTGGTAGACACTCAGGTTACCCAAATGTTCAAAAACACTGTAAAAGTGGATTTTTCACAATATGTCCCCTTTAACATTTATGAATATATTTAATGCATTTTGTCAAACCTTTATCTACTTCTGTATGCTCCCAAGCAGCTAAAACATACAGGTTTTTGGGCCTTTTTGCCTTTATTGGATAGGACTGCTGAAGAGGGACAGGAAATGTTGGGAGGGGAGAGTGGCATGCAGCAAAGGGCAGAGGTCAGATTCGAACCCGCAGCCACTGCAATCAGGACTATAGCCTCTGTACATGTGGTGCGCGACATAACCGCTATCTATTGGCACTCCCTTAAAACATGTTTTTGTTTCTTTTTTATATCTCTTCTCTTTTTAACTTCATTTTGTGTTTTGAACTCCTCTTGCACCTTTGACTTTTTGGATGCAGTTTGCGTGCCAAGCAAAATCAGGTCATGCACCTTCAGGATTGAGCTTCTTGAAAAGTACGTTGGCAGTCAACAAAGTTCAGCTGCAGTTGGCACATTCTTCTTGCATGACCGCTATTGATGTTCACAAATTATTTATCTTGTTATCTCGATCTGAAACTGTTGTGTATTTGCTCAGACAGCAGCTTTAATCACCATGCTGCTGCCTTTTTGAAAGACAAGCTCAACAGGCCTGATGACGGAGCTGAAGGCTAAACTGACTCAAGTGGAACTGACAGGCTGAAGAGGAGATAATGACCGAGCAACATCTGAAGACAGAGTCTGACACAGGCAAACTTACAAAGAGGAATATAATTAGGCGTTAGTCGAGTGAAAAAATCAACAGAGGTGAAGTCAAATAAAGCTGCTCTACTTCATTTGAATCTGTCCAAAGGCAAAAAATAATACAGCTTTTGGAGCTGTTTTCATAAAGCAAAAAATGTTGTAAAAGCAAATAATTAAAGTACGTACAAGCACTTATTTAGAGCGTGCAACTTTATAGAACAATCTCAATGAAAATGACTGTCATTTAGGAATTTATATTGGTAAATGGACTTGAGCTTGTATAGCGCTTTTCTAGTCTTCTGACTGCTCAATGTGCTTTTACTCCGCAGGTCACACCTACACATTCACACACTGATGGCAGAAAATGCAGTGGAGCCACAAATGATAAATTCAAAGTGTAATCAATAAAAAAATACGTTACTAGTGTGTGAGAGAGAGACAGTTCAGTGCTTCTTATTTTTGACGATTAAGATTTTCCAACAGGAACAGTCCAATCGACCCAGAGAGGAACCAAACTGCATGAATCAGACTGGGAAGAGTCATGCTAAATTAACCAGCCTTACAATCACACAGCTGTCAGTCTCAAAGCATTCATGTGACTGTGTGGTTGGCTTTCAGTCATATGTTTAAAAAGGCAGAAAGATTGGGAGTGATAAGCCAGCACACATCAGATGGGCAGCGTCTGAAATCATCGTGTCTGAGGTTGTGTTGAGTGGAGCCGGGTGGAGTTAGAGCTGAAGCATTCTGGGTCTCCAAAGCCTGATCACACACTCGCTAGACTTCACATATTTGAAAAGTGATTTCATTCTTTAAGTCTTGATATGATTGACAGTTTGAGTCCCAATTTTGAAAATGTGACCTTCAAACCAAGTTTAAATATGATGTCAGATTATGGACGCTCATCAACGTGGAAATCATCACAGACCTGCTGTTTGATGAAACGAGCCAACACCTTTACACCTGTTGTCTTTTAAAGTTGACATATTGTGCTAATGCTGTTGCATACTTGTATGTTACATAAAACTTTATTGAGAACACATTGCAATAAGGTACACATATTTTGCAGCAACAGGGTTATGAACGAGGAACAAACTACTATTTAACCATTATTTAATTGGTAGAAAGTGAGTGACTTCTCATCCATTTTTGTAGAGTATCTAATGTCTTGTTTTTTTATTTATTCATTTGTTTTGGCTTTTTGCCTCTATTTGATAGGACAGTGGATAAAGTCAGAAACCAGGGAGAGAGAAAGTGGGGAAGGAGCCACAGGTCGGACTCGAACTCCGGCCCCCTGCTTATAGCCTCCGTATATGGTGCTCAACCTTACCGCTAGGCCATCTGTGCCCTGCTAATGCTTACTTATTAGAGAGTGAAGTGGGGTATCTTACTGAAATCAGAGCTTGAACACAGCAGTCAGGTTTGTTCTTTGATGCACACAAATTTGGAGAAGAGTTAGAGGAAGAGGTGTTGAAGAAAGAGGAGGATGGGGAGAAGATATTGTATTCCCCCATTGCATTTGTGTTCATATTTACAGCATGCTACTTGTACAAATACCAAAGACATACAGTAATAGTTGAAAAAAGACAGGAAAAGGCCAAGGCACTCCTCTTTAGAGGAAAGGTTAAAATGCCTTTATTTAACGGGCGTGCACTAAAGATAGAACATCATAAAGAAAACTGTATCTTAAGGCATTTGAACTTTTTTTCAAAAGATGAGTGTTTCGGCCTTTTCCTGTCTTTTTTCAAGATATGCTCATGCCCTCTACCAAAGAGCTCTGTCTTTTTTCTACTAGTTTCAAGAAGCTCTCCTGTTCTTAGACTTTTCTACATGCAGTAATAGTGTTCTTTTCAAATGATATATTGAAAGTATAAGAAGACATTTTTAAAGTCTTTAGGATTGTGCACAGGCTAGGGATTTTTGCAGAGGAAAGATCGACAGCTTTTCACTATTTCAATAACACAGTTCCTGAAACACAGGGCCCTGTGTGTCAAAACTTCACACACAAAATACAAAACATGTTAAATCCTCTATTTTACCCTCTGACCTCATTGACAAACACAGTAGAACATTTTGGTTACAGATTTGTGATAGAAATGTGATTATATTCTCATTCATCACTCAAGTGAAAGGTTTATCCAGGGGGAGGATACATCTTTAGAAACAGTCCCATTCATTGGACATGATTCATAGAGACAGACAATGTGCAGTCAGCTCAAGAATGATGCCGCTTGTGTGCAGCAAATGGCCCGTAGTGAAGCTCAAACACCGACGCTTGAATTAAACTAGTTTGTAAATGTGTCATAAATCTCGGAGGCACTGTATGCGATGACACTGTATCCACATTTCACACTTCGGAGTTCACCGCCGCTAAATAGCTGGTTATCATTCACCCTGCAAAGCAATTAACTCGTTATTGGCTGTGTTTACAGAGGAGCTGGTGTGAAGGAATTCCCCTGGAAACGGTGATTAGTGCCTGCTCTGGAAATCATTGGAAGAGGAACAAACACTTCAGACACCCGGGTTAAGTTGTCTTTTTAATGTCATTTATCTCGCCCTAGTTGCCTTTTGTGTGATTTTAGCAGCTCTGCAAAACATTTCGTGTACAGCTTCAGCCTGTGCAGCATCCCACAGGGAGCGCAGCACAAACACAGCAATTAGAACTGTTCTGGAGAATCAACATTAGAAATAGAGCAGCCTGTAATCCCCACCATGTGAGCAGTGCCAGAGGTTATTGTGTTCCCAGGCTTCATTATCAAATCGCTGCGTGATGGAGCTGTACGAGATGTTGTCACCGAGATTGCAACTTAAATCTACAATGTCTCTGTCAAGTATAAATATGATGTTTTCCTCTAGTGTTTGCTTTGTATTATTGAAAAAACTCCTGCAAAGCTGATTCAAATTCAAATTCAAATTCAAAAAACTTTATTTATCCCCGGGGGGCAATTCAAGGTTTGAGTGGTGTAATGTGAAAACAATGAAGGGTCTCTATGGTTACAAGCAGAGCCTCTTTTGTATTTTCCTAAGTCATCAAATTGTAGAACCACGCTGAGAAACAGAAGCCAGTGTCCCGAGTCTTTCTCAAGCATCTTCTTCTCCTGAAAACAAAACACAGATCTGATGAGGTTACTATCAAGTTTATGAATGATGTCCGTCAAACATAAAGCTGAAAGAAGCCGTCACTGGAGGCCAGTTATTAGCATACAGCGAGCATCTTGCTGTATGTTATTTTCCAGGTGGGTGGTCCTCGCTCTGCTAGACGTGGAAACTGAATTAGCGCCGGCCAATTTTGCCTGCGATCTGGAAACATTCTTTGCCTTCCAGAAATGAGCCTAATATAGCGCTGTAATAAAACACCTCCAGCCTCTGGCGTGTTGTTTTACCAAATAACATCTAACTGGCCATTACTCCCCATTAAGGCTAATGGTCGCACTAATTAGGATAATTCCATAAAAGTCTCTGTGTTTGGACCAAACTGTGGACGAGCATTAACTTAATGACATGACTGACCACTCTCAGACGCTGCCAGTGTGCTCTGTTTTTTTTTTGTTAAGCAGGCTATTTAGTCTGCAGCCTGTTGGATATTTTGTAGTTTTCAGCACTATCGCCTTCAGTAAAGCTGTCTGTGAGGTCATGTTACGCTTCATTGCTCTTCATAATGTAACGGCCAATTTACACAATTTCATACAGTAATGATGTTTAGGTAAACATTGGAGATATTAATGTCAGGATTCCGTCGAAGTGATGGACACATGAGCACTGCTCCTCCACCAGATCAGACGGCTTTAAACTGCATTAAACTATTTGGTTTGTGTATTCAAAGTGAGTTAGATTATGTGTAATGTGAATATAAGGGCTCAGGCTTATTTGTATGACTTTGGGATTTTTAATTTAACAGGTTTATATTTAAGCCAACAGAACAAAAAAGGTTCAGTATGGCTTCTTCATTTTTTTAGTCAAATTCTAGCAGTGCCTCTCTCCTTTTTGGTGTCCACCAAATGAAGCTCTAGCGTCATTTCAGTCATGAAGTCTTTATATTTGCCTTCATGGACAGGTCTATCTCTCATTCATCCCTCTAACGCACTCTCACTCACATTCAAGCTGTCATTTTCTGGGGCTGTCATTGGGTAATCAGCTGTCTGGTCAGAGGTACTCATCTAACCAATTGCATGGCATTCCTCCCTCACGGTCAGCCTATCATCTTTCTGCTCCCCTTTTAAATATGATTCTTTCTCTGCCTTAGTTCCTTAATGCCGATGTTTCGTGCGCCCCTCCACCTCCTTATCACCGCCCGTCTTCGCAGAATCATCATCCATCATTTCTTCAACCATCCCGTCACAACAAGTCATCAGCTTCACCACCACCAGTGTCTGGACTCCATGGGGGGATTTATTCTGTTGACGCTCAGAATTGACATTCTCCAAACAAATCAACCCCATAGAGTCCAAAGTCTTTCTGTCAAGTCACATTTCCATGTTATCCACTGTAATAAATAATTTTCTTTATTCACTTGTCTCTCCTGATTGAACTACTTTCTGGCTTTTTGGATGCTTTTTATTACTCCACTATGTTACTAGCTAGTCGCCAATCTTGGAACCCAACGACAATCATCGTCTATCATCGTCTGTTAGATGACATATGACTCTGGGAAATTTCTCTGAAATCCAGTGAAGCCGGCGTCCAGGCAACACTTCTGTGCAACGTTTAGATCTTTCATGTCTTGGTGCAAAACATCCCGAGGAGCACCGGTTCATCTGTTGAGTCTCAGATAATTCTCAGTTCAACAATAGAAGTTATACAGAGGCTCCACTATGGCTGGCTCACTTCAGCGGTGTGAGCCCAAAAGAGAAACTGATGGGGCGCCAGTGGACTAGTGGTTTGTTCGAGCACCCCATGTACAGAGGTTTGAATCCTACCTGTGGCTCCTTTGCTACATGATTTCCTGATTTCCAACTCTATCCACTGTCCTATCTCTCTAATAAGACATAAAAAGCCCAAAAATGAATCTGGAAAACAAAGAGAGAAACCGATTTTCTTGTGATTTATTGTATTTTGCTGTGTTGTTGTTGACAAGAGTCGTATAAATAAGAAACTGTTAAAGGTTATTAACCAAGAAAAGAGGGTTACACCCTCAAAGAGGCTCTTGAATGGACATATCAGTCGGTTGTTTTGCCCTAAATCATTGAACCCCAATAACTTGTCACTTGTTGTCTGAAGTCTAAGCCATAGAGATATTTAGTTCTTTTTGTATAATGCTGCCAACATGTGCAGGAGGCAATCTGACACAGTCCTGTTTCCAGGGGAGTTATCAGCCTTACAGAGACAAATTAAGCCCTTTTTCATGAGCCACTTTTTTTTTCAGGCACGTTTGTCCTGACTGAAGGATAAATTCTGAAACTGTGTGTTAAACTGTGTTTTCAGATTACATTTGTAACAACTGCAGCTGTTTCTGCTCTTCAGATATTTAATTGTTCACTGTGTTCTCTTTGTTTGTCTATTGCTCTTTGCTGCTGTAACACTGTACACATTTTCTCCATTGTGGGATAAATAAAGGTTTATCTTATCTCATCTTATCGCATCTTATCTTATTTCATCTTATCTCATCTTATATTATCTTAAACAGCTTGTCTGAGCAGTGATGGTTGCCACAGAAGATGCATACATCAGGGGAAGTAGTTTCCAGTTTCTCTGTGAAAGAGCATAACTCTGCCTTATGTTGGTGATCATTTGGGGATCCCTCTGCCTTAAATACTGTTGAGCCAAGTCAAGTGATACTGAACACGTTTCAGAGGACATGTTTTGTCTGCCTGAAACAGAAGTAATTGACTGCAGAAGAGCAAAGAATGCTTTTAAAGCTACTTGGGTTTTTGTCCCTCTTTCATCTAGTCTCCATGCTAAGTCTTTGCAATCCTTTTAGCAATCAGGACGATTTTCCTTGGATGTACCACACAGCTTCTCCCAAATGTTTAGAGCAGTTTAACACTGTAATTTTTTATTTTCATAAGTGAGGCAGCATGGCTGAATAAAGGAACCAGCATACCGTATTAATTGTATTCTTGTGGGTACTGCTGATTGCCAGTCTGCATTGCCGCTGATTAACACGGGCTCTGGAACGGCGGCTGTTGTCCCAGGTGCTCTGTGTTTGGAAAGAGAAGGCTTCCAACATTAAATACTTCACAGAGGAAGTCTCTCCCAGGGCCAAGGCTACGCGGCCAGACCACATTGAAACACTTTCTGTGCGCTTTTACTTCCTCCGCTTTGTGTTGTTAAACGTTAGGATTTATGTAACGGTGATCACAGAGAGCAGCGAGCGGAGCTGAAATCACAAAAATGAATTTGCAGCAGGCTTACTCAGAGCTGAAATCACAAGGAAAGTCCGAACAATTAGCATTGTTTTTCTTTTTCAAAAGCATCCAGGGGCAGGCAAGGCAGAGCCTGCTCTGGACAGTTTTTTGGATCACTGCTGAGTAGCCTTTCAACATTCAAGATTAACCTGATTTGTTGTCATCTGAGCGAATGAAAATTGGCAGATTAGTGCCATGATGTTTATACAGCAATTGTCATATACAATTGACACAACAGCTGCTGCAGAGTTACAGATCCAGAAGAGTAAAGTGGCTTTTCCCTCGACCGCTGCATTATCGCATTTTACTTAGTTTCCTTGTAAAGCCAGAAATGTGTGCATGATTTGCATGATTTTTTTTTTTTTTACAGTCCTCTAGCTCAACATTTCCACGCCTGCATTCATTTCAACATGTGTAAGATTGTTAAATTGTGCTGGCCCAGCTCCAACAAGCCTAATAAAATAAGTGTTATTATTTCTGACTGGACTCTAAACTGGTGGCCTGAGCCCACGGCACCCAGCCTGTGTAAGCATGTGTGTGTGTGTGTGTGTGTGTGTGTGTGTGTGTGTGTGTGTGTGTGTGTGTGTGTGTGTGTATAGTAGGCTGCCCCTCGCAGGTTGAGGAGCTGTTAAACGGAGTTGATTAGCGCAATTGGAGAATTTAAGAACAGAGCAGCTGCTTTGATTTGGCCTGATTGCTGTTTGAAGGAAATAGACGAGAGAGGCACTGTTCTGTCAGGATCTGTTTGGAAGACTCCAGATGCCCCTCCCCAGCTCTCTCTCCCTCCCTCTCTCTCTCTCTCTCTCTCTTACACACACACACACACACAGACACACACGCAAACACAAGGACATACGCACTACTAGCAGACCTCCCACTCGCATATTTAGCTCCATATTCCACGGCCCTCTCATCTCAACTCCTGCCATTTGAATATTAGCGGTGTGTCAAACTAACCATGAAATAATGAGAGTAATGCTCCTGACATTAGGGATGTGACTCATGCTGGCTCAGAGAACTCAGCAACCAAAATGGCACCCAGAAACTCTACTGTTGGGATGAAATAAATTGTTTCTGTTTTGAGACGGCGATTAGGATACAAACATTTGGATGCTTGGCTAAAGTGTCTGGCAGTATCCTCTCGCTTCGAGGTGTGTTAATGATAGTCTTTGTGTTCTCACCCGGACAGCAATGAGCCGTTCACGCCGAGCTGTAGCACAACCAGCTGCCTGCAGCCAGAGCAGCTGGATCGAATACAGCACTGACCCTCACAGGGCTTCTTTTTCCACTCTGGACTCTAACAGCCTGTGTGCCAGCGTGGGTGAGTGATATCAGTCAGGGTTACTGATTATGATCACCTTCCAGGTTTGCAGGGTTCTGCTCACTGGAAGGCTTGTTTTCCAGCTTTTTCACTCGCGCTAATTCGTAGGTGATGAATGCTATATCCCCGATAAGCCCTTTCAGGAGAAGCGATCCATGGAGAGAGAGAGAGGGAACAGAGGGTGAAATGAATTAGATTGAGCTGAATTCAGGTGCAGCTGCATCAGTTTCCCACTAACTGTTTTCTTAATCATTTTAAAAGCAAGGCATCAAAGACACATGAATTCATATTCGGTGATGATTTTGTCACACAAAACGCCAGCTCCGATTTTTCAGCAAATAGCCACAGCCCTGGAGGATCAGCGGTGAGGCTGCGGAGCTCCAGTACTGTATGTACTTTGTTCTGGCAGTCACTCACCGAGCTGAAACACATTATTTCTCCCATGCCAAGTCCGCAGTAATGAATGAACATACATGCTGCTTTTTCCCCCGCCTCCCCTCCCCATACTGCTGTTGAAACATGAATGACTCAAAAGCAGTTCAGGACATTTTTCACAAAACTGTCTTCTCCCCTCAGAAGCACTCAATCACATGCCATTTATGCAGAAGGGTAACATATGGTTAGGTGAATGTGAGTGTTATTGTGTAGTTTCACTCACTTTTATTTGGAAATTACCTTCCAGTCCTTCAGTTAAGAAAATGTCAGGGGAGGAAACGGATTTTATACTGCAGAGCTGACACTAATTTGCACTTAATAACAAAATATCCATTATTTCTTTTTTCTGTTTCAGAAGGTCAAGTAAGAAAAGCCTTCTTGTTCATATACATTCTTTTTGAAAGGAAAAGTATACAAGGAGAAGTTTAAAGGGAGTTGAATTCCAGGACTTCGACCATTCATCTGCCTTTCTACTTATTCACTTCTGCCATGACTCCAATAAATATGAGACCGTTTTCATCCCATGGCAATGACAGGCGGTATTGTTGGGTTAAATATGTCTTCCTCTGCACTTGCTACATACATGTCAAGCACTCTAATTTACATCATTAGGCCTGAAATCATTGCTTCCTTTCAGTCATGGTGGGAATACGATCCAGCAGCAAAAGAGCATTTATCATGCTCTGAATGATTCCTGTTGGAGGCAGCAAACATCGGGTATTTTGACGTCTTTTCACGGGATGCTGAAAGGATTTTTTACCTTGAAAATGTGTAAGTTATAATGATTTTTGTTCTTATTCAAAATTCAAACTTAAAAGGGTTGTTTGTAAAAGATTGATGAGTTTTTGCAGGGAGAGGAAGGAGGACTTGGCCATTAGTGGCAGACCAGACATAAATAGGGGCAGGACTGAAAAAGGGTGGAGAAGTGGGGGTAGTATGGTGGGTGGTTGTTTGCAGAGGACTGCGTTGGGGTGGGGGTGGTGGGGGCACATCTGAGAGCAATCGCGCTGTGTGACAAAATGCAGACATAACAGTCTCCTCAGACACTTGTTACCAGCGCGTAAACACTTGCCTTAGTGAGATAGCCGCGGCGTTGGAGGGCTTGTGTCGATCTGTCATTTATCAACCACTAATTAACTGTTAATTTGCCAACCTTTGGGTTCAAGCATGCAGCCAATTCATCATGCCTAACAAACAGCATGTCCTGCCGCTCCCCATGGGGTGGTCCCCGCTGCCTGCTTGCACCATCCATCTGACGCACTCACCAGCCGACTGCATGAATCATCTGCAGCCTTTGTTCAGCTGCACTGAGATCTCTACAAAGATGGAGGTGACCCTTGTCCCAGGAAGTTGTAAAGCCTGATATTCTTGTGTTTGTTGACTTCCAGTACTCAACACTTTTAGAGGAGGCCAACTGAAGACATTTTTCTTCCAAGCACAGAGGATACCATAACATTGGGAATAAACATAAAGTAAAGCTGATGTATCACTTTGCTAATACTTAGCTCAAAGCTTAAACAGTAACACAGAAAAGATCATTGATGCTTTTTGAGGCTGCTTCGTTAAGCGGTGTCTCAAGTGTGAGAATCCTGACACTTAAAGACAAACAATCAACCTTACATGTTTCAGATTTTGAAAACTTTGTGACTTTAGTAACATAAGATTTAGTTGTTGTTTTTTATTGACAAGGAAGTATGACGGCTTGCTAACAGTTAAATCTAAAATTATGTTTCATTATGCTAAAGCTAGGGATGGTAATTAAGGATAGATGTTCACATGCTGACAATAAGGGCATTTAGGGTATACCATTGTAATCATACCCAGACCTATGATGCTAACATGTTAGTGCGATGTTAAGCTTGGTTTCTTTTCACAAAATGAACACTATAAAGTGAGCAGGTATCATTCAGCATGTGTATCATGTTCTTACTTGTGTTGTATTTTCTTTGTATTCTAATATGTGTTATGTGACTGTAACTTACCAAGTTTAATTAGATGCTTGAGTACTAATATTTATTGCAATTATTTGGTAAATGGTAAACGGACTTGAGCTTGTATAGCGCTTTTACACCTCAGGTCACACCTACACATTCACACACTGATGGCAGAGGTTGCAAAGTTAAGTGTCCATCAGAACTAATCCCATTCCTACACATTCATACACATTCATACGTTGCTGACAAAGCATGCAGGAACAACTTGGGGTTAAGCGTCTTTCTCACGGACACATCGGACATGTGGCTCCAGGAGCTGGGTATTGAACCCCCAACCTTCCAGTTGAAAATCAACCAGCTCTTCCACTGAGCCACAGCCTCCCATTCATTGACATTCTCAGATCATTTTGACATCTCAAGATATACTGTCTTAATACTTTAATGTTTTGTGTTGTATTTTGTCAGCTTACACTCTTGCCCTAGTTATACAGCAATTCTTTGTTTTTAAATGTCTAATTTACCGAAGCCCTGAGTGGACATTTATATGCTCTGTTTTCTCATGATAACGAGTTATTTCTGGTTGTTTTCCCAAGATCTGGACGTATTCATCTGATATCACCAGAGTTGCAAAAGCACAAAACAAACATAGAAAAAGGCTGGCCATACCTCATTAGAGTTGGCTATGACAGAATGGTAGTGACCAGTCTGTGGCTTTCTTTTCTCGGTCAGCAGAAAATTATTATCACTAAGAAAACAAGCTATGTTATCTCAAGATAATGGTTTGAATAAATTGTTTCACTGTAATGGGAAAAGCAGCTTTGTTATCTTGAGATAAAGAGAAAAAACATCAAGATCTCAAGAAAAACAACAGGAACTGTCTCATTATCACGGGACAGAGTACAGGAGTAAATAACATGTATGGATGTCTGCTTAGGGCTCCCGTACTAATTAAGTAGACGTTAGCATGCTCATATTTAGCATGTTAGGTGTCCCTTGTGTCAGAGCTGAGCAGATATTCAGTCATAATTTCCAGTTAAATTGGTGATGCAAAAAGAAAAAGTCAGAAGATGATCATATTTCATGGCAGGTCTCTCAGTTATGAAGATTGATGTTTTGGGTACAGATTCTGACAGATTTCAAACCAATTAGAAGTGCTAACATGGCGAGAACTTATGGAGGACTAGTCTGAATTTACTACCTGACAGCATTTTAAAGAGAAAACCCAGATTTTTTCAACACTAAAATGTTCTGATAGAAAGACTCTGACATATTAGCACAAGATTTCAGCACTGTAGTCGAGCTGGCCTTTAAATGCCCGTATCTGTGAAGCCAAATGTACTGTTGATAGCAGCAGAGACAACACACACTTACTTAAAAGTGATATATGATGAAAAATGTCTCAAACTTTGGAGCCAAGTCGTTAAGTCATTCCGGTGAAAAGCTGTCAGCGACTGAAATATTTCTAATCCGGTCCAACGTGATTGTTTTTTTGGCAGCCAGACAACGAAGGGGTGTGTTAGGGATATCTGATAGTGGGTGTTTTGAGTGTGTGTGCTCTTGCGAGAGTGTAAAACAAACATTTGTGCGTGTGTGTGTGTGTGTGTGTGTGCGTGTGTGTGTGTGTGTGTGTGTGTGTGTGTGTGTGTGTGTGTGTGTGTGTGTGTGTGTACTGACAGCAGTGGCTGTTAGCGGGCAGATGGAAGTGCCTACCACACTGAAGTGACAGCACATGTCAGAGCGGCGGAGGAAATGCCCCCATAAAGCATCGCTGTTGACAGCTATGGCTCGGTCTGCCTGACACCCGACATGAAGCGCCGCGCCTGGCCGGGTCACGTCTGCTAACACACACAAACACACACACACGGCTCACAGATCAAACCACTCCACTGACATGAGAGATACGAGCCGGGGACAACTCAACAGGTCGCCTCTTCACAAGCTCTTCACAAAAAGCTCAAGTTAATGCTGCGTGGTTGGTATTAGCTGCAGCACATGCATCATATTTGACAGCAGGCCAACGCTAACATCCTCATTTCTCCTCTGACAACAAGAAGAGGGAGATTACGCTCTTGCTTGATGGGCAAATAGCTAATAATTCCAATAATGAAACTAATTTTCCAGACCAATCTGTAGCTGTGCATGCTCCACTGAAGCACAATTACTCTGAAACAGAATGCATGGGGCTAATCCATTTAAAATAAATCACAAATTCAATAATAAATCCCAAGCTTTCGTAAATAGAGCGGCTCAATTGGGACTGTTTGAAATCCTAACTTCACCGGCTAATCACCTCTCAGAGCAAACACAGAGCAGGTTTAATTTCAGTTGCAGTTGTTATTTAGGGAAGGTATGCCCAGAGATTTCAAACCCAATGCTGACCACCACCAGCACCCCCACTGCAAACAATTACGCTCACTCAAGCATACATGTTGAAGCCTGGTGCCAAATGAGGTCGTTTTGCAGCAATTTGACTTCCTTTGGCAAATCTCTGAGGCACTTTTGAGAAAGGACAGACTGTTTACTAACAGTCTCTGATTGCATGTAGTGAGAGAGGAGCACACCTGTCAGACCAGCACCTCACACATACACACACACACACACACATACACACACATACACACACTTAATAACTGATGTTAAACGATGCAGGCTTTAATAAAAATCATCTGAATGACAGAAAATGCAGGTTTGAAAGAAAAGCAGCTTCTAATAAGGCAGCTTTATCCGCTCCATCAGCTCCTGAATGAAGGCGTTAAGTCTTTTTTCCACACCATATTTGCCCCTGCCTCACATTGCTGTTTGATGATTAGCGTCTGCATAAGTAATTAATCCTGGTTACATAGAATATTTGTGAACTAGCTAAATGAGGCCTCTTTTTCCAATTTGGCTAACATATTTATATTAGGATAAAAGCAGCAGCGTTTAGCGGCCGCTGAAATACTGGCTCAGTGTGTTCTCCCTGCAGCTGTGAGTACCAGAGCCGGGGCCTGCTCAGTCTAATGTGCTCTGATAGTCCCACTAGAGGATTTCCTTACACCAACTCCCAGCCGCCGCTCACTTGATCAGGCCCAGGCCTCAGTGTGCTCATTCATCCCATGGCCCCCCGTACATGTGTGTGTAGGTCAGTGTGTGTGTGGGTCGGCGTGTGAGAGCTCACCTCGTCGGTAATGACAGCCCACTGAAAGGGGACCTGTGGCGAGCCAGAGCCAGCCAGATCTTTTCAAGATGCCTGCAATCAGGCGCTCAGGACCGTGTCATTGCTGTGCCCTTCGCGCTTGCACACACGCCTGTTAGAGCTCACTGATGAGCGAGGTTTCCTCAAACTGTGCCACGGCGAAAATATATATGTGTGGCCTCACTGATTCAAACTGAACATGTCCTTATACTGCTCTGAAATGCTTTTTGGCCTCTTAGCAGAACTCCCACTTTGTATTCAGATCACATTTTGCGTAATCACAACTGAAAGCTGCTGGATATTGCTTTTTTTGGGAGTTCAAAGCTTCAAATACTTACTATGGTAAACATAAAACCCATTATGTCTGTTTTACATAATCTGACTCAGGGCAATGGTGAGGTGTATCTCTCTGAAGTTTATTTCCTGTAACACATCATTTAGGGCCAAGTGTTCCCAACAGGTCATTAAAATCTCTATAAAAGGACTAAACTGCAAATGTTTGTGCCACAAGCTGGAAAAACAGTGTTCAATCAAAGCACTTTAATTTTAATCATACATGTTTCCTTTGCAGTTTGGTGCCCACGCTTTGAAACCAAAGAAACAAAAAATAAACACAGCGCTCCTGGTAGAGAAAACACGGACAAATTCACCCCGCTTGGTCTTTCTGTCTGGGTTTGTCCCGTGTTTTCCCCACAGCAGAAGCATACCTCACACACCTACACACATGGATTAACAAGGTTTCGTAACGTTAAAAAAAATCACAGATATAAGAAAACACTTATTTAGGTTTGCAAATCAAACATGCATATTAATAATTCTGTGTAAGCCCTGTTTTCGCTCTTTAGTCAGGTCTGCCATGTGAGGTGTTGCAGCAGACTCTGGCCATGTGTGGACACTGTGCAGGCCAGTCTACGGCCCGGTCCCTCTGCAGCCCTCTCTGTATTATTACAGCTGTAAGTGTGCCAGCCGGGGGGAAATTTGTCTGCAATTCACCTGAATTAGAAGCGCTAACCCAGCTCTCCTGTGGCACGGCCTAATGGTTTGTTTATTTTTGAGGTTTTTTTCTTTTTGCAAATCATTCCTTATCTGTCATTTGCTTATTGTCCCATTGAGTAGCTGAAAAGAAGGGGGTTATGGGAGGAGTGCGCCCCGCCACATGGCCCTGGAAACTCCCACCTTTACAGTCTTTTAGTTAAACAGTCCAACTTTGTGCAGGTAACACATCCATCCCAGTGCCTGTGTGGTGTATCCTCTGCCTCACTCTTTTCTGCCTTTTGTTGATCTGACTTTCATAAAGGGAGACTTTGAACAAATGCCGCAGTTATTCTAAATGAAAGATTGAATATGTCTAAAAATAGACCCTGATTATAAAGAGTTTCTCGTTGCCCATGCTGACTGCAGCACACATTGTTTAAGCAACACAACTCACTCTGTAATCAGTTAGGCGGACTCTGCAAATCCACCTCAGTGAGCCACATGAGTAAGGCCATGGAGATGTAAATTATCTCGTGATTGTCTATAAATCACGTCATACGGTGCACGAATATGGTAATGTGGTAAATATCTTGAGTCACCCAAATGCTATAATTTTCTTCAGACATCTCAAATGAGTACGGGATAATGTTCGGCTTATCAGTTTTCCATTACACATTTTATTTGTTCATATCAGTAAGAAAGTGGTTCTTACCATAAACAAATGTAAAGCATGCAGAGAAGAGGGGCCAAGGATAGAAAAAAAGTGCAAAAATGGCCAAAAGGTGAAGAGATCATTTAGAGACAAACAAAGAAACATTTTAGGGAAGTTAAGCAGGAGCGGCGCAGCAGCCAAGTGTTCCTTGATGTGCGGCTGAGTGTGCGTAATGGTCCAGCAGATGTCTTTAGCGTTCCTCCCCATTGAGATGTGGTCAGTGTGGGATGTGGAGTGAGTTTTTTTGTTGCTGGGGTTGAAGGTTTACACAGAGCCGGGTAGCCTCACCGTTCTAAATCAGCCCGTCACACACCACTGGCTCCCTGTCAGAGACCTATCTGCTACCACTTACTCAGAAATGCAACAAATTTACTTATAATTACTTAAAATTTTGCCGTGCTTGTAAACACTTGTGCTCTGACAGTTCATTTATTTTGTTTGATTGCTGCAGACTATTTATAGGGGCGGGCTGCCTGCGTACGGATTCTGCGTGTCATCTAGATTCTGCAATGAGACAAAAGTGGTCGTGATGATTATCCACTAGTTTCAGGGTGTTTATTTACTCACTGAGGTCGAGGAGAATGTGGCTGTAATTGACGCACATTAAAGTGTAGGATGGCAACCTTTAGGGAGTGTCTGACAGCAGCAGCAAAGAAGTCTCATTACCTTATAGAAACCCGCAGAATGATTGCTTCCCATCATTCTCTGCTTGTAGTTTGATGTCTTATGAGAGCAGGTCTCTGCATTGACCCAAACAACCAGTGGAACTTTCTCGATCCAGAGTAGGTGTTAACTGCGCAGCAGTGACCAACAGGTTCAAGGTTTAGCTTCATGGAAAGAGTCTTTTAACACTTTTGGAACCTCACAGCAATTCCACGCTGCAGAAATATCCAGGTGTTAACAGCTCATTAAGTACATTTGTTTCCATCATTTTTGTTCCTCTCAGGCTGTAATACTAAGCCATTACTTGGAACCATTTGTCACAGATATGAGTCATAGGCAGTTCAACTAAAGCTGAACCAACCATTATTTTTATTAAACATAATAATCTTAATATTAATCATTTTCTTATTTGTAATGTTAAAGGTTATATTTGTAAAGATTAACCCAAAGCAAATTGTCCTTGGCTTCATGCAGCCTTTAAGCATCTTTTACTACATATTAACTGGTCTGTTGTAACTTTACACAAAAATAAATGATCAACCTCATTTCAAGCTGCAGTTGGAAGCTGTTTTTCTTATAAAGAGGTCTAGTAAAACCCACTGAGAATAGCTAGTGTAGCATTAAGCCACTGAAATCCAGATGTCTTCCTCATGATTTTGGAACAAATAAAAACTTGCAAAACTAATGTTCAACCTACATCAGTGAAGAACTCCAAATGTGTATGTTGTCTCTGCTGGATGTATGTCAAACAACTTCTCTCTTTAGCTGTTTTCACACATGCACTCCTTAACATTCCTTAGAATTCAGGATGACCTGCCCCGGAAATTTTCCAATGTATTTATTCACACATTTCTTATAGCATGACGTTTTCCCTGTCAGACGAGGGGGGTGGGGGGGGGGGGTCCTCAGGAGCCAGGACACAATGTAAAAGTACACCGCGAATGTAATGTTAACAAGATATCCAAGATGGCAGTCGAAGCACAGTCTGATGCAATACTAAAAGTGCGACATGGTATTGGATGTATTTATAGTATCAACTCAAGAGCAGAGAAAAACAAACTGGCGAGCCTGCAGTGAACTCTTCTGACTTTTACCTGCTGCACTCACACATCAGCTCAATCCGACTTCCCGACAGACATTTAACTCAGGAAATAGTAGGGTGAAAAATTCGGCCATTTGCTTTAACACATGCAGCTCAACCTGAAAAATGTCTGGACATTTTCAGGAGCTTTGTGCATGTGTGAAAACACCATTAGTCCTCTGTTAGTCTCTTGTCATCAAGCCTTTGCCCACCAGCAAAGATAACAGCAGCCTCATCCCTCACATCTCCTCTCCGCAGTACACGGACAATTAAGCACAAAGGGGTGACAATGTGGCTGCTGTCCATCTCCTCAGAGCCTCCAGCTGCCGTCACGCTCCATTTCAAGTCCACAAACACACAGAGATGTTTTACTGATTAAAGCGTCACTGATACAGAGAGAGACATGAAGCCAAGATGAGGCCAAGAGTACTTTGACTAGATAACGTCCACTTTAATTGTCCCAATCAAAACTTCTCTGATTGTACTATAGTTTGATTTCACGGCCACTATTTTCTTTGAAAGGATAAGCGTGTAGGAGAGATTTGATACCAGTTAGTTGTAATTTGTCATGAGCCATTTTGGCATGAACTCCTGGATCGTTACTGCTCAGGGGCTCATATGGTAAATATACACATCTGCTGAAAAGGATCTGAGAAAGTACAGAGTTGCAGATTTGAAGAGAGAAAAGTCTCACAACCACAATTTAATAATTTCCAGTCCGAAGTCAGCTGGTTCAAGTAAATTTCTTAAAAATCATTTGAATTTTTTTTCCACTGAGGATCTGGGTTAAAATCATGTGCAGAGATTGCATGGTAAAAAAAAAAAAAAACCCTGTCACCACGGTGGCCCTAAAACTCAACTCTGTTTAGTATTAGAACCCAAAGTCTGCATGATAACTGCTCAGCATTCATCTCTTAAAAGAGCCAGGCTGGATTTGTCCCCTCTAAGGAGCCCAACTTAGCTGGGTTAAAGGAAAGCATTACAGCCAGCAGGCATGTGACCACATAATTTCAGCCAGAGAGGCCTACGCTTCCTCTGTTTGCTGTCATTATGCCCTCAGTAAGCCACATAAAGGCCCAGCCATCCTGTGGAGATCATTGCACTCCTCGCCGCTCCGCCTGATTGGCTATTATCTAAATGAACCAATGTTCTATATCAGGGCTTTTGACTACATAACTACCCTGTTAATATTCAGAGGAAGTGCTGGAGGTCAGGGAGCTCTCAGCCGCTTGACCTCAGGGTCGCAGGAACCTGAGCCACAGAGTGGCACATGGCAATGAATGAGCCCTAATGATTTAGATGGTATCTGTTACACAGCCCCGGAGAAAGCCAATCTCTCCGGGCAATCTGGCCGTGGAGAAAAAGCAGAGGTT